>CM073770.1:20572990-21297078 GCA_037158775.1 Hetaerina titia
TAATTTGCATCTCGCCTGTCGCCGAGTCGTTATGTTGCAAACATATTGAGTTTGGGTGCCGGAAGAGGAGGGCAAACAGGGCCGTGTGTGGCGCGGAGTTTGGGTCTCCGTCGCTTTTGGGAGCCTCAAAAATGGCTCCAGTCATGTGCATAACAATTGATCGACCGCACCGGCCGGTGGCTTCAACCGGTCCCGACCCCTCCCGCCTCTCTTCACACCCCCTAAGTGTACCACCACCGTCCACCCCTCCCTTTGCACTTCCTTGTACCCCAGACGAAAACTTCTTTCACCCGCTGACGCCGCGCAAAACACGTCCGAAGTCAAGGATTCCCTCACTACAACCTGACCCCTCCACTCCACGCTCGACAACCCTCCTTTATCAAGAGGGGGCAGCCTCAGAACTCCACCAAACATTTGCCAACCTGTTGTCCTAGAAGACCTGCGTATCGATTATGGAAATGCCTCCAATGTTAGGAAACAGGGCGTGACGGGTGCATGGGATGCCTATGTGAAAAGAAATTGATTGTGGTAGACCCACCAGTCTGAACGAGAGCAGACGAGGCCCATTCACGTAGCAAGATTCATAAAAAAGTTTCTTTGGGAACAAGAGGAACTAATAGACTACAAGTACTTGTATGTACCTTCTTTCCAGTGGATTAGAAACTACGGAACAATATCAGCCATATGCTCCCGATAGCTCAAATACTATATGTTATTTGAACATTTGATCACCTAGGAAATGTGAAATATACGTAAAACTATTTTCACTATTGCACTATTTTCAGAAAATATTTTTTTTTAATGTTCGTGAGAGTTGTACACCGTAGACCGCTGCCCACAGTCTGGTTGTGTTGAACACGTCTTTCCGGGCATATTAATCAATTCCTGACGAATTCTGGCCTAGACTTCATTTCGAATATAACCTTGATATTTTTATGCTCTTGGCATACGGTTAAGCCATTTTTTTCAATGAAGAGATAAGAATGTCCTTGGATAAATATCCAGAGAATTTTAATAAAAGAAACCAACTTTATTATGCGATATTACCTTACATTTTTTAAAAATCTAAACATGATGTATCCTCTTGCAAGTAAATACGTTTCTCTACATTTTACAATATCTAAGAATAAGATCCAATTGTGATGAGCTTGAGGTACTTTTCTGTGTTGGCTTTGACTTGACGCATTACTGCCCTATTTCAGGCGGTAATGAAATTTTAAGTATTCACTGAATGATAAGGTTAACATTGTTCCTCTAAATCTTCCAGTTTTACTCTTTATTACCACATTTTAGAAGGAAACGACTGGGGCATACCTCCAATGCGACGTGCAATGAATCTTGTCGCAAACTCTCGGAATATGCTCTGAAAATAATGTTCGAACACCTTTATCCGTCTGGCAGGCATTGTGATTCGAAGCTTCTTCCACCTATTCCTTCAGAGGGAGCGTTGCACTGCTCCTAACCCTTTTCACAGGCGTTTGAGGGATTTCCTTTGGTGTACTTGTAGATTTTGTGCGGATCCTTCGAAGAAACTACTTCATGATGTTGGCCTTTACATGATAACTGTGACGATTCTTTTCATTTTAAAATTCATCGCTTGGTCGTCTCTATTGTATCGCTTTAAAATTTATAAAAAACGATTTTCGGTCCACCACTTGATATTCGCATAACATTTCGCTTTTGAAGGTGTGTAGGCCTTTGTGGGCAACCTTCTCTTTTTTTAAGATGTGCAAATAAAATTTTCTAGTGCCTTCGAAATATATTCTTCTTGTATGAAATTTTGTAAGTTCTCTTTTCGATTCATTCCGATTCATCTTCATGCAGAGAAGTTCCGGTAAATGAGTGTGCGTGAAGAGTCGCAGAAAGGATTTTTTAAAGTTGGCTTCGTTTTTTCCGAGCGCTGGCGGTCGCATTTTCAAAAAGAAGGTGATGCACTTTTCACCGGATTTTGCTATGCACTCTGGAGTGCACGTTTTAGCAGACGAGGAGGGTAATCTAAAGTACAAGTGCAGAAAAGTAAGTGTACGATGGCCGATTGATGAATGATAATTTATACGAAATGGACAAGATTACGTTAAGTTAAAGGGAGCAAGCCACCTAAGTCAAGTAAGTCACTTTTACTTTCATGATCTGAAACATGTACAAGCCCACCTGAAAAATGCTGGTTTTATTGAGCACATTAAGACAAATATTTTAGCTTAATACGCATGTAGATTTACATTTAGCATTTATTAGACCGGAGATATTAACGATCTATATTTAATTTGGGTTAATTTAAGGAAGAATTCATATGTAATTTACTTGGCAGATTTTTGCTACAATAAAAAAACTCATTTCTAGGAGAATAGAATGTGTTATGGAATACGTGAATAAACTAAGTTGGAATGTTGACACACAGGACAGACCATTACATTGTACTTATTTTGAAGGTGAAGACATTGTAAGCGACAAGTTGGTATTTCAAATTCGACTACAAAGCAGAATAAATAAAAAGATAAACATTGACATTTCAAACTAAGCAGGATAAAACAGAAAGGACATACAGGTAAGTTACTTCATGAGTCAAACGTCTTTAACAATGTCTGAACAAATATCTCCAGTAACTTACCAATTTTTGCCGGCCAACCGATGCCCAAAATTGAAATCCCATATGACGGAAGAGAACGTTTTGTAAAAATATTGCGCCTAATAAATCCTCACTGCCCAATCAAATACCCACTCGTATTTTACGGAACTAGCAACGTAAATTGCACTGTAAATAGAAATCATATTTCAGAAGTCACTAGTAGATCATAAGATTCCCAGTGATTGGAAAACGGCTAATGTAACACCAATATTCAAAAAAGGAGACAAGGAGGAACCGAGCAATTTCAGACCTACTTCCCTTATATCCATCTCTTTTAAGGTCATGGAACATATAGTTGCTGGCTTGATCGTGAGACACCTCGATAATCAGGAGTTATTTATTAAAAAACAGCACGATTTCCGAAAGGGTATATCCTGCAAGATACAACTTCTTATACAACTGCTTATATTTCAGAATATCATAATTTCCGGAGGGAGCAATGTTGCAACGGCTGACGCGGTTTTTCTAGATTTTTAGAAAGCCTTCGACAAAGGACCACATAATAAGCTACTCACAATGCTAGAAGCATATGAAATTGACTAAAACATCCTGGGTTGGATTAAAGACGTTTTGAATGAGCGGGTAGTCATAGATTAAGTTCGCTCTAATGCAACAGAGGCCACATCGGGTGTTCCCAGGGAAATGTAACCAAACCTCTTTTATTCCTTCTTCAGGTTAACGACATTGACTCCGTAGTCAATAGTAAGATACGTTTATTTGTCGATGATTCGGTGGTTTACCGTGATATCCGTAATCCTGAGGTGACAGCAGCTTTGTCAGATGACCTTAATGCTAAACAACGCTGGTGTAACACTTAGAAATTAGAAGTAAAGTTAAAAAAGTATGTAGCGTTGAATTTTTGTCAAAAAATGTTATCTGTCAGTTATACGCTAACGGCTCTCCCTTTCGCCTCGAGTATTCCACGGTTGAAAGAGCGTCCGTCAAATCTGTACAGTAGAGAATCTTTCACAAGCACCACAGTTGCAACCTCCATACCTCCGTCAAATGAAGAGCGGGGACCTCTACAAAGGTCAAGGTTGCTTCATTGTCCCGTGAAATAAATAAGCCAGGTTCATTCTAATCAGGTTTTCAAACCCAAATGCCACTGCGCCATTCATTCCCACCTCCGAACCAAGTGTTTGAACCCCCTTCCCCCCTTTTTCTTACCCCCATTCCCCTCCCTCCGCTGCCGCTGAGCATGGTTCCGGGAAGCGTGGGCGCGCGGGGCGCCACGCAGGCGCGGTCAACGTTCGTATCGCGGCTCTTCTCCGGCGAACAACAGCGCAAAATTTCTAACTAATGAGCACCGCTTTGAGAATTGCTCAAACTTCATCAGATTTGAGTGCCTCGACAGAGACGTCATTACACGATCCTCAAATAAATAATTTGAAATTCGGAGAAATCGTCTTTCTCTATGAGGCCGTGCTTTATTGATAAACAGTCCAGACGAGTCAAATAAATGATTCATAGCACAAAATGAATAACTTAAAAGGAAAATATGATTAATTTTCTCCAATGAAATTCTCCTGGGTCTACTGTTCTCTGTAGGTATTTAATATCCGCGGCTGTTGGTATGTGCTCCAATGTCCTAACTATTTTACGCCACTTACATTTTACTGAAGCTATGACCACGTGCTGATCGATATATAGTTTTACATCTTACGTGATTCCTCATTGCCGACTATAGTGTGTGGCAGGGGACGCAATGCTACAACCAGCCAAGGGCTTCAAATTTTAATGTCACCAAAACTGTTAGACACTAATGGAAGTGTTTTTTCGGAAAAATACTAAATATGTAATAATAATTGATTCGAATGATGGAAAGAATTCTCGCAATTGTCCAAAGTCACCAAGGGATTTTGATTTACTCTGCACATGCTAATCAACACATACTCCACATAAATCACTAGCCTGAAAAATCGTTGTCAAATTCTGCTGAGCTCGGTAAATGCGAAGAACCATGTAAATAGCTGAGTAATAAATTTAGCAACAGGTGATGGCATACACCAGATGGAATTAAAATTGATATGAAACCAATGATGGCATTAGAATAATGGACCTGAAAAGGTGTCCTAATATAATAATTAAAGGATATTGTAAATCATTCATTATGCAATATAACAATCCCTAATGGTTTAAAAAAAAGCTTTCCGAAAAAAATGCAAAAACGATTGTTACTTCGGGGGAAAAGATAACAAGATTTAGATAAAAAGCAGACACTTCGGTTTGGCGAACTTCTTCGACAGTTGCAACTAGGGTACATTTTCAGTTTAGTGAGCCTGCTGCTATGAGGGTATCTATACAAAGGACCAGGCTATTATCTGGTCATTCGGTAGTATTGCTCGCGTGTGATCCTTCATTAACTTACAGCATGCTGGTAAGTGACACTATAGTTTGCGTCACATGTATCGCTATCATACGAGGGTAGTTTGAAAGGAACATCATCAGATGTCTTACCACTTGTGTCTGACTTAGATTTGAACGTTGCGCAAAGGTAGTTCCTCCACGCTGCACTCGATCCAATTCGGCAATTAATACAACTTCCCATGAGAATCCCATGTACTTGCAGAATACTCTAAATGAGGCCTAACCAGCCACAGATAACACTTCTCATTTACCTCTTCATCAAATTTACCTGATCTTCTAATAAATCCTAATTTTTTGTTAACTTGTCCACGTATTCTCCGCATTTGATTCACTCAGGTGAGGTCATGAGTGAGAGTAAGGCCTCGTAGGTATTTAATTGAGTCTACTCATTCAATTTCGGTGTTCCCGATGCAGTCGGCGGTCGGGTTGGAATTGCTCTTTTTCCAAAAATTCAACAGGACACTCTTTTTAAAATTTAATTGTCATTGCCAAGTGTCGCACCGGCGTTGTATAGCATTAAGGTCATCTGACAAAGCTGCTGTGTCCTCAGGGTTACAGATATCACGGTGAACCTCTTCATCATCGGAAAATAAACGTGCCTTACTATTGACTACCGAGTCAATGTAGTTAAAGTGAAGCAGGAATAAAATAAGTCCGATAATATTTCCCTGGGATCACCCGATGTGACTTCTAACTGTGATGCTACTGCATTAGAAAGAACTGAATCTACTACTCTCTCTATTCGATTATTCAAAACGTCTTTAATCCAATCCAGCATATATTAATCTATACCATATGTTTCTAGCTTTGTGAGTAGCTTATTCTACGGTGCTTTGTCGAAAGCTATCTTAAAATCTTGAAAAACCGCGTCCACTGGAACATTACTCTCTCCCGAAATAAGAATATAAATATAATGTATTGGTGTTACGTTAGCAGTTTTCCAATCCCTGGGGTCCTTGTGATCTACTGGCGACTTCTTTATATGATTTCTAGATTCGGTGCAATTTACGACGCTAGATACTTAAATATACGAGCGGGTATTTCGGTATGGGGTCCGGAGGATTTATTAGGCATCATATTTTTCAGCAAACGTCCCACTATGTGTTTCAATATTGGACACCAGTTTGACCGAATTTGGTAAGCTATCGGAAGCATTTGATGAGACAGTGGTGAAAACGCTTTGAAAGAAGGAGTTCAATGAGTTTGCCTTTTCCAAACTGTCGGTTACTCTTTTGCCTTAAAATTTTTGAGTTAATAATAGTTGGCTAATTTCCCTTAACCTCTCTGACGTACGGCCAAAATGCTTTTGAATTCTCTTTCAAGTTTTCCGTTAATCTTCACCGTAAGTGCCGTGACTCTTGACGCAGGAACACAAAGGCATCACTGAACAATACTTCGCTAACCTTCTGGGCCAACTACCGCCCAAGATACACGAGGAAAGGTTAGGTTTGGCAAGGATGTCATTTTGCATCAAGCAAACGCTCAATTTTTGCACGCTCAAACATAAGTGTCGTCATGACAAAAATATGTGAGCAAAGATATGAATTGTTTGCCACACTCAACTTATTTGCCCGATTTGGCTCCATCACATTTCCATCTCTTCTCTAAACTCAAATATTTCCTCCGTGAACGGAGATCTCTTCAAACAAAGAACTAACAGCTGAAGTTGGCGGATATTTTGCAGGCCTCAAGGATTCTAATTTTCGAGATTGGATCAAGACATTGGAAAATCACTGGAATAAGTGTATCATTAGTGTACAGGGAGACTACATTTCAAAATAAAATATTTCTATTCCATTCCAAGAACTTTTCAAATTACCCTCGTACGTATACGTATTTGGATCATATCGCTTGCTTTACCGGCACCGTTGACGGAAAATGGATGGCAGATATAAATGGTCAAGGGAGAGGAAGCAGAATGGATGTCCTTGTGGGTGGCTAAGGTCGAGTTTGCCTTCTCTCTTTCCTTCAACCTGTTGATGAAAAAGCGTCCATTAAAACACGGCCCAAAGCAGGCGCATTGAATGTCTGCTACTAGTTATATAGAGCAATTTACAGCGCTAGCTATGTTTCCAAGAACTCAACTTTACCATTAGTCTACTCTGAAAATCAGGAACTAAAATGGACAGCGAGTCAAACAATTTTTTTGACGAAGCACTTTTATTCGCACTGCTCTTATCTACTTCTACTTAATACCCCGCAAGGGCGTGTGGCGGGGAGTTTTAGCGCACCACTCGTAAGAAATAAAATCGCATGCAAAAGTCACAAATTTATACAAGCCACAAACAAAACGTATACATTCATGCAAAAGCTCTTGCACTCCACACATATGCAAACAAAAAACTACCAACTTACATAAACATGCACCTACAGATACACTTTACATCTTTACATTATTTAACCTTGTTCCAACTTGTAGATTAAATGTTTTAAATATTTCTAAAGTGACTTCGGTTTTTTACTATTGTGATTTCTGATTGTTCTGGGAAAGAATGAGTATTTCAATCTATCTCCCTTATTTTACCTTTGTGGTCTGATCTACCTAAATAGTTTGGGGCCATTTTAATTCCTTTAGTCTCATCGTTAAACTCGTTAGTTCTGAATCTTTCTAAAAGTCTAAGTCTCGTTTATTATCTTCGTATTTCAAGTGGCTCCCAGCCTAAATCCTCTAAGAGACCTGTCACACTTGTGTCCTCATTATAACAATTTTTAACGAATCTGGCAGATTTTCTCTGGACTTAATCTAATTCTATTTGCCAGATTTTTTCCCAAGAATTCCAAACACCATCCAAAAGAGGCATATTCCAAATGAGGTCTGACTGCGTACTTACATTTCCCCACCTCCCGTTTAATGAAGCCAAGTTTCTTTAAAGCGGATCCACATATTGTCATGATATGTACTCCCCATGAAAGGCGTGCTGTTAGAACTACCCCCAAATATTTAACTTGTTTGGCCGTAGTTAGTACTGAACCCTCTATTTCATAGTTAATATCTTGTTCCCAACTTCCTTTGTTCCAAAATTTCAAAACTGCCCATTTGTCTATATTAAGCATTGATCCCCGACTCGTGCACTAATCCGAGATTGTGTCCAAGTCTCTATGGAGTAGTTTGCGATCTAGTTGGCTCCTTATTTCCCTATATACTACCGTGACCATCGGAAAAGTAGACCAGAAAAGACTAGAATTCTTCAAAACCTGGTGCTGGAGGAGGATGCTTGAGATCAAATGAATGGATAAAATAAGAAATGAAGAAGTATACAGAAGAATAGACGAAGTTCGAACCTTATGGAAAACCATAGAAAAAAGAAGAACTAGAAATATTGGCCACACCCTGAGGCACAACGGAACCGAGAAGAATATAATAGAAGGAAAAATAGAGGGGAAAGTCCCAAGAGGAATGTCAAGGGATAAAGGGACCTGGGACAAATAAGGAAGAGAGCACATTGCAAAAAATACCAGAAAGTAAGCCAATTAGCATCAGATAGGGTAGGATGGAGTGCTGCAGTTAACCAATCTTAGGATTGAACGACCATTGATGAGGAATTTCTAACCATCGTTACTGTTAATTTGAATTTCCTGGTTAGAGTGAATATTTGGAGCTTAAACTGCAAATATTCAGTTTGATTCCGTTGTTAACGCTTGTGGTTTTCCTCCCCGAGTAGGACTTAGAAGAATTCGGTGTTTCAATTGTGAAACCGTTAAGTTTGATTTGTTCTAGTATATTCGTGTGTGTTTTTTTATTTTTGAGCAAGTATTGACGTTGAAATCAATTCATTTCCCCCTTCCAGTGTGGTGCATGCCTAATTTCCCCCAAACAACGCGGTGGCGACGCATTTCAGGTGTATTTGCGTTAATTAAATCCCAAAATGCAACGAGGATGATGTGCGTTGAGATTTGCAAGCGGTGCTTTTGTGTGGCCGTGCCGTGAGGTGATGTGTGCGATGAACACAGCAAAAAAATGCACCGGAATTTTATAATTAAAGGCGAGGACCTTCAAATGGAAAATTGCGGTGCATTTCATTGTTGTGTGTGGGTTAATCTGATCGTCTTAGGACTTTATTTATGACAACTAACCCGTAATGTGGCAGCATCTTCCATCTTGGTCTGAGTTAATCAGTGGCCGTGGTGCTAAGTGACATGCGAGCGCATGGTTTATATACCGCCGTTATTGGCAGGGAATGAATATTAATCGACGTTAGGTTACGCCAGTCTGGTGCACACCAGCCGAGATAGCGCGACTCTCATCTGAAGGGTAATCAGGAGAGGTTTAATGTGATTAACCAGCTAATGCCTCGTGTGGGAAACATAATCGGGTAGTATTTATTGAGGAGTTGGCTTTGCTGATTGTATTCGATGTGACTCATTAGCGACATGCGCAGTTATTTCTGAGAGGCACTTAGATTTTCGCGACATCCACTATAAAAAAGCTTGCATTTTATTTTTTCCGATTGAATATAAATTTTGATATCCATTTATGTTCAATGAAGCCTTGAAATATCGTGTGTGTGAATTTTAAAAGCATTCCCATATGTGTGGGTGAAATTTAAGTACATTGAAAAGTAAGATATCGTTGATAAGATAAATAATAAATTTAGTTCCATAAATAAAGTTTAGAGAAATATATTGAGTATATCGTAATACTTATTATTCGCTCACACTTATTCAACTGCATGCTTAAGGTGTTTCATTTACTGAATTTCTCTTTCACGTAAAATGCATATCGCGTTTACTATTCTTGGATTTTTAGGAATTATAGGGATTTTTATTGATTTTTCAGTTCATGTTGTCTGATTAACTGCTCATATTACGTCTTAAGGATGAATTTTAATCTATGAAACGTATTTCCTGACTATTTTCCCCAGTGCCTACCAATTGCTGTCTTTGTGATTCCCCATTTGTGTTGTCAAGAATGATGCGCGGGGAAAACAAATGCTTGACTGTATTCGTTTACAGTCTATCTCTTTTATTTTCCGACAATCGTCTATCCTGCTTATGGAGTAGGGGGGAGAAGGGTAAGTGACTCTGTGAGTACCAACCAATTTCAAAAGTTGAAAAGAGTATTCACTTGATTACACTGTTCAGAATTACAAATGGACCACAAAGGAATGGTTCCACAAAGGAATAAAACTGTTGTTAAGTAGGTAAGTTACCACAATAGTTAAGAGTGATAGCAATAGTTTTTCGGAAGTACGTGCGTAAGGCAACATTACGATTTTAAGTGCGTACTTACGTTGTAATGATTTAATTTATTAGCGTGTGTCCATTAATAACCAGTTTGAGCTACGTATTTTTCTTCTCAAAGGTAACCGTTTCGATTAGCCTTTTATTGCCCCAAATGATACCATTTGTTCTCCGCTAGGTTAGGTTGGAAGTGCTTCAAACACTATCAGCTACTCCAGTTCAGCAAATACTCTCATTTTAACCCGAGAATCGACATAAATATGCTTAACTTTATCGAAATTCCTTATTATTATTAATGATTTACCTAGAAATTGTATTTTATTAGCAGTTTTCTTTTATCTGTCATATTATCAACTGATCTTTCACTCGAAAGACAGGTGTTGAGCGAAGGGAAGCAGATTATTTTATCATGACGGAATAAGGGAATAAATATTGCTCTTAAGTAATCAAAAATGAAATTGGACCTAAACACCATAGAAAATGATTCATTATCACATTTATTATATTGCATGTAGTCGTTTGCTATCCTTTGTTGGTCGTAAGGTAATATATTATGAATCATTCATACTCGATTATTTTCCTTTGCGTTCGAACATTATGCCATTCGTTTAAATACTGAAATAATATGTAATATGCCCGTGGTTTTTAACAAAGTCACCATTTAGGTCTAATTATTCATGCAGTTTAATATGGTGTCAAGGTAATCTCAATACGTGGAAAGTATGTCTTTGTACTCTGGGAAAATTATCGGATGCAATGTTACGAGACCATATTTTCCAAGGCAGTGCTTTTGGAACTGGATACCAGTGCACCTGGTGTCATGTAAAATATGTCAGCAAAATGATTGCTATTATTTGGTAGTCTACCGGTTAAGGTGGTTTTGAATGGACACGGATTGATTGCGGCTCCCTTATTGATCTCGTCTAATGGCAAAACACAATCAGACATGCCCCGCTATATTAATCTGCTCTACACGTTCACTAACTTTCCATCCTCCCTTCATCAATTCCAACCCGCCGTTTGTTTTACTCCCCGAACATAGGAGGCAGGTAAACACCAAGTATACAGGTGCTGTATACATATATGTGTGTGTGCATAAATATAGTGCATATTCCCTAACATATAAGTCATAACTTTTCTAACTTTTTTCTGTCCTTGATTGCGTGACTTTGTTCCGCATAAATGTGTTGGGATCAATGAAGCACTTTCTGCAGGAATTTTAGAATTTACTGTTTATTATAATTTAAATTACAATGTACAGTCTATTGTTACGTCGCTCCGTGCAAGATGACAGCAGAGCGTATTAGGTAACTTTTATTTAGGAATTTTAATGGAAACTGAATTTTTTAAAAGGTGTGTATGACAGTAATTAAACAATGGTTATCGTACTTTCATTTGTAATTGATCAATGTAATCATTTATATATCTACATCTGTAAACTGCGCCGCAATCCGTCGCAAGGATGTGTGGCAGGGGGTGATAGGTCAACAGCCATCCCACATGTAGGCCGCTCGTACTGCACGCGCATGGCACTCAGCAAGAAAGTGCGCGTGGCAGGGGGCGACCGATAACGAACCATGTAGTATCCGTTATACACACCGCAAATGTTGTTGCTCTGTTTGCAACTAATACACTTGAAAGGAAAATAAGGAATTCCATTAAAAAGGGCGGGCTAACGTACAAATCAGTCACTGATAAGCGGTTAGAATTCCACTCATAGAGAACGGACAATTCACATAAGAATTAGATCTACAAATTGATTTATTTACACGACACCTCGCGACCCGGTGTAAGGGTGGGTGGGAGTGTTAAGACACCAGCTATGAAATGAGTCGAGGGGGGAAAGTAAATCGTGTTTTAATAATCATTTTCGCCAGGGTCGAATCATTCCTGTATTTCTGTTTCACCCTCTAATTATCTATCAATTCGCCGGTCAATCTCTCTTATTTTGTGACAAATGTCTGTCCTGCTTATGTAATTATAGAAGCGAATTAGATCTTCTATATCGGATTTAAAACCACACAATTGATATCTTTGCAAATGGTTTAATCTCGAGTCTTGTAGCTAAGGGTTACCATCCCAAATGTTGTAGTCAATAAGTTCTGATTTTTTTTATTTTGCACGTATTTTTCACGAATCTGGGGGCGCTTCTCTGTACCTTGTTCAATCCTGTAATTAGTGTAATTTGTGATGGATAGCATACCCTGCCGCATTGTATGTAGGGTCTATCTGAAAGAAAATAGTAAGTCTACTTCACTTTCTCATCCCTGCATTTATCAATATACATGTACGTTTGATAAACATAGTTTCCTCATGAAAGATCCAACTAATACTATTTCTAATGGAATACCTGGTGTGATTATACGTATATAAGAATAGGCGTAGTTATACCTGAAAAATGCTCAAAAACGGGGATTCAAAAACGATATCGCTATATTCCCAAATCTGTGACTAACCATAATAGATTATAATTTCCCACAGTTCCTAGAAGTGTATCGGGATTTAAATCACAATTCGATACCAGTAAAGTGTGTCAGATTCAAGACGATACGATAGAAAACGGGAGGCGGTTCAAGAAGGGGAATACAAAAGCATTAACCCGAATGATAAGAAAGGAGTATCAGTGGCTTGTAGAAAAAATAGGGAGAGGATAAGGAGGTTGATGTTGTAGCAGAAAAATTGAAAGATAACCTATCAAAAAGAAATATCAAAATTAACAAGCGAAACAAGAGGAAAAGGGCAAGAAAACCATGGATTACGGACGAAAGTATAAGAAAGATTAACGAGGGAAGTAAATGGCAGAATGTAAAAAATGTGAAGTGGACGGAAGGAAGTATAAAAATTTGAATAATTAACCGAGACGGGAAGCTAATGGGTCCAAAGAAGCGTGGTAAAAGATGCAGTGCTGAAGATATGGAATATTTACAAAGGAAGGGTAAATGGGTGCACTATGTAGAAATGTAAAAGGCGAAACAAGAAGAAAGAATGGAAATCCGTACAATCGATCAAAAGTAAACCAGGGAAATTATTAATTGAACCAGAAAAGATTAAATAGAAATGGAAAGTATTCATAGAGTATTCTGGATATAGAGGATTCGAGCTCTGTGGCAAAGATATTTTTCCAACAAGTTTAAACTTATATTTACATCTTTTTCTAAACGCTCTCCCGCAATCCGTCACAAGGACGGGTGGCAGGGGTTGTTATGTCACCAAACATACTACATCTACTGCAATGCATCCCACAAATACATGACACAAAGTGATTCATGGAAAAGGCACGTGGAAAGAGGGAGGACTGAATACACTATTCATGCAACATCCATGCATTGTTAGAATTGCTGTGTTGTTAACAACTACTCTACTAAATGCACTAAAGCAAGGAAAAATGGGCGGACTTTGATGCAACTTAATTCATTGCTAACCAGGTAAGCATTTCACTCATGCTGGAGAGACAATTCACGAGTGCGTTCGGTCCACGACACCCGCACCAAGGGCGAGCGGCGGGGGGACCTAAGAACATCACCTATACTCATTTGCTCCTATCTCCCAGTTGCAGGTCATGGTGCGAATAAATAAACTCCATCTGCATTTCATATGATCTCTCCTTTCATACTCCGTGTTACCTGCTGCTGGATATAATTTCGTGAATGTCGAGGATTGCCATGGCGGCGCTAACAATAATACGAATGTTCTCGGATTTTGCAGAAGAAAGAGGTCAAGAGTTTTGGACGATAATTACTGCGATATTATTCATTTTCCCTATTAAAGATAGGTGTGACGTTAGCTATTTTCCGGTACAGGGGAACTATTCCCTCCAAAACTGATAAGTTAAACACGTTCTACAATAAGAACGCGATTTCACTTTCTATTAGTACTCTTGCTTTAATATCCTCCAGTCTATTTGCTTCGTTGACTCTAATGTGGAGGTTTTGTTGCCTTTTCTGTTTCCACGCAATTATAATGTCATCCATCTTTCTATATGGTCTGACGGGGCTAAATAACGAAGGCAGCTGCTTCAAGGGTATTTCTGTGATTGGAAAGTGATGCGGAAAGATGGTGATTGTGTAATATCTGAAAGCAGTCTAAGAAGTCTGTGACGGTGTTTATCTCTTTCTTACTCTATTATCCCGGTGTTCGAACCTACCAATATAATTTGGTGCAGTGGTAATTACCTAGGTGTTGCAATGTGACTCGGGTGTCCTGTATCTTTCTTAAAGTCTTCAATCTTTCACTTCGTGAATCAAGGGACACCAAACCCAATTTCCCTTCAAGACCCGTCACAACTCTTTTCGTAGCAATTCGTAGCATATCTTCCGAATTTCCATTGGGAATCTTTTTTTAGAACACTGGAAGGATTTTTTTTGACTGCTCTGACATTTCGGGAGTATTATTCTTATATCATGTATGTCCTCTGATCTGGCGATATAGTTCGGGGTCATAATAATTCCCTTGTAAACAGGAATGATCTCGATATAATACTTAAAAACGATGCACTTGGTCATGCCATACCTTTACATCTCATGAGGATCACGCACTTTGTGGAGATAGTCATTTCATTTCGCGTTCAAAAATCGAAAATAACAACTCCGCATTGTATTCAAATCTCAATTTAAAAGTTTTGCGATGGATTCTACTTATCCTTCGTGAATTTAAATTGTAGTTAATTTATGCTAAACAATTCTACACTTACAATAATTTTTCCGACAGCTAGTGTAATCGTGCATCGTCGGTTACTTCTCTAGGTGTAGGGCGATGGAAATTCTTCTTGTTAATTATTTTCCATTGGTGATGTAATCCTGCATTTTAGATGTAGTTAATGCAAAGGTTATTTTTTAAGGTAGCCTTGTTTGGTAAAAAATATATTTGTTATAAAAAATTCGAATGGACGGTTTTCCTTACCCAAAATCTACTTTACTTTTCTGCATAATCGACGTTCAATTCTGAGTATTTTTCGTTACGGTGCACTAGCTTCTTAAATCCGTCAGCATAGAAGTTCTCCGGTTTGTTTTCAATAATCTGCCAGTCAAGAGTTAACTTAGGTAGCATCATGTTTCATTTGGATTTTTTTCCTTCAAATTGGCTGGATATTGGGAAGTCAGCAACGTGAAAATAGATGGTAGCAAGAAGAATGAGCATTTTGCTTGGGGAACTAAATACCGAGGGGAATTATACCTATTCTTTAATTAATCTCTACAGTTAATGCTCTACGTTCACTCATATTTCTATCTTAGTACTTGAATGTAGACGCTGTCTTGACTCTAATGTGAAATCGCTAAAATATGGAATCATAGAAATATCTCTGTAGCGTAATTTGAAAAAGCGATGACTTAAATATCAATGGACTCATGAAACATACACATTTGAGTGTTACGTTCGTCTCAATGCTCATGTTTTTCGATAATATTGCAAAATTGCATGTTAAGTTTGAACCTTTGAAGTAAATAGTTATTAGTCACTTCTACACTAAGTGGTCGTTTTTCATGATAACAGACGTGCTGTGCGCAGCAGTTCCTTTGAAGCGTACTTGAGCTCCATACATTATGAAAATTTAAGGAACGAATTAGATCGTACAATTAGTATCTATTCACGTTATTGCATGATGCATACATGTTGATGTAGATGATACAGTACTGCATATTTCTCTCAAATCTATCGCTCTCAAATAGTTTTTATCTACTAAGTCAGAAGAGCTTTCGTGAGTCGAAATTCTTAAATGCATTCGAGTTCATATTCAATTTTGTTCACCAATTTAATTATTTTTGCACTCCAGTTCTCGTTCTTTCTTTTGTAAAGGTGGCAGTTAATAATAGTTTGCATATATTGATTCATATTGTGTTTCTTGTTTTATTGATTTCGTTTTCAAACTAATGGATGAGAGACGCATGGAAAGTTATCAAGCTGTTTTCGAAAACCCAGAAAGGATACGTTTAACGTCATGATTCCCTTTCTATTTTCCGAAAAGCAGCGGAGTAATAATAAATGGACCCTTTTCAACGCCTTTAGCCATGCAAGCGAAATGAGAAATCTAGAGGAGAATGGCAGAGACGTTTCAATTGAAAAAACGAACCCAATAAGAATATCGAAGGCATTGGCAAAAAGCTTCAAACCTGCGTCTATGAAGATGGATTATCTGAATGAGAATCTTATAAGTGGCACATGTTTATTCAAGGATAAATGGATAGGATAATACAACTAGACACTGGCTCACTGGCGTTGTAAACGTCTCTGTATGCCAAAAAAAACCTCAACTGATGCACAGAAAGTGCTCATTTTCATTTTACTTCGCCATTTACAAGAGGAAATTAAAAATAATGTGACTTTTGTTCGATTTGAAATCGCCAATTCCGTATCAGAAACAGTTGAACTTCAAGTAGTCCGTTTAACAGATAGAGAGGTGAAAGAATGGAGTTTTTACTTTTGAGAAGAATGTGTTCACAGAAAATATCGTGAGAGAATGCAATGAGGAGCAAACTAACCGTAGAATTCTCTGAGTATAAGAAAAATCACTACAACATGTGTGAATAAGACAGAGTTGGACTGTTAATGCATAGGTAAGCCAAGATGTCATCGACTCAGAATAAATTATACTTTTTCACTTGATAGATTTAAATTTATTTACTCTTTCTATGAAAATATTTTGCTTCGTTCATGTAGAAAAAGCTAATTATTCTATCCCGATCTCAGATTTTGGTTCAAACAAAATTTTTATAAGTATGAAAGCTCAAATCATGGTCGGCTATTGGCTAAAGCGGATCTAATATTCAAATTCTCCAACTTGCGCTAGAAAATTTTCTTTGACTGTTTAACTTCCATGGAGAATTTCGAGGGGAATTACTTGAATATAAAAAACATTGAATTTACGGTTGAAAACGGGAAAACTTAAGTCAGTAGAAGTCGTTTCTAATGAATGATCCCTCTTAAGCGTGAAGCATTTGTTAACAAATTCATTGTAGTTCTTTAAGAACGCTATCGTCCTGTCCTAATTTTTAGTATATACGTAAGGTTTCCCATTCCGTATCTTGTAGTTTTCTACAAGATACTTTTGACAAGTCGCTTCATTTTTTTCGTATGCATTTTTAACGAATTTTCTGGCCATTTTCCGCACTTTGTTCAATTATGCTGTGAGATTTTTAAAAAATGGGTACCATTTGCTCACCGCTTGGTTTATGTGGGGTCTTTCTAAAGAAAAATAGCACGTCATCTTCACTATTATTGCTATGTTTTCCAGCTTCTAGGAAATCGGGGGTGGCACAGGGAAAGAAACTTCCCATTCCTCCTACCCCTTTTTATTATTTTTACTATCGGTAGTATACCGATTAGGGTAGATTCTCTGCATGCATTTCTACACAATAGCCAGTAGTGTCCGCAAGGGCGTGTGGCGGGGTCACCAATCACGCATGCACACTTCCAATCGTATTACATATACATAAATATAGCTTGATCATGCACTCGAAAATATTAATTACACTAAAGAAAGCAATTAAATTCAACAATATTTAATTACAGGATACGTATATTCAAATCATGCTGTAGAACTGTTAAAAAGATGGGTGCATTGAATACAAAAATATCATGCAGAATATCGACAAAATAAATACACGCGACTAGGCGATTGCTGTCATGTCTATTTTAATCTCTAACGCTACGAGAAGGAAAAAATGACATTTTAAATCTATCCGTTCTACTAAAAACCTACTTGATTTTACGTTCGTGATCTGATTTACCATGGTAAGTGGAGGCCGGTAATATGTCTTTGATATCCTCAGATAAGTAACCTGCCTCAATTCACGCAGTATATTTAACCTGTATGTAAGCCTATAGTCAAATACGTAGTGGCTCCAATCCTAATTCTTCCAATAGTGTCGTGACACCGCTACCTTGTTCATCAGTTTTCACATGCTTCACGTTGCACTTGATCTAGTTCCAAAATTAAACTCACTTCACGAGGACTTCCCATACACGTGCAGCATACTGAAGGTGGGGCCTAAATAACGTGGAATAACAATGCTCCTTGACCCTCTCATTACAATTCTCAAGTATCCTTTTAAAATGAATTTCCTACGCCGCATACTGCCCACGGTCAGAACTACCCCAAAGTAATGGATAAAACCTTCCACATGATTAAAGCGTTTTTTACCCTAGTAAACAGTATTCACGAGATATTGTAATGAGAAATATAAAATGATTTATATAGTATATTTGAAAATTAAGAATTGGCATTCCAATTTTGTTCTACAATCTAGTCAATTGTTATTACAAAATTATGATCCTTTTATTTGCGGCAGTGCGCTGCACATCAATCAGTCGCACGGAATTGGGGAAGTGGGTGTTTTATCTCTACATAATACCCCGCAAGCCGCCTCAAGGGCGTGTGGCGGGTGGTGATAGGTCACCACCCGTGTTATGTCAATAGCCATTCTAGTACTACTTCTTGAACATAGTGTGTTAAGGTTTAACTTTGTGGAATTCCTTCATGATGAGGGTAGAAAAATAAATTTTGCACTTACACATAAACATTTAATACTTCACACGGGCATGGTTTCGAAGCTGCGCATCATCATCAGACGACATACATGAAAAATTTCAAACTTAAATAGCCTGGCCCCAAGGGGGAGGAGGGTAGGGGGATAAGGGAGAGGGGGGTAAGTTGAATATTGGTGTAGCAATCTATTAGTGGGATTGGGGACGGGTGGGGATGTTTATCCGCAATGGTTACACTGTCATATATTTTGGCGTTAGTACAATATTTGATAACCTACTCGCGAGCTCATATGAGTTCTTGGTACCGAATTTTGGGGAAAAAGGAGCATGTTGTCTAAGTAGGGTGTTTAACTAATGAGAAAGTAGGTGGGCTGTCGCGGAGGCACTAGATACCACTGATCGAATAGGGATATCACTTTTGTGTATTTTTAGGAGACCAAAGAATCTGGGCGATTTGGGATTCATTTGTACAAGTTTGATGGTATCATTCGGGTTAACAACCCTTCACATCTGGCCAAGGATGTCCTGATATCTCTCTGGGGTTCTGCAGTGGGATCACGAGGAAGGCTGACGATTTTATTAGATATAATGAAGTCTTAACAATTTTACTTAGGGTTCCTTGTCTAGTACCACGACTGAATTCCCCTTATCTGCTTTCGTGACAATGAGGTTATTTTTTTAAATGGATTTTTTTAGGGATGAGACAGCCTAAATTACTTCTAATTAGTCTATCTCACTTGTGGAATTTACTTTCTCACTTGAAATTCGTGTAATTTGCCATTTACCTTAAAATGAACTCTTTTGGTCATGCGTTTCCATTACTGAGGGCCAAATAACAGTCTCCTGTGATATTTTTTAGGTCCTTAATTTTTATTCGGACTTTGGGACTGTACATGAGGCCTCTCTGGAGAAGACTCCATTCCTTCGGTTGGAAAGTGTGGTTGGAGAGGTTGATAACCTTCTCCTTGAATTGTATGGTTTAACGGGGCAGTTGGAACTCAGCTTCTTTGTCTTTGGTTAACGTCTCAATTTTTTTTACAAAAAAGTCCTTTTTTGAAACGCGACTTCACTACTCTCTGACGAACACGATCATCCAAGACCGACCATTTCGCCCAATGAAAGGAGCTGGTCAACTCAGTGAATAATAGAAACAGAGTGTGGGAGATTGAATCCCTCTTGACATACCATTCGTGTAGTTCTCACTTGATCCAAGCTTCTCTTGCGGTTGCTCCGGCGAACTTTGCTGCGGAAGAATTGGAGCTGCAGGTGACATTGATGTACTTAGAGGTAATTCCGCGATAGAGGCACTGGCTGTTTTGAAAAATATATTCATAGAAACAATCCGATGGTTGTTGGCCAACTTCCGGTAGATTCTAGCCTTCATTGCGTTGCTAGCGCACTTGATATACATAGCATTTTTAGACTGAACTTTGTGGAAATCCTTCACGATGAGAGTGGGAAAATAAAAAAACAACGGCAATTTTTTTCATTTTTGTGTTGACTTGATTTGTGAAATACTACCGGATTGTTGTTGACTCCGTTGTATGTTGGTGACACTTTTTTAATGCAACAATTTCAGTGTTCGCCTTGACCGGGATCCCGGTTAAGGCAAATGATTTTTACAATCTGAAATTGTTGCATTGAAATACGTGTTAGCGGATGACTTCGTTAAAAGTTACTGTTGCGGCATCTCCAGCAGTTTCTTGAAATTTTCCACTTTTTTATTGGATTCCTTATTTTTATTCTTAACATATTCGGCGGAGTACTTACTTAAACAACTGTAACAGTTTAAGAGTTGTAATGTGTGTAACGGATGTTGCGTGAATGATGTCCTGTCACCCCCTTACACGTACACTTTAAGCGGATCACAGGTACCATGTGTTTGCGGATGTATTGAATTAGAAGTAGCAAGCCTGGTGATCTAACACCCCATGCCAGACGTCCTTGCGACGAATTGCGGGCTGTTCTCATACTGCAATGCCTCCCAGCTGAATGAACACCAAAGAGCCAACGAAACTTGATGTGAAGAACCGGAATGAGAAATGTCGCCAAAAAACCCGCAATGGAATAAAGTCAGTGACAAGGCTATAGTGCAAGTTTTAATTGTCTCCATAGATATAATGGGAAAACTAAGGGAATGGTTTTCTCTTAGCGTATCACTCTGCCGTTCCACATCCACTCGCGATTGGAATCCTCCTCTCATGTTGGATCTGCTTAATATGCAGCGAACCCCTCGCCGTGGTGTGCCTACCTGCTCCCAAACATGCCTCGATATGGCGTGCCTCACGCGGGTCGGTCGAGGGAAATCAGAGTTCGCCCGGCTGTTGGGTGGGTGATGAATCCTACTGGGTCTCTCGACCGTTCAAAGGGCACCTTTTTGCGGATTACCCGAGCGACTGCATTCGGCCGCGTGTCAACGTGCTCGGCGCGACCTATCCCCATCGCTTCAACCCCGGACTCCCCACCTTTGCTCAAAATACACCCCATACTCCTCTCCCTCCTCCCCCGCGCCCTCAGCGGGGGCGGAACGAAGGGAGGATATACATTACCCCTCGCCTGCATTCATGCGTGTGTGCGCTCACGTGCTGAGTACCCAGTGCATTCAAGTAAACAAAAACATAGGTCTCCCCAAAAAGAGCAAGTCACTCCTGAATTAAGTTTTCATTGGGAAGGTCTAATCGAGGAACATGTGACTAATGTGCCGTTACGTAAGTATCATTCATATGGACAATGAATGAATATGACCTAAAAGAGAACATTATCAAATGAGTTCTCAGGGCAATTTGGGCGATATTTAGACTTTATTTTAGGAAAAATGTTTAATCTTCCTTGCGGCGAAGAAGAACTTCCCATCCCAGGAATGGTTGACCAAATCGCCGATAAACTGTATCAATAAGACTTCTAAAGGTATATATATATATATATATATATATATATATATATATATATATATATATATATATATATATATATTTGCCTGTGTGTGTATATTTGTTAATACCTATAGATGTGTATGAGAAAAAACAAATTTGCACTTTTGTACAGATTTATTTGTAACGAACAACGCGTTTCAGTTCATCGAACAATCTTCAGGTTCAAGAAGTATTATACCTAAAGACGGTTTAATGAACTGAAATGCGTTTTACGTTACAAATAAATCTGTGGTAGTGTGTAAATTTGTTTTTTCTCATAATGACGAACTTCCGTTACATCTCGCCTGAATATGTTGCATATATAGATGTGTACTATATTGTCTTTGAGATGGAGTACATAGACACTATATAACCGTAACTATATATGACCTGATCGATGATAGAAAATAACGAAAAAATCGATAGTGACGATATCCTGTTGCTGATATTATGCACTATTTTTATGTACATAATGTCGCTAAATTACCCGAAATTTTGTACATGAATCGTTTTTATCGAGATAACTTAATTATTATTGCCACTTCCATGCTTCCACTCTTCCAAATTCCCATTGTATCCACGGCATGATATCGGAGAATGAATGCCGCGCGTCCCATTGCCAGCTGAAGGGATCGCCCTTTCGAAGGATGCAGTCACCCTTGGTGCGCAGTCAGCCCTCTCTTCCTTCCGGCCCCTCCTTCGATAGTCCGGGCCCCATTGGGCCAAGCCTCCCGACAAAACCCCATACCATCCCTCCCAATTGGACCACTGGTGCCGCCTCTCCTTGCCACCACGGCGCCCGGACACTCGTGCCATTGGTGACTACGCGGGGCTGCCGCTTTTAATGGGAGGATTCAGAATCTACAAGCGACCCATTGCATCAGACCGGAACCCACCTCCTGGCGAATGCTCTCTCTCGCCCGTGTTGGCGTTGGCCCAGGGCGAGATGGGAAAGACCGGGGGGGAGGGATAGAAAACCTAAGTGCGGCGGGGGAAGGGCGTGTGTAAGTCGGCAGGAGGAGTCCTTGGGCCGGGGGTGCAAGGGCTGGGTGCGGGCGCGAGATAGCCGGACGAGGACCCCGGGCTGTGTGGGAATAACAAAAAGAAAGATGAGGCCGCATTTGCGTCTGGGGAGCCTTCCTCCCTCTCCGCATGGATCCTCTCTATCGGTGAGTCGCAGGCGGCGATAATCGTCGCGAATATCTTTTGATCCCCCTTCACTTGTTACCCTGACTCGGCCGTGTTGGACCCTGGCGATGTCAAATCCATTTTTAATCGACGACTACTGCATGCCGGTCCAATTTTTGAGTATTTATCGTGAGACGGGACTCGCGGGGACCTTTAATCGACCAAATCGAACCTCGGTATTCCATGATGTACTGCACGAGGCGACACCAATATTACCGTTTTTTCTGAAATGAAGTTTTATTTGACGCAAAAATACGAAAAAAACGAAGGGATGAATATTTCCGTTGAAGTTAAATACTTCATTATATGATTGAGGGTCGATTGATGTTGGGGGATTCCCAAAAAGGCTAATTCCCTGGCGTCCAATCCTATTACGTGGATTTATTGTTGTTTCATTTTATAGCTTAAAATATATATATATATATATATATATATATATATATATATATATATTTGGAACTCGATTTGCTGCATACCCTGGCCTGCGGGATGAGACGGTTCAGTTCCGATCTCCCGAGCTGCTACGGCGGTGCATGATAATGGGATTGATAACTTCGTGGCGTCAGAATGGGTCAGAAAGATCCACAAACCCGGGGAAGTAGGAAATGAGATTGTGAATATTAGCGCTATTAGGACGGAAAATTTAAATCAGAGAAAAGGTTTCCAAGGTAAAATAGAAAATAAAATATAAAATACAAAAAAAAACAGAGGATTAATAAATATTTTAAGGAGAAAAATTTGAAAATGCAATTCTAAGGAATCATTGAATAACTAAATATTAATATTTTTTTGAAATATTTGAATAATAGATATTAAAAAGGTTACAAATGTAATGACATGATATTAAATAATAAAACTATTAATGAAGTTCCGTTTGAAAAATGGAGACATAGATAATATTTTTTATTTTTGAGAACATATCCTATAATTCACAATGTATATAATTTTCCGCCGCTCATTGCCTTAAATATATTATGTGTCTAGTTAGTACATTTATTTATTATAATATGTAAAGTTTTTATGCATACGCATGAACACATATCTATAAATAATATTCTTTAAAAACTACCACTTTAGGGCTTCACAAAATTTACATAATATAAAGTCATTTTTTAGCAAGCCTCATCAACAATTTATGTTCCAGAATCACTCCCTCAATATCTCTTGCATATTATATCCAAGTTGTTGGGAAAACATTCTTACTCTTCTCCCATTTACGTATAATTGCTTTTGGAAAAAGATTTTCCGTTTGACCTAATAGAATGAATTAGGTAATTAAAATATTACATGGCTACTGGAAACATTGAAGCTTTAATCAAACTTATAGAATAACTTAGGCTGAGCTACTATAGTTTTGAAAATTGCCCATGGCAGGTTGTTACATGCAACACATCGATCCGCTCGTCCCCGGTTACATTAGTTATTTGAATATTCCTTTGTATATGTATAAGAGGACGAGGGTTATGAATTCCATAATAGCCACCACTCTTTTGTTTTTGCATACTTTTTCACGCAGGATTAAATTCCAAAATGAATTTTTACAACGAATTACAACCGAAATTCTTTCCCATATTTTTTGCCACACTTTTATCGTTATGGTTTTTACGTAATTTAAATTTCCAACTTTCTCCTCAGCCTTGCCAGGTTTAAAATCTGGGCTATAAAAATCACTGCTCTGATTAAAATTTCTGTCCAAAAAACTAATCTTTCTTGACATGTTTATGATTAGTCTATGAAATGGAAAGACTTGTTTCGTGTGTTGCCATTTTTTGTTTTCAACGAAAGTGGCTACTTTTCCTCGAGTCTAATTAGATGAGAAATGCAATTTCCTTTCATATTAGAATTCCTGATGGGTGAATAAGGATAATTATATATATATATATATATATATATGTAATTATATATATATAATTATATACATAAATAAATTTATATATATATATATATATATTCATTCAAACAGAAATAGGTATAAGGAAAGGGGATAGGAAAACACATAAAAGGCGAACACAGGACATGTGGGGAAAGCGGTTTTTGAGCAGATCACGAAAGTAAAAATATTTCCTTATCCGGGATATATTTTTAAATTCGTGGAAAATATTAGTAAAATATTTTTACTTTCGTGATCTGCTCAAAAACCGCCTTCCCCACATGTCCTGTGTTCGCCTTTTATGTGTTTTTCTATCCCCTTTCCTTATACCTATTTCTGTTTGAATGAATATTTGTGCGCCGTATGGCGGGATTTTCAAGTTTGAATATATATATATATATATATATATATATATATATATATATATATATATATATATATATATATATATATATATATATAATACGCATATAAAATTGCGCTCGCATGTATATTTGGATGTCCTTCATTGGCCGCCTCTCTCTCCTTCCGTTTTAAGAGTGTCGTGAGGCAATGCCGTTTAATTTCCCCCTCACCGTGCGTGCAGGGCGTTTCAGGGAATCTTCCCCAGGCCACATTAAAATTAAAGCTTAATTGTTTTTTTTCATTGTTACTCTCAAAAATGATTCCCTGAAGTGGTAACAGTTTTTGATAATCTGGTTTTTTCGCGTCCCTATCCAATTTAGTTTCCAAATCGTTTGAATTCACTGCGTCGTATTTTTCCGGATATTAAAGGTTCCGTGGGAATTCAATTGCTTTAAAAATCTGCGGAAAATTCTTGGGTGTAATCTGGCAGGTCGAATGTTACACGTTATCTTGAAATATCCTTGCCTCCGGAGGAAGGACTGAAGATGTGTGATACGCGAATACAATTAGAAGGTCATTTATAAGAATTGTATCCTTGACAATATAATTACCACTTTTATCTCTTTTAAAATTAAAATTTGTCCTTAGTCAATATGGTAAGCATATTCCGTTTGCATAAGCTTATTAAATATTTAGTCGTTAAATACTCTATAATAATATTCATAAATCCTAAAAAATATATAATTATGTACCTCTGTAGGAATGTATGTGTGTCTATATGTATATATAGTATACATATACATACACACATATATGTCTATGTGATGTACCATATATGGATGTGTGTGCATAAATATATATATATACACACACACTCTATATGATGAGGTAATCTACCGGTTAAGGTAGGTTTTTGGACAGACACAACTAACAAATGAATATTTTGTAACTTTAAACAAAACCCAATCCAGCAATCTACTCTACATCAGGTCTCTCTTCATCTCTGTGTACTTCTTTCCTCCCTTCATCCCATCCAACATCCCTATCCTGTTCCCGCCCTTTCCTTGTTTATCCAACATTCTCCCCTCTATTACCTTCTTCAACATTCCACTACCGCTCAATACGCCTTTCATCCATATTTCCTGCCTCCGTTGGATATCGCCCAACCAACCCCTCTCCTCACCCACCATCTCCAGTACTTACTCATTTGTTTTCCTTTAGGCCCATTTCATCTTCTCTATTCTTCTCCACACCCACATTTCCAACCCTCCAATCTATATCTATCCTCCTGCTTCAGTGACCACGTTTCCGCGCCGTACACGCTCCATACGCCATGCTCCATATCAGAGTTTTTACGAGCCTTTTCTTAACCTCCATACTCAACGTCATCAACTCCCTCCTCCTTGAGAAAGCCTCCTTGCCTAACTCAATTCATCTCCTTACGCCCCTGCTACTTTGACCGTGTTGGTCCAAAACGTTTCCGAGATACGTAAACTGTTCTACCTGTTCTGTTTTTTCCCCTCCTATTTTAATGTTACGTTAGCCTTTTTCTTTCTGGAAAATCGCATAACCTTTGTTTTATTAATATTGGTTCTCATCCCATATCTACCGCACTGAAATTCCAATTCACACATCAATGCTTGCAACCCCTTGGCTGACTGAGCAACTAATGCTTGGTCATCAGCAAACCTAACCGATTTTACGAATTCCCCTCTGACTTTCATTCCCACCTCCAATTCTTCCCATGCCTCTTTAATCATTTCCTCCACGTATACGTTGAACAGCACCGGTGACAATGGGCAACCCTGTCTTACACCTCTTCTTGACACTGCCCATCCGGACTCTCCGTTCCCCACTCGCACCTGAGCAGTCTGAGACATGTACAGGTTGCGGATCAGTCTCCTGTACATCCAATCCATTCCAATTTTCTGCAATACACGCATTAGTTTTTCCCAATTCACTCTAACAAACGCTTTTTCGAAATCTACGAAACAGGCATACATGTCCTGATTGTATTCTATATTCCTCTCGATTAGTGATCTCATTACTGTAATGGCATCACGCGTACCTCTTCCCTTCCTAAACCCAAGCTGATCATCCCCTAAGTAATCATTTGCCTTACTTTCTAGCCTTTTGTTGATGATCCTGAGGATAACTTTAGCTGCGTGCGATATCAAACGTATTGTTCTGTAATCCTCACATGATGTATCCTTTGCCTTTTTTTGGAATAGGAACTAACACCGATCTCACAAAATCTTCCGGCCAGTTTCCTTCCTCGTAGATACTACGGATCTGTCCATATAGGGCCTTCTTCCCACATTTTCCTAAATATTTCAATAGTTCCACAGGAATGTTGTCTACCCCCACGGCCTTATTTGGTTTCATCTCTCTTAATATCCTTTCTATCTCGTCGTCGAGTATGCCTGGACCTAAGCTATCTTCTTCTACGTCATGTTCCTTTTCTATGTCTAACCTTGTCGGCCTAAGTTCTTTACCATACAGTGCACGCGTGATCTATATAGCGAATAATCATATTTTTTATTTGCTTCCCTTAGATTTTGCTCTCTCTAATTGAATCCAAAATTCTATCGTCTTCTATTCATGATAAATGACAAATATAGTAATTAAGTTTATAGTAGCCTTTGAAGTAATTTTGCAAATAATTACAAGCCATTTCTTCTTGAACTCAATCTTAATTTAATTGATTTATGCATTCATGCTGATTACATGTTCTTTCTCGAAGCGAAGAACAAGGTGTTATAATCACAATGCCCGGAAACTTTTTTTATGCGATAATGAAATGTTTGCGTAAAAAATGTTTTATATATTCATCAAGCACTCTAGTTTTTTAGAAATATTATGATTTAAAAAATATTATATTATATCATGAATTTTTTTAGACAATTACTTAATTATTGACAAAAGTTGCCATTTACATGTGGTATACATGGTACTCTATGAAAGTTGTGCGCATGATTTTATTTAAACGCGATTATCCATGACAGAAAGGTAAAACTTGTAAGGAAATGTGGTGGAGGTGTACCCTTCCAATGCATCCTGTTGTATGTTTGCTTAGAGCAGTCTGAGCAGAAAGACGTGCCTCCGCGTGAAGTGTGTTTTTCGAATTTGTAACACGGTGTGAAGGAGCGTTCACTTGAACAGCGACACACCATTAAGTTTTTCGTGCAGCTTGGAAAAAATGCAACCGTAACAATTCAGATGCTTCAAGAGGCATTCAAGGACGACTACATTTTAAGGTCACAGTCCGGGAGGTGGCAAAAGACGTTCAGGGAGGGTCGGGAGGAGGTCGCCGAGAACCCCGTTCTGGACGCCCAACAACAGCCAAAACTGACAAAAACGTGAATCAGGTGCGAAAATTTTGCGTTCCGACTGTCGATTGAAGATCCAACAAGTTGATCACACCGTACACATGTCCAAATTTGCGGTACAGGGGGTAGTGACCAAGAATCTGGATATGTGCAAGGTCTGCGCGAAGCTGGTGCCGAAAGTGTTGACGGAAGACCAGAAAGAACTTCGATGTTCGCGCAGTCAAGAATTGTTGGATTTCATTCTAAATGAACACAGGAGTTTCTTAACTCTGTCGCAACTGGAGACGAATCCTGGATGTTTGAGTACGACCCAGAATCGTAAAGGCAGAGCAGCAAGTGGCACACAAAATCATCCCTCCTCTATTCCTCCTCTATTCCGTCAAACGTGCTCGCTATCCTTTGCCTGCCCCACTCCACCTGCTCAACCTCCTCCCCTCTATTGCAGCACTCAGTAGCCATCGCCAATCAGTATGCTTTGCATCCACGTGTGCCTCTCCATTAACATTTTAGAATATGCTCATGTTGTTATAATACAGAATTATTCCGCAATCAGCCATCCATGATTCCTCCTCATTTATCTGTGATCATGGTACAATTTAAATTACAAATCAACAATGTAATAAATCTGGAGCCCTTATATTTTAGTTTACTGTGATAATTCAGGCATATTTGTCACTGGGCACATCTTTCGTTTCATGGCGTTTTGAATCTGAGTTCTTTCCTGCCGCCGATTCGCATTCCCTTCAATATTTTCGTGTATGCAGTATTGACCCGAATCAATTTACACTTTTAGCATGTAACTTGATATAGATTTTAAATCATAGTTTTGGAATTGAAAGTAAAAACAAAACTAATGTGAAGTTCTGTGGTGTACTAGTAAATTTGGGGGTTATATTATTAATATTATATATCTTTTATAAGTTTATTATGTAAACGTCTAGATTAGGCTACAGTCTAGCAAAACTAGTGGATATTGAACATTGTCCTTTGAATTGAACATTATACTGTGGAAACCCAAAGCTATTTGAGTATTCCGTGTTCATTATAAATTTTTTGACTCTTTTTTGCGAGTTATTATGCTCATTTGAAGATCGTGGAATTAAACATAATCCTACTAAATGTATTGCATTACATTTTGTTGACACAAATCGAATTTTTTCAATGGAATATGTGAGCAACTCATTTTCTGTTTCAACAAGAGTTGCGGAAGCCATCCTCCCTCAATGGGTCATTATAAATACCCCATAGGTTTTTAAGCACTATTTTATATGAAATAATAAATTAATGGGAGAATACAACAAAAAACTATCTTGTAATCCAAATTTACGGTTTCCCATTTCATAGCTTAATTTTTGACGGAAGGAAAATGATGAGGGAAAAGATCACTGCACTCTATCGCTAGTATGATCTAAGTTTCCAAACATATACGTAGCCTTCACGATTTCTTTTGAAACGACAAGGGATAGAATATCGTAACTGATCATTGCGTTTTTAACCAGTGAACTCACTCACTTTCAATATTGTCATGCTCTGTTCGATCAGCCTTCTTTCGTCCTTATCACATTCACGTACTCATCACTAAGCACCATTCCAAAGAATACTATTTTTCCTCGTCTTTAAGTGTCATTGACTGCATCAACTCATGAATTTCTTCATAAAATCCTTCCTCTCAAAGCACTAAATTTTCTCTCAAGTATATCTTTGGTAAATTACTCGAAACTGTTCACTCCCCGTGGTCAAACCAGTTGGTTTTGATGCGTGACAGTGGAAGTTTCACAATTGATGCCAATTGTATGTTGCGAATTTTAAAAAGTTCTTTCATATTGATTATAAAAATATATATTTCTGTCAAAATAATTTATATAGGCAATATTGATTATCTTGTACGATAATCATTTCAATTGTTTCATCCTTAGGCACTGACCTAAATAAAAAATAAATTTATTTTACGGTATGTTCAATCGAATTTATTTAATAATTGGCTCTACGTTAGCACGGAGTAATTCACAAAACCTATCTTGCTACTATTCATTTAGAAAAAAGCTTACTACTTTGTATATTCCATAATTTTTATAATTTATCATGACCATTTTTAACGTCATCTTCAGAAATTTTGTAATATGCAGAGCATTAGGTTTTATTCAAGATAAGATAAAAGAAAAATGTTATATTTTGACTGAGTTTAAACATTTGGTGTGTAACTGAAGAGTGGATGACATCATCAAGCTCAAGATAAACAACCAAAAATTAACTTTCGGCCATATATTTTCGTCATCAATTTAAAATTATTCCTGGACAAAACATGTACTAGGAAAATGAAAAGCATACGACGTTCATTGGTGACCAACAGTTTTTAAAAAAACGTTCTCAATTCAGTGCTCAAGTTTCATATATTATAAGCGTGCTCCACGTGTTCTCTTGATAACGGTATGAGCGTATCGCAGACCTAGCAAAGAAAACCATTGGAAAAAATCCTCTGGGTAAATTCCTTGCTGAAATGAAGGAAAAAGCGTATGAATCCAATGAAATGCAAAAGCAGTGCATGGGAATAATTTATCTGATACAAAAAGATTCTGCAGAATTCCGTATTTGTGCAGTATCACCATAAAATATTTCCACCTTTTAGTAATTTGTTTCTATTCACAGAAATTTAACTCGGGAAGTTACTCTCAGTTCTGTCGGAATCAAGGTCGGCAGTCGTTCTTTCTTTTCGCCCAGCCTTTCTCAGCCGGGGTATTTGCAAGAGCCAGGGCCGGCTTTGTGTGATCCTGACTCTCAGCTTGTATTGAAATGAGTGATTCCCTTGCCCTCCGAGGTTTCGTATTTGCTGATGCCCTTTCGCCTCTCCCTATCGCCTGCAAAGATACATCTGTCTAACTTATTCCGAGGTATTGCTCGCATCGTTTGCGTTTGACTGAATCTTAAAGTCACCATTCCATCTACATGATACAGTGCACTGTACTTCGCGAGCAGTCCATGAACTATACATGTATATAAGGGATTATTGAGACATACTATAGATTTTACATTACCCATAATGGGGGCAATTGCATATTTATGGGCCGTCAACATCGATCGGTTGCTCCTTAAGGATGTTCGAATAGCATTTTCCATTCGTAGTCTCCTCCGCTGGCATCGTTTCGCTGTCCTTGTCATTTCACACAAGTGCATTCTCCTTTTTATTTTGTCTTTTTATTTTTCTTCTCACCGCTTCCTCATCTCTATTTAACTCACGAGCTCAAATATCCTCCACAACAAACAATCTCCTTCTAGAGCCACGGAATATCCCATTCAAAATCTTCTTCTTTTCTCAAGTATTCTCTTGTCAAAGTCGTTTCACAACGTCATCATTTCTTAGTACTCATTGGCTTCTCCATCTCTAGTTCTTCAGCCCTCCTTTTCTCTATTTTCCTCAATGTCGACGCGGAAAAACACTACACCTCCCTATTCTCTTTCTTGAATGTTCTATGGGCTTGCATAGTACCGCTCTAATTTTTATCAAATCCAGCTTCTTCCATTATCCATCCTGCTGTTCATTAATACTTTCTATTCTGTGAGAACTAATGCTAATGTTGATCCAAGTTTATTTAACAAGAGTGCAAGATACTGGAAGAACGTATAAACATGAGATACTAAAAACATGAATGGCGAACCTTGGCAGACATATTCTATTACTATTTTTGGGGTGCATTGACTTGGGTTACTTGTAGTATTGGTGTAATTGAAGGAAAATTAGTGATTACAGATCCATGTGATGGGGGTTTATTTATCTCTTATTATTTGGATGGTCTGGCAATCTCTAAATTTTTCATAACCATTCATCATAAGTTTTAAATCGAACGTCTGGTTTGCATCAAACTTTGTATCCTTTCACTTGCCAGTTTTTTACTCCTTGATACCCTTTAAATAAATCCACGGTTTTCCGCTGTGATTTTTTCCTACTGTGATTTTTTTCCGTGATGACAGTCAATACAATATTGCGTCTATGAAGGTACTCTAATTCTCTACTTTCTCCTGTCAATCTTCTTTCTCTTCCATTGGTTCTCTTGTTTCCTGAATCCTCGACTCACCTTTTGCTTGACTCTTTCCTTTGCTTCTGTGTCACCCTTTTGTTGTTTTTCTGCATAAAGATGTTTCAGCCATAGTCATATCTACCCGCATGCACGTTAATGTGTACGCCTACATAAAAATATATGCATTGAAGTATAATGTTTTGTTATGTATCATTATTAATTATATGCTCTTTTTGAACTGTTTTGTCCAATTCCTGAAAAATGGATTTCACTGTAGTATCAAACCTTTGCCGGATGGCTCGACGTATTTTGCAAGTTGCAAAACTTCTAGAAATGCGCAGGACACCGGAGCTTCCCCACAACACCAAGGGTCACCGGAATAAAATAATGGAGAGATCAACACAGCCGTAGACAGATCGCTCACTGTTCCTCGATCTTCCTTCATACGATAAAAGCAATTAGCAAAGTCAAACCCAACCTCCTAGGTATATATTTGCTTAGAGACAAGCATTGCATAATTTAGTCACATGTGGAATTATATATATGTCTGTGGGCATTCGACTGTGTGCGTGTGTCTGTGTGTTCACACGCGAGTGCTTTTGTGTGTCAGTCGTTATGCATTCAGAAACGCGCTTGAGGCGATCGATAGTGGTACACGTGATACTGGTGCCCTATCACCCCTGACACGTTGTGGAGATAAACTAAATACTCCGGATTGCGGAGTATTTTGTGTTAGTAGATTCTGTATCGCAATATGATAGACAACAAACGTAAATTCTACTCTCTATGGAGATTGCTTTGAACTTTTGTGACAGATTACCGTGTATATGACCGTTGTTTTTTCCCCTCCTATTTTAATGTTAGATTAGCCTGTTTCTTTCTGGAAAATCGCATAACCTTTGTTTTATTAATATTGATGCTCATCCCATATTTATCGCACTGAACCTCCAATTCACTCAGCAATGCTTGCAACCCCTTGGCTGACTGAGCAACTAATGCTTGGTCATCAGCAAACCTAACCGATTTCACTAATTCCCCTCCGACTTTCATTTCCACCTCCAGTTCTTCCCATGCCTCTTTAATATTTTCTTCCACATATACGTTCTCTATAGTGCCCATCATTACATTCTTGGAAATGATAATTGAGTTGGTTTCCCGTTGCCTTCCTGAGTTCTTTTTCATACGCCATCGCAAATGTTGATGCCGGTTTGTTAAAGGTCTAGAAAGTATGGCATAGGAAAGTGGCATTATGCTTAAGTATTTGGCATTAGGATAATTTCAAGGTAAACTGCAGTACTAGCGGGTAAATTACAACGTAACATCTAACCAGTCCGTACCCACTACTTTTCAAAACATATTACCATAATTTTCCCATTATAATACGCAGCCATTTTTACAAATGCGAAATGTGAAAATTGCCTTATTAGCATACATAATGCGTACCTCGTTTCATGTGAACTGGTCTTTATATGTATACTTGGCTCACAGTCACCCGCTGGTCTGGATTCAAATGCGCTTTTCCCAGAGCAACTCCCCCCCCTCCTTCCGCCCGTCTCTCTCTGATATAGGCGTGCCCTATCGTCAATAGGGTTTTCCACTCTCTATTTCCCTTTCACTATTAGTATGAATTCTGAATGGGCAGTACTTAAAATTATTTTATTTTTCCTTTTAATGTCGAATGCCCACTCAATACACATTAGTAGACTTCAGGATCGAGGAAATTATAGGCACGAGGAAACTTGCGAGCGAACTGTTTTGTTTTTCCATGACACGTTATATGCGTGGTTATGTATTCAAAACTTTATAAGAGTAAAATACACGCAGGAAAAGTCTTATGTAGCACCGATTAATGTTTTTTAGAAATGATTTTAGAGGACATTACCACGTTCGATAAAGGATCAGCATTACTTCATCCGATCGCGTCAGAAGGGGAGGTATTTTTCTCTTCTCTTTCTAAATAACCTCGTATGCTGGTACATTTTCATCTCATTTTAGTTTATTGCCCTTTTTGTAGTTGACAGCTCGTCTCAGGGAAGAGTATCAACTTAGAGTCCGCATTATATTCCGTGTATGTGTGAATATATAAATTCCGCTTCTAATTAGCAGGTTGTATAAAATCAGTTAGGTTTACTAATAACCAAGCTCTAGTTTTTCAGTCAGGCAAGGGGTTTAGATTTTTTTAGGGAAATTTAGTGCATTAGATAAGGAATGAAAATAAATGTATATAAAACAAAGGCTATGTGGTTTTCCAGAAAGAGAAAGGCTAAGTTAAACGTTAAAAAAGAAGGGCAAAAACTAGAGATGGTGAAACAGTTTACGTGCCTTGGAAGTAGTTTAATCAAAATGGCCATAGTAGAATGAACACCCAAGGTCTGTCCCAAAAGTAGTAGGAGTAAGTCGATTAAAAAAAATTATCGCCAGAATAGAGAAATTCACTCAAAAGTCTTCGAAGTAGCCACCTTATGCTTCCAAGTACCGCTGCCAGCGGTTTTTCAACCCCTCGTAAGCATTCTGGAAGTTGCCGCTCGGAATATTTCTGAGCTCCATCGTCGTGGCTCGTAACGCTTCCACCGAGACGTAGTGACGTCCTTTCAGCACGGAACAGGGGCGGGGGAAGAGGAACGACACTGTCTACAAAATTTGGATCCTCACTCACATGGTCGAGAAGCTCTTGGCAGATCCCCATGGGATTTTCCTTAACATTTGATATTGATTGATACTTAATTCCCCTGCAAACCACCGCTGGGGCGTGTGGCAGGTGGTGAATACACACCAGACTAATTTGGCCCCGACACTTTTATAATTTGAATCCTTTTGTTCGTACGAGAGCACTCGAGGCACCAAATTCGCACACACCTTTCTCATGACCATGTTTTCAGTTACTAGTGGATTCACAACACTTTTAGGGATGCCAAGATCATCAGAAACCATGTGAACATTGAATTTATCTTCTCTGACCAACAATTCCCTCACTCTTTCAAGATTTTCATCACTTTTTGAGGTCGAAAGGGGCCCTGAACTTTCGGCGTCTTCAAAAACTGCTCTACCCTCCCGAAACAACTTGTGCCACTCAAAAACACTACCGATTTACCCACGGCGTTGTCTCCGTATGTTGCCTTCAGCATGCGATTATCTTCCCCGGTTTTGTCCAGTTTCACGCAAAATTTGATGGCGTATCGCCGATCCAATAACCGCTTCATGGCGGATCGTAACGAGGTCACGTCATAGAAGTATCGAAAACGAACGATCCGTACTTTGCAAAGGCTGGGAGTCAACTGCTACCGAGCTCCAGCCTTTCCGGAGACTCCCCTCCGTCGAACCCAGCCAGAGAAACAGCCACCCTTCCATCTATCCGAGAAAAAATAAGTCCTACTATTTCTGGGACAGACCTTGCTAGGAGAATAATTAACTAGACAGAGTTGCTTTCACAAGGAGAAGGAACTTGATGACGGGGACGTTAAGAATGCTAAAAAAAGGCTCGTTAAAATTTTTATATGAAACGTGGTTTTGTACGGCGTGGAAACATGTTAATTGAAGCAAGATGATAGGGGCAGATTGAAGAATTTTGAAATGTGGTTGTGGAGAAGAATGGAGAAGGTAAAGTGGACAGAAAGGAAAACTAATTAGAAGGCGCTAGATATGGTGGGAGAGGAAAGAGGGAACGGATACCTTTCTCCTGTTGTGTACATAGTTGTCTCCTGATATTTTCCATGTATACCTTCGCCTTTTGTGGTGTTACATCATTGCTCTTGCAGAACTATATATTTTAGAAAATATACATATATTTCCTCTTCCCATCTCTCGCTTTATATTCTTTAATTTTTCTGTCCTCAACATTCCATTTTCGTATACTAATTTATTAGATCTTCCTCTTCAGCGCGGAAGCCTTGCCTCCCCCGCTGCCGGCCACGACACACAGCCCCTTGAACCGAGTCCCACAGTTGCCAGGACTCATATTCTCTATTGTGTCCAACATTATATTCTTGGGAATAATAATTGAGGTGGTTTCCCGTTTCCTTCTTCAATAGTGTATTTAACGTGACACCATCACTCAATGGCCGGGGTTAGACGCCCTTGCAGCCGACTTACTGAGGAACACGCTGCGCTGACTACCTTTTTACTGGGTCCTGGCCTTCGACCTCTCTGGCATGGGTGACCCTACCAGGAGTAATTATCGTTGCGCTAGCCAGCACAGCTCTAGGAGTCTGAAAGTTGGGGAATAAGTTTTGTATAGAATAAATAAGTTTTTTTCTATATAATATGAAAAGATTCCATAAAATCGCTCTATAACAAGGAATTTTTTTGGATTGAACACTTTGACAGGAAACGATGCGCATGTGCCCAGTCGCCTTCTCGCCTCATATTGGTCATTTTCTTTTCCCTTTTTATTCATTGCTCGCATGCTGCTTCACAGTACGCCTCTCTGCGATCTTGTTTAATTTGTATTTGTCTTCCTTTTCTTATTTCTTACCATATCTACAATGTAATCAAAACTGATAATGTATTTCTTGTACCAAACCTAAGGAATTTAATTTTATCCTGCATCAATTCCTTCGAACAAAGAGTGATGTTTCATTATTTCTGTTTGGTACCAATCACCAGTACAGGGAAATCGATATCACCGTAGGTGCACATAAGGTGAAAGCGTCCAGAAAAATGTTTCATCGTCCAAGCATTCCCCGGGTAATAATGTTACGAAGCGGTTTATATTTTCTTACTTATAAATTCGTCGTGGATATGAGTATATGATGGAGTTCGGCGAAATTTAATCAAAAGATTTATTAAGGGAAAATACGGTGGAGTTAGTAAGACAGTTCGTGCTGCGTAGCCTGCTGATAGCATCTTCGATGTCGATGTGGTCGAGAGGGACTCGGTTCTAGGGTCGACAAGGATTTAAGGGGTTGGAGGGGTGTCTGTTGCCACGTCCGCGCTCGTCGGAGGATCTCTTCTGGCTGACTGCCCGCGTCGGTGTCTGTTCAGGGAGATGTCATAGTGCATGTCCGGCGGGCGTAAGGCGGCTGGCTGGGCACTTGGCCGAAGGCGCGAGCGAGGTACAAGGGAATGGAAAGTAGTGAGGATAGTATTTGGTGTGTTCCGAGAGTGGAAAGAGCGAAAGAAGGCGGTGGTTTCGGGGGCTGAGGAGAGTGGTTTGCCTGGGTGGGTCGTCGCCGACTAAACTCCGTGGAGTATCGTCGCTCCGTTGGGAAGGGTGGAGTGGAAGTCGGGGGTTGGGTTGGGGTGGGAGGACGAGTGAGAGTTTTGTGGGGGCAGGGGAAGGGGAAGGTGGGGTCCGCTGCCTGCGGGAGACGGCCCATGCCTCTCCACCTCCCCGCTTCGCCGGATCGCGAGTCATTTGTCACGGCTGCACATATGGTTCCCGACCCGACAAACACACGGCCCCAGTGACACGCGAGGCGGCTCACTTCCCCGACGTCATTCGACTCCTCCCACCCACTGCCCTCTCAAGAGGAGAAGAGTTTTGCTCCTCTCCAAATGACGCCCTTCCCTCCAATCCTTCCCTTCCATCCCCGCGTCAACCCTTTTCGACGCTAAGCTCTCCTCTCAGGCCCTTGTCCTTCCCTCTCCCCTTATTTCTTTTCCTCAGCCATTGTTTTCTGCTAAATCGTTATATTTTTTACAACCCTCACCATTCTTCTCGCTTGAAATTATCGTGATTGTACCGGAATATGCACGTGGAACTCTTTCAATTGCCCTGCCGCGTTATTTATAGCCCGCGGTCATAACTACAATCAGGTCGCGTCAAAGAATGAATCCATGATAATTCATTTCGATGACGGCGTGGTGGCCCTCAGCTTTTGTTTATCACGTCATCCTTTCAGTTACATTAAAATGCATGTCGTGTCCGTTGTATATTTCACTCGTTAATAGGGGTTAGCAGGGCTTAAAATATATTCATATTTTCGTGCACATTACGATTTTCCTAGAAACACAAGCGCGTTGCATTTAAATATCATTCAAAAAGATTATGCAGCGTCATGCGAAATTTATTTTGCCTCAAGGGGACCTGTTACGCAAAGCTAAGTATTAGCCGGAATGCAAGAATATCTGAATATACGACGTATGCTCTTTAGAGATTCAAAAAAGCAAACCATATAGTTTGTGATAATTCCTGAGGGAGTATTCATATAAACGCATTCAGTTATCAACATCCGGTCTACGAGGGGCTACTGCGTTAATATCGTTTCTCGGACTATCATAAATAACTAATTAGGACAAATGCTGGAAGAATTTCATTTAACTTCATCGATTTTGCGGACCAATTTCACTTGGAATCATCAATTTAACTTAGTCAATGTTTACTTATGTTTTGTTAAAAAACGAAATAACTATTGTGTAATCCAGTGTGCAATAAAAAGAGACGTTTCAGGCGTGATATGGTGGAATATCATGATTAATTATAATTGCCAATTTCAATTAACCAGTGTGCAATATTCATTTCAGTCACCTTCCCCACGGTAACCTCTACCACCGCTGATTGCTTGATCTTTTAACTTGGCTCTCTCGATTCAAGGATTGCCCCTGGTGTCGAGCAATCTAATCGTGACTCATTGTCTGTATAGTTGTACTAGATCGATCAGATTGAAGCAAGTTTCCTCATTGGACTTCACATACGGAGTTACTCTATTGTTTTATGAGCATGCTAGTATTTATGTTTTCTGTAGGTTATGTTCTTCTTGGTTTGGGCAACCTAGTGTCATACAGTCCTACCATAAAGTCTTTTCATTTTATCCTGTAGTCTTTTATTATTTCCTATATTTTCAGTTCTGTTTTCATTTTCACTGTCTGTGTTACTAGTTTGGTAATTTCCTTTGATCTTCCTCAAAAATCCCTCCTCGATCGCTTGCGGTTTGCTCATTTCTTATCGCAAGGAGGCTAATGTTTCGCCACTATACGCAAGTGTTCGTATTGCCATTTAATATTCAGTGTTCAATTGATGTTTCCAATTATAACGTCAAAAAATTTGTTTTTCTCTGTTAATATTTATTATAACTAACAAGGATTTGTTCCCAAGTAATTGAGGTGTACGATTTCTTTTTCAGGTTTTCCGTCTTTAGTGATTTTTGATCTGACGGTCTCCCTCACTAACTTGATTGCCCGCAGACGCCCTTCGCCCTCGCCTCCATCGTCCCCTCCCGCCGCCCCGATCTTCCCCGCCCCTGCCCGCCTTCCCACTCCTCGAGGAGCTCATTAGGTTTGCTTTCACGCAGTCTTCTTTCAACATCTTTCATCCTTCGCCCAACTCATTCAATAAAATCCTATGAAAAGTTTGCCTCAGCGGATTTCCTCTTTCATTAAAAATCGCTCGTATTTTATTTTATTCCGGCAGCCCTCGCCGATACATTTTTACGTGGGCTTCCGCATTCCCCGACCTCGTTTCTGCACGCCGCTCGTCCCGCTTCCGTCGCTCTTGACGGGCGAAACAAGGGGGCAAAAGCCCATCAGAGTGTTGAAGGGATAGAGTGCATTGCAGATTATCTGCAGCACCCCGCCCCGACATTCCTCTTTTGATCTCGGCGGCCACACCTTACCAACGCGTTAGTGGAAAAAAGAGTATTTATAACGCTAAAATGTCATGAGAGGAGTTTAGTGTCTTATATCGCAAAGGGACAAAACAGAACGGGAAACTAAATGCACTGTGTGTTTATTGTACATTTATTTTTCGTTATGCATGTAATGTGTTGCCGATCAAAATTTTGAAGCGTTAATACTTAATATGTTATGGTTATGAATTTGAAATGGTAGGGATTGACGATAATGCACATATATCACTTAAAGATAGCATACGAAATACAGGGTGCGGAAACTTAACTTCCTTTTTGAAATGTCCGCCAATCAGATAATAGAGTTTGCAGCTAGGCAAGAGTGGTCTCATTCGATAGCCGGGATTCTAAAGTTTTCCCCTCTCCGGTTAGTCGCCATCATGCGTTGGAACAGTGAGGAGCGCGCGTTTTCAGTCCGGGCCTACTTTTTGCACGGATTTTCTGTAATTGAAACCCAGCGGGCCTTCCGAAATGGCTTCAATGTAGCCCCGTTGGGCCGTTTTCCGGACCGGAAATCAATTGTTACATGTGTCACTACGTTCAGACAAACCGCGAGTGTGACAAGACGAAGAAATGGAGTCCTTCGGCCCATCAGACCACCTAACAACACTGAGGCAGTGAGGGCCGCCATCTGGCAATCCTCACGGCTTTCTGCGCGCAAACATGCCTCAGCCCTTGGAATTTCTGATTGTTCAGTGAGGCAAATTCTTCACTATGACCTTCATTACCATACTTACAAGTTGGTGAGGGTGCATGAGCTCTCCGAACGTGTCTTCAATTCTCGGAGGAACGCTTGTGAGGCTCATCTCAAAAATGTTCCTGAGGACACAATAGTGTTTTTAAGTGATGAAGCCCATTTTTATGTGACTCAACAAACAGAACATGCGCTACTTAGCTGACACCAATTCCTAAGAATTGCATCAAATGCCTTTGCATTCACCTTAAGTCACAGTGCGCTGTACAGTCCTCAGTCGGTATTGTTGGTCCCTGGTTTTTCGAAGAAAATGAGGTCACAGTGACAGTGAATTCAGACCGGGATGTAAACATATTGGAGGAATTTTTTTCCACCACTTGATGAGCTGGACTTTGGGGACATTCGGCTCCAGCAGGACGGAGCAAAGGCTCACACGTTAAGGGCGTCGATGGCTGTAATGAGGGAACACTTCCCGGAGCACTTTATCTCAATAAGGGGCGATTTGCAGTGGCCAGCCCGCCCCCTCGATTTGACCCCTTTTTTGTGGGTTTTTTTTGAAATCCTCAATTTCTAGAAAGAAATAAAAAGCTATACGGCCTCCGGTTAAAATAATAAGGGGGAAAAAACTCCAATGGCCGTAATAAACAGTTTATTACGGCCATTGGAGTTTTCCCCCCTTATTACTTTATCCTGAGTATATGTCGACGGTCCAAGGGCCCTACAATGCCTGAAGGACAACATCAGGGCAGAAATTGCCATAATACCTGCTGGTATGCTGGTAAGGGCATGAAAAATGCCAGAATTTGGCTTATTAAGTGTTGGGGCAATGGGGTGTCACCTACCTGATTTGTTTTTCAAAACTGTGTCAAACAAAACTTTAAATGTGTGCTTACATAAAAAAGTAATAAAAAATTCTGTTTGATAAAATGGATTAATTGCGTTTTGGAAAAAGGAAGTTATGTTGGGACGCCTTGCGCCATAAGATGGATGGCGTATTCCGAAACTCATCGTTACTAAGTGGACTTTAAATTTAAAAAAAAATCAATTTGAAAATATAGTTTATTGGCATATATTATAATTTTGACTCAAAACAGGTAAATTTTCCTGAATTAAAAATTAATAATATACTAAAGGTTTTTTATGAACAAATAATAAATGGATCTCGTTAACTTTGCAATCATTTTTAAAATTGTTTCTAGATTCAATACACCCTTTCCCGTTACCGAGACTAGGAAATTAAAAAATATTGCGACTTTATAAACACTTGCATCTTCTTAGGTCACGTGAGTATGCAAATGTACTTTTGTACCACGAAGAAAATAGTAAAATACATTATATGTCCAATTTTTAAAAATTGGTCCTTTCGTGATTTAAATAGTTGCCATGTAGTTTAAGTGGTTAAATTCTTCATATTTGGAAGACAATTGCTACTGAAGATCCAGATTGGTCTGCGAGAGCCAGTCGTGATGATTCAGCATTAAATTCTTAGGGAGCGAATTCAGGGAAAACTAGTAGGAAAAGTACTGCTGGTGAAACTTCCAGTGGTTATAATTATGAGTTAATTTATACAATTTTGGTATGATTTCAAGCGTACGTTCGGGTTAATTCAATTTGAGCTTAGAAATGCACAAAAAATAATTCACCAGCCAATGTTTTCATTACAAACGTGCGTTGTACATATTTCCTCGGATATGACTCGAATTCACGATAGCGGAGACATCCAGGGGAAGATGTGGAATAAAGAAAATTTGAATGACTCTCTCGTCTGATGAGGAATACAGGAAATTAATAATATTAGGTTTTTTTACACATTTGAAGGTTTCTATCAATTTATAGGGGTAATAGGCGTAAAATGACGATTATTAGAACAGTTTGGTTCGTCGGTTGAAAGAGTCGAAGTAAGGTCGAGGGAGGGAGTCCTAAGTCTTTCATTGCAGCCTTCTTGCAAATCGCAAGGAAACGCGCGAGTGTGGGAGCCGCTTCGGAGGCCGCAACCACGACTGGGATTCAGCCCGAGGGAAAAATATCACTCCGGCTTAACTTTGGATTTAACGTGTCTTCCGTCCGGCCCACGAACACCTCCGCAGCGGGAAAAACAACTGCCGAGATCCGCTTTAGCGCAGGACGAACTTGTTTACTCCCTCTCCTCCAAATGCCTTTATGGTTTTTTTGCTGGAATTTCAGTTTTTAGCTCCCAACAGGGGATCGAAAGGACCAGAAACGGTGAGACTCGAGTGGCATGGCCGTCTAATTTCCGCGTTGATTACTATTTCAGTTGCAAAAAGGCAGTAGCCAGTAACGATTTCGGCTCTGCTGCTGTATATAGTATTTCGTTTGTGGATGTTTTGAATCCGAGGCTAATTACTGTCCGAAGTTAGTTTCTTTAACTCTAGGCTTAGTGTCCAAATTGGTTTCTGTGTTCCAATCTGCTTGTTATGAATAGCAATTACCATGGAAATATAAGTATCGGTCGAACTTTATCCACGTTAGTTTTATTAAGATTTTTTGAAAGTTAATTTCTGACATTTCAAAATATTCGTCATGCTGGAGCTTTTTTTGTGTGTAGCATGATATGTACATACTTTGATCTTTTTCCGGCGCGTATCATCACTCAATCTTTTGCCGGAGTTGATTGACATTTCATTGGCTTAAAGACCTATGAGTTGCGAATTTTGACAACAACTTGGTTTTCCAACGGGACTGATCAAAATCTTATGTAGTGGCTACCTTGAAACATCTTTTGTATCAAATTTTGATTACTCCTGTGTCAAAACTCTTAAAATATTCCCGAATACAGAATGATCTTTAGATGTTAAATGGCGAAATCGAAAGAGAAAAATGCTTATTTGTTGTAATTAACCCGAGGTCCATGGCCAAGGAACGACCGAGTGTGTACAGTCAGAAGTAAATGAAATGGTTCTCGGTATAGCAGTGATTCGCCTTGCTTTATTTTAAACAGCTAAAATATATGTCACTACTATCAGTATAAAATAAATGCCGGCTCTGTTTAGGCTCGGAATCCGAAAATCACGTTTACTACAAGACTAAATTAGGTTTATTCAGACATTACACACTTTTATCGGGAGAGAGAGTACGTAAGGAAATGAGTTTTATTTTCATTCGATGAAAATGTTAAGTGATCATGGAGACACATAATTTTACAACTGTTGCACGTCTCGAATATTCGGTCTCAACTTTCGGTTTGCAAAATTTGGCGAAAATGGCTATGATAATTTAAATATTAGTTACATTAGTCGTTTGCGAAATATTTACTTATGAGTGTTCCGTTACCTGTTAGCAATATCGAGCAGTTCTTCATATTGGCATAATTTTTCTATTACTATTTTATCATTTCTATTGATAAATCATGGAAAAAAAAGGTATTGGAATTACTATGCAGGACATAAATCAGTCAATCAAACCCATCACCACGTTAGTGCCAGAGAACAGATGGTCGGTTGTGTGGTATTAGATACCAGTCAGCCCCCTGACCTGGACGTTCTGTGACCTTGCCTATACATGAGAACGTCACTATCGCCACATGCAACACATTTTAAAATGTTTTAACATAGAATGGACGCTATGTGACGCGACGTCAGCGTTCGCTCACCTTACCGTTGATCTTAAACTTTCTGAATTGAGTGGAGACCCTTAGCAAGTAAAAGCTGAAGACGTTTTCTCCCATAGAAATTGAACACTAAGCGAGAAACGTTAAGTGGGAATGGGAGGGTACCTTATCCCACTCGGAGAGACGGATTCACTATAACTATGAAAGGTCTTTTTGCTGTTTCTCTTTATTTTAACATTGTGAGTCGCGCGCTTTGTTCATTTTATCCAGACTCAGAGTTGCCGGCCGCACTTTTGAGTGCCTCCCGCAATTCTAATTAACGGAACGTAGGATTAATACACTCCAGACAATGAATGGGGAAATAAACAGAATGGTTGAATTTATTTTAGAAATGTAGATCAATATTTAAATAATTAGATGTTGATAATTGGTTCGGTTTTTAAAATAAACTGTTCGATAATAATTATGAAAAATGTTAATTTAACTTAATTTTGATTTTTTTAAAGAATCCTAGACTGAATATTTCACGTTAACACCGTAAAAATACAAATTTTTCCTGTAAGTGTATTTATACCTCGCAAGCTCAGACACTATTATAACGCTGGAAGAAAACTCACAACGCTCATGGAAGATAGCACTGAGGTTTTATTCTATTGCTATGTGATTTATTGCTTAAGATGTGATCGAAATGAGACCATAGCAGGTTTTCCATTTCGGCTGCATGGATTTCCTAACTCTACCATATGGATACCTTGCGTTTTTTCTTCCACGCTTCACACCTCACGCCATCAACAGCATTAGATATGTTTTTTCCTCACTCGGGCCACTTCTCTCTCTCTCTCTGGAAGGCTAATGCATTCCCGATGATTTTGGATGAAGAGCTGTTTGGAAGGATTGTCCAGGGGCATTGCGTGTTTCAGATGGTGCGTGAAGGCAAACGCGAGAGAGTGACGGAGTGAGTGAGTAAGGCAGAGATCAGAGAAGCCCGACTCTTCTGCTTCATCGCGAGGCTAGAGCATCCGAGAGAGACGTCTAAGGCTTTCGTTAACCCCAAGAAGTGTCTGACAATATCAGAGATATCCAAAGTTTAGAATTCACTCGTGGATTTTTATTAACACGACCTAGTTTTCAATACTTCATATCATCTTCCGGTGTTATTTTGCATATTTCAAAATGAAAATAACCTATTCAGTCGAAACATAGGTCGAGTTATTATAAATTTTTAAAATGATGTTGCAATACAATGTAACACATTCAAAATGTCAAAATTATTCATTTTGATCGAGATCTGATTCTCGCAGATTTTTTAAAATTATACTTTCCAAGTTTTTTCATTATCTCCCTGAAGGATAAATTCTACAAATTACCTAAGCCCGAAAGCGTTTTCATTGAATTCTTATTTTGCTGAAACGATATCAATAATATTCTAGCATAAAAAAGTGAAGGGGTGACTATGATTTCTGTTATTGTCATGAATAAATAATTGTAACTAATAATTAAAACTATTTATAGTTTTAATTATTACTAGTATACTATATTTATATATATAAATTTATATATATATATTTATATATATATATATATATATAATAAAAGTAACTAATAAATAAAATCAAGAGATATTTATTATCATCTCGAAGAAAATACGACTCGTAGTTTAGTCAGAAAAAGCAAGTACTCTCGACTCAAATTCGTTATGCCATGAAACCGTAGGCTCAATTAATCGCAGCTATTCCCGCAATACTGCTATACCCTCCAGAACAACAGGTTCCTGATGGTGGTGATATTAGGTGGTGTGCTCTACATATAGTGGTGATAGCATCCCAAGGTGATTTAGTGTGGGTTAGAAATCAGTACCTAAATGTTACCACATTGCCATTGGCCGACGGTTAATCTTGTTGGTATTGGCTTCATCATAGCGCTAGCGAGCAAAAACACAGAGAAACGCATACAAATAAATTACGCTTAACAGGTATTCCAAATTTTTTTCCATGTTAAAATATATGTATATATTTTTTCTATATTTTTTTAAAGATGATTTCTTCGAAGTAACACGGATGTGTTGATTAAAAAACTTATTAACACACATCACGAGAACACATAAAAGGAACACTCACGCACTCATATATGTGTGTGTATATATATATATATATATATATATATATATATATATATATATATATATATATATATATATATATATATATATATAAAACTTAGACAGTAACACACAGCACGAGAACACATAAACAGAACACTCACAATAATATCTTGATAATTTCGACGGACTCGAGCTCCGTCTTTTTCGGAAGATAAGATATGACTCATTATTTATTCATTTATTATTGTGAGTGTTCTATTTATGTGTTCTCGTGCTGTGTGTTACTGTCTAAGTTTTTTATTCAACACTTCCGTGTTACTTCGAAGAAATCATAAATATATATATAGATATATATACACATATACATACATATATATATATATATATATATATGCATACATATATATATATATATATATATATATATATATATATATACACATATATATACATATATATATATATATATATATATATATATATACATACATATATATATACATATATATATATATATTCAAACTTGAAAATCCCGCCATACGTCGCACAAATATTCATTCAAACAGAAATAGGTATAAGGAAAGGGGATAGGAAAACACATAAAAGGCGAACACAGAAAATGTGGGGAAGGCGGTTTTTGAGCAGATCACGAAAGTAAAAATATTTCCTTATCCCGGATACGGAAATATTTTTACTTTCGTGATCTGCTCAAAAACCGCCTTCCCCACATGTCCTGTGTTCGCCTTTTATGTGTTTTCCTATCCCCTTTCCTTATACCTATTTCTGTTTGAATGAATATATATATATATATATATATATATATTTACATGTGTGTGTGTGTGTGTGTGTATGTATATATATAAAACACAGTAATCAACCCGAAGGTCGGTTTAGTAGGTGATGGTAGAGCTCACCCGTGTACCAAGCCCAACGGCGTGTGAATATTCACACATCAGGGTAGGGGGGCTAGTTCCTTTCCCTGTGCCGGTTATGGTTTCCCAGGAAAATCTGCTACTCGCATATACTCTAGTATCATATAATTCGCAGCAACAATATCTGAAATGCTAAGGTGAAACTTATTATTTTACATTTTTGTATGACAAAATTTCTCTACCACACACTAATAATATTTAATAAATTCATGTTTGAAGTGTTCAGTAATATCATTGCTATGAACACATTTGGCTCCAAACATACAAGCCGTGAATTTAAAGATTTACCTTCTCATTTCTGGGAAAAGTCGTATTATTATACCATTGATAGGCAGAATTTCGTCATTTTCTTTCCACGATGTACCGCTGTAGGTTCCTCTTAAGAAACTGAACCTTAACATTTACCTTTTTACCCATCATGGAATACGTACATGAGATTGATAGTACCTAGATACTTCGCTAATCTCTTTGAGACCTGAACCTTCAAATTTTCCGAGATTTTTTTCGCGTGGATCCATTTTCACGGTCGACAGTTTCGTTGGCCTTGCAGTTAGTGCCTTCATGTCAGAAGTTGTTGGCACTTCAGTTCAATTTTAAAGGCTTTTATTCCGAAATCGTAAAAGGGAAGAAATAACAATGACAGTATTGGGGTATAAAAACACGAACGATTAGAAATCCCCGTTTTAGGAACAATATCCTCTTCGAAGTTGTTTTCGCACCTCTCATATAAGCTTCCCGTCTGAGAAGGTGCGCTGTTATTGGTCGACTAATATTTTTTCGCTTAAACCCGTCTCTAGGAGCTGAAAGGCGCAGAGCTATCTTCTCTGCAGAGAACGTTGGGCAACTTAGCTATTTCCACGTCTTTAGGAATGAATGGTGGGAAATAGCGACTTTGTTTAGCGATCAATTGGATATCTTCGAAGTTTGTGTTGTGTTTGGGACCTGTCCAAGTATACTCTGCGCAGGCGGAGAGGTGTACATGTCTATTCTTTGTAGCTATGGTGTGTTCCTGAATGGGGCTTATTTTTTCATGGTCTCCTTACGTTCCTCAAAGGTCCATTTAAGGACCACGGTTTGTATCCCCTCTTTTTTCCTGCAGCTTTCTAAATCGGGTGCGAGCCATTCTTTTTCCATGCCGTGAAAAGATGTTATTCCTCGTTGTCGAATGAATCACCGTCGGAGATTGGGAAGACTCGGTCGAATAGAGTACTTATCACAGCTGTCTTCTACCAAGGCTAGTGGTGATTTTCTCTTCTGCAGATTTGTTGCCAATTCCGGAAAATATGAATTTCCATTCCCTACGCTCCGGGGAAGCATTCATAGCGAACTACATGAGACCATGGTTTTCAAGAACTCAATATTTACAGTGAGGGTAAAAGAAAGAGAAAAAAAACTTTGCACTTCCACACACTTTTAATAAAACACGACCATGGTTTCGATGCTGCGCATCATCAGGTGATCAGATTGTGCGCATCATCACCTAATGATGATGCGCAGCATCGAAACCATAGTTGTGTTGTATTAAAAGTGTGTGGAAGTGCAAAGTTTTTTTCTCTTTCTTTTACCCTCACCATGAAGGAATTCCACAAAGTTAAGCCTGAAACTGTTAGCTGTATCAATATTTACAGTTTTCAACATGTTTTTTTAACTACTTTTATATTATATTTATATTCATTGTATTCGCATTTTATTCAGGTACCTCTATCTAGCAGAAAAAAATCGCCTTAATTTACGAATGCGAAGTGATTTACCCAACATCACCCCATTTTCAATTGTCATTTATGTTTCATCGATGACATTCGAGTTTTTTACTTATTATATTCAGGATTAGAATTTATGCAGTCTTCTTCCGAATTCGTAGAAGTGTCATTTATTCCGTTTTAAACAATGCCAATCGCCAATTCGTCGGTCCTTTGCTAATCGGTAAGTCGAATTTCTTTGCTAATCGAAAATCACATCTTAATTTATGTCGTCAGTTATATACATAGAAATATAATATTAGGTGAAGCAGAGGTTCCATAATAAGAGATATTTCCCTGGAAACATACTTGTGATAGGACCCAGTAGTAAATCAGTACGATATTTGTATTTCCAAGTTTGAACTACACTTTAGAATTTCTTGCCCTTGTAAATATCTTCTAATCGCATACAGTTATTCCAAATATTCCTTGGAGCAAAGGGTAGTAAATATATGAACAGCACATTAAAATGAAATCATCGCATTTTCCAAAAAAACATCAGTAGCATATTTGCATTTTTTGGTGTAGAATTTAGGCTCCCAAAACACATAAGCACAGTAAGTTGGGGTAGGTTCATTACATATCGTGCATAACCATCACACAGCGAGAGCACGGAGTTGCTTAGGAAATAATGGGAAACGTGTCTTTAATTCCATTTGAGTTCAACCACGAACAGAAAAATCGTTGACTACTTTCTAGTTTTTTTCAAATAAGAATTAAAGGTTTTTGAAATGAAATAAACATAAGGATATTATTCCAGGAAAAAAAGGATTAGATAAGAATTGGATTTTTCGTGCAATAATATCTGGAGGAGTTATCAACCAAAATAAAATATCAAGTATTCTGGTAGATACTCAAAATTATACAAAGCGTTTACACTTTTACTTTGAACTTAATGAAAATTATACGCGAGTATTACAATAAATTGTGAACGAAGTTCATGCGAACGAAGCCCTTTTCTTTTTGCCCTTGTATATGTCTTCTGATCCCATACATTTCTTCCAATGATACCTTGGAGCAAAGGACATCTATAAACAATAAATTAAAAAGAAATTATTACAGAAAAACATCAGTAGCATACTTGTATTGTAAGCAACATTCAAGCAAGCCTGTCACTTATTTGAATTGAATAGCATTAAATTTCAAATTTCACTTTGGTTATGCATCGTATTTCAGAGAATCTGTACATAAGCTCTCAACGAACTTGGAAACAGGTAAAGGGTGACTTGTCACTGGGGCTTAGAGTGGCTTATTTCATGTCGCGTGGTGAAATTTCTTCCAAGAATCTTTCTTACGAAAAGTAAAACACTACATTGGGAAACTATATGAATAATTCTTGGCAACTCAAGTATGCTGGTAACGGCTTTGTCCAGTTGTGCGGCCAATGAGGCGAGAGAAGTCGGATCGCCGTGAAACATCGTCGGGTGCTCGGGTGCGGAAGGATAAGTGAGGGCAGAAGGGCAAGTGAGGGTGGCGGGTTGCATAGGGCGCGCGCCCGTACGGGGTGCGATGAACAAACAGGCTGACATGTAGGACGAAGGACAAAGTTTACGAGTGAGCTACGGCGCTGACCGGGACGAGACCTTGGCATAGATGTAAAAACGACGAGAATCGCTTAACTCGGCGCTAATTACATTTACTCTAGCGATGCGTTGTTTTAGAGGATAAAACTGCGGAGCAATGGATAGGATGCGTCATTGGCTTGGGTCCTTGTCGTGTTTAAACGCTGCGTCGTAAGATTCTACTTTTCAGCGGAGGCCAAGAATTTGCTTCCTCGCGTCGCTGGAGCACCGGTCGTTTTCTTTAAGATGTTCCAATGACTGTGAGGAATATCTAGATCTGAGCTTAGGAATTCATTCTCAGATGTCCACTTTTCCAAGTAAGCCTTTATTTCGAAAAAACGTCCAATCGCTAATGCACAGCAAATTACCTTTTGACTCCGATTAGTATGACTTTAATGGGTAGCTACCATATTGCAGACTACAACTTTCAAAATATAAACTTCATGCGAGCTATTATAATGCATGCAATCATATCGCATCATGGAAGTTCGAGGAAAACTCTATGAGAAAATATTCAAATATTCCAATTTTCGTTTAAGGAAAAATATTCAAACCTTCGGATTTTTGTTATGACTTCGGATTAGTGTAACCCAGAGTCTAAAGTATTTAATCTCCCAGCATTTTGGTTTTGGCAACGTGTGATGCATTCGGTGTAACTCAAGAGTTTTTGATGAGGAGCTCAAAGTGCTCAGGTCGCTATACTTCGCAAGGTCACCCCTTTGGAGACGGTAGGGAGGGAGGGAGGTGGGCGTCCCTGGGGGCGCTTCTCAGTCGCCCGAGTGTCTTTTGCAATGGCGGCGGCCGGGTGTTAGTTTGTTTGTTGTAGGGGTCACTGGAACACCGGGCGTTTTTTTGTTTTATTTTTTAAAGTATCGTAAGGTTTGTGAAGGCGTCAACGTCAGGCTTGACTTGTTCCGCTCACACGCGAAATATTATATTCCCCCCCACCCCCCAAGGGGGGGAAGGGGACGCCAAGCGAGTGAATGCTATGAGCGGAAGTGATCTCGAAACGATGAAGGGATTCGTTCCGTTGCCGGGAGACTCGGGGAGGATTGCACGACGTCGCGCACAATAGGGAGTGTAACAGAAACTCTCTTTCTCCCTCTCCCACCCACTCCCTTCCGCTCATAACGCCGCGCCACCACTTTTTCGGCTGCGGAGTCGCCTAATCCCGCTCCCGCCAGTCATCTTTGCCGACGGGCGACATGCTTCTCTACAAATATGTTGTGACATAGATGACGTAGGACGTTTTTTTATCCCTCAGTCCCGTCGGTGGGTACACGCCCGGCCATGGACGCCGTATCATCACGTGTATGGTCCTCTTTGGTCTCTCGCATTCCGAGAGGGCGATTCTCTCGGAGCGGGAGTGCACCACAATTATGGCTCTCAGCGTAGTAATCTAATGCTTGGAGGGGAAGTAATGCCTGCCGCCCATCCGAAGGGGTCTCCACGAGGCGGCGGAGAAAGAGTGGAGTGCATTCAGTCCGTGGGAGACGAACGTGAGGAGTAAACTTCGTTTTAAGGAATGGCTCGCGAGAAAATGGCTAAGCCCCTCTTCTGCTCCGTCCTTCTTTTGTTTAATTCTGTAGGCAACCAGTTTTTCTAGCTGGTAAAATTCCCCCCCTCCTCTGAGCCATTTACGTTTAATTTCCAGGGTTGGCAAGTTCAGGATCAAATGATATGCAGACTCACTTCATGGCCATGTATAACGAAATTGCTCTGAGGTAATGTACCCCGAGTATTTATGAAAAGACAATTTATCTGTAGTAATTTCCACCGCTATCTATTTTCACGGCTAAGGTTTTTATCGCCAAATAGTAAAGAAAATAACCGCTTAGTGAAATTTAGTGTACAATAGTGAAATTGTGTTTAATATTTTTTAAATATGGTGGTTCAGAAAATGAATGTTTATTTATGTTTGGTTGACTCAATTGCATTTGTTGCTGATTTATGTTATATAATTCTGTAAATTCGTCCCTAATGTCTCAATATATCCACTTAGAGAGAATTCAGGTCGCGTAGTACATGAAATTTAAAATTATGGGACCTTATTTAATGCAATGGCTTGTCGTTTAATTTATTTCAACCAAGTCATCCAACATATCTGCGCCCGCATAGAACCTATCAATAAATGCGTTTCAAATGTTTTTCTTCCATCTCTTACTACATATACTACTTAATTTGACGCCCATTATACCTTTTATCAGTAGCTACCATGCTTAGCACTACTACTTTCAAAAGATAAACTCCATGCGGATTAATGTAATTTATGCAGGCATATCGCATTTAAAATCATGTGAATCAGATTTGGGTGATCATTCTTTACATAGACGACATTAACTCCTTAGTTAATAGTTAATTACACGTATTTGCTGACGACGCAATGGTTTACGGCGGTTCAGCAATTGTGCGGATAAAGCTGGTTTAACAGATGACCTAATAGGTATAACGCTGGTGCGACACTTGGCAATTGGAATTAAACTTTAAAAAATGCGTAGTGATGAATTTATGGAAAAAGAGCAATTTCCTCCCGAACGTCTGCTCGTTCCTACAATCATGAAATAGTAGGAAGGACTTTCTGGCGGCTCTTTGGACGGCGCGTCGGTGTCACGCTGGGATTTCCTGCGAATGCGGAAGGGGGTCGGCGGACCCCTCGAAGTGTCTTCGAACACCGCGACCCTTTTGTGAGAGGAACGTTTGCTCTCTGCCACTTTGCGTAATTGTCTCGTCGGAGCGAGGAAATTCAAAATATATTTAATAAGGACCCCAATTTGTGGTGAAAATGCACGGGACCCAATTGGATCCTCATTCCGTCGTGCGCTGCTGAGTGCCTTTCCTTTTTTATCGTCGTTTTGCAAACAGACCAATAGAAAAGAAAGCCGCGATTGTTCTTTTCTTCATTATTTCAGGGAGTTGAGTAATTTTCAATCCCGTCGATAGAAACAACCTCTCTATGGACTATGAATAAATGGGCGTTCTTTCCAAACACTTAAAAATGCTTCCTAAGTTACAATTTAATTTGAACTTTGAAAATAATCATAATATATCCTTGAGAGTTCGTCAAATATGAACTTGAATAATTCAATGTCTCCAGGCTCGTCTCTTTTTCATGACAAAATTCGACTCCTAGATGTTTTATCTCTGTTGTAGGCATCCATTTTATTACCTAAAATCTAAAAGCAAATACGTACTCAGTTGAATTATCTTTAGGGACTCTAAATGCGTTTATGGTAGCGCAGACGAATAGTCTGGAAGTTACTTTCCTTTCTCACATTTTATTTTATCTCCACGGCTTTGGATGTCTTGCTAACGAAGTCTTTTGGGCAAATTTTTTATGAGAAAGCAGTCGCGGTGGACACTAGTTGCGGAGTTTCCGTCAAAAGCGAGCTTTAAGTAAAGAGGAGTCAAATGGACGAAGGATTTTTCTATTTTAAACACCCATTTTCTCAGATGTCTATGTTTTGAATGCTTTAATTGTAATGATTATTTGTACCTTTTTAAGGATATATTAATCCCATATAGTAATTTCCAAAAAATAAGCATTTTATAACTAACCAGACGTCAGGAAGCAGGTGGGGCGTGCTCGACGTATTATTCTTTTACCTAAAAGTGGCATAGACTAACATTAATTAATTAATTTAGTTCTCCCACCCGATTACTCGTCGACCGAAGCTCCCATTCTCCTCTTATAAAGAAAATCTTCTTACGCCATTATGTTTTTCTCGTCCTACATCCTCTTTTCTTGATCTTCCTCATTTTATATTCAATTAATATTTACAGTCATCTTCAGTCAGCTGGGAAATGAGTATTTTCTACCCTGTTAGGCGTAGTTCATAAATACAGCAGTACTCAGTCTCTGGGACAATCTAAAACCTACCCTCACTAGTAAACTACTAGTCAAATAGAGGTAGCGTCAAATCTTTATTGCATGCATTCAATCAATTTATTTCGGTATACTATGCTCCTGCAAGCCACGAGTCCGTTGCCTTTAACTTAAACAGAGGACAGCGGAATTGCGCCACTACACGGCACGGTTTCATCTGGTAGAATTAACTTCATCTTCGGCAAGTACTAAATAGTCTTAGTCTGCGGACTCGTGCCTACGCCAGGTGTAATTACGGTTAATCGTAGCAGCTGAATGGCGTGAAAGAGTATTTTGCCTATCTGTGAGGAATACGTGACGCCACATCCAGAGGTCTGCCTGAAGTGGGTCCGCGATCGACTTCTTGAACCTTTTTTTCCCTTAAGATGCATGCTCGATGGAGCCTGAAAGTTGTTCAGGCTCATTGATTTTGTGCTTGCATTGACTTTCTTTGCTTAACATTTAGTACCGACTGAGAACAAACCTTCCAAATTCACAGGAAACCGAGTATGGCGTTCTTTATTAGCACAGTCCTGAAACTCATTACGAGCTTGCGCCGGTGGATTCGCTGAGGACGCAGGCGAGCCGGTGTTGCACGAGTCGGTTTATGAAATCGTGATATTCTGTACCTTGCCCATTTTTTGTAATATTTGTATAAGTGTCAATTGGGCTTCCATAGCATTCAGATTTAAGAGTTCACTGTGCATTTTAAAATCAAAAGTAAAATAACATATAACTAACAGTGTGAGAAACTCTCAGTTAACCGCAAATAGCTCACACGTGCCGGAAAAATCTGCCCAAAAATATTGTCAAGAATTTGTATCATATCAGATCCCATATCACTCAGTGGTGGCTCAATACATCGGATCTCTACCGAGCCTACAGAATGGTGTTCGGTGGCACAGACACTGAAAACAGAATTAAAATAATCCTGGTGTATTGGTGCTGGTGCACCAAATATTTAATTTATAAATGGTATTTTTTTAAATTTAGTACCCTCCCATAGTCTACGACCTTAGAGCGGGTTTGTAGATTCCGATGACCCCTAGACCTGTGGTGAGGAGAGCAATGATAATTATTACTGGAAGGGTCACCTTTGCGAGATAGGTGAAAGGTTAGCACCCAGACGAAAGGTAGTTCGCGCAGCGTCTGTTCCTCAGTGAGGCGGCTGTAAAGGCGTTTGACCCGATTAGAGACACAATTAAAAGTTATAGTTTTATTTTGAAGCCGCTGTGAAGGAAGGCAACATGAAACAATTTTAATTTTCATCCTCATGAGAAACATGGAGCGACACAAAGAGAAATTGAGCCTGACAACTACAGGCATGAACCCATTGGAACGGGTATCGTGACCAGGAGTGGGGAAACCACGACTCTGAGGTCATCAGATCAGGAAATCTTGATACAACTTAGCTGAAAGCAAGGAAATAGAAAATCCAGAAGAAGTCAGACACTGTTAATATAGGTGCATGGGATGTAAGGACGAAAACGAAGACTGGGAAGCTAGAAAAAATAAGAGAGAAATTGAGGAAGATGGAATGACTATGATAGATTAGTGTGAAGTTAAATCGAGCGACATGAGGAATTACTGGAACAATAGATAAATAGGAAACTGGGGAGAAGTGTACCGAACATAGACCGTGTGGTTGATAGAATTCTATGGGTAAAGAGGTAAAAGCTGACCCGACCAACCAAGTGACGACACATGCGTATATGGCGACGGATATTGGTGAGGGGCAAGGGGTGAGCGGCTTGCATGATCAATTAGAAGAAAAAACGGTAAAATTCCGAGAAGAAAAAAATCTAATAATAATCGGGGATTGAAGTGATAGGAAAGGTCAAGATTTATTAATTAAGATAAGAAGAGAATGAAGAAGCCATTGGTCACAGAAGGGGTACTCAAAGGAAGTGCAGAAATAAAAAAATGGACAAACGCGAACTGTGAAATGAGGAGAAGAGTATAATGAGAGATAAACAGTAAGCTATGATGAGAAACTAATGAAAAGCGCTGGAAAGATAAGTACGGCGATATGGAGGTATTAATGATGGAAGAAAATTAGAAGCGTCACATTAGAAGGTATGAGAGTAACCAGAATGCAGCAAGAAAACTATACGTACCTTAAAATATAAGAAAGGAAAGTACAAAAGAGTCCAAGAAGAAATCCAAAGGAGTTTGAATGAATACAGAGAAGAACGTGATGCAAGGGATATATAATTTACGCCAATCAGTAAATAGAAAGGGAAAGATTTGTGGATGAATACGAGTCTCGTCTAGCCTGGGCCAAGAAATCATAAATTGCGAGTTAGAAAAGGCGTATACAGTAATGAAATCGAACAAGGCAGTAGAATTTAAAACATAATCCAGGTAGAATTTTGATAGACAATAGGGCAAGATGAAAGGAATAAACTCTTAGAACATCTACATGAAATCTATGTAAGAGAAACTCAAGTAGATTCCTAGAGGTCAAATTCGATCCCAATCGCGAAGAGTATGAGTATGAAGAGTATTTATTTATTTATTTGATGATATTCGTTGCAATTAGGCAATTGTCCTTGTGGCAACGGTCACATAACATATCAAAAATCAGTATCAGTAGTCTGTAAGACGGTAAGTGTGTTTTGACATGCGGAAAAGGTCGTTTTGTGAATTATCAATGGACTAATAAGCCCAAAAATTAACGTAGGTAGAGGTCAGTTTGGCTTTGGAAAGCGGAGGATAACTATTTACACCATTGCAGTAATGATAACACTTGAAAAAGGAAAAATTAACCGTAATCCGAAGTCTTTGTTCTTCGCGGATTTTTGAGAAGGCGTTTAATCGTAAATACTTAGAGTGGGCAAAGTAAAATGGGATGATCGTGAAAAACAGGATAAGAATTGATTCGATTAATTCGAAATTTTTACTTAAATCACACGGTAATTAAGGGTTGACAAGTTTTGCATAAAAAGTAACGGTAACAATTTTATCCTCACGTGAGCGAGAAGTGCTTAATTCAGACCATTGGTTAACTTTGCGCATGATGACAGATAGTATTGGCATTGTTAAGACGGCAGTGCACGCCATTGTCACTGAAAATTTGGCGATGCGAAAGATCTGCGCTTAACGCCTCCTGAAGGTCTTGAGGGTTTGAGGCACCTAGGTAACCTACTACTTGAAGAACAATGACATCGCGACGATTTTCCAACCCCCATGCAGTCCCAACTTGGCACTAGCAGACTATTTCCTATTCCCAAAGGTGAAATCCTCCCTCAAAGGACGCCACTATGGGGTCTTTAGTGCCGTCAAAGGAGCTTGCAGCCGTATCCTTAAGAATCTTCAGGAATCCGCCTACCAGGGAGCTTTCGAGTCGTGGAAAAACTCCCGGCAAAAGTGTGTCGACGTTCAAAGGATGTACTCTGACGAATTTGGAGGAATTGTTGCAATATCTGAAAGAAAATTAATCGTCCGAAAAATTTCCCAATTTCCCGATACTTTTTATACAAACCTTGTACAGATAAGGGAAGCAGAGGGAGAGAATTTAGCTGGACATTGATTGGCTGACATTGATGTGAGGTAGACTTTTTCAAGATCGCTGGTACGTTTCAACATCCATGATGAGACTAAGGTATTTTGGAAGAGGCCTCAAGGAGGAATAAAAGTGGGCGGCGAGAAATTGAGTGCATATGATTGGACAAAGGTTAGGCACCCAACCAATGTAGCAATTCGAGAGTTATAGGAAAAATATTAACCAGAAGAAAATGAGTGAAATTTATGATATTTTCTAAAAATAGGAAACCTATGAGTTAAGCAAGTTAAACATTAAAGCTGGAAGCAATAAAATAGTGCAGCAGTTTAAGCACAGAATTTAAAGAGAAAATGAATTTACGAGGCATATTCGAAAAGTAAGGACCAGTTTCTCATATTTAAATAGTGGCGGGTCATGACGAAGTCGTTCACCAGTAGCGCCATCAATTGATTTTTTCCAAAGCCACTGGATTCATTGTTTTGATTTAGTGGCCTGTCGGTGAATGCAAATAACAATGTCCGTAGAAATCGTTGCTCCCACCAGTTACTAAGTGCATGATTCGATTTTTATGTTCAAAAGGTTCATTAGATGCCGAAATTCATCCGAAATATTGCCTTGTTCATGGAGCTACAATAATGGGTGAAGAAAAGGTTAAACAACGATGCCAAGAAATCAAAAATGCCCGCACAGACGTGAATGATGAAGAACGGGATGGCTAACCAATTCTCCCAATCGATGAAATCGTTCAACAAGTGGACAAAGAACTGCGACCTGATCGAGGATTGACGATTAGTGCCCTGGATGATAAATTTACTCTTGTTTTAAGCACTACTATTCACACGATTGTGACGGAAACACTCGGCTATCACAAATTTTCTGCTGAGTGGATAGTAAAAATGGTTACTGACCAATACGAAGAGCAAAGAATTTTGAATGAATGAGCGCTTTTAGAACGCTATCGATAGTCTCGACGTTACACCTAGCGACTCGTTCATCTTCTTGCACTTCAAACTGTGGGCTGGCGGGCAAAGGCTGAAGAAGACGAAGGATTCGAGACCGCCGACATCAACTGGTTCTATTCCCAGGCGTAATTGAACTTCACTGCTGAGGAATTAAAGAAGCAGGTGCAGCGTTAGGGAAATAGCTCCGAAGTGAACAACAATTAGTATGTAGATAACTAATGTACGACTAGGTTTGTAGGTAACTAAAACTGCCAAAAAAACTTTTTCTAATGGATATATTTTTGATGGAAAGGAGACAAACTATGCAAATTTCACCTGAATAGAGATCTATTCACGACCCGGGTTTCAAACACTTAATGTCATCGATGACCAAACAGTCCCACTGGCGAGAGAATCGAATGTCGGAAGAAGAAAAAGTCAGTGACGGGTACGCTGTTTGGGGATGCAAGAAGTAGATTGGTGGGGACTTGAGTATGGAGTGTAATGGTTTGTGGATATGAGACCTAGTCTGTGAGGCAAGAGAACGAGGCGGTGGATTTGGGGGCTGTTGAGATGTGGGTGCAGCGAGGAATAGAGATGGCAAGTTGGGCAGAGCAAATGACGAACGCTAAGGTGTACATAAGGAGGGCAAAGAAATAGTTACTCGAGGATTTCTGAAGAAGGCACAGAAAGTGGGAGAAGAAGGGCGATATTTATGGCAGTGGGTTGGACGGGGAGAAAATACGCAGTGGCTTTCGATGGGGCGGTCTGTGAGCGGAGGCCGCTCGGGAAATCCGATAAAGTCAGAGGGAAGGGGAAAATATAGAAGGCTGGTGGGATTTCAAATGCTGTTTTGGGAGGGGATGTAGAGGAAGGAGGAAGGTGGAGGAAGGAGAGTGGGATCGCTAGGCAGCACGAAGGCGTTTGCGAGGAGGGAGAAGGGAGTTAGGGCGGGGTTCGAAAGTTTTTGAGCAGCGTTGAGATAGATGAAACTATTGGAAGAATTTTTATGAAAAGGATTAGGAAAGCATAGATTAAAGAGAAAATGATTAGGAAGAGAGATAAGGTCAAGGAATGAAGGAGCATAAGCGCAGAATTTGGTAGAAGAAAGCAGAAAAAGACAAATAATAAATTTAGGCGGTCAACTGCGAATGAATTGATGAGGTAGAGGTATTTAGAGGATGTGAAACATGTAAAGGGAGTGTGAGATGGTTGCCCTTTTCAGAAAGGCGGTGGCTCATTCAAAAATAAGGAGGCAAAAACAGTACACATTATCGAAGATACGAATGGAATATAGTATTATGGATTGATCCACGAGTGGTTCAATAAGGGGATCGGTATGGTGCGATGGCTAACGTACTTGCTTCCCACCCAGAGGGCCCGAGTTCGTATCCCAAGTGCGGCAGATCATGTGGTTTGTGGAGAGCACTTTGAGTGAGTACGCCGTTCGTCGGATGGGACGTTAAACTGCGGCCCTCTTGACTCCTTTCGTTAATAGAAGGCTAATTCCGACGCCGGGTTATTCTCCTCCCTTCATCCTTTCCTACCCATCCCAAATGGTGAAAATGACCTCAGAAGTCGGTCACCACCCCTGAAACTACTACTATGGTTCAATAAAAAATAAATTGATACCATAAATGATCATACCATGGAAGATCTCAATGGTAAATATATAACTCAAGCGATTTTGACATTGAAAGAGAATTAGAATAATACGGAGCATTACTTAATTGCCATATTGGAAAAGATTTTTCTTTCAAGCTAGAAAGTATTTTTCTTTCAAGCAAGCTAATATCACTCTTCTAGGGAAGTGATATTTTGGAATGGTCTGAGCGGCTGCTTACTTCATGCGTTTCACGAACGCTTCCATTTTTTTTCGAAATATTTCTGATTTCTTTGTTGGTTCTGCCTCTGGCTTCGTGCTGTCTCTAAAGCCTGCTCACCTCATTCCAACACCCAACTTACCAGGGGAATCTCTCATTTCCCCCTCAATCGCATACTTCAGTATCCCACTGCCTTTCACTGCTATTATGGGTATCCCGTAGCAACTTCCTCTCTTCACCCGTCCTATTTGAAACTTCAGCGTTTGCTTTCCTCTCTCTCTAACGTGTTTTTTTCCGTTTCCAGCCACAACCACATCTCAAAAGCCTCCAATCTGCGCTCATCTTCTATCATCAAAGACCGGGTGACATATTCATGGAACACTGCGTTCAATAGCTTTAAAACCTTGACCAATCTTTTCTTCTCAAGGTTTTACTTAACATACATCTACTTAATACCCCACAAGCCGCCGCAAGGGCGTGTGGCGGGGGGTGTTAGGGCACCACTCGTAATTAAGGCAAAAGAGCATGCAAAAGCCACAAATTTATACAAGCTACAAACAAAACATAGTATACATTAATGCAAAAACCCTAAAAAACCACACATATCCAAACGACAAACCACCAAGTACACATGCATCTATTCCTATCCTATTTCTGACAATCACTCTTCTGCTCCTATTTTATCTCTCTTCATTTGTCGACATGCTCTACTGTTATCATATTTGACAGCAAGTTTCGGAGGGTCCAGATTTATTTTTTCCTACTCATTCTCCGCTGGCCCACGTACGCATTCCTCCCCTAAAAGATTTCACGCAAATGAAATATTTTGTCGGAGGCTTTCCTCGTGGAAAGAGGTGAGAGAAGAACAGCGCACCACAAGGGCGATGACCCCGCGTCCTTCCTAACCATCCCCGGGGGAGGGGGGCCGACAAGGGCTTGTGGGCCTAGGAGGGTCGGCGAAGTGCAGGATTCTGGAGGGCTGGCCCTCGAGAGCGCCGAATCCTGGTAACGCGTACCCTCCCCCCGCCCCTGGGGCCACTCTCGTCGCCTCAGGTTCGTTCAAAGCCTCACTCCGCCCTCCGCGATCATTCATTCCATCTTCAGATCGCCAACGGCCACGCAAATTAACGCAATAAATCTCCTCAGCAGCGCGTGGGTGGGGATAGAGGGGAGTGAGGGGGGAGGGGAGCGGGGGGGACCGGCATAGGGTGTAGCAGTGGGTGGGTGTAGTCCGAGGGGTCGATCCTTTTGGGGGCGGGGTTGTTTTGAGGGAGTGTGGGAGGTTGAGCCTCACCGCTTCACGTCTGATACCATAACGTTCCGGTACCAAAATCAAAGCTTGCGAACATGCTCCGAAATTTATGCTCGGCTTGACTGCGTGGTTTTGGCCACGGATGGGAGGGGAGTGGCAGAGTGAGACGGGCGGGGAAGTTATCCGGCCTGTGCGTGATAGGAGGAGGGGGAGGGATGGGAGGGATGAGGGTTATGGGGGGGGGAGGGGGATTGGGCAAAGATTAAGGGGTGAGGGAGTAGTGCGTGGAGCCGATTAGCGACTGGGCGAGGGAGGGCTGGTTGGTACTCGAGACTGTCAGAGTGAAGGCAGTGAAGAGCGAATGAAGGGCAAAATGTCCGAGAAATGTGGGTTTATATAATATTAAATTATGCAGAAGTGGATGTGCCTGCGTCGGAATACGTACGGGCAAACATTTACAGGAACGCATGCATTCTAATGAGTTATTCTCTTTAAGATGAGACTGACGCCAAAAGACGGATTGTCTCCCTGTGCCGTCAAATGCCTCTTGCTCTCATGTTACTCGCACAACGTCATAAATCTAAACCTTAAGAACATTTTGCCTCGAGATTAACAATTTCAGGTCTATCTCATTAAAATATCGTGATTTGGTAATAGATGTTCAGGTCATCACTCTCCTTGAAGAGTGAATTCTTTGTGTGTTTGTGTGAACTTGTTTGTGTTTATGTGTACAATAGAACACAGAATAAAACAGTTAACACGTAAAAGAACACTTACATTGTAGATTATTTGAGCTTTCGGCCTAATCCGAGGCCTTCTTCTGGTCAGACTCTATATATATATATATATATATATATATATATATATATATATATATATATATATATATATATATATATATATATAGGAATCGAGGAGACACCATCCATCTTTCCATCAATTCACTGGATTTAATTTGTACAATTGGCCTTTTTATGTACTTGGGCACTTTCCTGGTCACCGTGTTGTCGGTTAGCACGCGATTTTACAGATGCTTTGGACGAATGGGATTTGATTGAGGAGAGCTCTGCATCAATCTTTCCTGCCTCCTTTGGATTTATATCCGCAGACCTCTCCCCTTCTCCACCATGCCTAGTACTTTCCCGTTTGTTTTCCTTTCTGTCCACTTATCCTTTTCCGTTTTTCTCCCCACTCATATTTCGAAAGCCTCCATTAGGCAACTACTACTGCATCTAGCATCCTGCTTCAGTGACCATGTTTCGGCATCGCACAAAAGTTCGACCAGAAAATATTGCAACTAAAAAATCAAAAAGACTTATTTTCTGCCGCAGCGTGCTCAGTGTGTAACCACTCCAGCCACATACCCTATTTGTGGCGGGCCGTTACCTCGTAGATAAACGGTGTCCTAGGCCTAGGGTGTCCAGCGGCTTCAATCGGAACTGAACCGATACCCGCACTTCAGTAGCAGATAGTTCGCTTCACAGAACCAACGTATTGCACCCCGAATTCAAAAATTGATTCAAAATCATTTCTTGAAATTTACCCTTACCAACACTGAAAGTTATTTCCAGCAATTTCCTCTCAAGACCAAGGAATCATAGCCACCAACGTAAAACGTTATACTGAATCGGTTGATGGTATTAAATAAGGAATTAGATATTAAAAACAAACTCGGATATAAGAACAGTATGTGGATAATCTTTAAAAGTCATAAATGGAAAAAAATTCTTCCGTGAAACATTTGGCACCAATAATATATTAAATGTTGAAAATTCTTCGAACCATTCAGTCAAAATCTTAACCCTTATTTATCTATCTCCTTTTAACTTGCATTAATCTGGCTTCAAGTTAAACTTAGAACTTTCTTCTTGGTGGGGAAATATCTTAACGTTGTTTATAATAAAACAACTGCGTTAATAAGAATAAGTGACAAAAATATAAATTACTAAGTTACTGGAGAGTGTTAAAGTAATCACATGTCATATATGTATATTAAATATATAAATAAGACATATTATTGCGAATTTTACTTTGTTAGAACCGCAACTACATCTGAAAACAAAAAAAGATTTGAAAGGACATTAATCTTATCGGGTAAATGGAAATGTTAAAAACTTGACAGTTAGTGTGAGCCTTTTATATTGATATATTTTATATTGCGTATATTTATGCTTACAAAGGCTCATGTTTGTGACTTTTATAGCTGATAACACAAAAAAACAAACAATGTTTTTGTTAAAATCTCAGTGAATATGTAATAAAATGTTGAGAAAATAAACGGTCTTGGCAACGGAAATACATTCACCGGATACTTTACACAGAAGCAAAATGGTAAACTTATATTTGAGGCATTACTACAAATATCTATTGATTCGCCATCTCAGATATTCATTGTCGGTTGAGCAAGGAATCCTCCTGTTGTGAGGCTGTGTACGAAGATTATAATTGATAAATTTCTTTTCTTTTCTACGCATATAATTCGACTCCGAATCAAGACATATACTCGTAAAATGAAGGAAGTATGTAACGCATCGTGTGCCTTACCGCAACAATCGTAGTTAGTCAGTTTATAAAAGGTATGCAAACTCCGTATCAGGTTGTACTTATTATTTATAAAATGCTCTTTCTTATTCTTCTATGTTCGGAGTAGAGAGTGTGAGTCCATTGGCACGCGTCTCAAGAGGAAGACCGACTCCGAGGAGTACGGGTGCCCATTAAGGCAGCATCGATAAAGAAATCGGCTTCAAAGGTATCACAATCTTAAACATTCCATCGCTAACCAGAATGCTCTGCATTCATATTTCCTGCTTCCATCCAAAATTCAATGTGGAGCGGGTTTTTTTATTTTCCAATTTTTTTTTATGTCTCAAAGACTTTGACGTTGAGATAAGAGGATAAGGTAGATTGGATGCCTTCGAGGTGTCGGTATGGAACAAGATGAAATGAGCGGAAAGATAAACGAAGAAGTTCTAGAAATGGGAGGGGAGGTGAGAGGGTTGTTGGGAAGAAAAATGGAGAAGGGAAGGAAAACAATTGGTATATTGTGTGGCGATGCAATGTTAGAGGCTGTGTGAGAATGTTGGATGAGCAATGCGGTTGCGGACGGGTCGTGTTGACGGAATGGAAGGAAATAGGAAGTAAGTGGAGCTGAAAAATAGTTCAAATTAATGCATGGCTTTTTATGGTGCTTATTTAATGCCATGTGAGCCGTAGGCTTAGAAGCGTCGTACTGGAACCATCCAACGCCTACCATGACTGGTTTCTTAATACAATATCAGTAAAATTCAAATATTGGTCACATCTGGCGCATTCGTTTATTGTGGAACTGGAAGATGCAGTCTACTTGTTTTTCCCTTCAAGTGACTTTTTTGGATTATTTTAATGTCCACGTTTACGAAACAATTTGTTAAATTAGTCGCAACACCAATAACTTACCGGAAGCACATTAAATGTTAAGGCCGTTTAATATCGTCCCAGGTTATGAGACCTGGAGTATTTATAGGTTGTAAGTTTAGGTATCCAAGCCTTAAAAATAGAGGTTATTCCTTTACTCGAACGACAAGTTCTCTTTTAAATTAGTCCACTAAAATCGTGAGTTGACATTCTACTTCTCTTTCGTTTTACTAAAGCTGGTAACGTGCCATCGATCATGACGGTCTTCCGATGGCACTAAGTTCGCTTACCTAAATAAGGGCGTTCAATTTGTACTCAGGGCGTTTGCAGATAATTTCTCTTAAGGTAATGTAGACTTCGAACTGTTATTTTAACTGCCAGGGCACCAGATACATTTGGGTGCACAGTCTAACTCTAGCCACGTTCCTCACAAATAATTCGTAGCCTTTTACGTTATCCGATTATCACTCTATCTAATATCTTCGTTACAGAGCTTGTTGTTCAAATAATTACTGAATACGACGACCTATCGAAAAATTGAATTGTGTATCTATGCTTGAAAAACTTAAGAGAATATTACATTTAAGTTGCGGGTGATTAAAAAGATTCTTTTTCATGGAACAGCTGCATTGTGAAAAATCGATCTAGAGATGGTTGGATCCTTATTTGAAATTCTAAATGAATGAAATAATCGAGATTGAAATGCTATAATTAAACTGTATTTCTATGTGTTTTTTGACAGAAAACGATTTTTAAACTACAGTGTTAAGAGAAAGGATTTAAAACCAAAACTCCGTAAAATATTTTTGTATTCTTGTTTTATCAAATGGAATAATTTAATTATTTAGCCGACACTTCCGAAATTTACTTTTACTTTACGGTAAAATGGTTAGAAAAAGCTTTCCTGTACATCAATGATTTCGACAAATCGGCCATTATTCTGGAGTTAAATGCAATTATTTCAATGATTACTCGTTTGAATCATTTTTAAAAATCAGTTATAATCTATGGAATTGATACGAATTTATTATGCTCGAAAGAGCTAATTGCGAAGCTGTAATTCCTATCTCAAGCACGTGTTCTGAGAGAGGGCAGTGATAGACACATTAGACGAAATTAGGTTTCATGGGAAAAGGCCAACTGCTGGATTTGTTCCTCCCTTCTGTATTCGAAACGTCTGAATTTCCCACTCACCTACCCCAATTTTTTCATACATAGTATAATTTACTGAGAGCAATGAATAAATCACGCAGTGAAAGTACAATGGAGCGCAGCGGTGCGTTTAGTTTCGCTCGGTTGATATTTGACCCAGCCGCGGAACTGTGTGTCCGAAGGGCATAGAGATAATCACCGTGGGGTCTCTTCACATGCCCATTGTATGGATCGACCCCGCCCCCCCACCTACCTACCCCTCCTCCCTCCCGCCTCCCCTATATGTCTCCCGCAGCAGAAGGAGTAATGGCAACGTGCGGGAGCCGGGAGGGAGGGGGCGGAGGGGGAATAAAGGCGAGAGTTTGTTTCCTCGCTCCCCCTCTGGGGGCAGCCGGGGGTGGACGTCTCCTCGACGCAATCCACCGATCCATCCACACTTGCTCGACCCCCCCTCCCCAGACGGGTGCCCTGCAGTATTCACGGATGTGACGAGCACTCTTGTCTTTCCGCGGGACTCTTCACTGCGGGCCCCCTCGGCTCGCCTGCCCCCTGGCTACATGGCGGTGGAGGCTCGCGAAACGCAATTTTCCCAAAATTCTGACAGTTTACGAAATATGACTGATGGCAGTTTACGATATATGATAAAAGTATCCGGGGTACAGGAATATACGCAGGTACACATTATTATTGAAGGTATGTTATCGATTGGGATACGTTGGACCTAAAAACTTGACACAACAAAATACAACTTCAAGTCCTTCCTGGCTACCTTCATTCCATTCAACTTTCTCCAATCCATAGCCTCCCTCCGCTTTCTCAATATTGCTCCATCGCAGTCCTCAACAGTTCAGTGTCCATTAAAATGCATGGTACACATTTTTACTGTTTGCGTTGAGTATATTCGAGCGACTCATTCGCCTTGCTGAGCACCTCATTCTTCATTTCTTCTTCTCTTTCAACTTTTCCATCCCAGCATCGAAACCATGGTCGTATTGTATTAAAAGCGTGTGGAAGTGTAAAGTTTTCCTTATATTTTTACCCTCGATTTACTCTTGGTTGAAAATATTTCAGACCGAGGTTTAGGGTGCATTCACTGATCGAACAATGCCATTAATCGCGCCGAAACTTATTTATGCAAAACATAATTCTCTGACAAACTATTGGTCAGGGTCCCCTTCAAAGTAGTCTCCTCTCCAACGAATACACTTACGAGTATCCCAACGGTCCACTTTTTGAAACAGTCCTGGAGCGCGTCTGCCAGAATGCTTATTAACTAGATTATTGAATATTTCTCTATCTCTGGAGTGGTGGTAAATCTTTTTCCTTTGAGCGGGGATTTTAGTTTCAGAAAGGGAAAATGTTAAAGGGAGCCAGGTTTTGGTTTAGTAGGGTGGGTGGTGAAGTACCAGATTTTACTTCACAGCGGTTTTGTTTTTGACTAAAATCTCAAGAGATGAGAGACAAATAAGCCGACGCGATGGCGTAGTGAAAAAAACCATTCGTGGCACACCATAGTTCAGACCGTTTTCGCCTGGTTCTCTCTAATAGGTTTTTCATAACCCCTAAGTCCACTTTTAAGATAAACAGTACCTAGGGCTGTCTAGCTTAAAGGTGAAGCACTACCTCCTTTGCATAAAAAACAGTTAATATCACCTTGACATTTGGGCGAACTTGTCGAGCTTTTTGGAGCCTTAGGATATTTCACCAATCATGATTATCTGAAGCTGGGCAAGATATGGCACGCGGCATGCAGCCTGGCATACTATATTGGCTGTAATAATTTCGTGCGGCTTACTCATGATTTCCGTTGATTCAAAACGTTAATTTACAATCAAACGCATAATAATTTTATTAACATCACCTTTTACCTACGGAATAACATGAAAATATGACAAATACAAACGTTATTTTTCCCTGAATAATCAGCTATTTACGCTTACAGGTTTTGGGATACAAATATGATCTAGAGAATTCTTGTGGACTTTTGGTGTTTCATTTCATCAATTAGTGAAGGAGAGGGAGATTATATGTGATATTTTCCGTCAAGAAATGATGGACATAGAGGTTATACAATATGCCTTACTTATTTTCTGGAACAATTGAAATGTGGAAAACTGGAGTTTGCCCATTCTAGATGCTTGTGTGACGGTTGGCTGTTTTAGTGTGTGATGTGCGGTGGGCAATTTCATGTTGAAAAAGGAGTATTATGATGAAAGACTCTTATGCCTAGTTGTTATTTAAACCATGGATTAAAACTTTCCATATTCCATCGGAAGACCAACCTAATACCTTTAACTGACAAAAGGTATACAAGTCCGTGTCAATACGAAGTAATGTTAAGAATATTATAAACCTTTGGTTTTGTTTCTCGCGCTGTTTTTATCCAGTACTTTTATATCCACAACTTTTAAATCGAAGTATTTGTTTGCTTGCGTACTATAAATGGTTTAATATACTCAATCTCTCGTTTTCACTCATCCATTTTAATTTACTTAATTATTTTGTCTATCTGTCGAATACAAGTCATGATTCTGTTGAAAAGAGGACTCGGGATACAGTTATCGTGGGTTATTTACCTTTTGGAACATTTTACGAGGAAAGATGATGCATAGCGGAGAATTCCATTCGAATGTATTCATCCATTTGTAGGTAATAATTCATATCTTACAGTCGCGACTCTGAATACGAAAGAGTTCGTTATTCTTAATTAATTTCAACTTGAACTAGTAGCCATTTTTTCCTTATAGGGTGAAGGAATTGTCATCTGCTGAAAGAATCCCTACACAACTATAATTTATTACTGTTTTTAACAAAATAAAATATTCCTAATTATTCGTCGGATATCCGTATCGGTGGTGATTCATTTTGAATCGAAACACATGTCGTAAAAATTACTCAGAGGTAGATCACCTGGATTCGAAAGCCTGTTTTAGGTTGGATAGAGCCATTACTCTTTCCTGAAGGACTCCTCAATCAATAGCCCTTGAGCCATTTTGCCTTTTTTCATCGTCTCATTTCGAAAAGAATCCTTCGCCGCACGCACTCTTTGCCGCGCTCGCTCGCTCTCCTCATCCCGACAGAGAGGGACTACGTTCATCCATACCTCACGTCCCCATTCTCTCTCCATCTCGCTGGTGCAGCACATCACAACCCTAATTCCAGCAGGTGGCTGTGGAATGGATAGCAGTCGGTAGAAAAAAATGAACTCACGGACTTGTGAAAAATGAAATGCTTCTATAACCTCTCTCGATTTTGCAGGAGTCAGTACATGGTCAAAGTCGAGCAATAGAATACGCGTCTAAGGACAAACAAACAGAATTTTGTAATTACGAAATGAAATTAATAATTGTTCACTTGACGAGAAATGAAACATTGGCTTGATTTAGAAATAATGTTCATATCGTATTGTTATTCTACACATATACCTAATTCTACTTATTATACACATAAGTCTGCTTATGTTTTACATTGCTTTCATTTGAGTTATCAGGACAAATGAGAAAGAATCCCGCAGAAACCACTACAAATAAGGCAATCCTATCCTCTTAAAGAGATTAACTCTTTAAGAGGACATCAATAATTGAATTTTTGAGTTTTTTCTACAAGAAATGCAATAGGCACTTATAATCTTATTTTTATGAATTATCTTTCGAATTAGCAAGGGGATTAATTCTTTTGTATGAGCCGATATTTTGATTCTTGACTTAATCATCTTCAAAAGGGATTCTCAAAGATCCCAATGAAGTCACTCAGAAGTACAAGGCTTGAGTCGAGAATAATTTTCTAATAGAAACGTGCGCATTAAAAACTACGCGTCAATCTGATTTGTTTTCGAGCGCCTAATTATGGAGTTAAATTGAGAAAAAATATGATTGAAAGGTTTATTAATTTTTGAAGCCATAAAAACGCACCTAGTTTGAGTAATCTAGCGATGAAAGGATAGAAAAAATTCTCGTCTTAAAGTGTATATCTGCTATTAGTAAGAAATACACACATTTTCTTCTGCTTAATTTCAAAATTTTAATTAAAGTAATGCATACATTTTTTCATCCGGTAATATATTCATTTTCCAACCATTTTTTCATGGTCGGTAATGACAACGAATAGATGTATTTTGGGGGCATTAAAAGTGGTTCGAGTTTTTTGATAGGCAAAATGTGAGGAGCGAGTAAAAGTAAACCTGTAGAATACGTGATAAAAATGGTTTAGAAGCCTCGTAAAGTCCCGAAGAAGTTCCACCTACGACTGGAATAATGAGTGGAAGGTCTATACGTATAGGCTAGAAATTGGACCGTAAGGCCAAACCCCAGTCGTCAAATCGAGAGCAGTAAGAGGAATCTTATAATGGTATGGGTCCGGCCCGATGTCATTTAGTTAGAGGATAAAATGGGTGTTATAGGAAAGGAATCCCAAAAAAGAGCAGTTTTGGTCAACAAAACTCTGTAGAGTGTCTCCAAAGTTAATAAAACCAAGGGAGGGAATAAAAACGAAGTGATGTTATATCGCATGTCGTAGGAGGCATGAAATGAATCGGTAAAGGATAGTTCTGAGGTAAATGGTAATCCTGAATCGAAATCTATAAAAAAAACAGTCAAACTAGAGGTTTACAGAAGAACAACTTCAATTAATACTTCGTCGGTTCGGCATTGAGAATGATAAATTGAAGTAAAAAAGGAAATAAAAAATAAAGGCTGAGGAATTAAAAGGAATGGAGGTCCTTTTAAAAACTAAGAGAAGCTGATTACAAAAGAATATTCTATAAAGATATTTAAATGTTTTATAATATAATCAAGATATTTTAAAGCAGTATCGATTTCGAGAAAACCTCTATAGGGTATCAGGCTGAAGTAAAAAGATATAGCGCGTTCTATTTGTCCGGGATTCTCGAGCTCCTCGAAACAAAAAATGCAAACTTTCCAATGAAGAGAGTGTGTATTATTTATTATTATTAGGTAATCTACCGTTTAAGGTAGGTTTTTTTTTGGATGGACACAACTATCAAATAAACATTTTGTGACTCTCCACCTAGCAAACTAATCTATATCAGGTCCCTCTTCATCTCTGTGTACTTCTTTCCTCCCTTCATCCCGTCCAACATCCCTATCCCGTTCCTGCCCTTACCTCGCTTGCCCAACATTCTCCCCTCTATTACCCTCTTCAACATTCGACTACCGCTCAATACGCCTTTCATCCATTTTTCCTGCCCCCACAGGATTTCTCTCAACAAACCATTCTCCTCACCCAGCATCTCCAGCACTTCCTCATTTGTTTTCCTTTCGGTCCATTTCACCTTCTCCATTCTTCTCCACGCCCACATTTTAAAAGCTTCCAATCTACGTCTATCCTCCCGCTTCAGTGACCACGTTTCCGCGCCGTACATAGCTCGCTCCATATCAGAGTTTTTACGAGTCTTGTCTTAACATCCCTACTCAACGTCCCCGTCATCAACTCCCTCCTCCTTGAGAAAGCCTCCTTGCCCAGCGCAATTCTTCTCCTTACGTCCCTACCACTTTGACCGTATTGGTCCAAAACACTTCCGAGATATGTAAACTGAGATATATACCTGCTCTATTTTTCCCCCGCCTATTTTAATATTTAGCTTAGCCTTTTTCTTTCTGGAAAATCGCATAACCTTTGTTTTATTATTATTGATTCTCATCCCATATGTATCGCGCTGAACCTCCAATTCACTCAGCAATGCTTACAACCCCTTGGCTGACTGAGCAACTAATGCTTTTGAGAGTGTGTATACTAAGTATAAATACAAATAATTCAATTAATTAATTTATGTATTATTTACAATTGTAGTATTGTCTTCATCATATATGATATTCAAAAAATAAGACAAACAATACATCGTACAATTACAGACAATCTTTATCATATGCCATAGAGATATGATCTTCATAATATACAATAGTAGTATACATTAAAAATGTATACATGGAATTATTATTTCTGGTCCTGCTAAGCCTAAGATAAGCATTTTTTTATATGCTTAATATTTTCCCTTAATGGTAATTCCTTTTTATTTAAACCCCAGACAAAATTCCTAATTTGTTTAAGATATTTTATCCATCCAGAATATTTGTATTTTTTATCTAGCCTTAGACATTCTCTCTAGGTTTTTTTGCTGTTTATTTTTTAATATATTAATTTTTGTGGAACCATTGGATCACCAGACGGTTACACAACACCTTAAAATATTATCAACCAGCGCAAAATATACTACCTTGATGACATTCAAACTTACAAAACTTGTAATGTAGTGAACTTGAGGAAGGATGTAATTTAATTCATTGGTGTTTATACAATGTTCGCCAAAGTTATTATGCTGGTCAATGATTCCTCACAAGTAATTATATTTCTTTATTTGCTCCAGAATGGGTAAATTACAATTATTGGTGGGGTGTAGAAATATCGCTAATTACGAAATAATAAAAATATTGGATATTTCTATTTATAAGCATTTTGCCATTTGATACACCGCATGGTAACGCAAACTACCGTCTATTACTCCTGTCAACTATCCCTCCTCCGAGCATAATCCTTGAGGCAGCAGAGTCTGACGAAATGAATATCTGTCATCGACATTAAGAAACAATCAAAGCAAACAAGATATGAATTGGAAGAAAATAGCAAGCAGGCAAATAATAAAAATGCATTTATAAAATTGAAAAATATTTTTACAAATGTGAATTAATATATCTGATGTAACCCTACTTAAATAACATCAGTTTGTTGTAACAACTAATTTAATATAAATATTCCAATTTTTTTAGCTGTTGAAATATGTTACAATCCTGAACTTAAATGTGCATGGGTGAATGCAATACACGAAGCACTTCTTCCAAATTTGGGGCTGACCTGAGTGAAAAATAAATCTTACTCTTCCTCAAGTCTATTTCATCAATATTATCAAATGTGTTTTGTATAATAAATATTTGCCATATTTCTGTTGAATGGGTGTTAATTTTTAGGCGTCATAGCGAAGTAAGAATCACTACATTACTTTTCTCAATTTTCGGAATATTTAATGTTTAATAACATCAATTCTGGGGGAATAAATTATATGTACATCAATTTAACACTAGTTTTTCCGTAGCGAACTTGTAGCTTAAATGGGGCTATGAAAACGGAATATGTCTATCGAGTTTTAGAGACTATTGATTTTTTTCCGCCAAAATTACGTAGAAGAAGCTAGAGGATATTGGGCTAAGATGTATGTGATCCGCCACCTGTGCTTGGGTCAGCGACGTCATCACTTCCTCACATTAGTGTCTAATTTACCCGACCAGCGCAACTTAAATTGCGTCCTGCTCTTGAAGAAGTTGTAAAGCGCTCATGCCGAAAGAGTGAATCTTGAATCTTGAGCGAGGAGTCAAATTAAGGCTTAATATGAATGGGAATTGTGAATTCTCTTTTGAGAAAATCCATCCTTGCTTGAGTTAATACCAAAAATTACTCTTCGATTTCGGCCGTATCTTGATATGATTCCTCGTTATGGTTTTTTTCAATGGTTTGAATATTTTTGGTTTCATTTGTTTTTACTATTAGAAGGAAATGTAAACCTCGATCCTCTTTTACCAGCTTTTATCCTGATTGACAATAGCACAATTAAAACATTCTAAGATTGTTATTTTTTACAATCTGAATGGGTGATGCTGAACGGTAATTTGGGATATTTATCCCATAAAACGATATTTTTTTTATATATTCAATATTAATTCTATTTTGCAGTAATTTATTCTATGTAAATTGTTACACAATGATCAAAGCACTATATAAGTTTCCTATTTTTTTCGAATCTAGTCGGGACGGAATAAGTGTGTCCATTATTGGTGTCGTGAGATGAATTGTTGAGATGATTCTTTGTTGCCTTGAAATATAGTGTCTTTAACGTGCACTTTTAGTAATTGGAGGGTGAAGATAAAGTAAGCAAATAAATAAATGAAGGATGAATAAATAATTAAATAAGGAGTCAGTTTTGGACCTTGGAACAATACATTGGACCTTAATAAGTCGATGATATTTTATTACATTACAATGGAATTTTTTATTACATATTATGTACTTAGTTAAAGAAGATCCTCTCCCAATTTTAATTAAAGTGAAGAAAATTTTTCTGTTCATTTCTCATTGCGTGCTATATCCTTTCATAGGGACACACACTCGTTCTAATTTAAATAATACATTATTAGATGAAGGAGAAGAAAATTTCCTCATAAGAAATATCATACATCCGAGATTCGAACTCTAGACCTTTCAGAGCACTCACCCGGCAAGCGAAAGATCCCCGGATCAAATAGCGCATGTCTTATATTTTTTTCCGCCAAAATTCGCTTCCGTTACCCGTTGAGTTCGGCCATATTTGTTTTATAAACTGTTTTTCTCTAGTAATTAACGAATTATTCCAGATCTTGTTAATGGATCACGTTTTTCGTTGCTATCTCTAGTGGGGCATATGGGCAAAAAATTCAAGGGAAATCCTTTGACTCTCGATATGTCCAATATCATGAATTTCCGGAGGAAATGCTCACAGAGCCCATAGGACGAGGGTACCTTCTATCAGATTACGTCAAAAAGTTCATATCGGAAATCAATCGATTCCAAAGCTGAATCATCCTGAAATTAGTATCACAGAAACTTTCAAAAGTACTTGCAATGCGTGCGTAACCATCGAAGGCACTTGGTAGTCAGTTTTATTGTACTATGTGTCAACATCTCGGGCATTACTCTGAGGTGAAGACATTTGCTTAGACTCCACATAGGGAGGCGAATCCTTCCTCCTTGCAGAAGGAAGGAAATGGTAATCGAGGCGGAGGGTAGACGACATTGGAACGACGAAAGATTGACTACTCGTCTCCCCATTCCTTGGAGATTCCAAGAAAGAGCGGTCGAGGCGGAGTAGCAAGCGGAGAAGGGGTATTATAGGGCCGAAGGGTCCAACCGAAGGTGCTTTGAGGTCATTTGGAGAATAACTCGGGGGAAACTGAATATAAAGAGAGCGATTTAAAAGGGAAAGGGGTACAAAATGAACGAATAGATATCTTGAAAGGTGAAATGAATGCAAAGTACAAGGGGTCGTATAGCTACAAGGATACTAAAAGGTAACTCGCTCTAAACAGCCTCTGATGGGGTATTCGAAGAGGATATTCGTTTTTCCTATATTCCGTCCAGTGAAATCGGTGGGGCCGAAAACCATTAGTAACGGTTGGGTTTTGTTGATACAGTGTTATCTTTGCATGCGTCAAGGCATGCTTGGAAACGACAAGCAAAATCGTTTGCCATGTAATCTGATCACGCATTTGGACAAACGGTCTCAATTTTCAATTTTATCTTTCTTAAATTGTAATTTATTTTCACATGGTCATTTTCCGTCATTCTGCCATCGCTTTATAAGGTAATCCTTTGAGAAAACTTATTTGGACACGCGATCTCTTGCGTATATTAGGCGCAAATCGTTTCAATGATCTTTGGACTTGAAAAAAGAGTGAATGAACTGACAGTCCACTTTTTTCGCAGACCAAATACAACTTTGTTAATGCTATATCCCATTGCTCGCCTGTTTCCTAATAAAATTATAATATTTTTCCGCAATCAGGCAGAATTGTTTGATGGTGTTCCCGGAGCCTCGTTACGATATTAATTCATTTCAATTCTGGCATGCAATAATATACCATTCAAAGGTGTTGCATATTGAAATAAAGAAAAGGTTTTAGATTAACCATTTAATGTTCTGCGTGCAAAGTAATAAACATTAATTTGCTTATATTTAACGCGTTTGGTTATTCCATTGAGTGAAGTTTGCTTTTGCTTAATATCTCCGTTTATATCTCATCAATGACCGTATCGTTTACTGTTGAAATCTTTACTCTGTGAGTTCTCATGTCTCAATGTAAAAATGGAAATTCAGGATAAAATTATACGCTTTGTTATTTTATCAGTTTTATTATTCTTTCACTCAGAAACTATTGTCAAATCTTTTCCCTGTTTTAAAACGACAGTCCTAAGTATCTATATCTGTGTGTGTCTTTTTTTCTGACTCATCTACATCTAAGTAGAGACAATGATGCCATCTTATGAGAAAGTTCAAACCGCGGGATGTATTTTTTTAAATAGATCCTCTCTACTCTTTTCCGAAAAGATAGTTTGGCTTTCCTAAAACAACAGTTCTTTTTGAACCAAGAGAAATTCTTCGAACTGGTGACTGTTACGTTTTATAATCCTTTGATTGCAAAAGTTAGAGGAGGAAGACATTCTTTCCATTTCATTTTGGCAAGTCAACAGTGTTGTGGAATATTTGGACACTCACTTGGTAAGTGGGCCTTTCCAAATTAATTCCCGGAATCGATTTGCGGAGGAGTTAAAATCCACGTGTTCTCCCATCTGGATTCTGGATATTCTCGAGAGCAGTTCAGCCAAACAGGGACCTGCAGATGGAGGCCTGAACACGATCTTCATAGATTATTTACGTTCACCTCTAATCTCACGCCTTATCCCTCTATTATCTGGGACTTATATACTTTCAATGTCTGCCTTGATTTTTCAAACCTGAGCTTCAAATTATTTGAACAAAAGGCTTGCGTAAAGGTACACACAGTTAAATGGATAGTATATTGTTTTTTGTTTCAATAAATTGGTTTTCATTAGATTTTAATTTTTATTTCTCTGGCTGCGAAGCGCCAATATTTTTATTGAATTGCCACTTCCCATGTACTAATAGTTCAATATCGGAGGGAACATTCGAGGATCTTGAATATCCAAAATTATCACGGATACCATGAGGCGGAAAAAATCAAGCAAGCACTCAAATGATCAAAAACAATTTATTGTGCTTGAAAGGGTTTCCTGTCCTCTTTGTTGCGTAGGATCAAACTACTCTTTATGTTGCACTAATGTTGTGTTTTTAACTGGCTGAAAAACACCGGGGAAGATGAAATCCCAACGGCTAAGAAAATGAGGGCGGGAAAGAATTTCTTCTCGGGCTTGCTGTTGTGCCAACCGTAATGGTTTGTCCCGGGGAACCCTATTTAAATTACTTGTAAATTACTGGGAACTCGGAGGCATCCTGGCCAAGAGAGGGAACTCCATATTCCACAGGTGATTATAGGAAAACCTTTCAAAACACGATAGCTTTTTTAAATATTTATTGCTCCAAATTATCCGGCGAATCAGTTTTTATAGGCTACGGAAGATGGGAAGAAACGATGGTATTAGTATTCCTGGATGTGAAGCGATTACTTTTATCTCTGCGAATTATCTACCTAGAGTATTAATGCTCTCAGTCACGAGAGGGAGGAGTTTTGCCGGAATAAATTTTCCTGGTTGCCTGAAGGTCAATGAAAACGTTTAAGTTCACCTGTGGGCCTTTGCATTCACTGAAGCGAGGATTACGTGCCAATTCGAGGAACTAATCCTTGCCGGCTTGGCTTGCGGCGTAATCCGTGCATGACGGGATGGGAAAAACTAAGCTTGCTAGGAAACAAATGGAAAAGAAGCAAGGGATTCATTCGAATCAATGAAACCACACGAAATTCTACAGCGGCCGCCGCTGAGTAAGTGCGCTGTCACAGTACTGAAGCCGCCAATCTTCGCGGACGCATACGTTCGCAAAAAGCGAACCGGCCCTTGATTTGTTGGATCCCATCCATTTCCCGCGGCGATTTCCTCCCCCCACCCTCCTCCAAATTCCTACCCACCCCCTCTCAGCCCCGGAAGCAGCGCCCTTTCACGACCGGATGGGAATAATTAATCAGCTGCGACGGCGGGCGAGTTTTCCCCTCTCTCTCTCACGCTCCATCTTGCGTCGCTTCTCATAACCGATAACATTTGTAATGAAATCAGACTCCTTTCTTTGCTTTCCACCATGAAAAAAGAGCAAGTAAAACGACTTTACCACTCGTGCCTTCGCAATGAGTTCGCGAGCAATTGCTCGAATATACAAGGAGAAATAACTCAGAAAAGATGCAAAATATAGCTATCGAAGTCATGGGACGGGTGTCACTTAAAAATTGGGTGCCTCAAAATATGTAATACACGAAAAATAATATTAATTGCATATTTCTTAAATATTATTATGCCCTTTGTTGGAGTCAGGAGCGAGAATGTTCTCATCTGGGTATGATGAAATCGCAATCATTCGTCGGATGAGATAATAACGAAATGTGTACCTCGCGTTCCCTCTTCAAAACATGAAAATGAACATGTATTTCATGTACTGTATTCCATTGTATATCGAATTGTATTTGTATTACCATATAGTATCGTACTGTACTTTACACTGTTATGTCATTATGTATTGTACTATATTTAGTTTTACTTTATTTTAGGGTTTTTGAAGGTTTTTCATACACCCCTTCGTCTTTGTTGGTGTTTTCCTGCGTATGATTTTGCTAGGGTCTTCGTGTCTGAACTCCCTAGGTTTTTCCCACAAAATTACATCTTATATTATGTTTATTTCTTTTAATTTTTTGAATGAAGATTGCAATTCTTTACTTTTTTCACTTATATAGCTTTAAGTTTCCTTTTTTATTATTATTATTACCTACTTGACGAAGGGTTAAATGGAAGAAGGGACCTTATGGTCTCAATTTTTTCCGAATAAAGACGTTTATCCATCTATCAACGTTTAATAGCCAATCAGTGATTTTTCGACCTAAAACGTGATAGTGATTAATGGAACGTGGTATCAGAATAGCATGCATATAAAAACAGATATCACATCGTCCACTCAGCCAGGTTTTAATAGCTCCCTGAATACCGTTTGCAATGCCAACATTCAGTGTTTCCAATTTTTTCCCCGTTTACTGAGCATAATTACGATTTTTCTGTTGCCGCCGAAGGTAATACTTCACAAATACGCGACATATCAACGCAGTTTGTCTGATGATAATTTATCTCAAACCGAAATCGAATTTTTTATCATACTCCTAAATAATAATATTCGTAAAATGACAAAGAAAATGACTGTATTTTACAAATATTTTTAAAACATTAATATTGCCTCAAATTTTCAGTGAAAGGTTTTTTCGACTGAAAATATTTTCTTATTCCAATTTTAAAGGCCAACTTCACACAATAAAACAAAACCCAATTCATTATTTCTTGTTCGTACATACTTGTAGACAAAATTGTCGTAGCAAAAATTTCGGAGGAGTCGGTAACAAAACCAGCATTGACACTTAGAAGAAAAGCTTTGTAGACTACTGCTCATTGTTATAGTTATTTTTTAATAATTCTTGATCATAGAAAATACTTTCACCGTTAAAGTACTCATAACTTTCAAATAATATGTATTGCAATATACTCTGTAATGGAAATTTCATTTCTAAAAGGGATGCAATTTATAATAAATAATTTTGATGTTTATTAAATTGGGACGATCGATTTTTATGGAAATGTAATTATAAGTTTTGATTTTTCATGTCAATTAGTTGAAAATAAATTAAATACGAGCAGAAATTTGTTACTGCAATTTAATTGGCGTAATAGTTTTCCTTATTCATACTCAAGGAAACCAGAAATAAGGTTATTAATAATAACGTCGTAATATGTCAAATCCCTCCCATGGACTACAACCTTGTGGTGGAAGGGCTTGTGTGTTCCGATGACCCCTAGAGCTGTGCTGGCGGGAGTAAATATAATTGCTCCTGGTAGGGTCACCCATGCCAGATAGGTCGCAGGTTAGGAGCCAGACGAAAGGTAGTCCACGCAGCGTCTGTTCCTCAGTGAGGCGGCTGCAAAGGCGTCTGACCCCAGTGGGGCGGCCATTAAGTGATGGTGTCACGTTAAAAACACTATTGAGGAAGGCAACGGGAAACCACCTCAATTATCATTCCCAAGAAAATAATGATGGGAAAGGAAAATAAATGACGAAGTACTAGAGATGGTGGGTGAGGAGAGGGGTTTTGTTGAGAGAAATCCTATGGAGGCAGGAAAAATGGATGAAAGGCGTATTGAGTGGTAGTGGAATGTTGAAGAGGGTAATAGAGGGGAGAATGTTGGGCAAGCGAGGTAAGAGCAGGAACAGGATAGGAATGTTGGACGGGATGAAGGGAGGAAAGAAATACTCCGAGATGAAGAGGGACTTGATATAGATTAGTTTGCTAGGTGGGGAGTCACAAAATGTTTATTTGATAGTTGTGTCCATCCAAAAACCTACCTTAACCGGTAGATTACCTAATAATAATAATCTCACGACAACGTGTCCTAAATCCTGTAGCGCAATCGATTGAATACGATGGAATCTTGACCAACCGAAATATTTGTCCAATTTAGAAGCAAATCCCTATTCTCTTAAGGCGAGTACGTTTCGGCAAGGCACCTCAACAGGAAAACCAATGATTTCTTGAAAACAGGGCCCAGAACAAGATATAACCATTTTGCCGCGAACTGACTGCACGGCGTTTAAAAGCAAAAAAATATGACCAGTTGAGCGTTCCCACAGTGGCAACCGAAATCCATCGTTTAATTATCCGAAAACATTCGTTACTACCTTCACGCCGTGAACACGCATTTTTTCAATTTCGAGGGGAAGGGGCGCGGTGGTGGAATTGTCGAGGGAGGGATGGATGGATGGAATAGGGTGGGTTCGGGTGGCGGCCCGGAATAGGGGGGTGTGTCCGCAATAAACAAATGAGACGGCTTATCCCACTCCGCGAAGAGACCCTGGAAACTAGGTCGAGGCGTAATCAATGATCCAAGTTGGGGAATGCGGCGGAGGGTGGGAGCAGTGAACCGGGCTGTAATTTGGGATAGCACATCGAATTTCAACATAACCGCCTCCCAGGGGGCATTATGCTACAGGGAGAGGGGGCGGGGAGCAAGGGACGGGTGAGGGAAAAAGAGGCCATTCGGTTGAGACTTGCCGGCGGAGAACATCCTCTCCCAATGCTTATCTCCGAAATATTACCGCCTCCCTCCCAAAGCCTGTAAAACCTACCACCCGTTTGTTACTTCCACTGGAGCTGCGCTCCGGACCTGCTCCGATAATCTAGCTTCTTAATATAGTTGACGGCGCTGGATGTCGGGGGTAGGCCGGGGTTATTGGCGTGAAAACGCCTGAAGGGTTCGGGACCCTAATCCTCGTGCCATCTATATAATCTCGCTCTCCTTCCGCTCCGCATCGACCATCGCGCCACGCATCTGCCTCTTTCGCCGCGGCCTTTATGGCCCCCACTCCCCGCAGTCCCACGGCCCCAACCCCCAAGCAAATTTCCCTACCTCCCCCCGTGTTCACCCGCCGGGATTAGAAACTTCCGATCCTCTGCAAAATCGGCAATGAACGCGGCCGAACTAATTGCGCTGGTCCTTGCGTGAACGAGCGAGTCTTCTTAGCCGAACACAAATAGCATCAGGAAATGTTCCAATAGATTTGGTGCGATGCTCTTGGATCACGCTGCGGATGGCCGGGTTCGGCGTCTGAGAGAGAATACCCGAGGAGGGAGAAATGTTCCCCTTGCACATGCCTTAGGGTGGCTGGGGGAAAAAATAATTTCTTATGTTGCCCATCTGGAGGGTGGACATTTATTTTTTTTGTCTACGGACGTAGAAGTGCTCGCTCCGTCTCTTGAATACAGAGAAGCCTCTTAACTTGTCATTGAGTGTCCCATGGACTGATCACGAGCCTCTACCGCGAAGTTAAGTGGCCATACCTTCTTTTATACTCGAAATTCATTTTAAAATTAGTTTGTATGTTATATTTATGCCTTTACGTGATTTGTAAAAAAATGTATCGTGATAGGTTTCTGGAGAAAAAATTGATTGCAGATGTAATACTAGAATGCCCCCAAATTCTTCCAATTACAACCCTTGAGCGTCGACACTCCTTTTCCAGCAGCTTTTCCACGAATCGAAAGCTCCATGATAGGCGGATTCCGAAAGATCCTTAAGGGCACGCGTGCAAGCTTTTTTGACGGCACTTTGAGTCCTATGGTGGTGTCATTTGAAGGAGTGTTTTACTTTTAGGAATATGAAATAGCTTACTTGTGGCAAATTCGGGACTGTAAGGGGGTTAGGGAATCGTCGCGATGACGTTTTTCGTCAGGTAGTGGGTTACCCTGGAGCATCAAGCGCTCAAGACCTTCGAGACGAGTTTAAGCGCAGATATTTCGTATCGCCAAATTTTCTGTGATAATGGTGGGTACTGTGGTATTATCAGTGCCAATATACAATCTGCTATCATGCGCATACCTAACCGACGGTCTGAATCCAGCATTTCGCGCAAACACGTCAGGAAACATTGGTTACCGATAGATATTATAAAAACCTTGTATTTACAATGTATATGAAGTTCAAGCTTCATGATTCAATTCCAGTATTGCGTCGTCGGCAGGTGTTGCAAGTTGAAGCATGTTCAGTTCACCTACGCCTGCTTCTGCTGGTGAAAAATGCTTTCCAAGAAGGTATTTCGTTCACATTGTAGTAAGAGAGAATGTCTCATGAGGCTAGGTGTGGACTAGTAGCAGGATGAAGAACATGCTTCACATTGATTTCCGCGATAAAAGCATAATTTGGCGGTAAATTTTTCAAAATCTACCTCGCACAACCTCAGGAAATTTGAGAAAAAGAACAATAGAACGAACGGGAATGGTCATGCCCTCGTCATGAAGCTTGCGATAATTTCTCCAATATAAGAAAAAAGAACTCGAAATTTGATAATACGAGCTCGTAGAGTTCTTTTGAAGTCATACATCACGAGTCACCAAGTCATTTCACAACCCACTTAGACCTGAGAAACTTAAATAAAGTCCAATATTCCTGTTACCATTAAGTGTGTTGCACCCCGATGGAATTTTAAATGCTGTGGAGTGTGATCTTAACGTTATACGATGATCTTCTGTCAGAGTAGCAGCAGCGGAGTTCACATTTACACGTACGTAAGAGCAGGGGATGGAGCTTCGGATCCAACTTATTTGACCTTCCCTTCTCTTCAAAAATTTCAAACCATCTTTAAACTCTGGAAATAAAGGACTCTGCTCAGCCTTCAGCACCATTGCATAGTTCTCGTATGACGATATCTTGAGGTGAAAGTGAAATTAAATCTGCTGGATTGCTCGGTGAGTTTTACCTCTGTCTTTGCAGAAGACGAACCGAGAATTCAATTCCCAATGGCTGAATCTGAGGCAAAATAAGGATCAAGTCAACGAAAATTGTAACATATACACAGAATACTAGCAATGATAAATTTAAGTTTGTTCATATTATATATTATGAGAATGAAGAATTATGAACGCTATTTATTGTAAACCCTCGTAATTACGTTGGGGTAATGGTTTGGTATTTTTCTATTATTATTGTGATGATTTAAAATATGGCAGAGACGGAGGAAGGACTGTATTCAAAAGCGATAATTTTTTAAAAAATTTCCGAAAACAATTTCATGTAGGGTGGTATCTGCGAGTCGATTACCATTCTGCTATTTATTGCTGCCCTAAGTGTGCCACTGCAGAGTTGATTGCAATTGTTGGGCTGTTTTTCACTCCGTAGAGCCTAGGCATGGCCTTTTCAACGATGCCAATGGTATTCCACACCCGTCTAAGCCACTTGGGCCATCCATTCTGCCGCATCACATCAGGCAACAATTTATGGTCTGTCGGAAAGCCTGCTGAGTTATGATTCATAGGATTGCTTAACGAATGCAGAGTACTCTGCTTAAATCCGAAAAAAAACTCATTGCCGTTGAAAAACATTGGGAATGTACATTCTTCGATTTACTTGATTATATTATGAAACCAAGGTATACATTGTTAATGTACCGTTTCATTATATTACTGAACATATTGAGTGATAAATCCCAAATACCACTACTTTCTATCTCTACTTATTGCTCTTCTTGATTTGGCATACAACATAGGTGACATATTTGTATTGAAACTCACAATATGATCCAATTCACATCATGTTAGAGTTAAGGATTATTTAAATATTGAAAACGAATAGATATTATGCAGAATTCCCTTGATGAAGATTAAATTCTATTGAAGTTCCCATAAATTAATCATGTATGTGCCATTTTTCCTTAATAAATGGCCACACCTGCCCTCTACGAATATTATTCTTAAGCTCTTTCCCTCTTTAAATTCTTATTCTGCCGACTGCTCTTTCCGCGATGTCCTGCCCCAGGTTTCCTATCACAACCGCCACTCATCCTTCTGTCACACCCTTTATCAGTTCAGTGCCTCTCACCATATTTTTTCTCTTCTAATCTTTCTACCTTCAACGAATTAATGCCAATCAACTTACTTTTCCTCCCTATCCTACTTCCTTTATTGTACTATCCCCTCTGCCTAGCCGTATTCCTCCATCATTATCGGTAAAACAGCTGATAATATGTAGAGTGACGCTTCAATCAACGGCTATATTTCATAATCTTACAAAGTTGCTTTCATTACATTGGGTTTTTTTAATGTTTTCTTAACGGTTTTATGCCAGATTCCCTTCTTCATTCCCTTGATTTCCCTTTATTACTCTCTCGAATACGTATTATTCTCCTTATTTATGCCAATCTCCGTCCAAAATGCTACCTAAATGCTGAAAGTGTTCCATTTGCCCTAAGTTGTGCTCTCTTACCATTACTTTTAGAGTAGCTTACGTATGCTTTACGAGAGTCTCATAAATTCCGTTTTTATGTGATGTCTCTTGCTACTGTTCTGGTCATATCGATTCTGTAATACGTGTATTCTCAATGACGACTGCAATCCTCTGGCCGGATGGCGTTGTGTGGCTTATGACTTTTAAATCCGCCAACCAGATCCTCCCAGCTCCATTTCTGCCTTCACCTCAAATCCTCAGTTCTTCCGAAGACTCTCTTAGCTCATCTCATGGACGGAAAAGTTCAAACCGACGCGACGGTCGAAAATGGGATAAGCTCCCGGCGATCTTCCGTCGGCAACCGTCACTTTCGCGGTTTGATTTATATTAGAGTGTGCAGTAATTTCGATAACTCTTTCTACTGCTATCTGCTGAAGCCTTTCTTGAAATCCACGATTGGTGACACGTCCGGGAACAAGTGGAGAATCACAAGAACCTCGGCATCTAATTTATTTAATGTCTTAAATTTGAAGAATGCTGCCCAACTACGCAATAGCTTTTGAAACTCTGTTATGTAAACATAATTGTATCAAATTAGCATATCCTTCATCACAAGGGTAAGATATCATCTCAAATAATTTAGCAATATTTACGTTCTGCAGGGATTTTAGAGCACGGATATACTTAATTGGGTGGAAAACCTTCGGAGGCAAATAATTGGATACACCTAAACTCGACATCTGAGAAGTATACTCAACAATATTGATGAATTAATCTATCAAAAGGAAAGAATGATAGATACCTGCACAAAGTTTTCAATGTTTTAACTACATAATTTTCAATAATGAGATTTATGATGCGCTGAAAATTTCAGGTTTGTTTTTAGTTTTTTTTGGTAAACCACGACCTCTTAATTATCAAATCTTTTGATTTGGAGGAAAGAACGAATTGGATTGACTAATATTTTGCCCAATTACCCAACCCAATTGCCCAAAAACTATTTATTAATCACGTGTCTTTTACCTTAAATCTGAGTTAGTAACTCAGATTTAATACTGCCTTCCACCCCCTCATTCTCCTTTCTCCTTCGTATGCTGGAGGACTGGCTCCGGCACCTTCAGGGATGCGCGTCACTGGATGATGAGGATGACGTAAAAATTTGCCACTCATCTCTTTGAAAGCACGGAAGAAACAGGTTTCAGAGGGTCTTTGCCTCTTATTCAGGGACTTTGTGGCAGGCACACAGATTCATAGCACGAAGGGGCTTTATGCGCCCTCAAAGTATGAACGTAATTGAAAGGGAAAATCGTCGTATTTTTCCGTTTAGTTTCGTAAAAATGATTTCTCACCCAGGCTATTTAAAAGCAGTTCATTTTGTACTTTTTGCACTACATCATTTTCAAGTCATCACATCAAGTCACTTGAAAATGGAGTGGTGCATCAAAACTAGTCGCGAATAAATCTTTATTTAGTGGAAAATTGCAGTAGTCTTCATATCTATTTTTATGGCACAGTTCAACCACATCACACCTGAATCTGTAATTTATATTAAAAATAATAATATTATGAAATACCTGTTGTAATTCATTACCATTTGATACGTACAGGTCAATTTGTGTACCTACTTAAATCATACGACAATAATTAATTGCACCAGTTACATATAGTATATAACACATACTACAGATATATTTTTAATCATCAATGCCAATTTCATGAAAAAGATTGAAGTATAGCCATATCTCATGAGGACGCAGCACTTGCTTTAATTTCGAATATCAGGAGATGAAATGCATGAAACCCCTCGTGGAATGTATAATCACATCAGTTAAACTTTACCTTTTCTCTGAATGTGAACGTCTTTTTGTCAGAAGACGGGTTTCTTATCATTGGGCCATTGTATTTCATAAAATAATTTATGACAATTTTTACCGCCAACCATTTCTATAATCCTGGTATTTCCAATGTTGATTGAAAATGCTCAGAAGTCAAGAGCTATGAATATTGTTTTAATTTTTATCCTCTTTCTTTGTTATTGTTCTAATTTTTCGCTTGTTCTTATTTTTTTGGGATACCTTATTATACAAGGTACCTGTATTCTGTTTTTTTGTATTTATACTATATATTCCTCCAAAGACAGTACAACTCATGCAACAGTGAGATATGCAGGCAATAAACCTTGGTTACGGTAGGTGGCCTGGATGAACATGCGTGTAATTCCAAATAAAGCTCAGCAACCCTAGAATCGGTTTTAGTTTTACCGATTGTGCTTTCCCTTCAGAAATTCGACTGTGCAGTTATGGGTTATTGATTTATCCTGGAAACTCATATCAATTGATTTTCAATAACTATGAAAATATAATCTGCGGGTATCTATGCATTATAATATATTTTGCATCGTCTCATCGGCAGTTGGCAGGTGTTGTCAGTCATTCAATCTTACACGTCACGCTTGGCGTACCATTATTTGTCTGTCATGTCTTAGTTAACAGTGGCTGGGATTAACGATGGGCTTAAAATAAACCAGTGTTGCAATGCATTGTCAGTGTTTATGAACTTCGCCATTAGTAATGATTTATTGTGTTTGTCATTATGAGTTAATGATGTGATTGATGGACAATTAAGGAAATTGATCGATGTACACAAAAAAGCACGCCGATTTTCCCAACTTTGAACCTATTAGATTCAGGTCAATGGAGCAGCAAAGAGTACTGTCGCAGGCCCCGCCCAACGCTTCAACGGCCGTCTGCTTAAACGCCCTTACTTGTGGCGCTACGTGTCTATGCGGGAGCGTTCTCATTATTGTTATACGTATCTCTAAAATTGTGTGAAGCAATGCAATCCCGGTTCGCGAGCTCTATTTTCTCACCCTGGTTTGAAAGGTACTTCTGATATTGCTTTTAAATTAACATACCTTCAGTGGTAGACTAGCCTGGAGCCTAATACGTAGACATGTAAAAGCTGAAAGAGAAGCTTCTTAGCGGCCAAATCTCATACAACTGAAAACAGTCATTTTGAAGACTTCCTATTCCTCTTCATCAATCTTTAATAATGCAGAAAACTTTAGTATACCTATCTCCAAATGATCTACAAACTTATGCTCTTCATTCAGATGTAGATGTAGACTCAAGTGTGCAAGTTTATTTTCAAAAGCTATCATATACAATAATCCTAACGAGTAGTACCGAAGGCCATTAAAAGCTTTTAAGTGATATTTTTAAGTTTTTATCTTTTCAATCAACTGCTGATTTATTCGAAATTTGCTATTAAAAACAATGTATCTTCAATTTTTACAGAGATTCGAGATTTATGTCTCGAATTCGGGGCCATATATTTTTTCATTGCCCCAGAAAGTATAAATCGGCAATAAAAGATATAACGTGAGCGTCATAAAACCTTCCAAAGGTTCGCATAAATGGTAAACAATTTATGCATGAGCTAAAATTGATCCCAAATTATGATTTTTATGAAAAACTATGATAATCGTCAAAATTTGAATTATTTTCACAAATTACTGCGTAATTTCGTTGTCAAATTTGCTCAGGAATCCAAGAGTTTGACGTAACTTGAGGTTGCGATGCTTCCTTTGCGGATGTAGCTGCAACCAGTTTAGTTTCAAAATTATAATGATCGCATTGTGTTAAATTGCACGAAATTATCTTTGCATGAAAAGTGGGTATCCCTTCATCAAAGAGTAAATCGTGAGCGTTATCAGATAAAAAATTAACCTCTTGCTTGGATTGGTTCGTACATGGAACAAATAAATCCCCGTATGATACGTAAGTTATTGCGATAACTTTTATCTAGAGCATATTTACGTATATGATCCAAGCTTCCAAGACTATTTTTTTTTTCAAATTCGTGGGCTTTCCTTATTATTTAATTGTCTTGCCAATTAGTTTTGAATTTCAGGTCAAAATATTAAGTCCATGCTGTGCTGTTTATTGGCCTCGAAGCAGCAGAGAGATGACATTGGAAAAATACTTTTCTTTGGATAAGAGCAAAAAGTTGAGCATAATGTTATTTAAACAGCAAAATACGTGCATCTGGAATATGAAATCTTTGTCTTATATATGCAGGTTCTTATATTGAGAGATAATCATTTTTGATTAGCCAATCTATCAATAGAAGATATTTTCTCGATAAAAGTGAGCTTATACTCGGTTATTAAAAATCGAGTTAGTATTTTTATTGATTAATCCCTTTAACTTAAGGGTGGTGCTACTACCACTTGAAGTCATTAGCAACACTCTCCTTGGAGTAGCAATTTTCTCGCAAAACACTAATTACCAGTATTCTTGAAATACTAATATTTTTCATCTCGACAGTAATTTTGTGAAGCTGTACATTAATTAATAAAATAATGAAAATTTAAATTAAATTAATCTGGTTAAATGGCTATATATGTGGTAAAAGTGCTAATTTTGAATGATTTGCATACATGTACACAATTATGTGTACACTCACATCACAGATAAAGTATAAAGGATTCAAATGCATAATTAGCTAATCTAAATATCCAGATTGCATCATTTAAGGGAAAATATATAAATGTTGTGTAGTATAAAATGTGTGGCTTAAATCACTTGTTAAAATAACATCAAGGTCAATATTTTGAGAACTTAATAGAAGGTACGAGTATTGCTCACTTTGTAGGTTTTCATTTGGCGTTCGACCAATAACTCTTTCGCCCAACTTATAATACTGGTACGTCTTGCCAATCTGGATTTTCAAATTTTGTGGCATCGGCCAAACATGTCATGCATCACATTCCAAGTTTCAGCAAGAATGATCTCTATTCAGGCCCGACATTGCTCTATCATTTCACCGGTATCTCCGATAATACAGCGGAACGAAAGAAGACCAACTGGTCGACATTCCAGCCATCGGAAATGGGATTGGCGGATCTGCAATCTCACGAATCATCCAGCAGTATAAGAAACACAAATACTGGAGTATTTTATTCTGTATTTCCTCCAATGCCTGTCTAAAATGAGCATTTTTTTATTTCCGCGGTTCGGGCCAGCTTTTTGGCGATGGATTTGAAGGCAAAGTAGAATTTTCAGAGATAGGAGAGAGAGAGAGTTTGAAACTTTTTTCTGTAACACTTTCAGAGGCTCATCTAAAAGTTGGAAGTACTTCGAAATAGGAAACATAAACTGTATTTTGATTGGAAAATATAGCACAATATTAAAAATTAAAAACAGCGAAGTAACCTCCACTGGGTTTTGAGACTTTTAATGTTGAAGTCCTCATTTCAAAATGGGACATGCACAGCAATGTCACTTAGTGGTCAGGGATGTAGTTTTTTTATCAAAATTGTAAGTTGCTGATGATTTCATGATATCAGATTAACTGATGGAAAATTAACTATCACATGGTCCCTTTTATTCACATATATAATGGGATTCAGATTTTTGGATTTCAATGTCGGGCGTATAAATTCAACACATAATTATCAGTCATTAAAAAAATGGATTTCATTCGCTTCATTTGTTATTTCGCGATTTTTCCGAAGCATGAATATATAATAAAGGGGGAAATATACACATATTTTAGCTGCAAAAAAAATTTGGGACGTTTCATCAGCGGGTTATCAAAGTGAGGGAAAGATATGGTATTTTTACTAATATCTTTGAATTAGGTAAATTTACGGGCGTGACGTGCGTAGTGGTTATTTAAGCGGACGGCTGTTAGAGAGAAGTAAGAAATGTGAATGAGGTTAGTTCTAGTTGAGGTTGAGGTCTATGGTCGTGAAGTGTTAGCGGGACCTTCAAGAGAAGTAGAATGTGAACTGGAAGGTACTTTGGGGACTTGGAGGGCTAGATTGTAGATGACAGGAGAGCAGTGCTATCGGCGGAAAAGTCCCTTTACCCTACTCCTAAAGGTCCTCGTTTGGAACGGGAAAAGAGGGAAGAAAGGAAATTTGGTTAAGAGAGCTGTCTCAAGGAGAAGTTCTGAGGCAAACCACGCGGGAAAGGTGAAAGGTTAAGCGTGAGGCAAGTGGTATTCTTTTTCATGAGGATTTTTGAGCATTTATGGTAGCAGGAACTTCACATTTTCTCAAAGAGTAATAATTCTCACGTTAACTTTTGGGGAATGGATGATGAGGAGGAAGAAAGGGATGGGGTGATTCCCGAAAACTTTTTTTTTCACTTTAATCAAGTAAATGTAGCGCGAGGATGGTAAATCTGAAGCTTTTCCACTGAAAAACGAAAAATTTATATTTTGTAAATTAACCGAAAACTGGAACACGACGGGACTACGACGGGAAACCGTTTCGGAAAATTGGGAATGTTGCAAAATGGCCTGCATAGCGTCATAATGGCATAATGCTGGTTCACTGCAGGGAAGTGCCAATCATTAGACTCTCACTCCAGTGACAGTCTCCATGCATTTTTCCTTACAAGTCTGAAAGCACGATACAAATGTATGAATTTCGTCGCAAAAGTTACTATAACTGTATTATTTATTATTATAGTTACTTGAAGGTATATTTGAATAATTTTCAAAATGTTTCATACCGATCTTCGCCATATATAAAACCGAATACATTTCTATATGTTTACCTACGCACTCAGTCAATGTGGGACGGTTCTCCGAATAGGACTATGAGACTATATTCGTCCTTCTGCTATATACATTTTGGCAAATATTGAACACGTTTATCCTCCTTTACCATAAAAATCTGACCGATCCATTCCTATACTCACCACATGTAAGAACTTCATATTTGTTAGTAGAACAGCAAAATTTCGCCCTGCATCCAGCTTTGTTGCTCGCTTTTCCATCCTGATAATCCAATAAGGAGAAATAATTTTTAAGAATTGTCATTTCGATGGTTATTTCTGTCCGAGAAAACTTGCGATCTTGGGAAATATTTATAGCCAACAGTTTTCTAACGTGTAACAATTAATTTTATTTCTGAGCCAATATCAATGGTATTTGCATCAAAAAATAACTTAATTATTATAACATTGGTCAGGATGAAAAGATGTTGAAGATTTAAATGGGAGGTTATTGCCCATCTCGAAGTGTAAAGTGCAAGTGCTCTTCTGCTCGTTTTAAATGCGAATCAATCCAATGCATAAGATCATAAAACCCTACCCATACCCACAGGCTGCCTGATTCCAGGAAAACCGCACGGCTACGTAATGTAAACGCTGTGAAGAGAGCCTGAAGGTCGACCCTTTGACATGAACCTCGTGACGACCCGCTTTCTCGTCTCCCCTTCTCCTCATTTGGAACTTCTGCTTTTGACGCTGCGCAACTTATAGCTAGTTGTGCTCCGATGAATGTTGAAATCACATAAGCCTGCCTCTAAAAGCAGTTTTTTAGCGTCAGGCCAGCGTGAAACTGTAAATGAACCCCAATAACGTAATCCTACCGGCATCGATAATTGAAATTTCCCTTTGAAATAGAGAGAAGCATGGTCAATATATAAACATTGCTTTTATATCATGTTTTCCAGTCAACAACTATACTCGCATCTGTCGATGTGGAGACCATTATGACGTCAGAATACACTTTGACACTATGTAGAACAAGTTGGAAAATAGTGATAATTTTATCAGTTATAGTTTATATTCGGGAATATAATATGAGAAGAAAAACGAAAATCCTTATGTGTGGAAGCTAGAAACTGAATGCAGATATCAAAAGTCGATGAGTGAAACTAGAGCAAGTGGAATCCTTCATGTACTTGGGCAGCAGTGTAACATGGAATGGAAGAAGCTCGACCGACATCAAGCGAAGAAGGCGTTCATTGAGACGAGGTAGTTACTATGTTCAAAGAACATAACATTGCAAACAAGGAAGCAGTTTGTCAAAACGTTCGTATGGAGCCTGACGGATAGCAGACGTGGGATATTGGAAAAGTGGGCCAACGAAGAACAGAAGTCTTTGAAAAATGGTGCTGGAGGAGCATGCTGAAGATTAAATGGACAAAGTGAGGAGCGATGAAGTATATAGAAGAGCAGAAGAGGAACGGACCATATGGAAAGCTCTACAGTAAGGAAGAACTAATGGATTGGACCTAGAGGAACAATGGATTAGTTAGAAACATAATAGAAGGAAAAATTGAAGGAAAGATCCCGCAAGGAAGGCCAAAAGACAAGTACAGGGCAAGTTAAGAACGACGTAAAACGGGGAACCTATTGGAGGGTGAGGGAATTTAGACTAAATAGGGAAGAATAGAGAGCTGTAATAAACCAATCTTAGGATTGAAATACTGATGATGATTTTATAATCGTGTGGTATAAAAATATATGCAGTATTTGTTTACGCTTAAACACTTTTGTAACAGTTACAAAGGACTCATCTTCCTTTATAAATACCACAACCATGGTCATATCTACCATCGGTCGATTGTCAAAAAATTTTCTAAAACTAAAATTTAGACACAACGGTTTAATTTCCTCCAAAACCTAAAGAAATTAAAAAAACGTGGTGGAATCTCTTTGAAAAAGTGAAAAAAGCTAATAAAATACACTTTGTAAATTAACTTTAAACAGTGTAGGTCAATTTACTCGGTAGAGAATCCTCGGTTTTCATTATTCACGTTGGGCAAATAAATTTATGCCCTGGAACACGGTGAAATAATTCAAGTAAATGTTCTTTCGTTTAGAAAACTATCTCAATTTTGACGGTTTTAAAAGTTGGACATTTCTTGTCACTCGGGCGTCTGAAAAGAATTTCGCGTATTATGAGGCGGATGCTAGCTTACGTTTTCGAATAAAGGTAGGTTTCCCGAGAGGGAGGCGGATGGAGTTTTTTCTTTCCAGGAGTTAAGCTGAGTGAAGGCGTGATGGTTGAAGGGCAGCAATGGCCGGGCAGACAGATCTGACTGCGGTGGAAATTCACGGCTATTTTATAGAAAGGAAACACGAGGACATTTTAGAAAGGGATTTGTGCCACCAAATGCTGCAGTAAAAATTGTGGCAATTCTATTTTCCTTGAGTCACAGAGCTCAGGCCAATTTGCTACTTTTGTTTAAAGGCGCAAAACTTAAGTAAATGAAAGAAATGGCCGATTCCAGTGGACCTATTCGGGAAAATTGGATAGGAAAATGTGAAAGTCTCAGTAAGTTTCTTGTCGGTTTCTACTTGGCTTTCAGTGAACGTTTGAATAAAGTTAGCCATCTATGGAGTAAAGGATGACATAAGATTCTCATCTGAAGGGCAAATGCTATTATGAAACAGAAGTTTGATTGTTTAGAGGGAAAATATTTCTGCTTGAAGAGTATATTTGACATGCTTCGAAGGGTTAGAAAATAGTCTTCTCTGTGCCTTAGTAATTGATTAACATTTCTGATAGTCGTATATATTTCAGAAAAGGGAATAGTATTTTGCTGCAGCGACTACACGTTGGTTAGTAGCCTTGTATGTTAGAGGACACTTAAAGATTTCTCGGATTATGTACTGCAATGAACCATAATCCTTAAAATTGTAAGTTTTTTGGATTCATATGTCAGATGACCTGTAATTCGCCTGGATAATAGAAAGTTTATAATGACATTTTCAGCGTAAATAGAACCTGATTTAAATGTTTTATTTACAGGCAAGATGCACAGATTAAAGAAATGCATTCATGAATGTCTCGGGGTTTCAAAGGGGCGATCATCTCGTGTTAGAAAGGTGTTCGTTCCAAGGCCCACATTCAAAACAAAATCTAAAGACCGATAACCAAGACATTTATTCAATTTGCAAGCATACTTTTCAATCTCATGTTCTCAATATTTTTAAGTGGACCCATGTTTTAGGTTTCTTCAATTTATTGCAACGCTTGGGTTATATATTGGCAAAACTGCCAGCATATATTTGACTGGGAAAATATTAATGAAACAATTTTTCCCACAAAATCTTGACTGGGAGAAGATTTTTCTAAGCTCCTTAAATGTGAACCTATAGAGTTATTAAGGTTGACCAACGGGATTAAGATTGAAATAGCTCAAGATTTCAACAAAATTTTATTCAATATAATATTTTTTCTTTGGAGAAAAGGCTTTCCTGCTTCATCAGTTCCATTTCATTTTCTATGTGAAAGGCTGAATGAAAATCTTTTTTCAGACAGAACAGAAATAAAAATGTTTATTCTGTTAAGCACGGACATTTGGTTCATTTTCGTACGAAATCGTTATTTTGGCTCTTTTGAACCAATGATTTCTATTTAAAATCGTTATTGTCGGTCGGGTAATTGAAACAACCGGTCGGTATCCCAGCAGCGCCGTCATCGTCATTTTAACTTCAAAGAACGCAAGTCCGCAAAACCGCTAAAATTTATGGTCAATCATAATATAAACTGTTTCAAATGCAGCATTTTTACTTTTCTTTGTTTTACTTCACTATTTTATGTGAAATGACGCATTATTGTTTTTGGTGAAGAGCATATTTTAAAATAATGCTCAGTTCAAAATAACGCAAGCACATTAATTTGTATGAATCACATAATGGTTTAAATACATGAATCCAAAAAGCAGAGAAGCGAATTGGAAAAAAAATCATCCCCCAGCCCCAAGAAAGTGCGAATGAGCAAGTCTCGCATCAAATTTATGCTCATTGTCCTCTGAAGGAATCGTCCATTTTGAGTTTGTACGGCAGGAAAAAACTGTCAACTCAACCTTTTACCTAGAGGTCCTCAAGAGGTTGAAACGTCGGGTCGTACGCGTGAGGGGTGACATCAAAGACACGGTCAAGCTCCACCATGACAATTCCCACAGCCACACGTCCTTCATCTTTACCAACTTCCTGGCCCGGGGCACCAACCCGGTGATCCCCCAGCCCTCTTACAGCCCCAATTTGGCTCAGTGAGACTTTTTTGTTTCCTAGACCGAAGAGAGAGCCGAAAGGAAAGCATTTGAAGTCCGTGGAAAACAACCAAAGGCATGTTACAACATTCCATAGTGACATTCCCGTCAAGGAATTTAAGGGTGCCTTTCAGGCGTGGCATCCACGTCTCCGCTAGTGCATTGATGCAGGGCGAGATTATTTTGAAGAATTTTTAGAAATTGTACATATAATATCAATAAATCTTTTTTCCTCAGAGAATGCGCATTACTTTTATTGTGGACCCTACATTAGGTAGTGTGAAGAATATGGAAAAATCGCAGATCTTTCACCTTTTTGGATACATACGTACATGAATAGACATACACTTGATCAAAAGTAGTTACCTATCATGTGTACGCGCCTCAATGATTGTAGCACGTTTTTTGAAAAAATCAAAATATAATTTCCAAAACCTAATTTGCAGTCCATTTCAACTGAATGGGATACTGGTGATATCGTATGCATTGAGCTCAATTCCATTAGGTATATGTTGTTACAGAGGGGGGTATATCTTTTCCCTTCAAATAATATTTACATATTCATGATCTCAGGAATGATACAGCATAAATTGACCCTCGGAGTTGAATAATTATCTCGCCGACATGCATGCAAATTTTTAATTTTTCAGTCTTGTCTTTTACGAAAATAAGTGAAATTTATGCATTAAGTGGTTCATATCATGGGCGGTCAATCTAGGGGAAAAATGCGAGGAGTTACCTCCCAATTTCAAACTTTTCAAATTATTTATTTCGGTGATTGTATTCAAATAAGTATGTATTTAGTATTTTACGAGCAATGATTTTGAATTGTCCCTGGTTTGCCTTTGCATGAGATAAGCTGCTGAAATCGTGGTTTTTACATTATTTTAAAGTCGGAGATTCGAGTAACTTCCTCCTCCTTATTTGATGGCCAACAAAGAAGAGCAGGAGAATGGAAAAGCAATGCAAGTGACAAGTGACAGTGAAATGTTATTGACAGGATAGCGATGGTGCGGAAACTTTTCAATAGAACTGAAAGGCAGCAGAGGGAACGCGATGATCCTTCCAAGCACATGATGCATAACGCTACAGAAAAATGGCAGACCGGTGCCCTTTGATCGACGGACTATTTTACCTCCTTGCACGCTAGTTGCTCATATTTCTTGTTTTATTTATACTATTTCTTCTCTCTTTCGTGATCAGGCACGAAATATTTTGTGCTTATGTTTATACGGTGGTGAAAACGTACTATAGCGTGGTGCTTATACTATGGTGAATTTTCATCAAAAATGTACAAACCGCGGTTTCTCATCCAAATCAATAAAATAAATTAATATGATTATTTTTTACCGATATTTTAATACAACAAATTAGTTATTTTACCGATATATTACGTAAATACTCATGAGTCAATAACACCGACACGAATAAGTATAAATATTAATTAATACCAATTCAATAAAGCTAGTATTTTTGTACAGCTACAGTAAATGAGCACTTATTCATGCGTGAAGCAACTACAGTGCTGATTTTTTCTAAAATAGTACTGAATATCATTATTTATTACGCAGAAGTACCCAACGGATTAAAAATATCGCCACTCTGTTATTTACCAATTATAAAAGTTCTATTAAAGAATGGCAAATGGGTCTTCAACGGGGTTTCGTTCACATTATCAGCGTAAACCAGATGGTATGAACAAAGTGCAAAGTGAATGACCTCTGTAAAAGAGGATGTTGGCTCGCAAACTGCGATGCAAATTGCAAGAGGGACCGCGTAATCGAGTGCTGCGACGCAGGACGTAGGCCACGTTGCCATTGCCACGACTCGCTGGATCAACGAGGCGATCGTTCGACCTCATCCCCATTTCTCTCAGATTTACTGAATATGAGCAAATAACTGGCGAATCGAATAAGTGATTAGATTGCATCTTTTGGGATCTCAATCGAAGGCATCGAACGCACTCAATCAGAAATGTCTGTGCATTTTGAATGAGTTATTGTCATCCTTGTAAATCATGTTTTCTTGGACAAAACCCAACTGAAAGCTTTCCCTAGTACATTTTATTAGCCATGCCAGGCAACAAAGAATGAGATTTTCTGCTATTCGAACATGCAGAGGTTGTAACGCCTCCTGCATTAAGAGAGTAAAATGTATTCCTGCGAAACAAATATTTTCCTTATCACGGTGCAAATTATAATTTTATAAACGAATAAAAAACCTTATTTCTTCCGGTTTTCTTGGGGTGACTTGTCTTCCATTCAGAGATAGTTACTTGAGCAGTCTGGTTTATGCAGGGAGGCAAAACGCCATCGCCTTGGTGATGCAGACCGAGGTCTCAGCGGCAACATCGACACCGTTCATTTCATCCAACTCACCTAATGTGTTCCTCCCTCCACATTAATTAACCCCATCCCCTGATTCAGTCTTCAACAGTTAATAGTCACAGAAACTGCCATGCATCTATTTCTCATGGCTTTACATTTTCCAAAAAAACTTCTCCCACGTGTCCAGCACTTAATATTTTTCTTTCCGACCACCTAACATTTTTATTTTTCTCGAAATCTTTAAATCTATGTTCGTCCTATGGCTTTGATTACGAAGTTCCAGGGTCATCTCAGCTCTTTCTTCATATCAAGAAGTTAACATATCTCTTCTTTGTAACTTTGCCCAAAATCTCCCTCATCGATTTCTTCCTCTTTTTAAAAGGATCTTTAGCAAATGCAATCCTTATTATTCTTCAAATGCCAATAAAACCACCCGCTTGAAACTGAATAATTAGGTGTACGATTCCCCTCTGCTCTAGATAATGTTGGCCGAGTTAAATGCTTCTCTTAGCCTTCCAATTAATTATAAAACATTACTTTCCCTTCTCCCGATGGTCTACATGGCAATAGATGAAATATGCAAGGGTCATAGAAGAAGATGTAAGATCTTGTAAGATGTGATTACGCCAATATTTGTCTTTTCAAAACTTGGAGATAAATTTAATAGGAAGGAAATAATTAAAAATGATCAGAAGTGGTAAGGTTTAGTTTAAAGGACAGATGTTAACCAAAAGAATTTGTTTTTTCTCAGAAATAGGTGTAAAGAAGATAAAAATAGCCAGAGATTAAAGGGCCTTTTGCATGTAAAATGAAATGATCCAAACAAATCATGAAGTTACCGGGAAGGAGCTCGAGGGTTTTATTCAGAAATCACCACTTACTTGGTTAGGCACTGCGGTGAATTTTGAGAGAAAATATACGAGTACAATGGGATTATTTTTTAAATCCGCTGGAGAGATATGTTTTAATTCCGTAAATAAGTAAATTTAATGTATTTTCCCCTTAAAATCTGCATAGATTTCAATTCTAGAATTTTTAAGAATTTGTACCCAACTTATTTCTCCTTCCAGACGCGTTTCCCAGCTCTTTCTAAAGCTTTCGCCATTCCCTTTTAATCTCCTACTCCCCCACCCCCCGACGCCATCGCTCAGCAAGCACTCCCATGGGGCCGAGGAAAGAGAACGAACCCCTTGCCGAGGAGTCCACAAAGTTTTCTGTTTGATCGGAATTCGACATCTATCACTCGAGACAGATGGGAGGAGTGTTTGATGAGGAAGAAACGGAGGATAGAGAAAGAAACGCTGCCCTTCACATCCATTTCCATTCACCTTGTTATGCAACTTAAATAGACGAAAATCTGTCTCGATAGTTATAGCTTTATATATTTTGTTGGTATAAAAAATTATATGCAGTTGGTTTTCAACTTCACTTCCTCGATTAAATTAAATCGCCCCAAAATGATAAGGTGTAGGGTAAGTTTACACCTACATTCGAATCGGTAAACTGTAGAATACAGAATATGACAAAACGTTGGGTTACTGAAATATAAGATCTAGGCTTATGATTTTGGGAATTCATTTTAGAGATTCTATTTAAACCAACACTTTACCTTGCATACCTTAATTTACTCGTTTTAAGGTTGGAATTGGTAAATACATGCTATAATTATAGCGTCTTTTGAATGTAAACAAGAACTGCCTGTGAGCTTCGCGTTCAAATATCCGTTTATAGGTGATTTCCTTGGACCCGCACAGATATTCAGGTGTGATTTGAAACACGTGCATTTCTTCGGATGTGAGCGTGACGCGGTACTTTAAAAGGCCTTTCTTCCCTAGGCCTTGTTGCCCAGAAGGAGAGCGAGGTCAAGATTCTCTTCTTCAACAATATTGTTGGCCCGTACTTGAAACTCATAAGTTGTACGAGGTTTTCTTTTGCTCACTGAATAATCTACTGAATTATTTTTTTATTACAAACAGCAATAATTGTTTGTGCACTAAGTTTTATCTTCCCGTTATTAGGTATTCATTTTTTCAAATAGTATGGGGTATAAGTAATGGGCAAAAAATAATACATTTCATCTCCTAAAGAGCTGTCAAATACGTAATAAAATGCAAATGAAAAATGGATCCCTTACAAATTGTAGTTTATTAGTAATTTCATTGGTTACTGTGCCCGAGAAAATATTTTGTCCTTCAATTTTAAAATCGGCACTGAGGGTAGAAGTAATAGATAACATAAGCTACGAGCTCATTTCTTCTCAAATCTTCGCCTTACGTGATGGGAGAGTTCTTTGTTGATTTCTTGTTTATCAGAGAATAAAACGAAAAATTTTTAAACGTGAAATTTTGGGGATTTTCTCAACATCTGTTATTGTTATTTATATTTAATCAAAAAACTCTTCAGTGAAAACTTCCGGATCCCAATTCCAACTAATAACCCAATAGTCTTACCATTTTGCAGGGCTGATTTCTACTTACTTCACGGAAAGCATGTAATTGATTGAGAGGACTTTCCACATTATATTGCAAATAAAATCATATTTAACTGGCGATAAGGGTGGTAAAAATTACACAACAGAGTGCTTTTTCTTTCTTGGTAAAGTCGGATTTAAAGGTAAAACACTAACGTCAAAATCATGTAACACTAAGATAAAACTAACTTCAACCGGATGGGAATATACGAGTATATTATAAAAAATTCAATCTATTTTCTAAAAGAAAAGTATTCGTCTAAGAACCTATGAAATTTTAAGCTGAACGTAGAGATTCACGCATTTCTAATTTCCTCATTAGCTATATGTTATGTGCAATTGGGATGAAATTTGGCATTTAAATCTGTGTGAGAATTATTCGAATGCGGTCACGTTTACCAGAATTAGTAGTACGATCAATAGATACCAACTTGAAAGGGAACTCATCCCATATCATTAAAAATTTATCAAAAATTCTGCCCAAAAAGCAAAAAATAAAAGAAGAAAACCATATTGCGATCAAAACAAGGTTTTTTTTAATTAGTATTAATTTCCTTTTGATTTAAATTGTTGTTTTGGCTTCGTTTTATTATTTACTAATTATTCATGGTGGAAGAATAAAATGGAGTAATATATGACCTTTAAAGATATTGGTATAATGTTAACCCAGTCAAAAATTTGAAAGAAGTTATCCTATTCAACTATACGCCAATGTATTTCATTTTCAAACCAGCCACACTACGATTAAAACGGATTTTGAATTCTTAACTTTTCTCGATAAATAAAATAATCATCAATTTTTTCATAAAAAATTGTTTAATAGTAACGTTGAAAAGTTTAATGACTGTTTTTCTTCATCATGACATTCTGCAATATTGAAAATAACCGGATAAAAGCGAATAGTTTCATTTTTATTAAAATATTTTCAGCTGAATCAAGTTTCTCCGTTTGAACCGAAAACACATTCCGTAAATGACGGCAATAAAATAAACGTTCGTGCTTTAGATACGCGTGAATTTTTGTCTCGTATTCGAAAAGTGATTTTCAAAGTTTATAATTCCAAAATAAAAATTTTATCAAAGCATTTTTGTCTCCACCAGTTTTCTTTCCCGACGTCGTGGCAGCAGGATTTTGAATTTTTGTTCACTCTAGGATCTGCGAACTCTCAAGTGAAATATTATAACGCGAGAGTGTTTCCCCAACATTAATGTTATAATTACACTTATGGTTTTATCTAAGTGTATGGTAAAGTTATAGTGTTTTGTAAATAACACTGATGTGAACCACCCTCGCCTCCACTCGTACATTATTACCTTACCAAATCTCCCATTAGTAATCTCATCTACATCTACATAAGTACCCTGCGAGCCACCAAAAAGGTGTGTGGCAGGGGGTGTAGCACCATGAGGGAAGGGTAAGGGTTGAGGGGGTTGGGAGTTAGGTGAGGAAAGGTGGGGGGAACCTGTAGGAAAAAAAATATATATACATATATATATATTTACACACATACATATGTATACATACATACATACACACATGTATACACATCCTCGCGAAGTCCCTAACCTGTACGTTAATACTTATTGTAATGAACTAAGTCCTGGGGAATTTCGACTACGAGCATTCTGGTCCCTTATCGTTCTTGGAAAAAATGACATTTTAAACCTGTCAGTCTTGCAGTCTATCTCTCTAGTCTTATATTCGTGATCCCTTCGACCGTAATACGTTGGGGTTCGTGTTATATCCTTGGTGTCATTGGAAAAGGGCCCATCTTTAAATGTTATTAATAAGTTTAATCTATATTGGAAACGCCGCTGTGTAAGAGAATCCCAACCTAAATTGTCTAGCAAAGTGGATACGCTGCTGAGTTGGTCATAACAATGTTTGACAAATCTAGCCCCCCTCCGCTGAACTCGATCTAATTCCGAAACCAAATTTATGTTATGAGGATCCCATATACTGGCAGCATACTCTAGGTGGGGCCTGACCAAGGCAAGGAAACATCGTTCTTTCACCTTTTCGTCGCACTTACCTAGCACTCTTTTCACAAATCCCAATTTTTTATTAGCACGACCGCATATTTCTCGTATGTGTTTTCCCCAGGACAGATCGTGAGTAATTGTTACACCCAAGTATTTAAAGGAATCTACCCTCTCGATATTGGTTTGTTTCACTTTGTAACTATAAGGGAGGGAATTACTCTTTTCCCAAAAATGTATTACTACGCATTTTTTAAAATTCAATTCCAATTGCCATGTATCGCACCAATTTTGAATTGCATCTAGGTCGTTGGCTAACACGACTCTGTCTTCGTGACTTCGGATGCCCCCATAAATTACTGCATCATCGGCGAAAAGACGGAGCTTGCTATTAACTACGGTACTGAGGTCATTTATGTAAATAAGGAAAAGGGGGGGACCTATGACACTTCCTTGTGGTACCCCCGACGTGACCTTGACAGTATCGGATGATACACCGTCCAGGACGACTGTTTGGACACGATCACTTAAAAATTGTTTAATCCAGTTAATAATACTTTCGTGTATTCCATAGGTTTCCAATTTCGCCAGTAATTTGCAATGAGGGACTTTATCGAAAGCTTTCTTAAAGTCTAGGAATATCGCATCAACTGGAATATTACTTTCACCGGAGTTTAATACATCATGTACAAAAAGTGCGAGTTGAGTTTCGCAGGATCTACCCTTACGGAAGCCATGTTGGTTATTAATTAATAAATCTTGGCTATCGAGGTGCCTCATCATGGAACTAACAATGATGTGTTCAAGAATCTTACAGGAAATGGAAGTCAGCGATATTGGCCTATAATTACTGGGGTCCTCCCTGTCTCCGTTTTTAAATATGGGTGTTACCGAAGCTACCTTCCAGCCGTTTGGCACGCTTTCTTCTGCTAATGATTTCTTAAATATTATATCTAGATATGGGGCAATTTCAGCCGACAGTTCTTTATACACGCGTGCCGGTATCTCATCAGGTCCCGGAGATTTGTTGGGGTCTATGTTTTTAAGGAGTAATTCTATTCCGCGGGTGGAAATATTGATTGCTTCCATTGAATGCTGAAATATTTTCGGAAGGTTCTCGGGTGTATTTTGTGAGGATATGTTGAAAACACTCTGGAAAAATGAGTTTAATATGTTGGCTTTATAAATTTTATCTCTTGGTACTCTAAGGACTGAGTCGTTTTCTAATAGAATTACACATCATTCACCGGCACATAATACCTTAAAAAGACACCTTAGCACATTACCTTAAGTTGCCTCTAGATAATAACAATTTGTTCGAACCACTTGCGCATCGAATCAAATGTGTTAAAATGTCTAAAAAAATGTGTAAAAAAGTGTGTTTCAGTCATGTCAGACAAAAACGATAAAATATTTAAAACTATGTTGAGTTGAACAAATCCCTACCATCGCAAGGTACCTGAGGATGACGCCGATACATCGAAACTAAAGCTAACAGTTTCAGACTTAACTTTATGGAATTCCTTCATGGTGAGGTTAAAAGAAAGAGAAAAAATGATGATCAAAACCATGGTCGTGTTGTATTAAAAGTGTGCGGAAGTGGAAAGTTTTTTTTCTCTTTCTTTTGACCTCACCACATCAAAACTAGTTGTACCGAATACAATTGAGTGGAAAGATTCATTGATATTTTTACGTCAGTGATAATGGATTTCCACAAAGTTAAGCCTGAAACCGTCGAATAGCCTACATTAATTTGGTCTCCATCAGTTCACTATTAATGTATGTATTAATACAAGTGTAAAAAATGTATGTGTCAGTCTTGGCAGCTTATATTTTCCAATGCTTAAAAAACTCGTCCGCCCATGAGTTGAGTTGAGTGAGTAGTATGTCCATGTCCAAAAAGTGAAAAAATGGGAGACTAAGGTGTTTGCGATTGAAAATGAGAATATCAAAATTTATTTCTGATAAAAATGAATGGGAAATAAAAATTTCGATGATAGTCCCCCTCTCGGGAATCGCAATTCGGCGGTTCTCTTCCGAATCCGGTCATATGATCTTTTTTCGTCCGTCCGTCCTCGCAACACAGATCGGATAGAAGAGAATGAAGCCAGGACTCGTAATTGTTACACGACAGAGTGTCATGGAGAAATTATTTTTCCCTTCCGCGGGAGTTGGAGAGTGTGCTGGCGGACACAACGATGCCTGAAACGCGAGCGCCGTATATCACCAGTGCGAAAATTTGCGAGAGTGGATCATTCTTTTTCCTGGCGATCGTTGGGGGGGGGACTAATAGTTTCCGGGGAGTGAATTCAATGGCGCATCCAAGCCGTGCGGTGTACAGCCACGGGAGGACTGTTATATTCATCCGCATGGCGGGTTAGCAGCACCCCGTCTACTCCAAGAATTTTCGACCAGATCTCTATGGTGACATCTATTTGTGGTGCGCGTGCTACCGTGCACCAAGTTCCTCCACCCTAGAACAGCTCTTGTGATGCATTCCATCGCGTCCGTGCGTACGTGGCCGTGCCTTAGCGCCAACGGACGTGATCACGCTGGACAACCAACACACACACACACATCCCATTCCTCCCGCCCCCCCTGGACCGACGCGGATGCAGCAGCCGGCGGAAGAGCACTCCTACCTCTCGTCCATCCCCCCCTTCTCCCTTCACCAGTCTCCGCTCCGCAGACCGTGAAATACCCCGCGACCTGGTTTCCTGTGCCCGCACGGAGGGCATTTGTCGGACGAATGTGCTAGGCGCGCGGTGGCCCATATGGATGCTTGCGCACCGCTCTCTCCCTTCCACTCCCCCGTCAACCCAAGTTCTCCGATCGGGAAAAAATTGAGAGGCGAAGTGATTAAAGATTCTCCGCGCCAATCCAGATGTATCGCGAACGGGATGTGAGGGCAGGAGGATTTGAGAAGATGAAAGAGACAACGCTCTCTTAGGCCCTGTGTAGTATTCAAGATTTTGTCTAATTCAGTTCAATTGGGCCCGATTCATAAGGAATTTGGCAATTCCATCACCTATTTTACGAGGGATTCATGGCCATTTATTAGGGAATAGTCTATTGGCTCCCGTCCTTTTCAAACCCTCCCCCTCACATTCCACACTATATATTATCTGGATGCGCTTAACCCTTTCTCACTTCAACTTGTGTTGTCGTGACGATTTACCTTCAGTACGCTGAACAGGGCTACTTTGTGGCCGAAATACGCGTATTCGCATTCACCTTTCATTCCCTTGTTATATAGTATACCCTTTATTCCATCCTATGACTTGTGGCGTTTGCCACCCAATTCCAATTGTACCCTGTTTCGAAAGGTTAACTGTTTACGGCTATTGGCGTTTTTTTCAATTATTGTAATATGTAGTTTACGTTTCGACGGCACGACCGTCGTCATCGGGTTCTGATGACGACGGTTGTGCCGTCAAAACATGAACTGCATACTGTGAGTGCCCTTTCTTTGTGTCTCTATATCTTAATATTCTATATGTGTTCGTTCGTCGTCGGAGAGCGTTCCATTTCAAAGATTTATATAATATATATATATATATATATATATATATATTTATAAATCTCGATACATTTATTCAAAGCCTAATGGATGGTGTTCAACCTTTGACCGAAAAGGATCAGATATATACTGCATATATATGGAAGGGATGCATATGGATAACTTACCTAAAGTTATAGCGATAAGAATTTAATTTATAATACTAGAACATGGTGTTAAACCGATGCATGGTGGCACGGAGAAGGAAATTGGTGGCCACTCAACGCTGAATATTTACATAAGTATTAGTTCTTGGCAGGAATGACTCTCATTCTATATAAACGTACTGCGATGATGACCTGAAGAAATACGAGTATATTTTTCATCAATTCGTCGAGTGGATATCCAGCATTAAGATGGCGGTGTGTTCGTTGTGTGGAAATAAAACCGGCCGTCGATCACACACCGTCATGTGTCTAAGATGGCGCGAGGGAAGGAAATAATTAAATTACGAATCGCGCGCCACTTTCGACGAAAAGCTATCGAAGTGGTACTAGACGTGCGGTGCATCCATGCGAAGGGAGAAAGAGGAAGAAATATCGCCATATGTCAGTTGAGGAGAGGTGCGTCCCGATTTCTCCGAAATAAACTCAGGGCGTCACTAATTGACGCCTCGGGCAACTTTTTTTTCGCGTGACTTTCGGCAGAGGTCGCCCCCGTATAAGCACCAATCTCCGCCTACTCAATGCGGCAAAGCACTGACTCCATGTCTGACTCATACTTCAATCTCGGAAAACATTAATTATGATTGACTATTTCGTTGTTGGTATGAATATCAATAGGCGTGACGTTTGTTACAAAAAACCATGGTGACCAGCAACTCTTCCGTCACTTTAACTCCCAATCCGATTAAGTTTCAAATGAGCTGTTGCCTCCATAATCACGGCTTCGTAGAAATAGGAAGATAGAATAAGTCATTGGTTTAGTCTAACTGATATGTGTATACATTTGTAAACTCATCTGAAAAAAAATTCTATTGCGTGTGCAATTCGCTCATCAGGGTAATTTAATGGGGGGTCCGTTCCTATCCACCTGCCGGTTCCCTATTCTCAGACAGATCTGGTGCCCTGAAAAGAATCACACAGCTTCGGTGTCCAGAGGCGTCACCTGGCGTTGAACCCTCCATCCAATGTTCTACATTTACTTCTCCAATATTTGTTGATCGATAAAATATTTAGAAAAAATATGCCAATGCAATGAACAATGATTTCTCCTCCCGTTTCGTTGACATAGTTTTCGCAGGTGTCGCCAGTAAAATAAATGTGTTATCTTTTAAATCCGTAACTTACTCTTCCAAATTAACCTATGCCAATGGGAAAGGTCGATTCTCAGTGCCATCTTCAGAAATGATTCTTACGAAATAAGAGAGAATTTTAAAGACTGATAAGAAGAGGACAACATTTCTGAAAGTTATTACCGAATGCTGCAGCCGAAAAATGTCAATAATTAGAACTAGCACATTTGCGCTAAGCCCACGAAAGATCTTTAACTGACGCTTGTTTATATATTTTCAAGAAAAGTCTACTCTTAGCGTCATTTTTGTAGATCGCAGCTTGAATTCACCATGAGTCAATGGACATTCATGCACATCAACATTTCCCTACGTGCGTTCCGTTTTCGCAGAATTTGAGTTAAAGTTCAGAGATCTTAAATGGACTGTCGAAATTACTTAAAAAAGATAAAGGAAGATTTCCAATCTGTTTCTTCTGTCCCCACCAAAATTAAACGGTGAATTTTTGCGGAAATATTCCTTTATTACCCTTAAAAATATTCATGTGGAAAATCAGAGGCTCGGATCAATACTCGCATGCACAGAGAACAAATTAAAGGAAAACATAAATTCGCTTGAATAATACTAACAGGACATAAACATATAGGCCAACATCTAGAAATAGTAAATTCATGAAGAGGTGGATGATTGAAGATAATTGAAGACCGATGTAAATCGCTTTCTCGAAAACCGCTCAATGTTGCTTCACACCAATGCTTCAAAAATATTTAGGATAGCTTGTAGACATGCGGTTTGATATCGGTAAAGACGATTTGATAGAAGGAATTTAATAAGTTGGCCTTTTCCAAACTGTTGATTACTTTATTGCCTTTATCATTTTAAGTGAATTAACTGTTGACTTATTTCCCTGAATTTCTCTGATGGAAAATGCTTTCGGATTCTCTTTCAAATTTTCCGCTAATCTTTTCCTTCTGAATTCCCTTGACGTTTCCCGAAATTCCTTCTTGGCAGTTGCCATATATATTTTGTAATTATAAGTGATCTAATTCCCTTTGTCGCTAGAGGTATCATCTTTGCTGTGGTAAAGCCTTTGACGTCGTAATGTCTTTCTAACATCCGCGTTGTGCCATCTAGTTTCCGTGTTTTCCTTTATAAATTTAGTCGGAATGAACTTTTTAAATGTTGAGCGCGTGTTCTCCAAGAAGTGATTCCACGTGTCCTCAGTATTTCTTTGTACATTATCTTTCTTAAAATTAGCACATTGACTCTGTCAACGGCTGAAGGTCGACGAAGGGCATCCCGATATCCCTGCAGAAATTACGCAATCTCTGATTGATGCCTTTAACTCGGCTCCAAACCAGAGGCTCTCCATCAATTCTCGGGACAAGGCCGCAGATCGAGAGCATCAGATCAGCACCCTCGACATTACCCACTCGCTTCATTTCCGAGTTTAAATCCCTGAAGGAATGCAGAATATCTTTAAATCCAAGGTCTCAACTAAAGGTATACCATATAGGTGACAGCACTTTTATATTAATGGTATTATTTTTATACAAATTTAGAAGAGTTTCTTGTGAGTGCAATTAACCCACATCCTGAAACTGTGCTCAAGTTTTGTACTTAAATAGATATATAGGCGGGGATAGTCTCCGCGTAAAAGTCAGGATTTTATCCATCATAGGTAATTTGTTTACATCTTTGTCTAAAGTGAGAGAAAGAGAAATTATGTCTGTATTCTTATTAGTCTTCATGCAATGCACAATAATTGTAACGTAGTTCTCAATACTCTTAACTTCACATTTATACCATGATAACCAGTGCGCTCATGCTTCGAAGGTGAACTTACATAAGGGGATATTACTAATTACCACAATTGTAAGTCAGTGACCCATAAAAACTACTTTCTGATTTACATGGAACTGGAAATCAGCACTACTGAACATGGTTGGATTCGTTTTATTGTGGCATACCTGCAAATTAATTCTGTTCAAATTGCTTTCCTGCCTTCTCATGCGTGTTAGCAAGAGCGGGTAAATTATCCGTCCCCAACTTCCGCCTGATTTCGGGTGGGAATCTAAAGGGAGTGCTCATTATATCTGTGCCAACGACTTGGAATGTTTCTTTAAATTGTGTTTCTTCGAATACATCTTTCAGTTCTATAGAGTAAGGTGTATACAGACGTGATTTAGAAAGAGAGGAAGAAAAGTTACACTTCTGCAACTTAATTTTCATTCATAGATACGAGGTCATCATCTTAAGTAGAGGATTTAGTTTGCACTTGAAATTGAGCATTTGTTTGAGTAGATCCTACAAAAAATCAATTATTCCATTGTGACACCACATTATTACTGAAATGTCTAAGGTGAGGGGGCTGAGGCAGTTGCTTTGGTGATCAATTATTTTGTCAAGCGGTCACTCAACATTCATTCAGTTTTTCAAAGTCCGCTTTTCATTGATTAATCGTGCGGAATGGCACCTCAACTGGCTTGAGCATCTGCATCGCATGGGCATTCCGACTTTCTCCTCTCCCCCAAATCAGATTTTTCGGCGGAACGTAAACTCATCAATTTGTGTGGGTGAACATTCTCGCTGTACAATAGCCTTCCTTCGGTCAAATGATTTCACACGCTTCCATTTCTGGATTCCTTTAACATTTGGTAAAAGAGAAAAATGATGTTTGTTCCCATCGCAGCTAGAGGTCTGTATTCCTCGCTATGCCCCGCCCAAGCTCCTGCGCCACTGAACTACCTGGAATGATAAAGCAAACGGTAACAATATATCACTTTTATGACAAAGTTCGGTTCTTCTGCAAATAAAATGTGAGAAAAATTTACGCAAATCACGCGTATTTGCTGTAGAATGGTCTTGTGACTTACTACTATTCGTAGTTAAACTATGTGTAAATATTAATTAATACATTCACCACAATAACCAACACGAAGGTCGGTTTGGGTGGTGACGATAGAGCTAAATCGTTTCTAAGCCAATCAGCCAATTTCATATGTCAATCAGTACTAGTGAAATTCACACATTAGCAGCGTTATAAGGGTGGCCAGTTCCTTTCCCTGTGCCGGCTATGGTTTCCCAGGATGATCTGGTTCTCCAAAAATCACGCAGCTTGCGTGGGGCTGGGAGTGCCCTAGAACTGAACCAGGGCCCTCTGGAGAGTAGTTCAAGTCCCTACCTCATGGACTCCCACGCCCCAATTAAATATTACTAGTATTGTAATGATTTAAAAAAAGTGCCTGTTTTTCGCATTTTCCATGCGTTAAAAAATTGAGCTAAGGTGTCATGATTAATTGATTTAATGCAATTTAATCGACTCTTCCAGTTATTTACAACTTCTTTCCATGTAAAAGTGCTTTGGTTGTATTATAACTACGATATATTTTGTTAGTGTTTGCAGACCATTCAAGGATCTATCGTTATATGGTTACAACATAATTCTCTACTATAATTCTCGCTTCTCAGTTTTGGTATTTATTTATAACTGCAGTTATATGATAAATTTAATACTGATGTAATTTAAACTCTTATAACGTGTGCTTTACTTAGTAGTACTTTGACATCACATTCTTCAATTGTTCACAAGACACCCTCTCTTGACGATTATCATCCTCTCATTGGAAATGTCTTCCTGTATGTGGTCAACGGTGCCCAACATTGGCTTTGCCACTTTTCTCTCCAACTAAGGTCAGGTTGACTTGCAATTTTGTTTTAATAAAAAAACAATAGTTTTTATTATTTGCGCTATAAGCCTCGTTTATCTGTTTTTCAAAAAAATGTAATCTGTTTATTGCGCTCTTATTAAATCTCTCTCGCTTGCCCACTCCTGTCCTGTATATAATACAGGGTGTGTCCCAAAAGAGACACAATTAAATTTACTATTGGACGGAGTCGGATCAAACCACTTGAGGTAAATGTGGGGACGCTAAGTTTTGCCATGCAACCGGTCTTATGGCTCTCCAAGCTGAGAAAGTGGAAGGATGTCAGTTATTGTAAAAATCTGCGCGCCGACCGTGTCACGAATGACCAACCGAGCAGAAATTTAAAGTGAACTTTTGCAACGTATTGGAAATTAACCTGATTATTTTGACAATTTTATCACTGGTGATGAAACCTGGGTTTTGGAATAAACCCAGAAACAAAACGCCAAATCTCTGAGAGGCACACCGATCATTCTCCCAAGCCCAAAAAAGCAAGAATGAGCAAATCAAAAGTGAAAACAATGCTCATTGCCTTTTTCGACAGTTAAGGAGTTGTCCGTAAGGAATTTGTTCCCCAAAGACCGACAGTTAACGCTGTCTACTACGTGGATGTGCTGGAAGGACTCCGAAAATTGGTCATCGGGACGAGAAAAGACATCCTTTGCAGAGACCCATCCTCTACGAGTCCACGAGTTCCTGGCCAAACATAAGGTGCCAACGCTGCCCCACCCCCCTATAAGTCCTGACGTCGCCTCAGCAGACTTCTTTTTGTTCCCTCGGATTAGGGCAGCCTTTAAATGAACCCATTTTTCGTCCAAAGAAGAGATCCAATCAGTCGTGGCAAAGACCTTGCGAGAAATCCCCGAAGAGGCCTTCCAGGGCGCGTACCGGGCATGGTAGAGTGGCTTAAAAAAATGTGTAGAGATCTAAGGACAGTACTATGAAGAATTTTAGGCGTTTATTCAAATCTGCTCAATGAATTCCTAAAAAAATATAATTCCAATACTTTTGGAACGCACTCTGTAACATTTTTATTAATACATTAAAAGAATGTACGTTGTATGGAAGTCGTGTTGTCAGGGAAAAAGATTTCTCGCTGGATTTTCACAAATACGTTTTACTGACTAGATACGCTAAGTACTACTTTTTTATTTCATTGCAAACAAATCCGAGTTGAATCTCATTCCAAATTCCTTTGTTACCGGCGCATTAATATTGACGCATGCTGAAGAGGCCTGCATGCGTGAGGGCGGAATGGCCTTTTATTTATTTATTTATTTTTGTTATGGCCCGAAAGCACCACTTTTTAGCCTTTACATCGGAAAACAATGACAACACAACAGTAACAACAATACAGGTTGTCAAATCTCACCCTGGCGGGAATCGAACCCGCAACCCTTGGATTGACAGATGAGGACGTTACCCCGCCGCCACCGGGGCCGGCAAACTAAAAATAAAGTAGAAATTCGTTATTTATTATAAACAGTCAAATATTATAAACATATCACCTAGCTGAAGTCTCGCGTCCTGATCAACGGACGTGTTTGTTCTCTTCTAGGCTTAGAGTTTAAATGAATCGGAGGGAAGTGTCTATCCAGGTCAACCTGCTTGATGGAAAATGCCTGGAGAATAAGTGTCACTTTAGGTCATCGGAAATTGTCATTCTGGGCTATAAATACGCGTTTCACCGCTTATCTTTTCGAAACAGGGCTCATCATAGATCTCGATAAATGCAGTGAGCATCCTCCTATGAAGCGATGTGTTATGCAAATCAAACGCGTGGCAACACGCTCTCCGAGCGCATGGATAACGTCCGTCGGCTGAATCACAAAACGAGAGGACGTCAGTTTCTTATCCACCTGTGGCTGCATGAAATTATTAATGATCGTTTTCTCCTGCTTCGTAGAAAATTAATAGCGGCGTGCTGCAGCAAGCATGGGTGACATTTTAAAGCCGTAACTCATAAATACCCAGTTTAAATCGGGGTCGCTTCGGCAAAAAGCTAGTGAAGATAATTCGTAATTCGCTGATTCCCTTAGGCAAACGGGAACAGCCGAAGCCATTGCCATTTTACTATTAATTTCCGTTGTTTTTTACATAGCTTCATGTTTTGTACGATAATTTCCAGTAAAATTTGAATTAGTAACTTCAAAATTAGTATAATTAATTTACCTCCGTCAACACTCTCACCCTCATCCCCAATATGATAATTGTGCCTGCTAATTATTAAGCAAAGGGAAATCCTTTCCATGTTCGCTTGAATTTATGAAATAATACTTAAATAATTTTAATTGACCAAAAATTTCATATTCTTGTGCTCTCCAGAGGGTAACTTAAGTTTCGGTCTAGCGTGGCGGTGGGTAGAGCTAGAGCTGGTAATGTGCAGACTGTAGTTTTTTTTACTTTGCTTTGTGCAAAGGGATAAAAAGGGCGCTGTAATGGAAAATCCCGCGAGTTGTGAAGTGCGATCTGTGATTAGTTCTTTACTGGCAAAAAATCACAAGCCAATTGAAATATTCATAGCCAACTTTGTGAAGTGTACGGAGACGGAATTATGAGTGAGAAGGCGGAGTGAGGCAGTGGTGCATTCAGTTTAAAAATGGCCACAGCACCAATGTTCACGACGAGGACCGCAGTGGTCGTCGGTCTAACCTTGTGACAGATGAACTGATGGCGAAAATCAACGAAAAAGTGCGTAAAAATCGCTGATTTACGAAAACGGATCTCTCGCTACATTTTTGCAAAATTTCAAGAAATTTAGGGAGAATTTAAAATTATATTTTCAAATTTAAGGCGGCAGATTTGTTCAGAAACGGAATTGAAACGCTTGTGTATCGTTTTGATATGTTCCTCAATATGAATTCTCAAATTTTGTGCCTCAATTTAAGAATGCCCCTTTCAAGTGCACGTGATGAAACTTTGTCTTGTCACAAGGATCATATTTCATTTCAAAGTTTAAGTTACTTTCTGGACCAAACCCATATTTCTATATAGTAATGTTCTGTAGACGCCGTCCGTGATACTATCAGTACATAATTTGAGTCAACGTGTGCATGTATTTGAACTGCAGATCACCGAGAGTCTACTCGACAGGCGACTCCATATGCACCAGACTGATTTTGACCCGAATATAGTATAACCCTACCGCCGTCGGACAATGGTATTCTAATCTCTTATCGTTCGTGGAAAAAGTGACATCTTAAATCTATCTGTTCTATCTATCAGATATAATATAAATATAACGTAACGAAAGAGTATATTTTCTATTTTTTATCGTATTTTGCGTGTTTAATAAATATTCAACTATTAAAATTGAATGCCAAAATTATTTTCCGAAGGCCGTAAGTAGTTCACATTTAGCTGTTACGTTTCTCCAACTATAGCGATTAAAAGTACACAATACCTAAACTAATCGTGACCGTTAACTTTCCGGTCCTGTAACCGATAGTAAGCATCAGTTAGAGGGATCAAAATTTACAGGCAGTTATTTGGATATCAATTATATAAGTATTTGATCTCTGTTATGACGCGGTGATGAATCGACACACACTCAAAGATCTGACTGTTACTGGAACATAGTAACCTTATTTTATCCACTGAGCTTTTAAATCTGCCCACATGATGGGGGTTTCCAATACTTCTCGAACCTTCCCATTCGCCCTTCCCCCTCTTCACCTACACTTCTTTATTATTATAAGGTAATCTATCGGATAAGGTAGGTTTATGGATATTTTGTGACTCCACCTACCCCCTACACTTATGAGCATATATATTTAACTGACCTTTTTGAAAGACTTAGCACTTGATGATGACGCCAATGCGTCGAAACTAGTAGTACCAAATAAAAAATTGGTGGAGAGATACATTGTTTTTTTACTTCATGTCTCAAGGTTTGGTCAAAACAACGTCTCCACATCTCATTTATTGTGACACGAATTCAAAATAGCTCCTTTTTTGCTCTGATTTGCTCGAATTCGGTAAAAAGGCATCGGCTATTGCAAACTCATTGGCTCACCTTCCATCTTAATCCGTTTCATTCATATCTTAAATTTTTATCCGCGTCCAGTAATTGGTCACATTTAAATAAACGTTCCTAATAGCTTTTATTACTAACTTTCCCACACTGGAAAATCAACGTAAGTATTTTATTAGGGAGTGTTTACACTCAAAGCATACGCTATATCCATGTATCAAATTATTAAGATGTTTCTAATAGATGAAGTACCCAGAGTTATAGCGTTACTCAACTTGAAAACTTCTATGGAGTGTGTGTCTTACTTAGGTTTTATCTGTTGATATGTGCATGCCAATAAGCTGATGTAGAATTAAGCAATATTAAAAAAAAACAGTCCTCTTGCTATAGTCTCTTGCACTAATTGGCTAAATCTAATTTATGTATTCATAATCACCCGAATTCTTTGAAAAATTACTAAAGTTTCAAGTTTTTGGATAACTATATAAATAGTTATGCGAGTACAAAATCGTGGTAAACGCCAGCACAGAACACCGATTTAGATATTTAGATGACCCAAGTGTGATCGGTGTCTCCGTCAAACGGATGCAGCGCCAAGGTTAGCAAACATGGGAACTGCTTTGTTCTGTTAACTCCAGGTTGTTCATCAACCAATCGATCGATGTGCGTATTTTCAAAATTGATGAAGTCAGTTGGCCTGGGAACGGGATAACAAAGAGGTGGACTCGTAGGTTTGGTTGTCTTTTGTTTCTTGGTCAAGTCTCGCGTGCAATCACTTTTGCTAACCGCCCCATGTCCGTCGGGGAGGGCGGGGCCTTTGAAAGGAATCCCGTGGCCAAAGTTAAGCAATATGTTTGACAGAATATTGAGCGTAAGGTACCAATTCAAGGTGATGCATCGAAGAGAACACTTGTTCGTGGAACACCGCCTTAGGTACAATTCTCTCCTTTATCTCTCTCTGCTTTCTCTCATCCCTTCGTTCCTCCAGCTTTCATTTGCGATTCATCGTTCACCACATTTTATCTTCCCCCCAACAATATAAAAGACATTTTCATCGGCAAAGAAAGTGGCTCAGCCTCCTCCGAATAATATTTTTTGTCTCCGAAAAAAGTCTTTACAAAATTCCCATTTGGAGTGCATTAACGTAACCCGATTTCAGCATAAATAGTTAACAGAAGTTAATATTACGTCACCATCAATTCTCATTAATCCTATGATAATTTGGACGAAGTCCGACAATCAATTCTTACATTACAACGCTTCTTCATGTCTTTATAGATATTTGTTTTTACCATTACTATTTGTTTTTTTCATAAGCAGGTTGGCATCGACGTCTCCTCCCTCTATACTTCTATTCCCCATGCAGAAGGCCTATCCTCCCTCCGACACTATCTTTCTCTACGCCCCCCACCCCAGTGCCCCTCGACCGAATTTCTCCTCAATCTCGCCACTGTCGTCCTGACCAAAAATGAATTCTCTTTCCAAAACTGTTTTTATCTCCAAACGAAAGGCACAGCGATGGGAACGAGGATGGCGCCATCGTACGCCAATTTCTTCATGGGCCACCTTGAAGAGAATTTCCTTTCACAGCAACCCTTCCAACCTCTTTTCTGGGTCCGCTACATTGACGACATTTTTATGCTCTGGACACACGGCTCTGAGTCTCTTGACAATTTCTTATCGGCCTTAAATTCTTCTTTCACTGTTAAATTCACTTCTTCCATTTCAGACTCCACCATCACCTTTCTTGACACTGACATCTCAATTCACAATAACAAATTCACTACTTCAGTACACATCAAAGCCACTAATCATCAACAATATTTACACTATACTAGTAGTCATCCTTCTCATACCAAAACGCTCAATTCCCAAATCTCTCTCTATCCGCGGACATCGAATTTGCAACACCACAGCTACCCTCAACAAATACCTCCACAATCTACACCATGCACACCACAAACGCGGTTACCCAGAAAAGCTCCTACAGGATAAAATCTACCGCTCCACCCGACCACACACACCACAGAATAACAACCTCACATCTGACGCTGGACTCAACCTTTGCACAACCTATTTCCCCGGATCCCACCGACTGAAAACCATTCTCAAAGAACTTTATCCTATATTATATGACAATGACGCGACCACATCCTTACTGCCCCAATGCCCCTCTGTCGCTTACAGACGACCAGCCAATCTCAGAAACCTTCTGAGATCCACCAACCCTTTGACACCCCGCCCTGACAAATTTCCACATATTTCCCCTACCTGCAATCGCCCCCGATGTAAAACATGTCTCCTAATCAGATCTGCTCCCCTCTCCCCACATCCCCTCATTGTCCCTTCACCCCGTTCCCACGCTAATTGCCTCTCAAAAAATATTATCTATCTTTTGTCGTGCAAACAATGCACCTCATGCTACATAGGCGAATGCATTACTCCCTTATCCATCCGAATGAACAATCACCGCTACTCATGTAATTCTGCTTCACTCTCTTCTCTTCCTATCCCTTTACACGCAAGTTCACACAACCTATCATTCATCTTTCCCTTTCACAAACACAGAAACTAAAACATATAAAAAAGGGACTCACTAGTTCTCGAATTTTCGGTGGTGCAACCACCTTTCTCAAGAGGAAATAGGAACAGAACTTTCGGAAACTTTCGGAAACAGAAATTCGAGAACTAGTGAGTCCCTTTTTTATATGTTTTAGTTTCTGTGTTTGCTATGACTATTTAGTGAATTTACATTATTGTGGACGTTCGTGGGTTTTCCAAGAAAGTGACTATATATATATATATTTATCCCCAGTTTCTGATCCCGTATCCGAGATTTCTGATGACGACGGCGGGGCCATCGAAACGTCAATACATACTGTGAGTGTCCTTTTATTTTTCTGTGTTTGAAATATTTTGTACGTATATGAATCACAGATATATATATATATATATATATATATATATATATATATATATATATATATATATATATATATATATACACTTTTTTGGAAAACCCACAAACGTGTAATGTAAATTCACTGATAGTCATAACAAACACAGAAACCAAAACACACAAAGAGGGGAAACTCACTGGTTCTCGAATTTTCGGTGGTCCAACCACCTTTCTCAAGAGGAATTAGGAACAGAACTATATATATAAATATGCGGGTCGCGGTGGTCTAGTGGGTAGAGCGTTGGACTAATGACCGGAGGGTCCCGAGTTCGATTCCCGGGCAAGGGTGGAGGTGCAGTGCACTGCAGGTGCACTTTGGGCACCTGCAGCTCCACCCATGTTAGTTGATTTTTCGGGTACCAGATCTTCCTGGGAAACCATAACCGGCACAGGGAAAGGAACTGGCCTCCCTACCCTGATGTGTGAATATTCACACGCCGTCGGGCTTTTGGTACATGGGTGAGCTCTACCATCACCTACTAAACCGACCTTCGGGTTGATTACTGTGTTTGTGGTTTATATATATATATATATATATATATATATATATATATATATATATATATATATATATATTTATCAAAGATATATATATATATATATATTTATCAAAGATATATATATATATTTATCAAAGATATATATATATATATATATATATATATATATATATATATATATATATCTGTGATTCGCTGTTGAATTCTTTTACATCGAAGCCTTTGTATCAACTAGTAACTTCGCCACCTAGGGGCGAGAATATTTTTTTTAGCAACGAATATTCCCGAAGAAATCTTAATTATAGAAAAAAAATGGGAATAAATAAATACTAAGTTTCACATATATGGGGTCAGAAATGGGAGGCCTAAACGATTTATATACCTGTTTAAAGAAAACAACTATAAAGGCCTAAAATGCATAATACAGAGTCAATTTACTAATTTTAAGAAAGATGATGTACAAAGAAATACTGAGGACACGTGGAATCACTTCTTGGAGAACACGGACTCAGCAGTTAAAATGTTCATTCTGACTAAATTTATAAAGGAAAATATGGAAACTAGATGGTACAACGCGGATGTTAGAAAGACATAAACGACGTCAAAGGCTTTACCACGGCAAAGATGATACCTCTAGCGACAAAGGGAATTAGATCACTTATAATTACGAAATATATATGGCAACTGCCAAGAAGGAATTTCAGGAAACGTCAAGGGAATTCAGAAGGAAAATATGAGCGGAAAATTTGAAAGAGAATCCGAAAGCATTTTGGTCGAAAGTCAGAGACATTCAAGAAAGTAAGTCAACGGTTAATTCCCTTTCAGTGGTAAAGGCGATAAAGTAATCATCAGTTTGGAAAAGGCTAACTTATTAAATTCCTTCTATCAAATCGTCTTCACCAATGTCTCACCAAATGTCTCCGATAGCTTACCAAATCGCTTCGTCCATCCGATATCCAAAATTGAAATATCATGTAATTGAATAGAACGTTTTCTGGAAAATATTTGCCCTAATAAAACCTCTGGGGCACATCACGTACCCGCTCGTATATTCAAAAAAGAACTAGCATCGGAAATTGCACCGTATCTAGAAATCATATTTAATAAGTCGCTAGTAGATCACAAGGATTCCAAGATTGGAAAACGGCTAGCGTAACACCAATATTAAAAACCTGGAACAGGGATGAACCAAGCAGTTACAGACCTATTTTTCTCACATTCATTTCGTTTAAGTTTATGGAGCATATAGTTGTTAATTCGATCATGAGAGACCTCGATAATCAGAGGTCATTAATGAAAAATCAGCACGGTTTCCGAAAGGGTTGATCGTGCAGGACACATTTTAGGCTTTTTGATCATGGTATTCTTACTTTGGGAGAGAGCAATGTTCCAGTGGACGCGATTTTAAAGTCTTCGACAGAGCGGTCATATTAAACTGCTTAAAAGCAAGAAGCATATGCCACGGATAAAAATATCCGGGGATGGATTACTAATATTCGGGTTCAAATAGCAGTGATAGATGGAGTTAACTGTCGTGTCGTGTTAGTTAGTGTCGACATGTATATGATGAAAGTGACTATTGTGCATATTTTTAACTTTTTAACTTTAATCTCTCACGATTTTTACATCGTCAGCAACGAATTTGATTTGAAATTATCGCGCTTGAAAGTAGGCATTTAATAGCTTTACCGCAAAAACCTTTCACCAAGCGAGTGTTGCACCGACCCTGTTGACGTAGGGTTACGATTACACAAAGGATTCCCGCGTTGGTATAATTCCTTTCTTTCCACCAGCCCCGCGGCAGCTTCTTTGGCGCTTCGGTTAGCAGTGCTTGGATTCCACCGCACACATAAATGTGTGTGGCCCCGGGATTACAGGATAAATTAGGGCATTTGCTTTGCTGCCCATTTCCAAGACTTTTTCATGCACAAAAATGGAGATTTAGATAAACGTACAGTAAAACTCTCCCATTCTCTGAGACGAAACTGTGATTCATTTCTGCCTCTTCTGATATGGTTTCGTACATTGCTTTCTTCGATTTCATTAATTAAACATGTTTTTTGTATGCGTAAATTCAAACTATTTTTCATCATCTGCAAGGATGAAAGTATAAATGAGAAAACAATATAAAATATAATACTACTAAGATAGGTGAAAGTCTTTGATCGGAAGTGATGTATTTCTTGTCAAGTAAAATGATAATAAATGGTCAAGTAAAATATTAGCCCTGCTTATGAAACAATTACTCCACTTTTAATTTACACTTTACTTGTGCCTTCCATATGAGATCATTAATATTTTTAGTCACCAATTCAGTTGCTTAATATGTTTGCTCGATCCTTTAAACAAGAATATTGTGCACATAAGCCATTGTAAAATTTTTATTTGGCTGGTAGAGGTTAGTGTTCATCACCATTCTTGTGAGGCTGTCGCATCATCGGCGCCATTAGAGCTGCTGTCTCGGTGTTTGAAATATCAAAGGACTGTCAAAACGATTTGAGTAACTACGTGGTTTTGAAGGGACGCTCCGTTTCAGAATTCGAAAAGAATTGAATTCAGCTGAATTTACTTGAAAATGACAGCGAATTCTCATTAATCTCTGCGTTGCAAGTCGAGAAGATGCCACCGAAATGGTCGGATTCCCTTCTCAAAACTTCATAAGCGTGGAAAGAGAACGAAGATTCGAAAGTGATTGAAATGAAACTGTGGCATGATCGGGTTGCCGAAAGGAGTGATGCTTTCACGACCGTGTCTAACAATACGTGAGTGATATATATTTTTCCCCCCAAAGTGCCCTTCGTAACTATAATACATACCTTCCCCCGTTCTCGCCTTTCCCTTCCTTCCTTGTACCTCGCTATTCGTCCATTCCCGTCGTCCCCTCCGTTCTCTACTCGCCGGCTACTCCCCATTTTACATCGACAACCCCACCTCATCGCCTCGGCATCAACCCCCCCCCCATTGCCAACTGCGCTACGGAACCGCCCCCTTTCTGCCACCGGCGGCCCCGGGTGCAAAGAGTAGAGCGCACACACAAACGCACACACACACTATTCCTCCTCACCCGCCCCATTCCACCCCCCTGGAATCAATTTCCATTCTCGGCTGCGAAACAGCAGCGGCGCTCCAGGCGGGTACTTTGTAGGCAATGGGGGTTGTAAGAGAGGGTTGAGAGGAAGAGGAACAAGGGGAGTGGAGAAGTGTGCGTGTGTGTGAGCGAGGAGAGGAGAAGACCGCTGAGGGATGGGGGTGGAGAAAGTATTTGGTCTCTCTCTTTTGTAAAAGGGGTGGGTGCGAGGGGATGAAGAGTTGAGAAGTTGTGGAGGAGATGGATGGACGTGTGGACGTTTGGTAGGAAATCCTTGCGTGACATTCCTTCTGATGGCGTTAAACGAATTTCTTCAACCTTGTCCAAGGCTGTTGACTCAAGGGGTACCGTGAAAAGGAAGTATTTCGGCGATTACATCCGGAAAATTGACTGTTCTTTTCCAGGGGAAGAGTCCGGCGGCTGAGATCATTCTCGTCATTGAGGAAAGACGAGTGATGACGATGCAGAGGTTCTGTAATTCACTTATGGCCGTCGATAACTTAAGTCCAAAATTGCGGTCAATTGTTTATGTCCTTGGGACATTTGTCATAAAAATTTCCACTCGATTTTAATCGGCTATGACCATTGATGTCGTAATTCTACGGGAACACACTGCGCGTATAGCTATCAGGCAATTTTTACTTGAAATGTGTCAAAAATGGGTATATTTCTACCCAGAGTTTGTCGTTACCTGGAAAACTATCGTGTGTTCCCCAGATATGTTGATTTCATATGATTTTGCGGCAAGAAGTACACCTTAAAACCATCTTCCGTCACCCATCATTGTCCACGCTCCCCAAACCTTCCTTCCTGCCTTGCCTATGCCTCTATTATCGTCTATTGCTACATCTCTTTTCGGATATCTGCTTTTCATTCCGTTTCTGAAAAAATGAAGTAATAATTATTTAATGTGGGGGAGAATATTGATGAGTTATATAAATGATTTAATATTAATACTTTTTCAAGATTTCAATCCTTTTTTAGTTTGGTTATCAGAGAATGCAAGGATAATAAAAAAAGCGATTTTTCATTCGGAAAATTTCAGAAAATGAATTGGTTACTTTCCCTTTCTCTACATTATATTGTTTAATTTAGATGATTGTCTCTATCAGGTTCTCATCTTTTAAAATGCTAAGGAATCAAGATTTTTTAGGGAAACAAAGGTTGGTTACATGGAACTATTCACTTTTTTCAGCAACCAGTGGTATTTATCAGACCGCCTTTTTCGCGATGGGGCATTGATCTTTAATTTATTACTAAGTGCACCTTCTCAAGTGTGTGGAACAAACATATCCGCCCACTGAAATACCAAGACCTAAATCTTAGCGTGAAAAGTCATAACTTTCTCTGAATCGTCATTTTCAGTTCTAATCATATGTGCATTAATAGCTTTTAGATGACAGCATCATGCCTGCCTCCCATCAAGTGTCCTGGGGTTTATCGGATTCGATACGCAGCATTTTTAATATTTTCACTGCACTTTAATAACTCACCTCCAACGAACATATTGTCATCAGATTCTGATGACGACGGCCGTGCCGTCGAAACGTAAATATCCAATGTAAGTGTCCTTCTTTTATGTTTCTATGTGTGTGGTGTTTTTTGTGTTAGTGTTTGTGTGTTTATATATATATATATATATATATATATATATATATATATATATATATATATATATATATATATAACGTAACGTAATGAATATTAAGTCATTCTTAATGTGAAGTGAAGTCCTTTGAGAAAGTGCAAGCTGTATTCGATAAGAAATGACACTCGGTGATTCATTATTGACAAGAGGAATTATGAAGTGTCAGGTATAAACTACAACTTTGAATTAGAATTTGAAGGGCATAGCTATAATACCTCATATTTTTGTATGGTACCGACACTAAAAATTTTATGAATTATTTTAATTCATTAAATATTTTTACATACCTATAACTTCTTAATTTTCATTGGGATGGATGAATACTGAATGTTACTGATGAAATATTATAATACAATAAAAAGAAATGATCGATTCAAACTATGGAATATTTTGTCAATATTATAATTGGCGCAGTTATTTATCTCATATAGCTTGGAAGGTACAGGGTTGTGCCTCAATTAATTTTTTCTGTAATAATTGGTATGAAATTTGTATTAATTTAAAACGAATGGCGCCTCTGTGAAATTGGGTCATAATTGCTGAATCAGGTTTGACTCCACTTCACTTCGCACGTCTTGCCTCTTTTTTATGCGTTTCGCTCTTGATGTTCACAACAAATGATTGATAACGAATCATAATTGGCCTTTTAAAAGATCCTAATTCGGTGTTGTGCTAATAAACCGACGTGCTGAATGGATGGAGATTGGTGTAGCTACGGTGAAAACAAGTTGCCTGAGGGCGAGTCAATTAGTGGCGTCCTGAGTTTATTTCGGAGGAATCGAGACCCGCCTCTCCTCAACTGAAGCATGGTGATATTTCCTCCTCCCTCCCTTCCCATCATGCACCGCACGCCTTGTACCATTTTGTGAGTTTTTCGTCGAAAGTGGCGTACGATTCCTAATTTAATTATTTCCTTCCCTCGCGCCATATCAGACAATTGACGGTGCGCGATCGGCGGCGGATTTTATTCCCACACAACGTACAGATTGCTATCTAAATGCAGGATATCCGCTCGAAGAATTGATGAAAATAACTTGTGATGCTTCACACAAGTTATTTTCAAAGAGTAATGGGAATTCGGTAATTTTGCAAAGTACACCATGAGGTCTTGTCTCAAGGTAAAACGATCAATAAAGAGGACTATTTACAAGTTTAATGCCATTTGCTTGAAGCAATACGGAAAAATGTTGAGTGAAATAAAAAACAAGAGGTAACCCCAAATTAAATTGCATTTCTTGGACGTTTTTGCATGTTTGTGGATTAGAGGTATTTTCGAGGCTAAGATTTTTGGCTGATCTACGAAAATTATTTAGAATACATCATCTGGAAGGACAGGTGAATCAACGTTTTTCACGGGAACATACTAACTGTACGAGAACTTCAATTATAACTTGTATTCACTTGCAATATTGTTTTCAGGTCATTTCTCTGATTTTAAATCAAACCTCTTTCAAGTATCGAGGTTGCTTCAAGATGTATTGTAGAATATTAACGCATGGTCTAACTTATAATCATAGTTCCATTAAACTAGCAAAAAGGTTTTTTTGATGAATGAAACTTGTTTCTGTTCAATATCAACACTCCCAATAGAAATGAAGTAAAATTTATTCCATGTCTGAGTTTCGTTTGGAAGCAAATCCTTAAAATGAATTATTGACAGACGTTACAGTGGCAGATTATACACTTGGTATACGGAACGTGGAAATACGTTGATTGCTATGAGAACAAATAGATAAGGGCACTAAGGTAAAGGAAGAGTATCCTAAGTGAGTCATTCTGGTGTTAAAATCTGATGTCGGGAGACTACTAAAGGTTTGCTGGTTAAGTTTTTCTTGTAATCCGCGTCACATCTTCACAACCACTACATTACGATAGTTAAATATTTGATGTTAATTTATGCTTAATATTTTTCATAAATAGTTTCCTCATTTTGAGTTGACAATACCTTGATTCCAGAAAATGCAACCGAAATCAATCTTTTAGTCAAAACCCGTATACTGATATCTCTTCTCGTGGAGAATATTTCGAAAATGCTTCATTATTTTAAAAAGTTCTGAAATAAATTTATTTATTCAAATGGGATCATTACCTCAATCCATCAAGTCTGAAACGGTCATATCAAAGGGAATCATATAGTCACGTAGAGTTTATGTTAAAACCTCGTATTTTATTTTTTTCTTAGATTTGAGGACATGCTTTTAATTGGAGTTTAATTCATATTTGGGTAACTCATTAACGAGCCATTAATGGACACAAGTGCTTCCTCCAAACGTAATTTCACGTGGATGATGGTCCTAGAAATGCCGGCACTCGATTCACGAGACCAGACAAATTGGACACAGACCGTAGTCTAAAAGTTTGCCATTAGCTGTGGCTGGAGCGCTGCGAGCTTTCAACTCGGAAATATTTTTAACCAAAAGTCTGCTTTCCGTGATTTCATCGTTGAAATAGGCAAAAAATAATCAAGTGAAGGCGTACGGAAAAATTTAAAAGCAATGATTCCTCCTCGAATCATCCCCATCCATTTTTTATGAATGTAAATATTTATCTTTTTCGGCATAGTAATTTCAGGAAGGCATTTTAAATTCTAAAATTTGAAGACAGAGGAGTTTCTGTGATATATCTCACTTGCCAAGCTTATTCTTTACCTGCTTTTATAGTACATAACTGAACTGGGTGAGAGTTAAATTTTTGCTCTGCAAATTAACCTTTCATGTGTACTAAAACTCAACCAAAATCTCCAGGCGAATTTCCTTAATCGTAAGCATTGTCCATTAACGCAGTCATTATTTGTTAAATGATACTGATAGAGTCAATGAGCAGCACGTAATGGAATTTCATGAATTTAAACGAACCAGAAAAATACAAAATCCTTGCCTTAGAAACGAACGTAACCAGCACATGAATTTTCAAGCCCGTGTTTACATTTCATGACCATAGAAACGCACATTGCCGATTGACGGTTATTCATGGAATTACTCAGGCCTATTTAACGATTTTAAATGTGATTCTATTAGGGAAAATATTGGAAATATATCGAAATTATTTTTCCATATAGTTACAGTTATATTCTTAAATTCATAATATTTTATAAATCTCTTTTCTTGTATTGGATTGGATTCACCATTACTCTTTTTGTAGGTAATGAACAGGCGCCACAGATAGTTCCTATTGTGGCTATATTATCCTGTGGTAAAAGTATTGAACATTTTGATATTAAATGAAAAAAATATGGAAGGTTACGTAAATTGCAAACACTTTAACGATATTTTTACGTGTAATGCTTCAATTATCATTGCATCAACTCAATTCTCTCATGTAATAACAGCATTTAAATTGTTGCGTGGCTAAATTTTAGAAAGTTTCTATAGCTTTGAATCACTTCAGTAACATTCAGTGTAATAAATGGAAATATAGGGAAAATCCGAGTTAAATTGTGACAATAGTGGAGTTACTATCCTAAGTTGACATGATAAGAGAAGACACCACCACTAATAGACTCAGGTACTCGCTCTTGCTTAGCGCAATAATGACATATGCTTTGCAAAATTGAAATTGAACAATGCACAACTTTAAATGAAAAAGTAATGACGGAAAAGAAACGACTTTGTACTTCCACATATATACATTTATTCACGACCTAAGTTTCGACTAGCAAAGTCATCATTAGGGCTGAACAACGACCTAGATGTCGACTTTGTAAGTCGAAACCAAGGTCGTGAGTTGTAAAATATGTTTGGAAGAACAAAATATTTTCTTTTCCGATATGAATCGCTTCCGCAAAGTGACGCATTAAACAATTCCATTTAAAAAAGTTATGTTTTAAAGCCTTACTCGAGTAGTGGTAGAAGTGACCGACTACTGAGGTCATTTTTTTCGGCCTTTTGCAGATTAACTCGAACTCACTCACTGCATGGTGTAAAAAAGTATGAATGGGTGCACGTGTAGGTGTGTTTATGTATAAATGCAGATGTAAATACTTAAGCATACGTGTTAGTGCATATTTATGTATACATATATGATGCTATAATACTTATCTCCACTCACCGTTGTGGTGCATGTAGATTTATTATTGTATCGGGCCTGATTTCAATTGAGTGCGGTATTTCGTGTATTGATATTTGAGCAGTCATAAAGACATCAAAATGCCAGAACTGCACGTTGATATGTTTTAAGTGGTTGCCACTTCAGGTGAATTTACGCTATTAAATTGCTACTGATCGAGTAGCTGCTGCTATTTTGCCCCACCCAGTCAATATGTTTCTATTTTAGTCACCCCAAACAGGACGGTCGAGGGTCATGACGCTAGCAAGGATATCACACATTGGAAAATTGTGCTTCTTTTCACTGCGGAAATGGGTGGAAAAGTAATGGGTAAATTATTGCTCCAAGAAGGTAAATAATGGGTCCATACAATGGATGTGTCAGTGGAAATGTGCGGAGCTACCTTGCTGTCAAAAGAATTGGGGTTAATCCATCTGCCTGCATAAAATTTCCACTTATAGAATATGTGCAACTTGATGAAATATATACTGAAATGTTCTCTTAACGCTCTATTTGACGTGTTTTGTTGGCTATATCCCTTTGTTCTTCATATATTATATACATAAATATCCAAATCTCGTCGTATCTTTGGTATACAACTGCTAACTGTCCAAGCAAGTCTTTATCAAATTATTCAATACAGAAAAAGAACTCAACAATAACACGTGACTCTAGCCGTAAAAATCTATTTGGTTGCCACCAGTTGTCCTCTTTGTTGTCCCACCCCGTATTTGTTCATAGTCGGATCAAATGGAGAGCAAAGGGAATTATTACCACCACTCCAGCAATTACCAACCCTTGAAAATATACCATTTTTGTTTTTCCTGCTAGGATATTTATCACGTGTGATAACACATTTTTAGAGAATTGAATATTTATCCTTACTGGTTACTTACGTATATTTCATCGTTTCAAAATGAATGTGTAATTCCTGCAAAGTTACTCAATAATACAAAAGAATGTGGAAGGAAACGTTTTGATTGTCTTATTTTAAGCGTATTTGAAGGAATAAATTGGCTGGAAGGCTTTCTCATATGAGTATCAATTTCAGCCCAAAGAAAGAAAAGGAGCCGCTTTGGGGTGCATAACTTACTTTTGCCCATAGTTAAGGTAGGATATAGTAATATCAACGGGAGAAGGCAAATAATTACCTATTGGAAGACCTGTTTAGGTTTAAAATGGGATAGGTTCGCGCGATGCGTTAGCAGTATAGCGGTCACTGGTAGAAAAGAACGTAGAATACAATCAAGATGTTGTTGTTTATTTTGTGGATTTCAAGAAAGTTTTCGATAGATTGACTATGTCGCAATTAATTATCGCATTGCAGGAGATGAGAGCCGACTGTAGAGAAAGTTGAATTATCCGAAACTGTGTCCCAATCAGATTGCCCAGAAAAGGGTAGGCCAGTAGTGAGTCAGAATAGGCATTGTCAGGCAAATTGCTGAAACATAAGTGTCTGTTATTACCCGTACTTTTCAACTTATACGCGAACAAATGGAAAGAAGAGCATTTGAGGATATGTGCATGTTGGAGGAAGAAATGAAAGATTGCGGGAGTCATCGAATCTGTTAGATAAGCAGATGATGAAGCTGTAGTTAAACACTCAACCAAGGCAGTGCCGTTAGAGCTGAGCACTTCACAGAATCAATATGATTGGTGTAGGATGAAAATAATCATAAGGAAGCGAATGTAATTCAATTCTTGAGGAATAGGTAGGCTACAAATAAAATATGAATTCCTAAAACTTATGCGTTTCGAGTAAACGTAAACATTAGAGTGGAGTAGCAGGCACTCGAAGCGAATTAGGAGGCAGCGAAAAAATGTCACGTCGTGTGACAAGAGCTTTCCACTCTCGCAGAATCGCTAATGATTAAGGAAGACATCAAAGTGGCTACCGTGGACATGCTCGGCGTGTGGTGAAGGGTGGGTCGCTTCAGCGGGATGCCCGAGTGGTGACCGAGGGCAGGGACGGTGGGAGGGCATTCGAGGGGTGCGGAGAGGAGATGGGGGGCGACATACGGAAGCCAGGAGAAGGGTCATATCAGTGGGGCAGGGGAACTACGAACGGTTTTAAAAGAGGTCTCGGACGAGGAAAGGGGAGGAATCGAAAATACGTAAAGAGATGGGGTGGGAGAGGGAGTTGGGGTAGGAAAGGGGTTTACATCTCGCGGAACGCCCAATGCCAATAACTCCGCCAAACTCCTAACATTTTCTCTCAAAAACTCGCTGGGAACTTATCGCTGCTCTCGAAGACCAAGAGAAAGCACCGAGAGAAAAGTGGGTGAGGGGGTGGGAAAAGAGAAGAGAGTGTGGAAAGAAATATGTCCACAAAATCCAGTATCTTTTCGTTTTTACCCGTCTTTTTTCTCCACGGAAAACCCTTCTTCTCGAAACCTCTTCAGTTTTCCTTGACGACATCACGAATATTCGAATGCATGCACGAATATCTTCTGCCATTTTCAAGTTGTGTGCGCGTGAAAATATTCCAGAGAGATCTTTATCAATACAGTTTCAATCTTTCTAGATTGGTAACTGTGTAGGATAAGCTAGCTACTGGTGTCTCATTACGGAACATTTTTATAAATTTCAAACCCGTCGCTGTAATTATTTCTACATCTACATCTACTTAATACCCCGAAATCCGCCGCAAGAGCGTGTGGCGGGGCGTGTTAGGGCACCACCCGTAATTAAGAAAAAACATGCAAAATCCACTAATTTGTACAATCCACAAAGAAAACATTGTATCTATTCATCAAAATCTCTTAAAACCCACAAATATGAAAACAACAAACTGCCAACTAACATACACATGCCCCTACAAATATACCTTATATCTTTGCAATGTTTATTATTTTCCGACTTATAAATGAAATATTTTTAATATTTCTAAAGTGACTTTTGTTTCTTACTATTATGATTTGTAATTGCTCTGGGAAAGAATGTATATTTGAATCTATATGTATTGAAATCTATTTCCCTTATTTTATCTTTATGGTCTGTTGTACCTAAGTATTGTGAAGACACTATAATTCCTTTAGTGTCATCGTTTAACTCGCTGGTCCTGAATCTTTCTATAAGTCTAAATCTCGCATGTTCTCTTCATATTTCAAGGAGCTTCCAGCCTAAATCCCTTAGAAACCCGTCACACTTTTGTTCTTGTCATAACAATTGTTAACATATCTGGCGGATTTTCTCTGGACTTTATCGAACTCTTTAACCATATTTTCTCCCAAGAATCCAAAATACTTGCGGCATATTCTAAATGTGGTCTAATTAGAGCAAAATAACACCATTCTTTAACTTTATCATTACATTTCCCCATCATCTGTGTAATGAAGCCCAGTTTCTATAAAGCGGATCCGCCTATTGTCCTGATTTAAGGCTCAACTAAGTATTATCTGTATATTTATCAAACCGGAACACTTTGTTCTGCTTGTTTCGTTTACTACCTAAATTTATCAATTCAACTCTTTTATTTTTTCATATAAATTTGAACTGTTCTTCCCTGGGAGAAATAATTTCAACTTTTAAAACATTGAATTATTCTCTTAAGGAAATGGCTCTCGAGGAATGAAAAAGGAATACTAATCGAAATTGAACGTGAAAAGTGGGAGAAAACTCTCCAATCAAAAACATAAGTAGTCTCTAGAATGCAAAGTAGAGGCTGCAGGGTGCAGTTTTTTAGGATGCAGAAGGCGACGGATTTGATAACGAGGGTGAACGGCCGAATTAATCGAATTTATGCCATGTTAAGGGGCTAAAATTGAGAATCCATTATAACTGTAACGAAATCCAAGCAAGTCATTTTGGAAGATGAAGTAGGGGTAGGTTATAATTTGAAATAGTGACGTACAAAGTAATACGGGCACCGGCAGATTGCGGGACTTTTTATTGGCTGCGACCAGATATCGATTTGGTGTATGGGGTTGGAATTAATTAATATCAGAAATTTTAAACACTGAAATTTCGGTATAAAATAAAAGCTAAACAGGACGTGAATGGTAAAATAGATATGACTGAATTAGATAGTGATTTGGAAGTCAATTACATATGCTAGAGTAAGATGCTAGAGCTAAGATAAATCCTTTCACGAGGCATTGGCTGAGGCTTTTGGTTCAAGTTTTAAGGGTGCTGGTTTTCTAAAGATTTAGTTGTTGGTAAATGTAATGAAAATATTAAGGAGAGGTATTATTTCAATTTTTTTTCATTTCTCAGTAACAATAATTACAGTCCCTTCAAGTGGATATAATTAATGGTTTCTGGCGTAACATTATGGGATCGATTCATATTGGAAATGAAAAAATACTAACTTTGTGATTCCGCAGAAAATTTATTACGATACGACCCGGGTTTCTACGTTCACCGTCATCTTCAGGTAACAACTCTTAGAGACATCCATCTATATATACTACACTCAGGTAGGGGCCGGGAGGTAAGACGATCGGAGGGTGGGTTGGGGAGGGAAGTGAGCAATGATTGTTGGAGGACTATTGGATGGATTGTTGGAATCATGGAGTTTTCACTCCATAATTCAAAGGCTAGTGTACATTCCCATGTCACAAACCAATTTGAAAAAGAATTAGCGACAATAAAAATAAAAGGTGGAAACAATAGATATAATGAAAAGCTCATTAATAAATTGTACTTGAAGAAATAAATTAACTGGCAGCCAGAGACAATTATAAATCCCAAAAGCGACGAAACTCTCCTACCAAATGGATAGAATCCTATATCTTGTCCGCATTACTATGAAAATTTGCAAAAAACTGCCAAAAGATAAGTTTACAATAGGCTATTATAATAAATCAAACCTCAGGAACCTACTTTCCCACACAAAAGACAACATCCCAAAAAGTGAAAGATGTGAGTGTGCCGCAGTGTATGTTGGACTAACAGGCCACAAATTTCAAGAACGTGTGAAGGAGCACCAAGCCTGCGTGAAGAACAAAAGGTCAACGTCACATTTTGCAAAATATTTATTGGAAAATAACCACAGTAGTGACTTCATATTTGAAATTCAACATGTGGAAAAGAAAAGACAAACAATCGCTTTAGAGTAGCTGTGCTATGCCCGGGAGTTGAAGGCAAGGCTTCCGCGGTAGTGCTCTGTCGAAATCCCTGAAAAGCGAAATTAACGGCAAGATCACAGGAGGCACCAAAGAGTTAGAATCAATTGCCAGGTCTACATGAAAATAAGCAATCATCGGGAGGATGAAGTCAATAGGCTATAAAATCATTGAGAGGATCAGTGATAATCGCGAGTGTTCCTGGAGGGAATATTCGATGATGGGGGATTGGAATGTGGCGGCAGACGAAGAAAGAGATAGTGATGAGGTGGGTGAGTACATTTTAGGCATGAGGAATGACCGCGGAGAGAGATCAATTCAGTACAGGAGGAGACAGGGGTTAATCATTACGAAAACTTGTTTTAAACACCATAAAAGGCAAGTATATAGAGCAAATGCCAGAGGGTTCTGGAATATATAGTATAATTTAGAAAGAATATGGTTAGACGCAGTTCAAGGAACAGCGTGATTAATTCGCAATTGTTTTCTGAGAGCGGATTAGTAATCTCCATGCCACACACCTTTTTGGTGGCTCGCGCAGTATTTATGTAGAAGTAATATATTACAAATGAAGTGCTATGGAAGGCAGACGAGATTAAATGGGAACATTGGTGTACGCAATTGAGTGCAAAAGCATTAACATGAACGATAAGAAAGGCGTTCGTTGTTGAGAATACAGTGAAGAAAAGAATTTGTGTACAATTGAAGATAAATGGAAATAGCAAAAAAGAGATATTGGAAGCCTCAAACAAAACAATAGAAATAGAGGGAAAATAGATTTCGCGTTCGCAAAATAAAAAAAATATCGTGGATTATAGATGAAGTCATAAGAAAGGTAAACGAGAAAAGGGAATGTGAAAATATCAGCACATAGTTAGGAAAAGTGAAGTATAAAGAATTGAATAATAAAATGAAGAGGAAAACTGCTAGAGCAAATGAAGCGTAGTGGAAGATTCAGTTTAATGCCTAGTGGAAGACGCAGCGAGGATAATCCCTTTTAATAGGAAAATGGTGAAATTGGTGCGTTCTACAAGAAGGAGAAAGTATTATCTTGGATTAAGAAAGAGAAATAGGTGCAAATACTTGAAAGATAATTTTAAAAAGATGATGGATATGGGACCACGAAAAATCCAAGAAGATGGGGAGGGGTAGATGGGGGAAATATATGGTAATGAGGTTCGGCTAGAAGCTTAGGCATAGAAATAATATTAAAGGAAATGAAGATAGCTTAGGGAGAGCGGTACTTGATGGCGAGGTAGAAAGGGTATTAAGGGAAATAAAATCAAATAAAGCCGTGAGGGCAAATAACATCCCCGCGGAACTGAATGGTTTAGGAAAATATGGGCTGAAGAATTTTTATGAGCGAATTCATTTATGAGAGGAATTCAGCCGGAAGGCTGTGAAATCAGTGTTAGTTCTTATTCTAAAAATGGAAAAGGGAGCCATATGTAAGGACTACGGAAGGATAAGTTTCATTTCGCACATAGCTAAATTTGTTCTCAGAATCATCAGTAAGAGAATGGGGAAAAGGGTAAACGATTACTTAGTGTATGATCAGTTTGGGTTTAGGACGTGGAGAGGCACGTGTGATGTCATTGCAGTAATGAGATAACTAATAGAGAGAAACATATAATACAATCAGGATATATTTGCCTATTTTTTAGATTATGAGGAGTTCATAAGCTTGTATTAGGTTGCAACATTGATTGTATTCCAGAAAATACGTTTAGATTGGAAGGGTAGGAGACTTATCCGCTACCTGTACATGCCTCAGACTGCTCAGGTGCGAGTGGCGCATGGATAGTCCAGGTGGGCAATGTTAGGAAGGGGAGTAAGGTAGGGTTTTCTATTGTCACCTGTGCTGGTCAACTTATTTTTGAAGGAAATGGTAAAAGGGGCATGAGAAGAACTGAGTGCAGACATGAAATTTGGCGGAGAATTCATAAAATCAGTTGGTTTTGCCGACTTCAAGCTTTAGTTTGCCACTGAGAAAAACAGTTGAAAGCATTGCGGAGCGCATGGGGAAGTCGGTGAGATATTATGAGGTGAGAATCAATATAAAAATATAATTTTGTTTTGGTTTTCCAGAAAAATGAAAGCTAACTTAAATATTTAAATAATATGTGAAGGCTTATAGAAAGTAGAACAGTTTATCTACCTCGGAGGTGCTTTGGACAACAATGGTGAAGTAGTAATTGCGGTAGGCTAGGAAGTTTTTACAACGAGGCGGATCTTTATGACAGAGACATTCAGGAAGGGTGATAAGAAAAGGTCCATTAAACATTTAATGTGGACTATGGTTTTGTACTGCGCGGGAAAATATTCGTTGAAACAAGATGAAAGGCGTAGGTTGGCGGCTTTTGAAATATGATTGTGGAAAACGATGGAAAAGGTGAAATGTACCGAAAGGGAAACAAACTTGGAAGTGTTATATATGGTGGAGGAAGGTAGTAGGCTCTTGGGGAGATACATAGGAGATAGGTAGGATAGATGCCGATTGATTTAGTTATCAATAGAAAGGTTGAGATAGCGATGGAGGGGAGAAAGTTAGACAAACGAGAAATGGTCAGTAAGAGGATAATAATGTTATAGGGAATGGAGGAAGGAAGTATGAGGAATTGGGGAGGGGCTAAATCTGATGTTAGCTATCAGCTTTGTGCTAGTATAGGACGGCCAAGGATATGTATCGTGATAGCAAGGTTTAAATTTTGTACAACTTAAACCTAACAAACCGGTAGATTACCAATTATTATTATTGTATTTCCAGAATATTATTGATCGAGACGAAAACATACAAATGAAAAATTTATCTGCAAGGTTAAGTTTTTAGGCCTATGGCAAACTTATTGTAAATATTTATTCCTCAATAAGTTACAAAAATCTATTTTGAAAAAGGGAGATGTTTTACTACTTTTTAAGCGTTCATTTGTTGTGATATGAAAAAACAACTCGAGATATGACGGCAGAAAAACTTTGATAAAAACAAAACCTAAATAAATGCAATGCTTCCTACCAGTAAGAAGATTATAATTAAAAACGTAATTAAAATGGAAGCACGTGTGTATCATATTTAATTGTTGATCTCGCTTGCAATCTTATTCATGCTAATTGGTTCCATCTCAGTGACGGCTATATAAATGAGAAAAAACTTTCTGGAACCCCACCTAGCCTTCACTCGCTTTACACTCCTTCATCTTCCAACAACCACGCGAAGTCACGCGTGCTATTCTATCTCACTACCTCTCTCTTTTTAGTGAACATCGTACCAACCTGCTCTCCCTGGCCGAAATTATATCCAATTCAGCGCCTCACGTAATTCCGTCACTTAACCAAATAGTTCCCTCTGCACTTCAAAATCTCCCTCGAAGACGTGGAATCCTCCTTAAAAAACTCGCCACTCTTATCCAATCTTTCTCCCGTGTGAGACTTTCCTTGCCTCTAAAACTACCCCACCCGAACCTCCATCCCTCTTTCTTTCAAAACCGGATCTTGCCACCTTTTACAGCCTACTCTATATCCTCCGTACAATTACACCCGTTTCCCTCATACACCAACCAAAAGAGCCACCGACCCAGCACCCCCAACCCCAATCCGAAAACAAAGTAGTGAACCTTTCGTCCGTACCTCTTGACAATAGCGAGCTTTCGTTACTAAGTAAAGGCCTCTTCTTCTCCCCCATCCCTAGAACCAGCCACGTTAGTCTCGCCAGCGACACTTTTGCCGGAATCTACGCTGGCATGCCCATTTGAAATCGCAGCCTTTTCCTTCGAACTATTCCACAAATAACCCAGATTTATCTGATTTCATCCAGCCTCAGAAAATGAACCCACACCACTCCTATCTAACCATCCAGTATAAACCTTTATCAAACTCCTAACAAAGTGTTCCGATAAAAAATTTAGAGATTCCTGAAAGCCACCAGGAAACCTTAGCCCCTCTGAGAGACAAGCTCTCAGACGTTTAGCGTCAGACAAAAATATAATAATCACGACGGCGGATAAAGGGTCATTCCTTGTCGTGCTAAACAAAAAAGACCACGACGCTGACGCATAGAGCCAATTAAACGACCTTTCTTGCTATGCCCCTCTGCCCCAAGATCCTAACCCTTCATATCAGAAGGAAATTCTCGCTTTTCTATCCAATTTTGGTCTCAAAGAAGGTCTCTCTTCCAAAGATATTTCCATTCTTTCTCCACCTAATTCTAAGACCCTCCATTTCTATTTGCTAACCAAAATCCACAAAACCAATAACCCCGGACGCCCCATTATCTCTATCATCAACTTACACACTGAACGAATCGCCGCATTAAGAGACCACTACTTACAACCCATAGTCACTTTTCTCCCTTCGTTTATCAAAGATTCGTACAATCTTTTAGAATGTTTATATTCAATACCAAATCCTTACAACACGACCATTCTCATGGCCACAGTAGACGTTTCATCCCTCTACACCTTCATTCCCCACAAAGAAGGCATATAATCCCACTAAGACCTCTGCCTACGAGCCTACACCACACACCACATCTACAGATTTCCTCGTCGAATTCGTCCTCACCGAATATGTATTCAAATGTAACAGCGAAATCTACCGATACATAAAAGGCTCTGCAATGGGCACACGTGTGGCTCTACGCCAATCTTTTTGTGGGAAAAATCGAACATACGTTTTTTTACCAAAAACCCCTTAAACCACTCTTCTGGGCCCACTATATTGATGATATTTTCCTCCTTTGGTCCCACGGACGCGACACTTTATCCTCCTTAATTTCCTCTTTCAATTCCTCCTTCTCGGTATCTTTCACTTCATCTATATCTGATTCGAATATTACTTGACTTGATATCCATATTCACCTCAAAAACAATAAATTTAACACCTCAGTTCACGTTTAACCGACCAAAAACCAAAAATACGTTCATTTTAAGAGCTGGCTCCCATAATATACTAAAAACTCCATCCCTTTCTCACTCTGTCCATTGCCTCCGTCTCTGTAACAGCACTCCCTCCCTGCAGAAACACGTGGACCAGCTATATGACCCTCTCAGGAAACGCGGGTACCCTGAAAAACTACTGCACAATAAAATTCTCAAGCCGTCAACTCAATGCACTACTTTACCCAAACCAAAACCTCAAAATGCCCTATCCTTATCACCACTTTCTTCCCCGGAACTTACAAAATGAAACGTATAATCCATGAACTCTTCACAATTATCAAAAAGAGTCAGACCAAATCGCTTTTATTCCTACATTGCCCCTCCATTTCGTTCATCACGTTCCATCACGCCCGTTGAATTTTCGAGACATCTTCCAGTCGACAAGACCACCTGCGGGCCCCCCTGTCTCTTCTCCGCCTCTCCCCGCACCATGCAACCACACACGCTGCAAATGCTCGCAGCTTCAATGACTCGCCACCTCCCTTAATAACAATTCGAAAACCGACGCCACCTGCACCTCAAAAATATTATATACCAACTCTCCTGTAACTTCTGCCTTGCCATCTACGTGGGTGAATGCATCTCCACCTTTTCCCTCCGCATGATTAACCAGAGCTTTCCATCAAATCCCTCATCTCCCTTAATGATCTCATCCCAACTGACACTGCTTTTCACGACCAATCTTTCGATGACTGCTTCTCTGTTTCGGTGATTGAAACCCTTCTCAAATCTGCAATTAGCAGAGAGGTGAGAGCACGAGATGGCGTATATCTGGGTGCTCCAGTCACTTAAACCTGTCAGGCTGCATCAAGTCTACCGAATCCGTCCAATAGCCGCCTACATATCCCCTCCCACCTCCTTGTCCGTTTCCTGTTCGTCCCTTACTTCTCTTCATCCCTCCCACACATGTTCTCTCCGCTCTAGAAGGAGAATCTGATAATAACGGTCGTGCCGTCGAAACGTCAAAACTAAACATGTGAGTGCCCTTTCTTTCTGTTTCTGTGTTTCAAAAATCTTAATCAATGTTTATTTTCATAAATTATGTGAAAGTTTAACGGATATGAATAATAATTTTTATGAAGTTATTACTAGCTAACCAAGACAAGAAAACAGAAAAAAGAAAAGATACTCACTCGTTTTCGAATTTTCGGTGGCAGAAGCCATCTTTCTCAAGGAAGGAAGGATGAAGTTCCTTCTTAACTTCATAAAAATTATATATATATAAATAGAAAAGATAGATATATATTAGGTAGGTTGCTGGATTGTGTATTGTTAGGAGTCACAAAATATTTATTTGGTAGTTGTGTCCATCGAAAAACCTACCTTAACCGGTAGATTACACAAGAAAATAGAAAGTATGCATAATTATATGCATATTCATATATAATTTTTTCATTATTACAATCCTAGGATTGGTTTACTGCAACCCCCATTCTACTTGTTTTGAATGCGAGCCTGCATATTCTAGGAGGAGTAATGTGGTGGTTTCTCGTTACCTTTCACATTGCAGTACTGTGACAGATACTGTGAAGTTTTTATTATTTATATAAATTATATATACACACACACATGTATGCGAGTATATGGACCAAAACACCAAAAATTATTCGTGTTTTTCTTGAAGCTCAATTCCGAGATTCACTTAGTTCTAATAAACTGAAGCACTTGCATATTAATTAGTAAGATGTAGATCACTGAAATATTTTTACTTTGTAGTAATTTGAAAAACAAAGAAAAATGGAACACTGAAAAATAGAAGTAAGAATTGATGCGAGGTAACTTTCGAAAAACTAATAGCCGACCCTTAATGCTGTATTAGATCCCGGAGTAGGGTTTCTCTAATCTGTCCTCACCATATTCGGGGAGCCGTATCTAGGAAGAAGGCATACTTTCAGATGCTGCGTAGTTGTGTGAAGGATTGTGTATTGCGATTGCGTTAGGAGAAGTGCGGGGGAACTGGATTTGTTTGTTGAATCAACCTGATCTCATAACCTGATGCAAACACATTCTACCAGCATGGCACCCCTTTCTCCCGCGGCGCGCCGTCCGTCACCTGGCAGCAGCCATTCGCCTGTCCCTACGCTCCGATCGGAAAGGCTTCGCTCTCGGGGATCCGCGAGGGGTGGGGGCGAAGGGATTTGAAGGAAAATAAACAGCCGTTTCATCTCACGCGGTGCCCTCACCCCTCGGAATGTTCATCCGCAAGTGCCGTGCCATCTGCCGCGGAATACTCCGTGCATCTGTCCTCACTCCCCGACCCCTTTCATTTCCTCTCTCGCTCGCCGCGAGAGTAGGAAGCGAGACCAATGAAACCATCTTCGAAAGCGCCCTCCCCTCTCCCTTCACCGTCATTTGAGGCGTATCTCCGGCGGGCCGACACCACGCTCATAAGGCATCTCGCGATTTTTACTCAATCGACTCCTCCCTCCCTTTGGTTTTATTCCGGGGGAGAATTTCCACCACGCGACCCTCTTTCCCCGTCACCCCCCCGCCCTCCGCCGACCGCCCACCTGCCGGGGACCCGCGCTCCAATTATATTCCTCATCGACTTTCTCCTCCGCGAAATTAGGAATACAACCATTCCGGAACAGGGGGGGATCACTGAACCGGAGTGATTATTTTAGCTTCGCTGGATGCTGCAGAAACCTTGCCCTAGAAACAGATTTACGGTTGAATGCAAGTTGCTTGGGTGACAAGTGGGATTGCTATTTCCGACATATCCAACTTAGTGTAGGATTTCTATAGGCGATATTCGTACGAAACTTCAAAGGAAGTTTATTTTGGGATTTATTCCTTGATGGTGTGATCGTTCTCCATGAATATTAATAAGATCAGTGTTGTGTCACTGGCTGTCTACTGCGCAATAAAAACTATTCCGTGGGATTTATGAAAATATCCAGGATGAGAATTGCATAAAAGGTGAAATTTTAAGGAATTTTATTATTTAAGTCTCCTTCCGCGGTGTTATTAAAATGGGTCGTAATGGAAAATGGTCATTTTGAAGAAGTATTCGTATGCTTTTTTAATTCTAAGAACTTCTTCTTCGTCAGTTTTTACAAATATTTATGAAAAAATGTCTACCGGGAAGGATTATTATTTGTTGTTCCAGGTATTTTGGACTAAAATGTAATAATAAACGTGATTATAGCAAATACAGAATAATTTACGATGTATTTTTTCCCGGAGTGTTATCAAGAGTATGTTTTAAGTTACTACAGCAATAAAATATGTACACGAACATAGCATAAACTGAGTTTGCTTGTAAATTTTAGAGAAAATCTGACAAACGTCATACTGAAATGCATAAAATTTTTAAATGCACCATTTTAAAACTAATTTTGATTATGAAATATGATCAGTGGTTCACTGCCGGCTGCCTCAGTTTATCGGTACTTGTAAACGACTGAAGCCCTGACGTGAGTGAACTCCTGAAGAGCCAATGACTTTACATCCATAAAAAATAGATGCTTTCCCACTGCTTGGTTTATATTTTCCTGAATTTTGATGTCCTCCTCCCACTTCTCGTAGCCATAGCACTTCACCACACTCCATATTCAAGGATTTCAAACATGTCTAAATTTCCCTCAGTGGCACTCCTGTATCACAAAGTCACCACACCCTTTCTCTTAGCGTACTTCCCCCGAGACTGCTAAGTAACCAAGGCAAAGCTAATCCTCCTACCGATCCCATTCTGTTTGTCCACGAGCTTGCGTTTGGATTCAAGCGAGCAGCTCGTCACCCTCGGGTATTGCGGCTTCCCATGCAATTTGAGCCTGAGATAAATATTCCACTCCTTTCGCCTCGCTTTGCTAAACATCTCTCGCATTCCTCCTCTCTGTCTTAGAAGGAATAGACTATGGAAATAAATACATACAAACGGAATAAGATGTCAAGGAGAAGAGAATGAACGAGAAACAGAATGACCATAGAGCGTTAGGGAGGACGTACTCTCATCTCTTTGCTTTTGGACTCTCACCCTGCACACCATGGCATCTCCTTATCGCATGTGTGCTCTCAGGAAGGTTCATCAGTTTTCGCTTATTTATCAATTGAATTTTTCATGAAATTTCCGTTATAAAAATGTAGGATTCCATGATTTGTTTTTTTTTTGAATATTCAGAGGAATGTGAGAAGTATTTAGTAACGGTTAACATATACAGGGTTCGTCCGGAAAATAAGTGTGAGAAAATAAGTGTCTTTTTTGACAAAAGGGGAGTCGTCCACTACGAATTTGTACCTGAACGACAAACTGTAAATGCTGCATTTTACGTCCAAGTGCTCGACAACTTCGAAAACGAGTCGCCCGCGTCCGGCCAGCGATCAAAAACATCTGGCGGCTGGATCACGACAATGCGCCGTCTCACACCGCGCTTGTCGTGTCGGACTTCTTAGCCAAGCACGGCGTGGCAACGCTGCCGCACCCGCCCTACAGCCCGGACTTGGCACCACCGGACTTCTTTCTGTTCCCTAAGATAAAGAGGAGTTTGAAAGGAACGCGATACGGGACTTTGGACGCCGTCAAAGAGGCCGTGACGACGTGTCTTCGAGAGGTTCCCGATGATGCTTTCGCGGGAGCGTTCCAGGAATGGGAACGCCGCTGGAACAAGTGTATCGACTCACAAGGGTCCTAATTTGAGGAATATTAGCTTAAGATATGTAAAAGTGTAATAAATTTTTTTTCCTGAGCTCAGTACACTTATTTTCCGGACGAACCTTGTAGGCTCGCGTTTGCCAAGAATTAAGACTTGGTTCAAGGTTTTTGTTATATTAATTTTGGATCAATTATAAAAATGGTGTGATCGTGCATCTTAAGGAATAAAAGTAGTTTGCTCTCCATCGCCTACAGTAAAAAATAAACCGATATAAAATCTGTAAGGCATCAAATATGTAGTTGTAACAGTCATGCAGGCCGACCCTTGGGAAGAACTCACCTGATTTATAGTATGTTGACGGATTTATAGTATGTTGCTATTGGGGAAATATGATGAGAAACTATAAAACCGATGTTAGTTTAATACTTTTGTTCCTCCAGATACGGTAAATTTGTATGTAACACGATATTACTATGTTTACTAATTACATTTTAATCGATTAGAGTGAATTGACTTACACTTTTTTAAATTGGACGCTGAAATTGGTGGTATTACAAGCCTGTTAGAATTAGTGGTGTAGACATCGTTCACGATTCGCTGATTAAAATAACTGTTAAATATTTTATGTAATTAATAAACTGACATAATTTCCGTCCACCCGTTTGATAGAAAACGTTGCATTAACTTATGTGCATCAGAGGGTGTGCGATGAGAAATATAAAGACTGGGCGAAAAATTGTACAACGGACTTGTTAAAATTTTCATTATTTTTATAAAATAAATTTATCCAGAATAGTTACCACTCAAGTTTCCAGGGTGATTTACTAATCTCAATCTGTAGGCATAATTTTATATTTTTATTGTCAATATGATATCACGAATGAAACTTTACGTATTTCAGTAGTATTTATTTAATAGTGCGCACTGTGATTCAGTGAAATATTTAGTAAATTTTACATCCTCGCAACATCATTTCACAAGTTGTTTCTTTCTTGGGCATATAAATGTAATGTGGGTATTGCTTGCCTAGAAAGAATTCCCCTTCTTCCATTGGCCCTCTTGATATCGCACCTTTCCTGACAATGGCGGTGCCGGAACGGAGAGTGGCACCACCGTCCAGTGCCACACCCTCCCCGGGAGCGAGCGGCGCGCGGTTCGGGCGGACGAGGACACCAGCGACACATCAAAGATGCAAGAGAGACAAAGCGGGGGGATGCGAAACGAGGACATCTTCTTCCTCGCCTCTCCTCTTCCCTTCCCTATCCTATTCCCTCCCTCTCCTCTTCCCTTCCCTCTCCTTTCTCAATATCACTTTCTCAGTCTCGGCTCTCGACATTCCTCAACTCGACTCCCTACCCTCGTGCCCCCCGCCCAGCCTGCTTTCGCATCCCCCCTCTACAACCGATCAATCCTCCACCCCCCCACTCCCTTGAGGAGCACTCGAAACACCCCCCTCCTCTATCAACCCTTCCACAACCTTTCCCTTCCACAATTTCTAATTGGATTTCCGGTAGATTTCATCAGGTGATATATGGTGCTCCACTCGAGGGGGAAGGACTTGGTAGTTGCCGAGACGGAAGATCTGGTGTTGGACCCGCGAGGGACTCGGGACGGGGGTGAATGCTGGGAGGGGGCTGGGGTGCGGGGGCGGGAGGGATTATGGATGGATGGGGGTGAGGGCGTGGCGGGGGGTGGGCCACCCGGACGGAATGGATGAGGGTGTGAGTCCTTAGAGGGCCAGGGGGTAAGCCGTGGGGGCGGAGTTGGGGAAAGAGGGTGGTGGGGAGGGGGTTGGTTTTTGCGGATAGATTTCGGTGCTCTCTTCTTGAAAGATGGGATGGAAGCAGATAAGACAGTTTTGGGTGGAATGGGATCGGGAGGATGTGGGTGGGTGGGTGGATTGTGGTGTGGGGAGGCCGTAAAAGGGGGAGATGTTTCTGCCCGGAGTGCCTAGGGGGGCAAAAGGGGGTAGAGGGTTTAGGGGAGAGGTGTGTCGCGGATGGGAGGGCGAAGAAAGAAGAGAAGGAAGAGTGAGGGAGAAGGGGAGGAGGCCTGGGGGGTGCGAATGGATTCGAAGACTCAATGCGGACGAAATTTAGGCCGTGCGATCTCAATTTGTTACATTTTAACACTCTCTCCGAGAGCGGACCAGCACAAAGCGGCCCCGGGAGAGAGAAACCCTTCGTCGGGTAAAATTCCGCACTGACTGCGAACGAATGGCTGACTCAATCGTGAAATTTTTCACGAGACCGCATTTTCAGTTTGAGCTGCTCATTCAAATCTACCTCAAGGTGTCTACACAAGACCGTGTTCGTGAATTTCGCTACCGACTTTATAAATACGATATATTCATATGACGTTGTTTCATGTTACATACATGGTGATGCCACAAATTACAAGTAATAAGGAAAATATTTAACATCCGATTCGAAAAGTTGTGAAAAACCAGGTCTACCCCCAAAAATAATGCAGCGTGTGCTAGTACATTTATCGATTTTCGCATGTTAAAACGGGTCACAGATTACGTGCGTTACAAACTTCTATTATATGGAAGAAAATATCTCCTGGTGAACTCAGCACTTAAAAGGTATTTATAGAGCTAGTGATATGCTTTCCCACTCTAAAATTTTCATTTCCTTTGTATACATGTATATGCAAGATTAAGATATAATTTTTGTTCCTCATAAAACGTAATATCTTACGAAAGATTAAATGATAACCAATGAAAACTGGTTTGTGCTTGAGTAAAATATCTTTACAAGGATGGTTTAGCGTGTATGAGGTGATAAGTTAAGTGATGAGTGATACGGTAAGTTGATTAGGTGATAACTTTTGATATAAAATTCTTCTCTTTTCTTTGAATACTCTAGAGTATATTCCCTTTACGAGGGAGATTCTACTCTTTCTTTTTACCCACCTGGACGAAATGAAGAGTTTAACCTAATGCTCGCTTGCTACTTAGGTCAATTTCGAGAAAGATAGATATAATTCATTGTTATATCCTCCTTCTTAGGCTTCTCTACAATGGATTTTATGAGCAAGGGTTTTACCGGTACATTAGAGGCGTTGAGTAAAAATTGTTTGTCAAGGAGTGATAAGGATGCACATTTTTCTGGTTAATATTGACTTCTCAAAATGTAGCCAATTTGGCAAAAGATCATTTGAAAACTATTTGGGAGAGAAAAAAGAACCCGAGGACACTACACTCGTCCATCTGGTGGTGAAAATACTCCCTGCCCAAGGAAATTAACGAATATCACTCGTGGGAGAGGGCTTGGGCTTTAGCGGAGGAATCTAACCACCATAATTGCAACAGAGCATCATGGTTGCTAATAAGTGACTGAGGAAGGTGGTGTACTCATATGTCTCAAAGAATTGGTAGCCCTGATATAAAGGCATTAATGTTTCAGGTGGTGGAAAATCTTTCCGATCAGAGAAATAATAATTCATAACATCTATTTCTGTTGAGAACATTGTTAATCCTTAGTTATTAAAGAACTTTTATCGTATATTTTGGAAGATTGCCATACAAATTTTGCAAAAATCTACCCCTCATTCAGAGTCAAAGCGCTTTAGTAAATTGTGTGAGAGGGTAAAATTGGATTGTGCATTATGGCCTTTAATGGAATTTTTTTCTAAATAACTTAATAGGATTTTTTTATCCTTCACTTCCGATGTTACGATTCATCACTTCACAATTTTCAATCTCTAAAAAAGTGCAATTGAATAAAGTGAAAATGACACTTCATTGTAATAAACAACAAATATGGGGTGAAAAAAATAATAATGAAAAAATGATTTATTATAAAAAAACTCGCAATCGAGGCTAAATTAAGTGCCATACACAATACTTGAACATTTATTCGTCATTATTTACAGTTTCAGATGAAAGATGAAGTAGAATAATCGAGGACAATAATTTCGGAAATTTAAATTCTTCATTTAAGGATTAAAATTTTTTGAAAAGGTATTACGCGGATCAGGCATTTTCTTCGCCGTCCTCCGTCAATCGATCCGGAGCAAGGACGTACTCGATGGCCTACATTCTTCAGCATAAATAAATTGTCTTCGGTAGTCTTCCTCCTAGCTCAAAGTACGCGCGCCTCGCTGCTACCTAATGACATCCATTACTTTCCCGCAAGTAAATAGTTGAGTAATACTTCCCGAAGTCGTTTACTCGGCGAAATGATGGAACGGGAACTTCCAACGAGGGGAAGTTTTCCCCTCTCAGCACCCCTCTACCCTCCGCCACCACTTATTCAACCCCATCCGCCACCCCCTGAACCCGCAACCCTCCTCTCCCCCTCCTCCTTCCCTCCACACGCTCCCTCCCGTCTGGCACCCTTCTCTCTCCCTTTCCCCCCTTTTACCTCCGAGTCTGCCAAAACCTCCGTCTGAATTATGCAGATGCGGTGGATCCAGCGAAATATTCCCGAGTGTGAAAACACAGGAGGTGCTCTTTCCTCGCCATTTTTGTGTTTACACTAAGTTTTTCCTCTCGCCCCTAACTTTCTTCCATTAGCTCCTGCTCTTCTTGAGTTCTGAAATAAGTGACTCCCCTCCCCCGCCACCTACACCTTCTCCATTTCCCCTCCCCCCCAATCCACCCCTCCCTCCCCGGCCCCCTTTTCTCCTGAAATAGACTACACCTTGGGGGGTCGCGGGGGTGGCATGGCTCGTAGCTGCTTTCATTTCACAAGGACTCCATCTGCCCTTGGGAAGAAAAGCATGGGACTGACGTCCTTCTTCTATCCATCGGCGAGACAAATGACGGCGAGGTCCGGAATTACGGCGAATTACCCTAATAGCAATAATAGCAGTTTTCTTCAAATCCTCAGAATGGATTCCGTACCCCATCTTCAAGGATGCCTTCTTAGGTCCTTCCCTCGCGGTAATTTCTCAATAAATTAACGGTTCATGCAAATAGCTCGTCAAGGACAAGGTAAATGATAGTTCCAGTCGACGTTTTTCTCTCGAACGATTATTTTCCCGTGCGTGACTCGCTATCTGGATAATCAGGGATATATAAAATTCATCCTGTTTGTTCGTCGGCCTGAAGTCCATTGAGAAATCACAGCATTGAGGTTGAAATAATATCTGACGGAACCATCAGCGTCATGAGTGTCTTACTTCTCAAGGTTCAAATTAGTTCCAGAGTCGGATGGCGAAGGAATAATTTATCATCGGAAGGTGAAAATTGGCTTGCCCCGTCACAACCAGTGAAGACATCAGCTATCTTCCTTCCTTATCGAATGGCATGCCTATGAATTTGACTGTCAGAGTAACAGCAAGAATCCTTATGAAATCAAGGAGCCATGTATCACATTCGCGTTGTTAATGCTTACACGAAGGGAATATTTATATTCCCACCTTTGATTAGTGGTGGGCGACATCGCAACGAAAAAGGAGGAAAATTCACTCTCGTGTTATTCTATGTCAGCTATTTGAATTAATATTTTGCTCTTGCAATAGTTTATTTTTTTATACGAAGTTGCACAAAGACAATAACACAGAAACACACAACAAAAGAGGATGAGAAACTCCTCAAAGGTCTGTCCTTCTTTTCTTAGGAAAGGTGGCTGGGACCACCGAAAATTCGATACCGAGTGAATTTCTCTTTCTCTTGTTTTGTGTTTCTGAGTTTTTATCTGTGTCCACTCTTCACATACATAATTATTCATGTCAGTGAGACTTTAACAAAAGTGGAACTGAAATAATCACCATAAAAAATGGAATACAAACAATAATGCTGGTTAGTTCTCCAGTGGATGATGTAACTGTAATTTCCACCTCTGGCTAAAACTAACTGCCATGCGATACTCTGGTGAATTTGACGGTAATATTCAGGAATATATCTTATTTATTTTGTTGAAAGTAATTTGCTTATGTAGGGAATGAATTATCTCTTTTTTGCCCGAAAAGGGGCCATGTGAAATGGTTGAATGAACTGAAGACCGCGATGTGTGACGAAAAACGAATGAGAACGCTCATGTTATGGGAGATAGGACAGGAATTCCTACTCTTTATTATGCATGAAAATGATCGCATCACTACATATTTTCAAGGCCATCTTTTCATGCACCACAGACGATATTGTCGAGTATGATACGTGAAAAAATAACAGCTTGTTTCATATTTTAATGAAGGTCTGCGACTAAGATGAGTCTCTGTGGCTCAAGTAATTCTTATATCGAACATACGGATTATCAATAGTATTAAAGCGCTGTACAATAGATAAATACTTATTTCAAACAATTTTTGCCTGTGGCTCTGATAAACACATACTCATCGCACTCCTGATCGTGTAAATCAGGCCCCACTAAAAATAATTAACTCTTTTTCTGTGAATGGCGCCATATTATTTCATTCTCGACACGTTGTTCGTGTGACGTCGCCTGTTAGGCATGATTTTACAGTTCAATGCCATTTCACTTTTCCCGTATAACACTTGTTTCTTAAGAATAGAGGAAAAGAATTGATTTTCACGGGCTATTTGTCAATTTTCAATTATGGAAGGGACTTTAGACCTTGAGGAGAAAGAATAAAAATGCAAGTTGATTTGAAGTGGCAAGAAAGCGTAAAAAGAACAGGAAATGAGTTCGAGAAAACATGGACTTCCGTAGTGTGAATTCATTGGCCTCAGAATTCATTAAGAATTGTATAAAGATGTGAAGAAGTGTATAAAGATATGAGCACTCATAACCTTTTCAAGAAATGCTTGTCAACACCTTACTCATAGTCGTTTTCAGCCTGCAATTTAGCAGTAAAAAACATACGAGTATTTAATATAGAATGAATTTTATTTAGTGAAAATATGAGCATTTAACTATGATTTAAACAAATTTGAGATTCAGAAACTGTTCTTTGGAATCTGTTGAAATAGGGCCAATAATTAATCCTCTACATACATCCTAATTGATATTATTCAATATTTGCGCCAATTTTGCAATAAATACCTTTCATAGGTTATCAATATAGATCTAAGTAAAGACCACACAAATAGTGCGGCAGTTGGAGAAATTGCATTTCTCTGTGTTTTACTTGAAGGGAAACAAAGAATTAGGCCGTTTTTATATGGGTAGAGCGCCTGTAAAAAATTCACTATCCAGCCTCATTTTTTCTTAGTTTCAAGAAGAATTTTCTGCTGTCATTTAACAAGCTCTGTCGTGTAGTTCTCCTTCGTTAAATAATGGCAAACTATGCCTGTACTATTCGAGATGCGGGAGTAATAACGAATGTGGTAAATATATTGTTAATATGTAATATTAGCCTTATTTTAATTTCCTTAAAATAAATTTGCGAAGACTGATGACTGTATAGTATATCCCCTAAATTTAAACACCATTACAAATCAATGTCAATGTTTGAAATATCTTACCACTACATATTATGCAGTATTTAGAAAATAATGTTAAAGCAGCATCTTTATATAATCGATAAATCTTGAAATTATTACGAAATAAAATATAAAATAATGGGTTAATAATCAAGGGTGGAAATATGAGTTCTTATGGTAATGGTGTCTGAAGCTAAAATTATAACAATAGTATTCTATCTTGATAGCATTTAGACAAGTAAAAACAATAAAAGAGACCAAGAAATTTTACTGATATCCTGAGGACATCTGCTTGTTAAATCTTTTAAAATTGGAACACTATCTAGTGCTATCCTTGTGAAAAAACAGAGCTGACTGAAAAGGGAGATGAAAATTTCAGATTTCATGTTTTCGTTACGGTAATACCGAAAAACTCCGAGAGCCTTAAAATATATGAAAAGTGCAAAATTGATAAGTGCAAGTTCAATACGCAAATCAGGACGATTTTCAATAAAAATAGTATTATTATTAACTTGTAGAAAAAACAATTCTCATCACGCACTTAAAAAGGGAGCGGCGAAAAGATTTTGGACCATGAAGAGCTCTTGATTTTTTACTTAATTAATTCCTTTCTATAGTGATGACACGCGAAGCGAGTTGAAGAATCTGCTGAGAAAGACAAAATGCTGAAGTACGTAATCTAGAGAAATGATATTTAAGCCTTTTGAAGATATCTACAGGAATTGATTGAGATTGTGGCTACCTTAAAGGATTAAGGGCAGGCAGAACTTTTCCTTGAAAACTGAGAGATATTCATTGGAACTAAAAATTACTATGATTGACAGGTTCGGCATTTTGGGGCACTAAATTGGTTTGTTTGTGTCTTTTTTGAAGGTAGCACCAAAAGAGGAGTGACTCTTTACTCCACATAGTGAAAAGTTGTAACCTGTTGTTTCACAGCCTAACTAGGTCAAGGTTTCACAATCTGAGTGAGTGGGCTGAAGTGGAAAAAGTATTGTAGCAGTTAATTTTGATTTAAATCACACGTTTCTACATCGTATTTCTTAATTTGTGATACATATTGAACGCGAAGGGTATATAAGTCCAGACGAGATCTCGAAATAATCTTCCCGCGTTTCTTTGTTCTTAAGTATCTATCCTGTATGGGACAGAAGTGTGCAAGTTAATTCGGTAAAGCGGTAAATAATAGTTAAAAATTTGATATTTAATCTATTGAGGCAGAATTAAAAATAATAAGTCTAATATTGATCTACTTGTGAAATTGATTGACACCATTTTGGGAATAAGGGTAAAAAAAGGTATCTTGCACCTTGCAATTATTTCAGTTACAATATTTAAGGCATTAAATTTAAGTTATATTGTAATTTTCTCTCATATAAATAAGTAAGTGTGCCGCGGTAGTCCAGTGGATGGAGTATTGGACAACTAACCGTAGGGTCTAGGTTTAATTCCGGGTGCCACCTAGATACCGTAAGCTTCACCCGAGCGGTGTGGTATTCCGGGTACCAGGTTTTCCTGAGAATATTCGGGCGGTAGTGAGGAAGGAACTGGACTGCCTCCTGCATTAAATATGTGAATTGTACCCACCGCTTGGCTTTGAATTGAGGGAGCTGTAACCTCATCTATCGTACTAACCATAGGTTGATTATCTACTCTGGTTTTAGAGCATCAAAGGAAATGGGAAAAAGAGTACCATCTTCGCAGTATACTATAGAAATTCTTGTGTAGCATATACGTTATGTCAGTGGACGACACGAGCTAGGGCAATTCTTTCAACAATGGAGAATAACCACATGAAAGCATTTTCCATATCAATCATAAATCTCACTCAAAGTACTTCATAAAAAAAATATAAAAATACATTTAGATAGATTGTTACTATTCTGTTCAATTATTAAAGTTTCAGGACGATTCTCCTGTGTGAATGTGTCGGGTCAGTGGCGCCATCACAGCTGGGAGCCGGTGCTGATGAATGAATTAGTGACCCTGTACCCTCCCACGAGTTTAGTCTAATTCAATCGTACCGGATCAATTGTAATCCGAGATTTTCACCAAGTTAAGACAAAAGAGCTGTATACATTAATAACTTTGAAATGTTGGAGTGAGTATCGTCGATGTGGAACAGTAAATATTAACAATTGAGGAGGTATATTTGGATTGCATAATTTCTTGTGTTTAGCCGGGAACATGAAAGTACGTCTAATTTGAATTAAGATGCAATACCGCTCGTACAATCCCTCAAAAGCGTTCGTTACCATCTACAAGCACTAAAGAAACACCGGGTATTGGTTATCTATAACCACTTCCACTTTCCTTTCTTTAAGAGTCAAATAACCGTTGCATTAATTTTGCGATTGGATGAGATCAGTGATTAAATTACCAATAAGATATGGTAATCACCAGAGCCTTGCTGTTATCTAATATTTTTAAATAGGGGTTATTTTATTTCGTTTATCATTTAAATAACCCCAAGTTCCTACAGCGTAAAAAATGAATTATAACTGGGGTCGATACTGGTTCTAGGTGAGAGAAAAATGAGAAATGTATGCCTGCGCGAAATTCACAACCAATTGCGAAATAGCCGATTCCCCATTCTCCATAGTGACTCCAGTTTAACTATTCAGTGCCCCTACCTTGCCATCAGTGAAAAAATAAAAGTGGATGGACATCATTGGTGTTTCCAAGTTTTTTCCTATTCATGGTGTTTCAGAAAAACTTACTTACCGAGTTTTTACTTTTAGGATTCACATCTTTGATTACTGTATGGTCCAAAACAGTAGTGAGGTGGATGAGGAATTATTCAACTTAATCGACTTCGCATCCTTCAAGAATGTTTCGACCCGCTTCGATAGAGAGTTTAGAAGTTCAGTCAACTTTCGTGAAAGGCACGACCATAATGAGGTTACTCCCGAATATCTGGACTCACTGAATTGTTATGATACGAACCGACATGGCATTAAAATAAATTTACCACTCACAGTACGGCACCCGAATATGACATGGATCAGAGTATTACGATCTCTTCTGTTCATCCAGCAATTTGGTCTTCTTCTGCCATCCATAAGAAAATTGGTTGTTAGAAAGTACCGAAACTATAGCTTAATATTGAATTTATCTCACGTTTGTTAAGTACGACAGTCAAAAAAAATTGGCAGAAACGAGCATAAACTGTAATATCCCCGAGTTGTGAGAAAAAAATTTTAACAGAAAAGACCAAAGCTCTTGACTTTATTAGAATAAGGAATTTGTTTAGTTTCTGCCTTACAACAGCTTGTTTTCGGTTTTTCAAAAAAATGTTTCACCCTTCAGCCCATACAGTTTCATCAAAGTCAATACGTCCACACAATAAATAAATGCTATGAGACTATAATAATACATCTAATACACAGTTATGAATCTTTATTCATTTAATATTTCCAGTCTCTTTGTACCGATGTCACACTTCATCCCGAGTCAACATTTTTGCACGAGCGCAAAACTGGCCCTGGTGCCTGCATCCCCAAGGTGGGATTAGAAGACGAGAAGAGAATAAGGAATATGATAAGGGAAGCGGTGGGAGGGGTTTCGACGTTGAGGAGGTTGAACGGGAGTGGTAGGGAACATATAATATGCATTTTTGAGCAAGTCCACAGTTTCCGACCGTTTTTCGTCAAATGCCATTTGTTCGAGTACGTATATCTCTCATCCGCCACTGGAAAAATGGGACAGAGTCATATCAAATTCCCTTTTATTTTCGCTATAAAGCAGGTTCTGGGGCTAATAATATGCTTTACAGTTTTATCCTATAATTGATGCATATTTTTATTTCTATAATCTTTGGCATCACTGTCAATAAGAAGCAAGGAGCTTTGGAAGGTACAGTATTTAAGATGCGTATCACGATATCGTTGGATTTCGTGGAAAACACGACGAAAATGATAAAAATGAATGGATTGAAGGAAAACAATTGCATGTTCACATTGATTTAATGCATGTTTTATGCGAGGAATAGGGAATTGGTGGGAGAGAGTTTTCAAACGCCCCGCCAATCTATCAGATCTTCTAAAATCTACCAATCCACTTCTTAAATCCTCGCCCCGTTCCAAAATCACTCCCAGACCCTGCAATAAACCCAGATGCAAAACATGTCCTATTTTCCTAACCAGAATCCCATCCCTCTCCCACCCGCTCTTTAACTCTCTCCCACCAATTCCCTACTCCTCGTGTACCTCCAGCAATGTTGTCTACCTACTCAAGTGCCAACTTTGCCCTGCCTTTTACATTGGACAGTGTACCACACCCCTTAATATTAGAATCAATACTCATCGAGCCTCATGCAACAATTCCTCCCTTATTGGTATGCTTCCAATCCCCAAACATGCCTCCGAACACAACACTGCCTTTGACCAATGTTTTAAAGTATCCGTCTTAGCATCCCTCCCACACTCACACCCTCCACTGAAACTCAAAACATTAGAGCTAGCTTTCATCAGGCTCTTGGATTCCTGGAATCGCCCAGGTATTATTATTAGACATTAATTTCCCCCTTTGTGGATATAATTTCATCCCCCTCCGCCCCCAACAACTTCCATATCATCCTCACCTTTTTTTAAAATTCCCGCGCCATACACTACCCCTCCAAACCCCTCACCTCGAATGCCTTTCCCTCCCCTTTTTTCCCCCCTTTTCCTTTCTTTTCCCCTCTTTTTTCCCCCATTTTCCCCCTTCTCCTTCCTACCACTGCTTTCGGGCTCTCCTCTGCCTCAGTTCTGTTCCTAATTCCTCTTGAGAAAGGTGGTTGCACCACCGAAAATTCGAGAACTAATGAGTCCCTCCCTCTTTTGTGTGTTTTGGTTTCTGTGTTTGCTGTGACTATTTAGTGAGTTTCATTGTGCACGTTCGTGGCTTTTCCGGGAAAGTGTGTATATATATATATATATATATATATATATATATATATATATATATATATATATATATATATATATATATATATATATATATATATATATATATATATATATGTAAAGTCACTTTTTTGAAAATCCCACGAAGGTGCACAATAATGTAAATGGACTAACTAGTCGACACAAACAGAAACTCATAGAAGAGAGACTCATTGGTTCTCGAATTTTCGGTGGTACAACCACCTTTCTCAAGAGGAATTAGGAACAGAACTGAGGCAAAAGAGGGCCCGGAAGCAGTAGATGGAAGGAGTGAGTCCCTCTTTTATGTGTTTCAGTTTCTGTGTTTGTGTCGACTAGTTAGTCCATTTACATTATTATATATATGTATATATACACATATATAAAAACATATAATCACCATCAGTATATCAATCCTAATATTGGTGTTACTACAGCCCTCCATTCTTTCCTATTTAGTGTTTATTCCATCAGCTTCTGATAGGTTCCCTGTTTTACGTCCTTAATTTTCCCTATGTACTTTTCTCTTGGCCTTCCTCGCGGGGTCTTTCCTTCAATTTTTCCTTCTATTATGTTTCGAACTAATCCATTGCACCCCAAGGTATGTCCAATCCATCTAGTTCTTCTTTGTCGTAGATCTCTTCATATCGGCCTATCCTCTTTTGTTCTTCCATATAGTTCACTATCCTCCAGCATCATATTTCAAATGCTTCTTTTCTTTGTTGGCCCACTTTTACAATATTCCATGTCTCCGATTTGCAGAGTGCCAGGCTCCACACGAACAATTTGACGCACTGCTTACGTGGTTGCAATCTTATGTTCTTTGAATATAGTCGTTGCCTCTTCTCAATGAACACCTTCTTTGCTTGGGCTATTCTTCCCTTGATGTCGGTCGAGCTTCTTCTATACCAAGTTAACTGCTGCCAAGAAGATGAAGGATGCCATTTGCTCTAACTTCACTCCTTGAATTGTGATTTCTTCATTCAGCTTCTGTCTTCCACACACAAGAATTTCTTTTCTCCTGGTTAATGATCGTATTGTATTCCCTAAGTACTTGGTCCATAGTATTCAGGTGTGTTTTCAGGTATTCTCGCATCTCTACTACTACTGCGATGTCGTCTCCGAACCGTAGAATGTTGATTTCTTCGCTAATCACCTTGACTCCGTTGATGCCCAATTCTTGTGGTTCCTTTATTGTCACTTATAGATTATTTATTATTAGGTAATCTACCGGTTAAGGTAGGTTTTTGGATGGACACAACTATCAAATACATATTTTGTAACTCCAAACAAAACCCAATTCAGCAACCTAAACTACATCAGGTCCCTCTTCATCTCTGTGTACTTCTTTCCTCCCTTCATCCCGTCCAACATCCCTATCCTGTTCCTACCCTTTCCTCGCTTGCCCAACATTCTCCCCTCTATTGCCTTATTCAACATTCCACTACCGCTCAATACGCCTTTCATCCACTTTTCCTGCCTCCATAGGATTTCTCTCAACAAACCTCTATCATCACCAACCATCTCCAGTACTTCCTCATTTGTTTTCCTTTCGGTCCATTTCACCTTCTCCATTCTTCTCCACACCCACATTTCAAAAGCCTCCAATCTACGTCTATCCTCCTGCTTCAGTGACCACGTTTCCGCACCATACATAGCTACGCTCCATATCAGAGTTTTTACGAGTCTTGTCTTAACATCTCTACTCAACGCCCCCGCACTTATAGATATGTGTTGAATAATTTTTGTGAGAGGTTGCATTCTTGTCGAACTCCATCGTTTATTTTGACTAATAGATTCCTTCCATGTTTGATTTGAATTGTTGTTATCTGATTATTGTAGAGGTAATGGATTATTCTTCAGTTGATTTAGTTCATTCCAAGTGTTACTAGTATCTTGAAAATTTTGTTCCATTCGACCTTGTCAAAGGCCTTCTGCAAACCCACGAATGCCACCTATAACGGCTTGTTTACATGGATCAACCTTTCGGCCAGTGACCTCAAGCTGAGTATTAAGCCTCTCTTGCTCCTTGGTCTTTTCTGAATCCGAATTAGTTTTCCGAGAGATTTTCTTCTTTTTCTCCCATTCGTCGGCTGATTATCCGAGTAATTATTTTTGGTGCTTGAGAAGTCAGGCTCAGTGTTTTGTTTTCTTCACATTTTCCTCTTCTAGGTCCAAGCCCCGCTCGTCTTCTTCTATCTTTCTTCTTTAAGTAAGACACCTACAAGTGGCTCAGACCCTTGATATAGATCTTCAATGTATTCCTTCCACCTCTTCCACCAATGTCATCATCTTATGTCAGTTTCTCTCCATTAGCATCTCGGACGTTGGGGGATTTTTTTTACTCCGAATGGTGTAAAAAAATTTAACTACTGTAATGGTAACTTTACCAGTTTATAAGCAATTTTACTGTTTCCCTTTCTTATGTTGTCATTGAGATCCGCGCGGCAGCTTTCTATCCACTCTTCTATTGGCATTCATGATAATAGATGACACACATCTATTGGCCTTCTTCCACTCACGTATGACATGGTTCCGCAACTTCTTGTAAAGGGCTTCCTCGGTTTAATTTTTTTGGAACCTTGTAATTTTTCTTTCGTATTTTCGTTTAAGGTATCTCATTGTAACTGTTATCTAGGCCGTTTGGTTGGCGTCGTCTTACTCACGAGTTGTTCATATGCAACAATAGAGCAAGCGTTTATCTGGCTCCTGGATTCCTGGAATCGCCCAGGTATTAATAGTAGACATTAATTACCCCTTTATACAAATAATTTCATCCCGTCTCAACCCCCATTACCTTTCATGATTCCCACCCTTCTAAAAATTCCCCGAATAACTCTTCCCCTCGCATATCTTCCCCCACCTTCTCCTTCCATTCAGTGTTTCCGGGCCCTCTTTGTCACAGTTCTGCCCTTCCTTCTCTTGAGAAAGGTGGTGTAGACCACCGAAAATCAGATAACTAGTGAGTTTCTCTTTTTTGTGTGTTTCTGTGTTTTTGCCTTTGTCTACTGGTGCTATTCCTATAGCACCAGTAGACAAAGACGCATATATATATATATATATATATATATATATATATATATATATATATATATATATATATATATATATATATATAAACAAAGTAATCAACCCGATGGTTATGGTTTCCCAGGAAGACCAGGTACCCGAAAAATCAACTAGCTTGTGTGGAGCTGCAGGTGCCCAAAGTGCCTTGCCCGGGAATCGAACCCGGGACCCTCCGGTCAGTCAACGCTCTACCCACTATACCACCGTGACCCGCATATATATATATATATATATATATATATATATATATATATATATAGTAAAATTTAATTTTTACAGTTCGTAAATAGGATATCACATGACATCGAGTTCCTTTGAAGAATGACTTTCCGTAAATGTGAAAAAATGATATTTGCATAGACTTTGAGTAATACACGTACGCACAAATTTTTGATGGCCGATAAATATGAAATACCCAAAAAGTGATTCATGTGTGTGAATAGTTAGGTATTAAAACACACAGTTTACGAAAATGTCATTTTAGGTAAATGATAACAATGTATGCTCTGTAGAGTTTAAATAATGCCATTACATTCCAAGACATAATTGATTACCACATTTAAAATGATTTTGTTGTAATCAAATAAGCTCTATGAGACAAATATACGTTTATCAAATCAATCTTTTGTGAATCATCTCAAATACTCCCCATCAAATCAGTGATGACGTGTCTAAAATAATAATAATATTGAAGTTCCATCGGCGACTCTAGAGCGTTAAATCTAATTTAGGAAAAGTTATTTTAGACTGGACATAGGATATTGTGTGGGAATAATTTTTTATGCTTGAAAAGGGATAACGATTGATGTACTCAATATTTAAATACATCAATATGGTAAGTTACTTTTAGTATACACGCAAAACCTTCCGCCTAAGCTACCAATTATTGCGGAAATATACCCCGATGTCTATTAATAACTTCCTTGGCTCTCCAGGTGCTGGAAGAGTCTTCATTACATTAGAAGAGTCACTATAATACATTAGAATTAGGATTTCTGGTACCCGTTTTAATTGCACTAGTATTATTCTGTAAATCAACTACATATAGCATATTACTAATTCGAAATCTCCTAAAAACCCAATTAATCCCTATACAAACGTGCAGTGCAATTAGTCAAATATTAAAAATTTACAGTGGTGGCAGACGCGGTACATTTCCATTAAAGGTAATAATATTAAGCAAAATTTCCAATTATATTTCTAAAGGAATACATCGTCATCACGGTTCTATTAAAATTACAATTGAGATACTAAAATATCTGAAAAAAATTAAAAGTCAATTAAAACAATAGAAGTTTGATAAGACCAAATCCACGGTGAGGTATGGAAGGTCGTAATGAGCACTCTTTCTAATTAAATTTTCGTGGACTGCTTATTTGAAGGGCATGTTAATGGGTAATTAATTTTTTCGTAAGTAATCATTTCTATATTACAAAACATTCTTAATGGTTATTAGGTGAGACTAATGAGGCGATGAGAGAGATCTAGGCTTCTAATTCCATGAGGCACGTCGTGGTCTCTGGTATGCTGATGGTGGCTGAAATGGCGAAAAACTTCGTAGAAGACACAAATCGAAAGAACACTGCAAAAAATGACTCTAGGTGAATGTTATCAAGATTTATCGCACTAGCCTGGGAACCTCTCTTTGTCGCCTTTTTGCCCAAGCACAAAGGCTCTTTCTTTAATATGTGGAAGTGACTAAAGAATTAAGTTGAATGGGCATAAAGGAGTGAATGCTAGAAAAAAATGAGCAAAAAGGAGAGAAGGGGACGGCTAGGTGCGCTCCAAGGATACGTAGGGTGTCGCCCAATAGCACTTCGGGCGACGCTTTTTATTTCCTTTCGCCCTGAGAAATTATTGAGAAATCTTCAAGTGGGACACTTTGCATTTCACATAGATTTTTCTGGAGTTTTATTCCGCTCTGAGTTGGAATTTTTTGAGAGGGATAATTATGTCTTTATAGTTTTAAATCGCTCGGCGCTTTTTCATATTTTTTCCTCCGAATAAAATTAATGTGGAAGAAAATTTTCATAACAGAGTAATCAGAGCATTAGTGTGCGGAACTAATAATCAAAGGATCGCAGTTCCAATCACCTATTGGGAGTAGGATGACCATACCTGTGACTTACCTCCCCAGTCCTTTCAGTGGCCTCGTATCATATCCTCCGGAACGTAATCCTATGAAATTACCCTGAAATCCAGCAATAATAATGAAATTCAGAGAGGATTGAGTTTAAGAGTGCGTCAGTGTACCATGAAATGGTTCGTTAGACTTCCTAATCAATAAAATGTTGACCGGAAACGTATTGCAGAAAGAGTATGTCGTCCAAAAACTTTCGCGCAGCCTCACCACGCCCAAAATTTCCTCCTTCTCACATTGACGATTCCCAGTTTGCTTAAGGGCACATTTGAAGACTTGTTTCTGCAATTTTTAGTTTCTCGAGATAAATGTTGGTTTATCTTTCGAAGCTGCTCCAATTCCTTATGGCCATATTATTACTATTTTCTTTCTTCGTTTATTTCGGAGGTATTTCACAAATCCTTTAATTAGATAGAAACAAATAAAAAAATCAGGGTAGTTAAATTAAGAAAAGGCTTTTGAGTAGCCGTGGATGGCAACATTTTCAGTAATATTTTAGAAGATATTTCAAGGATTTCACATATGCTGGTATTTCATATCACCCCGAGAAATTTGACATACTGGATACAGTTGTTCTGACATCTAAGTAATTTAGTGATGCAGTACACAGTTTAAAGGGGAGCCTATTCTTAATTTGGGTATAAATGAATTTGTGAGGAATTTTATATGAAAAATATTATCTGTTGTATTTCACGCGGTTCTTTTTATCTAGATATAAACGTATATTCATTACTGATCAACATTTCCGTGTTATTCTTTTTAAAAAACAAATGACATTTCGGAAATGAATCTCAAGCTGAAAGAATCATGATATCATGAGAAAGACTTTCATAAAGGAGGCATTACTAAATTATGGCTATGTTCCCTTATGCAGACTCAAGATGAGTAATCAGTTATCACATGTCCAAACAAATTATATGCAATTATATTAATATGCATTGTAACAAATTGTAACTACCTAGAATATGTAGTCAAGTAATTTGAGTAGTGGTAAAGGTGGTGTGTAAGAAGCGATTCAACTTTTTGCATTGGAAATTCAAAAATGTGAAATGTTTGACGAGATGGAAGGAAAAAAGGAAGCGTTACATCGAATGTGAAGGGTTAAAAACGACGGTGAGAAAGAAAAGTAAACAAGTCCGGTGAGTATATATGTCATGGCGAACCGAAAGAAGCGAAGAAAGCTAATTATTTAAAGAATTGCTGTTATGCCTTTGGTAGTAGATTAGATAGGAGCTCCAGTGGACTCAATTACTCGGGGACACATCTCTGTGTCCGCTGGAGTTGCAGAACGAAGGGAAAAAATAAATTGATGTCGTCGGTTTTGCTCCAATTCCCGCGAATCCCGTAGAGTTTCAAGGGCAAGATAATTACAAGTTTCTGGAGCCGTCGCTGCCGCATCAGCGCAAAGGTCATCCGCTGATCGTTAGTTTATCAGATAACACCAGAAGAAGCGAGTGTTTTTATCACATTGGATGCTAGCCAATGAATCTCAGAGAGAGAGAGAGAGAGCAATCCGAAGTGCATTAATGTTCCTACGATTTTTTCAAATGTCTTACCAAGTTGTAAGTGCTCAGCGTGGCGTGCCTTGGTGAAATATCGCTCGGATTGAAAAATCCCTCTCGGCGAAATTACTGAGAGCAGTGCTCCTAACTTTACCAAGCACTTTTCCATTCTCTTCCATGATAAAACTTTATCTCAATCCTTTTAATGTTCCTCCGCATTGATCGTCCTGGATTGAAACCTAATAGTCGCCAGAGTGTTCTGAAGGCCCTGTGGAGAAATTTTAAGGTGAGAAATCAGCTTCTGTGTCGTCCTAAAAGTTTAAGTGAACGCTACCGAGAAGATTGTCTACCGAGTACCCTTTCTGTCTGTTTCTCTGAGTCTCCCAGCAGTTTTTTCTCCTCTATAAACCACTTTATTGAGTTCAAAACAGGCTGTCTCAGACGATAAAAGTTAAATTGATTGCCCAAATTGATATTTTTTAATGAAATACGTATGAATCGTCAAGTTATGGAGTGCAATTAATATCAAGTATGCAGTTAAAGTTGAGAAAACAATGAGAATAGTTAATTAATCTGTTTTGACATGCTTCATATTCTTGTACAATTGAAAAAAATCATAAAATATAGATGATGCTAGGAGAAGTTTTGCCGCCGTGGGCAGTAACATTTTCAAATACGAGATAATCGTTTTATGTTGGTTTTTGAATATCTGCTAAAGTAGAATGTCGTGCATTGTATAAAGATAATCTTCAATTTAAATATTAAGAAGAGGTATCTGTTTATTAGGTTTAAGGGTTTCAAATTATTTGTAAAATGGAGAAAGTGGCACACAAAATGATAATTAAGTTTTATACAATCACTTAAAAATTACGGGTTTATTAATGACTTCATCTTCTAAAAGCAGAGTGAAAAATCTGTTAACTATAAACATACTTGGTTGCTGAAACTGTTATGTTGATTCCAAGAAAGTGACACATGATGATGATTCAATACAAAGATATACTACAGTTGTGCTCGTTAGACGTCAACAGTAAATTATAAAACTTTTTATGGGTGACGTACTTAATTAAAGTTTCTACATTAAATGGCTTTCTTTGAGGATAGAGAGCAATTTTTCTACCAGAGTAACTCAAAGTTTATGCTCGATGGGGTTTCTTTAAACTCACATTTTACTGGCGCAATTTACGTTATGGTCCCTTTGTTAAACTTAAGACGCCTAGAATTTTAAAATTGATTCTGAAATTAAAAATTCAACAACTTGGCTTCAATCTCAAAATGAAGATTTTCCACCACATGACGCCAGAAACTGTTTTATTTAACGTTATACGTTATTATTATTGTCAAGTGAAAGATTAAAATCATTTCTGTGTTCATCCCCTATTTTCTGAATACCAGAATTTTGTCTATGAACTGACGACAGTTTCATTTAATCTCAGTCTTAATGTTTCTGCGCTGAAACCGTATTATCTATTCATTACTCTTTCAGTAATCCCAAGATTAACAGAATATAAAAATACTAGTTTAAATCATTATTGGTATACTGGTTTATTATTATAGCATTGGAACATTAAATACCTTATATTTTTGACAATAAATATAAGGGCAGGGCGATGTCACATGAAACAAATAACTAATATTTTATGCCAGTTTTATACCTACTTAAATATAAAGAGTTTTTTACTATAACCCCGTAGCAGTACTCACGAGAGCAATGTAACACTTAGAAGGCATAATAGAACACAAAAATATAATTAGTTAACATGTAAAAGGATACCCACATTGAAGTAAGTTTTAGCTCTTGCCTTCTCTGAGGGCTCCTTCCGGTCAGAGTCTGACCCCTGCAGCATTGCATTGCGGTAAATTGGGGGGGTGCATGAAAGTAACGGAGGGAAATTTGGGAAATAGGTTTCTGGTGGTATTATGGTTTAAGGATAGGGTAGAGATCTTTTTAGGTTGGATTTCAGAGACTCTAAGCCAGGGAAATATGTGGTACAAATTGAAAGAGAGTCAGTTTCTGCGGTGCAGGAAGGTCTGGGGGTGTACGCATGTCTTCGAATTCTTGTGTTCAGGAGGGATCAATGATAATCTCGTTGGTGGAGAGAATGCTGTAAGAAATTTTATTTTACTATCACCAGTGCGTTTTCATCATCTATATACATGTCCTGAAATGGCCCTGCCATGCAAAATTTTGAGAAATATAGTCACTCTAGTAGAATGCGGCCAAAGTTCCCTTCGAAATACGCACCTTGGGACCTAGAACACTTATCCTGCATCTATTTCATATTTCAAAACAATCGTTGAAATCCTTTTTAGGAACGATCATCAGTAGCTTTTTCATATTCTCCTTTATGTCCTCAACCGACTGTATGTATGTATGTATGTAAAAATATAAATTGAAGATGAAAATCCACCGTGCTTCTTGACCAAGAATTAATCAGGTGGTATAAATTGACTACTCTAAGACATTTTAGCACTTAGGGGGTCGGAATAATAGCTGCCTTAGCTAAAATAAACAGTTCCAGGAGAGATGGCTGCAAGTCGGTTAACAACTTAATAATTGAAGCACTGAGAGACGTGTGTGATAAATTTGATAAAACAGTGGCTTTACTGCGGGAAATACATCAATTTGTGGTAGCGTTAGTAAGTCTACCCGTGTATAAATATGACACTAATGAACACGTGAGAATAGGTGAAAACCATGGGAACCAGGGTTTTCTACGAGTCCTCTAACCACATTTTTACGGAGAGGGCTGCTCCCAATTCTGCGAACGGCTGATTAATGCAGGGGGAGCGTAGGGAGGGATTGCATTAGGTGGGGAGGGCCCCCAAGAGGCGCCGCACGGTAATGAAGAGAAATCAGGGGGGCGAGTGAGCAGGATGGAAAATAAGATGGGGGTGCAAGGGTATATTTTTATTCCATATATAATATTTTTTACTGGGGAGGAAAGTTTTGGGGATAAGTGAGGCGGCCGGGAGATGGATGCATCGAGGCGAGTGCCGCGTCAGATGGGCGTGGCGGGAGGGCGTGGTGGGAGGGTTCGGGGGGGAATAAGGCGTGGGGCAAATGAGGCGGTGCGGAGTGCGCGGAAATGGATGCGAAGAAGGGAGCGCTCTGTTTGGGGGTCGGGGCACCGCAGCGACGACGCCAGACTTCTTTCATTTGTTACTCCGGTATGTAAGGACATGGTGCCAAAAAAGGGAACGGGCTCGCGTCGCGTGGCTCGCACTTTTCGTCCTACGCGTCCTTGAAAGAGAGAGAGAGAAACGTGCGACCCCGCGCCTTATAATTTGACGCTGCAAAAGAGACGACCTTTTTACTCTCATTCCTCGTTTTCACCCGTGACAAATATTTCACTCGTTTAAATTTGGGCTTTGTTTGCATTCCAAAATATTCGTGGTAGTACGGCAATAAAAAAATGAAAAAAATTACCAACCGCGTAAAATAACTTAATGTAAAAAACTGCATACTGTGTGCACACACATTTTTGTGGTTGTGGTACAGTGAGATGTGGCATATGGAGACAAACGAGAGCAGGAGAAAACGTTAATATGTTTCAAGCGAATACCTGAATATTCTACCAACTCCAAGCATCCGCCTGGCAAGTGGAAGGTCCGTGGGAATCCCGGATAAGGAAATATTTTTACATTTGTGATCTGCTCAAATCCGCCTTCCGCACCTTTCCTGTGTTGGTCTTTTATGTGTTTTCCTATCTCCTTTCCTTATATAGCTATTTCTATGAGTGAAAATAACATATTTATATATATATATATATATATATATATATATATGTATAGCAGTCGACATGTAAAATATAGGTATGGGATAAGTGAAAACAAAAGTTGTGAGAGTCTCTTTTTTAAAGACTAAGTTAGACGTTATACTAGGAAGGTATTTAATTGGGGTATTAGAAGATTTCATACGTTTTATTTGTAATTTGCGAAAATGGCGCATTATTATTGTCACAGGGAGTGGCAGTCAGTTAACAAATGAACAATTTTCAAAGAGACTTGAATGAATGACGGGAATATTTCTAAGTTGAGACGCAAAGATTATATCAGTAAGGATTATTCTTGCAGAGTCTAGTGACACATTACCTTAAACAATAATCTTCAAAGTAAGAAGTTGAGCGAAATCTGGAAGACTTTGAAGTACAGATATGGAGAAAGCACGGAGAAAGAGAATAAAATAATCTGGAGACATAGAGACTAATGAAGACGTGCTTTATTTGGTTTTTGAAGTGAGGAAATTGCTAGAGGGCGAGTTCAACTTTCGGTTGTTTGAAGTATAAGTATGGAGAAGTTTGGAGTGAAATAATCTGAATTGAGAGAGGAAGAGAACTGGAGAAAATATTTTTGAAGTGATTGTTGCAATGAGGAAAAAGCAGGCGCAATTTGATTCAAACCAGCCTGATGAAAATCTTAGTTTGAGGAGTCTAATAAAAGGGAAAATATTTGGCATTCTGTTAAGAGAGGCATTTTGGATGATTATAAAGAGGGCAAAACAAATGACTTTTTCAGTTGAATGTTGAAATAGCTTTGAAATTAAAGATGTATTTTCCTGTTCCTCCTTAGGTGGTAATGTGTTTTTTATTTGGAGCACAACATGCCTGCCTAAAAATAGAAAAAAAGTATGAATGAATTAGTAGGATATTTAAATCATCAACTTATCTGATACATTAGCTATTCAATAGGAAAAGTGTTTTACGGCACATGCTTTCTCCATTTTTCTACCTTCGACTAAACAATCTTAGTTGGCTAGAAATGGACATCCAGCAGAATAATTAAATTATTTCTTTCAAATAGATTATTTTTTCGTTCTTAATTATATTTTTCATATCATACTCTAATACTGTTGGTATATATGCTGTGTCCCACCCCATAGTGTTTGTGCAGTAAAATTCAGCATGAGAGTACGTTAGAATCAATGTATCGATCATGTAAACCGTATCCAAACATGCTGAGATAACCTGTTTCGCGTTTTTTTTCACGTTTCAAAAGAAATCTCTAAATATTTACGCGAAAAATCAAAGCAACGTCAGTGGCAATGACGATGAAAAGCGCTCTTTCGGTGGTGATTCAGTAACAATGGATTTGAATGCCGAAGAAGAGGGAGGAAAAATGAGCGAGGTGAATGATCATTAAACCAATGGGTTGAGAGTTTGTCGCATTGCTCTTGGTTGCGGGAACAGGGAAGGGAAACATCCCCGTGCTCTCTCCCGAGCCCATGTCACGCCGCTGCAAAGGAATTGGGGCGCTAAGGTTATGGCGGGATGAAGGGAAGTGAGATATAGTAGCGGGGGAGTGGGGGCGTCGGTTGCTCACAAAAAAGAAGGAAGGTCGTCGGGAGGAATGTGAGGTGGACGCTCGGGGAGGGGGAGGGTAGGTGGCCGGGGGAGGCGATAAGATGCGCACGCCAATGAGATTAGTGCTGCGAAAGAAAGGATTATCATGCCTGCGATGGGAAAGGACCGGAGGTCACTCCTTCGGAAGAAGCGTCGCAGGCGGAGGTTTCTGACAGTTCAAAGAGGTAAGGGAGAGGTTTAACGGATTTTCAGCGCGTTGGTGCGATTAATAATGAGCGCATTTTTCAAATAAGCATTGTTTTTTCCTTGATTTCAAAGTCTGTCTACAGAAATGGGTCTTTAGGTATTTCGTTTGTAAACCATCGAGTCTTGGATTACGAAGAGAAACTAAAAATATTTTCCTAATTGCAATATTTTATTTCGTTCTAATGGAAAAGCTCACCTTTGTCACAGTTACAAGTGTAGTTAGTTGTAATTTAACAACTGAATGGGAGGGCTAGTAATTTACCAAATTATAAAGTTGGCGACTTAAAGTATTTGTATTTTGGGGAATAAAATTCTCTCTCTTACCTTCATTTAATGACATTAAGTAATCAGTGCCTTCTTTTCTGTGTTCCAATCGTGACAAATGAGTTTACAGATTTCTCAAGTTATTTCATTTGCCTATTCTCTATTTATTGCTGCAAGTTCTGAAATAAAGAAGTTTGTTTTTGAAGTTCTGAACCATTGTTCTTTTTTTAATACTAATTAACTCGATTGGTCTTGGCGTTTTTGAAAATTATCAAGTTAATATCAATAATTACGTCTCTGATTATGTTAAAACTGTTTAAAAGTTTGACAGCATATTTTACTATTAGACTTCTGTTTGAAATTTACAAATGGAAATGAGAAAATGATAATGAAAATTTCTGGAATAATCAATGGAATTCTCTGCGAATAATATCCCGTAAGCATCCTACCAGCGTTCAAATCCAATTTCAAGCTAATTTTTGAACTCTGGAATCCGATTAAAATATACGGGCAGGTAATATTTTAGAAAATCACGTAATTTGACATTGGTTAAGGTAATCTTATTGTCATCATATTAGTAATTAAGTAGATAATTTTGCGAATGAAAGAAACGTATGCGTGGAAAATCAAAAATATCTGTATTTTTTGTGACTTTTGAATGAAAAATCCTTCCTACATTCAGATAGCTTTAAACGAAAAGAATATTTGTACAAACTTTCACGTTCTTTCCTAAAAATAAGTGGATTAAATCTGGGGAAAAAGTGTATTCATTGTGCATCGAAGTACAAAATTCTAAAATTCTTCATAGTATAACCCTCGTTCAGGCACTTCATCATGGCATCTTTGACAAAATCCACTGGTCCAAAATGGTACTCAAATGGTTATACTTGTGTTGTACTCAATAACCCATATTTCGTCACCAGTTTCCACCTATTTTGAAAAATTCGAGTGACTGTCACAGTGGTCCAAGGCTAGATTGTCACACAAGCAGTCTTCTGAAAGCACCTTGGGGACCATCTTAGTACACCTTTCTCACGGCTAAATATTCTACAAGAATTCAATGCACTGAAGTTTTCTGAATATTGCACTCTTTTGCTAACATCCTGAGGCTTGGGGTAAATCAGAATGGCGCTTGTCTCACTTTTTGCACATTTTCATCATACTGAGTTTTCGACGGATGTCCCGGGCATTCTTCGTCGTCATCCTCTTCGTTACCTTCCCAGAACATCCTGTGCAATCAGAACACCATCACTTTTGACAATTCTCCATCTCCATAAAAATCCTGAACCATTATCATGGTCTTAGAATCCAATTTTTCTAAGTCAATGCAAACTTTTATCGCATATCATTGCCTCATGAAAAGTGACATCGTGAATTCGTGACGTGACTGTCGAACAGGACGAACAGGAATCCTCTCACTGTATAAGTATGCCCTTAATGAACTGACGTTGGACTTTTCCCACCACTAACCACCCCTTTCCAGCCATCTGCATTAGTGGCTAAAAATTATTCTACTATTTTTGGGATAGTCCCTTTATGCTTAAAACACATTTTTGGAATTTATTAATCCAATAATTATTTCAAATAATCTCTGGTTTAGGGTTTTGTCTCTAATTCCTTAGATTTTTTAAGCCATAACGACCATTATTTGGATTGCCTGTACTAAATTACAAGTATGATGCTCTTTCTTGCTTAAGGGAAACTCTCTTTCGGTTTCCGTAGCAGATTGAATTTTTGTGTCCTTATTAGGAGAAAATTAATTCTTATTATTTTAAATACCTTCAGGGTATACAGTGTTATTATATGATACAAAATTTTCCTGTTATATTTGTCATCATATTCTACTTTGATGAATGGTTATAAAATCATATGTAAATATCAGTAGGGCACTACTCCTATGTGTGACCCCCGCTCTGATTTGATTTAATTAATACCAACAGCCTATTCAATTACTCTTCCATGCATTTTTGCATGTAATCATTCTAAAATTTTACGAAGAATCAGTCATGATTAGCCTTATCATTCAATCGTTCAAGTTATAGTTTTCCAAATATTTGAGAGGGAGAAAATAATTGTGTGTAATTAAAGTATTTAGATTAAAGTAGAGGTCGTATCATGAAGTATTTTTATCCTTAACTAAAGCAAAATTTTATCAAACCGAAACAAAGTTCATCGGGTTTTGATGAAGATGCTTTTTAAAGTTACCGGAATGTCTTACGTTTGATTATGTATAAAATTAAGCTCAAGTGAAAACTGGCTAGCATTGGTGAAAAGAAACTGAGGGAACGGCTTTTTTGGGCTAAACTTAAAGAGTTTTAACTTATTCAACGTAGTGAGTGAGAGGTTGGTTGTGAACATGGCTAATTGAATCACTTAACTATACACACTCTCTTTTAGCTCCTGTGCGTATAACAGTACGTTTCGTGACTAATTTAAGCAAGTTATGGAATAACCTCTGAATACGCAATATGGGAAATTCCGTCTGTTTAACTGATTGAAATTACTTCGAAGAATAGATGCTGTTCCAGCGGTAATACGACTCTCATCGCATAGAGGGCAACTGGTTGGCGTTCGCTGACCACAAATACCTAAGGGGAGTCCGCATCCTAGGGTCAGGGGATGGGAGTCTTTTAGAAGTGGGGAGGGGGGCGTCCTTTTAAGTCCTTCGAGAATATTACTGGAAACGGCCACGAGTGATGCAAATTGAGTGCCGTCTGACAGATATAGTATGTATTATCGCCGAGAACAATGAATAGGACGGATTGCCTCTCCGGCCTCGAGAAAAATGGGACGGGATTAAAAACGAAGCCTTCCTGACGGGGGCCAATGATTGAAATCGCGTCGTTCTTGCTGCTGCATCGAAACTTGATGTCGTCCTCGTTCCGTCTCCCAAGGTTCCCACCCCACCCCTTCCCTTCTCCACCTCCCCCTCTCACATTCCCTCCTCCGTCGCACTCTTTGCTCCTTTCTTGGACCGCATGAGATGATGACCACCGCTCTTCCCCACTGGGATCGATGCCAAAACAACCCCTCATCCCTTTCCCCCGCCACGTCCCCGACCACATACCACCCACCCCAACTCTGTGTCCCCCACCGTCCCACTTTTTTCTCTAAACAGTTTTTTTTGTCCCTTCGAAATCCTTCAAAAATCCCCGCGGGCTTGCTCCCGGCAGGCAGCGACAAGGGGGAAGAGTGTGGGGGTATCGGGGAGGAGGGGAGAGGGCGAATCCGTTGGTCGCATGTGCAATTGAAAGTGGCCCGCCGCCTCTTCCCTTTCTCCCCATCCTCCGGCCCCTTTTCTTCCGGAGTGTCAGGGAAGGAGGCGACCGCTTTGCCTTTTGGGTGTGACGTCCCTCCGCGGAGGGAGGGGGCAATTCCTCGCATTCCAGCCATGCTGGCTGGCAGTCGTCCAAGTCGGCGGGAGGAAAATTGCACTCCGAGGGTGAAAGCGGTCGGGGGCGTTGGAGGGGGGACATCTTGATGAGGTGCGCATTTCATTCGAGGGATCGCCTACGCTCACGCGGGATGGGATGGGAGGAGAGACGGCCGTTTTCTAAAAGGACGATGTCGCATTCTATATGATGTTGATCAGCGGTGATGTTTCCTGAAACCATGTTGGAAAATGCGCTTTAAAAAGGAAGTTACGTTGCCGCACCCTGTAGCTCCATAAATACCGCTCATCGAAGAAATGGCTTCATCAAAAATCTTTTTAGCCCTTCCATTTTGTTTCAATTCATTAAGTAGACAATTTCAACGATATTTCTGGACCTAATATTTTTGAGAGTTGAAAATTCACATTTTGCAGAATTAATTACAAAACTGAAATTTTATTCTTAATACTCATCTGGGTATGAACATCAGTTTAAGACTTGGAGCTTAAATAACGAACATTAAATCAAAGTAAATGTGAAACATAAATCCATGATAAAATTCATCAATGAGTTTCTATTTTAATGTTACATTTACCGCAGGGAAATTTAATGACCAAAAGCTGGATATTTTGTTCATTTATCGTACTGTTTATCAGGGCGACGAGACACTTCAATGAATACATTTCTTATTTATGGCTCAGTGCAGCCGTTTAAATGTATATAACGGTTGATTAATTGCTTTCATTGGTTATCTCAGGAATTTTTAGAACCAGTTCAGTAGTATTGCGACAAATATATGTGCCCAACCATAACTATTAATCCTATTTAAGTGCATAATTCAGCCAATAATTAAATTCTTGGAAAAATTGCGAATTTATCAGTTGAGTATATTCATCAATTTCATTCAACCTCATTCAATGCAAGGAAAACAATTCAGTCAACTAAAGTTAACGGCATAATAGCTAATTTGAAGAATTATGAACTGAAACGTCATTTTTTGTGAACTTTGTTAGCAGTGTTTTCAAGATTTATGCCCTTACAAATTATTTTTTATCGCTACAGCGTATTTAAAATTTTTGCATGTTCCAATAATCACTTCCGAGTTTACGAGTTTCTTCCGAGGGTCTTACGAGTTTACGTCCTTATATATATATATATATATATATATATATATATATATATATATGGACACCCTGATGTGTGAATATTCACAATCCGTATAGGGCTTGGTACATAGGTGAGCTCTACCATCACCTACTAAACCGACCTTCGGGTTGATTACTGTATATATATATATATATATATATATATATATATATATATATATATATATATATATTATAGAGCTCACCCATGTACCAAGCGCTATACGGCGTGTGAATATTCACACATCAGGGTAGGGGGGCCAGCTCCTTTCCCTGTGCCGGTTATGGTTTCCCAGGAAGATCTGGCACCCGAAAAATCAACTAGCTTGGGTGGAGCTTGCCTCGCCCGGGAAAGTGCCTTGCCCGGGAATCGAACCTGGGACGAAAGGGACCCTCCGGTCAGCAGTCCAACGCTCTACCCGCTAGACCACCGCGACCCGCGCATATATATATATATATACAAACATATGTGTGTAATTATAAATGTAATATTTAGTACTTATGCATAAATATGATTTGTTTTGCTTTTTCCTCCATGATGGTTAATGTTTATTTTAATATTTTGAAAAATAAACAAAATTTCCCTTCCAGATTTTATATATGACTGCTATAGAATCCGTGCCCTTTTATCAAGAGAAATCCCATCGTGTTTTTTAATGCTCGATTTGGCCATTAGACTATTTGTATATTTTTTCTTTATTTTAATTTCAATGGTCTTTTACCTTCCGTTTTTTGCCGTTGCTTTTCAAATTAATGACTCCCTGTTGGGAAGATCTCTCTCCAAATATTTGCGTCCGTCCCCAAGAGAGCTCCAACCTCGTTGAGAAATTAATAATTCCCTCCCTGGCTCAAGGATCCTCATGGATTTTTCTGTAACTTGCAGCCGACTCCTCGTCGAAGTTGTTTCCACCCTGGACCGGATGGTGCCCACACTCGGAAGCTTTGAAGGAGGTGGAAAAAGCGAGTGGTGAGTTACCATTTCCTAGAATTCATTTGGCTAATAGTTCGCATAGTTTTACTTAAACGGCCGTCTACCTTAAGAGATATTGCACTCAGTTTAATGTATCCCAATTTAATTCATCCCATCTAATTTACGCTGATCGCTAATCTTTACTCTAGTATATTTGTTGCTAAAAATGATTAATTGAATGGCGATTCAATACTACTCGCATTAGGGCATATTTTCTTTTCATTATAGTTTACATCCACTTGAATCACAGTTATTGCAGTTAAATGTCGTGTTTGGTTTTTAGGATATTTTACGACAAGTTATATTTGTAAGTAGTTTTGATAATCAGCACTCTTTTAGATGCTTTGAAAGCACCAAGTTTCATCAGTATTTGGGTGATGGGTAGAACTTATGGGATGGGTTTAATATTTTAATGAAATTATGTATATTTTACCATTGTCTGCGCAATTTTTAGTTAACAATCTAATAAAGTTTACATTTACTTTAAGCTTCTGCTCTGTTCTTGCTGAAAATACCTCTTTACGTGAGCTTATTTGACGTTTTTATGTTATGAGTTTACGTCCATAATTAAACAATTTTTATAAGTCAAATACTAACGACTGTAATGCTACGAGCAGGCTTTTTGTGGTCCGACTTTCATTTAAAGAAATTATAAATTCTTACTAAAGCGTTGGAAAGCAAAAAAAAAACATTTTAGGGGAAAAGGTCGCTTGTGGGGAGTTGAAAAGATAAAATGCTTTACATGTTGCGGGAATGAATGGAAGAGACGAATGAAAAAGTGAGAACTTTGGAGGTGTTGGTTCTGCTATTAATGCAGAGGTATTATGATGGAGAGAAAGAGGTAGAGAGAGTGTGTGTTGAATTGTACTCGAATAAGAACGTCTGTGTTAAACAAGCTCTTCTCTTGAAGTTGTCTAGCCTTAAAAATTGTGCAATCATTTTATATTCTGGGAAAAACGATATTAAGCTATGATTTCTTTCTCAGTAAACCTTCCGAAATGTATAATGCTTAAAAGAATCCCCCGGCATTGATATTATGCATCATATTGTTGCCGACACAAATTAAGTATGCTTTCTTCCCCACAGTGACTCTTAGTTCGGGTACAGAGAGTGAGGAGTTGCCCGTTGGAGGTTGCCCGTGAGGTGGTATTCCCGTTCTATTGGAACACTAAGATAAATTTTTTCTTTCTTTAATCTTCTGAATTAATCTATCACTTATCGCTCATACATCGTTAATTACTTTTTTATCATCGTCACCATTGCGGACTACTTCTCCTTTTACAATGATTCTGACTTTAGCTAAGAAATACGAGTAAATAAAATAATATAGTATTTAATCCGTTTACGATGGCATCGTAGCTCGAAGAGATGAAGCGAGAAATTTAACAGTGAAATGTATCTATAGGGATACGAATCATAATAGACAGTAATGAAATGCGCAGACGGAACGATAAAACGTTATAAAATGAACATTTTTTCTTAAATTTAATTTGAGAAATGTTTCAATCCAAATTGTTTTCAACATGCCTGATTTAGATTGATTTCCATTGCGGATTTATTGAACTAAGTATTAATCAACCCAAGGTATATGGTCTAATGGAAGGAAACGATCATATGTTAGAAGATCACGATAAAGACGCAAAATGCGAAGGAATGTTTCACATTAAGTTGAAATTAGACCTTCCTCTCTGCCTACGCGAATTTTTATGCTCTATTTATGTTCATTTTTCAAGCGTACTGTTACAACAGCTGCGATTTTAGAACACATTTCCTACTATGAATGATGTAAAGATATTTGAGGAGAGTGGTTGTATGCATTTTAGTTGTTCCTAATGAACTCAAATATTTGCCATAGAAAGCATAAAGAGAAGATTCATGCGCAGAATCTGCCGACAACCAAAGTTTTCAGCGAGTCATAGTTTCCTCAGTTGAGTTCTATATTTCCTTTTAGTAATGATACAACTTGTTATTTTTTTAGAACTTTACGTCTTTACATACATACATTTTACATGTTAACTGAAAAAATGAAATGTATTGATTTATTCAAGAAAATAATAATCGCTGTTTTTTCTTTCAAATTTAAATATAAAAATCAAATCGAATTATTTACTCCTTTTTACATGGAATATAACTCCATACAGAAGTGAGTACAAAAGTGAAACATACGTATTGAAAAATACGTACGAAAGGGTGTGGGCGATAATAGAAAAAGCTTTAATAAGCACCAGTACGGTATGATTTGAAAACAAAGAATAATGAAGAAAAAACTATTTCCACTATAGGACTTGTGAGAATAATTTCGATATAAATCCTTAAATCAAATCCAGCCCAATAAAAAGTCAATTAAATAGTTCCTTGCAGAATTCGCAATTCACGTTAGCTACTTATGCATTCAAGCATTACTTTACATTCGTTGCAATTGCGAAATAGTAACAGAGACTACCCCGTGCAAAGTTATCTCCGAAAAGTTTGTTTTTACGGTTGTCGCGGCTTTATAAGCGACAGGAAAATGATCCTTCGGTTGCCGCTTGGTTTTCACGTATGCGGAGTTTTGAGCGACCAGAGAAGAGGATTATGGCTCAGGCGTTGGTGCATTCCTTTCCTTGCTCGGTCTTCGCTCATCATCGCCCACGTCACGAAACAGTGACCTCAAACCCACGATTTGGTCGATCCCGGTCTGTTTCATGCGGCGGGGTAAAGCCATTGGACGCAATACGATGGCCAGCTTGGTCTCTGAGGCTTGATTTGTATTGGTGAAATATATATTCAGTTGGAGTTGAAACTGTTAAAAGTGAGTGTATGCAGAGCGAGATTAGATGCCGTATTCAGTGACATGATTTTGATTCGACACGACCAACGGCCGGAGAGGTCAAGGTTAGCTCTACACACGACCTGGTAACTAAAGCGTAGGCACTGAAGTGATCGCTGGTGCAAATGCCAAAACGGGACTCAACTTGACATGTTTCGTCCGTGGATGATTTGGCCAAGGCTCAGGGCTGTGAGAAGAGAGATGAATCGAGCTGGTTCACTCGTGTGGAGGAAGGGGTTCGGGGGATGGGGTGAAGGGAGACCCTTGGGAAGGGGGTGGCGGTGTACCCGCCCCAAGGGGAATCCCTCCTCGCCCCTCTTAATTGGCCCCTTGTAATTGGTCAGAATCTTGGCATCACCACTAGGGAGCACGAACACGCACTTCCGCCCGTTTGCTCTCGAAGCCCTCTACCGCACTCCCTTCTCGCCTCTACCCAATTACGAGATCTGTTCAAAAGGTTTCCCGAACTTTATTTATTAAAGAAAAAATACTTCACTAACAAATTATTGGTCCGGGTCCCCTTCAAAGTAGTTTCCTCCCCAACGTATTGTACACTTACCCCATCGGTGTTTCCACTTTTTGAAACAGTCCTGAGACGCTTCTTTTGAAATGCTCATAAGCTCCTTCGTCAAATTTTTCTTTAAATCTGGAATGGTGGCAAATCTTTTTCCTTTGGGCGGGGGGTTTAGTTTGGGGAACATGAAGAAGTCACGTGGGTCACGATTTGAAAAATGACCAAGCTATTCAAAAAGAGGAACCTTTTGAATAGCCCTCTATCATGGATGCTCCCTCTCCCTACTTCGCCACCACACCCCCCTTCTGCGTCAGCCTCTCGTCTCCGGCCCCAGGTGGATCACGGTTGCTCCCTTCTCTCTGAAGAGGGAGTCAGTTTCGGGGGCGCCGTTCTCTTCCCTCCCACCGCATCCCTCAGCGGCAAATATATTCGTGAACTTTTAATCACTCGTTATCGCGTCCTTCGTGTTCCCACTAATTGAATGATCCCTGAGGATCCCTAATATTTCGAAGGGGGTGAAGCCGGTGCGGAGAGAGAGGGAGGGAAGGGGGGACGCATACTAATCATCCTTCCTGAGGAGAACGCACGATCTGGGGTTGACACGGAATTATTCCCGCGACAGAGGGTCTCTTCATGCGGTAATGCAAATAGAACCAAGCAAAAAATCACTGTCGGCGCAATGATTCAATAGAGACTTATTGGAACTAAGCTATGCATGGTAATCAAATCCGAATAAAACTTCATAGTTTAACTTATCTGAGAAGTAATATTTTGCAAAATTTAGTTCTAGTTCGGGTCTGTCAAGGTTCAAAAATATTAATGAGACTTTCAAAAGAGTCAATTGAATACTGCTGTTATGAAATTCCGCATAAAATTTTACAAAGCAACAAACATTTCAAAATGTCTATAGGAGAGAGATGATAATTAATAATTGCGATTTCCACTGTGTTATTTTTATTCACGCGACTCGAGTTTCACTCTTCGTTAACACTTCAACGCAGTTGTTAATTACCATTTCTATCCGATTTGGAAAGTTTCCGCAAAGTTAATCCTGAAACTGTATGGTTAATATTTTACGTAATTTATTTATACGTGCTCTTATGAAGGAAATAGTGAAGGCGTAAACAGCATAAATTAACAGTATCAAAAGCTAAATAACGTTTTGCAGAGCTCACAAGTAACTTGAAAAAATATCAATACAACTAATTTCACCTGTGCGGTTTTTTGCGGTGCACAAAGTTTATTTTAATATTGTAGCGAGGTCTCTTATCCACCAGGATATTTTTATCTCAGGAAATTAAATTTCTGAGATTTTTTCATGGATATTTCCTCCGGGATAGACAAAGACATAAGAAAAAAATATATTTCTATAAATTGATGGAACGCATCAAAGGGAACACATGAAGTATATGTGAATATGTAAATCATGAGTCATTAAGCAGATTGTCATGAGCAGTCAACATATGTAGATGATAAATTAAGAGGGAAAAAAGATTTGGCTGACCAAGGAAGAGATGTGTTACGGAGTATGGTGACCAGGGTATCATTAATGAAGTAAAAAAAAACTGGTTATGCTTTGAGTGAAAAAGTCACCCTCTCTGAGTATTACTCACGAACACCCACCCACCCACAATTCCTTCGAAGTTTATGAAGGAATAACGATCCGTCATATGTGATAAACAAGGATAAATGAAGGCAATAAAAATTAATTATTTCCTAATTAATTTCGCATTCCATCTCCACTGGAATAAGCATATATTTCTCTCGTGGTTTTATGTTCGGACCATTACGTCGGTAAATATCGCTATTGCATTAATTTCCCAACCAAACACGTAAAATCACATTCATTTAAGTTGCTAATGCTCTCGTCGGGAAATCATGCAAATTATTCTCCACTCCCATTTCGGATGAGCGTTTAATTTATCAAATGGGGTTCTAAAATATTCTAACCGTTTAAGAGTATGTTAACACTGCGTTTGGTTGCTTTAATATGATAGTGTGGAAAATGAAGAGATATATATATATATATACACACACACATATATATACATATATACATACACACACACATACAGAAAATCGTGTAACTGAGAAGTTATTAACTTCCTGGTGTTAAAAAGTTATCATTACACCGTTAGGATGGAAATGCTAAAGCGGTAACGAAAAATCAAAATGAAAAGAAAAATCATTAAGATTTAAAATATTGAAAACCCTGCATTTGCGAGGATTTTGATGAATGACATGAAATATCCAATGAAAATATTCCATTATTTAAGTGGTAAAAATATCTACTGCCAGAACCAATTCCGCCGATTCTTCAGCATAATATAGATAGAAATAAAGCGATATTGATGCAAATACAGCGATAGAGAGAGAAATATATATCATAACTATATTACTACATATTATAAATTGACGAAAAGAAAAATTGCAACTTTGTTAATTCCATCAGATGTTAAAACATCAGGTTGAATTAACAAAGTTGCCATTTATCTTTCCGTAATGGATAAGTTCTATTAAGTTAAGCCTGAAATTACCGATTTTATTTGTAACGTTAACCACATGAGTTAAAAAGTAAAGAAGATCGCCGAAGTTTCGATCGAAACCGACGCGTCTCTGAACGTGGTACATTTCTAGCGAGCAGCAAAGATTTTCGTTTGGTGTCGTAAAACAAAGTGGTAAATAAAAATATTATCATTGCTTCATTGAATCGGCATCTCATCCATTAACTGGACTGTTTTGCTCCACTTCGCACGAACTTGAGGCGAATGCGTGATTTCCCGTGAATTGAATTAACGATAAGATTAATGGTGGCATTTAATCTAACATTAGCTTTTGTCACAATGAAGTTGAGTTCGCCACGTTCAGAGGAATTAGGAAAATAAGTCAAACTATTTATTTAATATTTTGTTAATCCCCGAATGAAAGAGTGTTCCAGATTTTCATCTGCAGGTATTGTAATATGTATTACATCTACAGGTACTATTGCGAGTTCCTTGGAATCCGGTTCTAATATCTTTGAATTTTTAAGGGTTGAGATAATATGCTATTTAGTTCGGAACGCATGTAGCTGTCCTTAAACATTGAGACATTTTCTGCAACCCAAGAAACCAATATATCTACTAAGACAAAATGGAGGAAAATTATTACCCAGGCTTATAAGATTTCTTTATGCTCTAAGTATGTTTGAAAAGTATAACAAACGACTTAACTGGGGGCATTCACATGCTTAAAATTTACTGGAAAGCATACAAATATTGGGATTTATGAGACACATTGTTGAAAGGAGTGAATATAAGGTGAAGAAATGTTGCTACCATTAAATCGTTAGGTCTTGTTTACAATTTGAATGTAGTGTATGAGATCCCACTGAAAAATACCTCATCCGGGAAATTGAGAAGGGTCAACGCCGGGCAGCCTGTTTCGTGAAATGCTTCTGGAGTTAGGTTGGGAACTTTAAGAAAAGAGATGAGTCAATGTTAGATTGAACTTATTAAATAAATTAAGACCCGCATGTTTCAGCGCCAAGGTCTCGTAAATTAATCGCACACCAACCAAACCAATTCGTCACTTGGATCATGAATATAAATTTCGGAAAATAAATACTAAAACTAGAAGACTCAAGAACTCCTTCACACGGACAATACAGGATAGTAACTGTAGGGTTATAGATAGCAAAAATATCACTTGCAACGCACCGCGTCTAGAGAATAATTAGTTCTACAGAAATGCATTTACTTTTACTAAACTCGTGTATTTTGCTGTCAAAACCTTTCCCGCATGAGAGCATGGGACTGCCATTTAATGAATTTAGCGCTCGTTACAGTATTACTTTGCTCTGCTTTGTTGTTTTCAAGCTTCTTCTTCCATCCTCGTTTCTCTCTGTGGTGGGGGGACGTCTCACACGCCATCTGCTGCCTAAAATGTGTCACATTCACTACCTGCGACTTAAGGGGTGGAGACCACGACCAGTTGCATGTCCATGAAATAGTAGAATATCCCCTTCTTAGTTTCAAGTTCTTCATGACCTATCTTTTATGGTAGAGGTCTGTAGTTTAGATGCCTGTGATATTATAATTTTATATCCTTTTTTGTACAATAAATAACTAATGTATTAGGTGAATTAACCCTTTTTTGAATTTTACCTTCCCCTAGATTGTATACAATTTGCACATTATTTGATTGTTTTCTTACCCAATATTTTTACATTCTCCCTTCCTCTCCCATATCCTACCTTATCACTGACCCTGCCCACCTGGTGCTTGCACTCCCTGCCACACGACTTTTCGGTGGAGATCAGGGTATGTCGATGTCGAAATTCGTTAGCTGAAAGGCGCACGTAATTTCTTTGTGAAAAAACTGAAAACATTGCCTGAATGCCGTTACAGTTCTCAATAATTCAAAGGAGCTCATCATTCACGCACGAGGGGACTTAATGAGTTAAAATGAAATGGAAATATACTCGTCCTTTTGGAAACGAGATCTGGAAAACAACACACGCGTTGGTTCCGCACCACTGCCGTGGCTTTCCACGCAGAACGGAGCATTACGTGTGGCGCTAAGCAGAGAGACGAGTTCTCCATGTCGCCTTCCGTGCCCACGCCTCCCCCCGAGTCTCTCCACCCCCCCATCCACTTCACTCCATCCTTCCCCAAACTCTCTCGCACTACACACAGAAGGATCGCCACTGTGGGACTTAACCTCAGCAGTGCCGGATGCAGGATTTTCTCAAGGGGAGGACGTCGTCCGAAAGGAATGGCATCAAATGCGTGTGGTCGATGAAACTTTTCCATAAAATATTTTAGCAAATTTTTTTTTATATTTCCTCAGTTTTTGTTCTCAAGCAAGTTTTATTTGGGAATTTTACAGGATAAATTAAAGAGAAAGAATATACATGGAATGAAAACATGTCGGAAAATAAAAGAAAGTTGAAACATTTTTAGTTCTTCGGAAAGAAGAAATATCGATTAATTATTTTAGGCGTAACTATTTTGTTTCGTAATTTGGTTTATGCTACATATGCATTTGTGAGCATTTGTGGTTTTTTTAATGACGACGTATAAAAATATTTCACGTTTACTTCCCATAAGAGCTTAGCAATCTCTATTTTACTCTGGGCTACAAGTTGGAACGCGAAATTGACTTCATTCATCCATTTTTTTCTCACCGTTCCCTTTTCCTGGATGGAGCTACTGAGAAAAGCCCGGCATTAAACTGGGAGAGGGAGTGTAAGTAACACAATCTAACTAATTTCCTTTATGCGGTCATATTATTCAATCATTTTCTATTTTCTACCAATCACTTTCTCGATTTATCCCTTTCTCTGTAGAGTTATTAACTCTTCTATTCTCACATATCTTTGATTTGGTGATACTGGGGTATGTGATGTAGTCGGAGTGAGGATTTGTATTGCGAAAGTGAATGATGTGTTAACGGTGAGTGATTTTAAACGGTATATGAAATTGGGTGATTATAGACGGAGTGGAGCGATGGATGGTGTGTAGTATGTACTCGTATGGTGTAAACCGAGTCTTTGTATGATGGCAAAAGAGCGGTTGGTAATCTAAAAGTGACATTGTATATAACAGCATCTTACAGGGTTCGTCCGGAAAATAAGTGTGAGAAAATAAGTGTCTTTTTTGACAAAAGGGGAGTCGTCCACTACGAATTTGTACCTGAACGACAAACTGTAAATGCTGCATTTTACGTCCAAGTGCTCGACAATTTCGAAAACGAGTCGCCCGCGTCCGGCCAGCGATCAAAAACATCTGGCGGCTGGATCACGACAATGCGCCGTCTCACACCGCGCTTGTCGTGTCGGACTTCTTGGCCAAGCACGGCGTGGCAACGCTGCCGCACCCGCCCTACAGCCCGGACTTGGCACCACCGGACTTCTTTCTGTTCCCGAAGATAAAGAGGAGTTTGAAAGGAACGCGATACGGGACTTTGGACGCCGTCAAAGAGGCCGTGACGACGTGTCTTCGAGAGGTTCCCGATGATGCCTTCGCGGGAGCGTTCCAGGAATGGGAACGCCGCCGGAACAAGTGTATCGACTCACAAGGGTCCTATTTTGAGGAATATTAGCTTAAGATATGTAAAAGTGTAATACATTTTTTTTCCTGAGCTCGGTACACTTATTTTCCGGACGAATCCTGTATGTCCTATCCGTTCTGTCTGTGAATGTATGTATGTGCTTCATAAGAGTGACCAGTGATCAGACTGGTCCGTTGCCACCAGGACAAATGCCTAATTGCAACGTGGTTTATATAATGATAATAATACTAACCTCAGCCGTTTACTCGATAAAAAATCGTACCACCGTCGGACCCTTGTTTCATACTAGACGAAAATAGTTGCAGTCATTTCACATTCTTTTATTGCCGATTCATTTCTCATCCCATTTCTCTTACTTTCACCAAAATATCTCCAATCCCACACCCGATTACCAAACTAAAATATTCCTCATTTACGTATGTTTATCCTGGCATGGATAACATTCATTTCGATACACTCATTCCTAGAGGCAGTAGTTCTACGGTGTGGTTCTTGCTAACCTAGAAAAATATTGATTTTTTTGAGACCATCTGCAAACTACCACCTACCTTTCTGCTACCATTCACACGACATTCAATTATAATCTTTCACGATGATTCCGCCAGATTTCAAAATGTCATTCTCTTAGTCAATTATCTCGATGTTTACCTTCGCTTTGGATTTATTACTCTCTCTCATTTTCTTATTACGGCATCAATTTACTCCATGAAGTTACTGACCATTTTGAACATATTAAAAGAACTTCATGATTTTTGTTTATGTTTCCCGGGAAATTTAAAAGATTTTTTCTCTTCAGGATTTTCGTACTTACCATCAGAGGTGTTTCCCGGCTCCCTCTCCCCTTTTGTTCCTGCGTCCCATGTGAGCTAGTCACGCGACGTTTCGCTTTCCCGGGCACACCCAACGGACGCGCGTCCCGCCCTCGGATCCACCGCGCCTCGACCCGGCGACGCCCTTCCCACTCGACCGCGTTCCTTGTTTTCAAAGCAAAGCTTTTAATTCACTCGAGAGGGAAGAGATGTAATTTGCCATCAGACATAAAACCCAGGTCTTGATTTATTTTTGCATTATTATGGCCCTATAAATTTCCAAAAATACTTATAGTATCATAAATTGCCGCAAAGTTAACTCAGAAAAAGATTTATAAAGTTGCTAGAGAACACCGATAGTTTGTTTGGTTTGGGAAGATTTTGTGGGAAAGCATAAGAGTTTAAAAAAATTTAGTGGAGCAGAATATCTGAAGCTGAGGTAAAAATTTACTTTTGTGGAGAATTAAAACAATGACCTTTTCTTTGCTTCGTCTTTAAGGTTAAACCTCTGTTTTAGCCTCATTTTCTAAAAGTAGAAACGTACTCCAACCCAATATTTTAAAGACTGTCCCCTATGCACTTGAAATTTAGGCAGCATGGACCATTGATTAACAAGAATGAATGAACAGGGGAAACCACAGTTGTCAAGCCGTTGTTAGTTTGGTGGTTGAAGGTAGTGCCCACCCCGTTCTTTTCACTCTGGCGCGTGTAGTTCACCCATCGTCAGGGCAGTAAGGTTGCTACGTGCCAGTTCCTCGGGACCCTCAGCCACCTGTGGGCGGCCGAGGGGGAGCCCATTTCTCAGCGGTCACTCAGCTCGGGGGTCCAGGGACGTCCGTTGCCGGAACCGAACGCGCGCCGTCGCGTCTCCGTAAGCAGCTCGTATGTTTCTCATTTCGTTCCCATTCACTCATGTAATCTCAAGTTTAAGTATTAAGAGAAATATGTATTTAAAATCTGTAATTAACGGATATACGAATTGCAGAAATTCACCTACAAACTATTTCATAAATCTTAATAAGGTTAACATCAAATTGTTTTTTTTCTACTTGAAATGGGCTTTACTCATACTTATAAAAGAGAATATAAAATCTCATAATGTCTCATACACTCTACTGCTTCAATTGAGGTGACACATTAAAGATTAAAACACATACATACATTACAGACACGCAGACGCACGCACGACCAGAAGCACGTTTGCACGCACCTCGACACTTAGGCTGAGAAAATGTATCTATTCCCTGGTTACGATGGCATGACCTTTGAAGGCGCAAGATGCCGGTTGTGACTATTATAAGGCGAAAGTGAAAATAAGATTGATGGAGCTTCATGGGTGTGGCGCTTGTAATTTTTAAAAGTGTTTTTAGTGCCCTGTAAGCCGCTGTTAGGGTGTGTGGCAAGGGGTGAATACCAGACTAATTTGACACGTATATTTTTCCCCCTAGTGCGGTCGGACAACGTTATTCTGATCCCCTATCATTCGTGAAAAAAAGGCCATCTAAAATCTATCAATTTTATACTTGATCTCTCTAATTTTATTCACATACTCTCGGCTACCATAGTATGATAGGTGTAATTATACATTTTCAACATCACTGCTAATGAGATGTCCATCCAATTTATGTAGGTGATTTAATGTAATTCAACCTTCGCTCCGTGAGTGATTCACGGCCTACCTACTCAAAGATTTTGAATACGCTACTAAGTTTATCATAACAACGTATTAAAAATCTAGCTTCTCTAACAATTGAATCACCGAGTAAATAAAGTAATTCACTGAGTCAGTGAGGGAAAATAGTCTATATAATCAATAGTTTCCTTCATCCATTTATTTTCCCAAATCCTGCACGACGTTAATTTTAAGAAACGGCAGGTGTTCATGAAGTTTCTCTAAAAAAAATACTTCTCTCAATGGAGTGAACGGCTTTCAAAAAATATGAGGTTTGTGAAAATAAAAAATGTTTGAAGCAAGGTTTTTTGAAATGTGATTACTATTTCTACTTTGGTTGTGGAAAAGGTTTTGCTTTAGTTATTGGTCAGCAAGAGAAATTGTAACTTGTGGTAAATCCTTCCTTAAAAATTCATATAAATGAAAATCATGCTACTATTCCTCCCTAGCATCGAACTAACCCCGTTTTCACATTGATAAGTTTTATCATCATCTTCTTAAAGCGGAGCTTTATCGTTGCAACGAAGATATCTTGACTGCAACGACAAGGAAATATCTACTCTAATTAGATATCTTCTTATAAAATTCGAAAACATGAACCTCAATGTATGCGGAGCAAGAACAGGCTAGAGATGCGTTTTGGGTGGAAGTAGAAGATGGGAAGGAGGACACAAACAGAACTTGACCTAAGCACATAGGACACGCGTTAGAAAAGCATAAGTAAAAATAAATCCATGTTGCTTCCGGGAATTACCGTCGTTATTACCATCCAAGAATTACCATTGATGGTCAACTGTCAACTCACCTACGTGACGGTAATTCCTGGAAGGAGCACGTATTAATCCTCAGATAGACGTCGCGGAAGCCTAAGGATTAATTTTATAAGTGAAAATAGTCCTCTGATTTACTCCGAGGAACATGTGAGGTTTTTAAAAATGCTAACTCACCTATCACTTTTTGCCAAGCATGTGTCTCACACAATCAGCAACAAATTCCAACCAAGATTTCCAGAACTATTGAAATAGGTATAAAAACGGACGTATTAGATCAGTTTGAAATTTCCCAAATATCTGAGGTACTCCATCTTCCCTTTTGTAACAAACATCGAAGGATCGAGTTGGTGCGGCGGCAAATGTATACGCTTATCACCCCAAAGGGTCGGATTTGACACCTCCCGGCAGTGTTTAACTCTCTTGTACAGCACACCAATTTCACCCTTTCTCTATAAAATTACCATATCCTCGCACTTCGTCTTTCACCACGCTTATTTTACTGTTTTTCTATCTCTCAATTTATTATTTAAATCTTTGTACTTTATCCTATCTACGTGGTAACATTCGTCCATTTCCTTCCCTCATCTATCATTCGAATCATCTCATCCGTGATCTATGGTTTCCTTTTCTTATTAAAGATTCCTATAGTTTCCTTTGGGTTTTTCTATGCCCTGTTTTTGATATATTTCCATTTTTGTTCGATATTACTTAGTTGCTTTCCCTCGCTCATGATTTTCTCTGATTTACCTGGCATTTTTCATGCATTTTTTCTTCTTATGATTGCTAGGTGGCATGCTTGCCTGAACACTGACCAAGTTCGTCCGTTCTGCTTTTATCTCTACGAATAATATTCCATTCGTTGCTTTCTCTATGTTGACTACGCTTTTACCTACCTTTTTGTCCAATATTATTGGGAACTTCTAGTTGGATCTCGTCCCCGCCGCTGTCTATTACTCCATTACTGTCACTATAGTAATCCCGCTATCCTCCATCTCACTTCGCCTAGACTAAAAACATCCATATTTTCTCTTTCTATCTCTCGCTTAATATTCTCTATTTTTCCTGTCCTCAACATTGTCCAAATATTTCGAGTTGCTATTTTAATTAATTCGGTCTTCTTTTTCTTCGTCTTCTGTGCTGCTGCTGTTATTTTTCCTCTGCAAGGGTTTCGTGAGATGACGACCGCGGAAGCCTTGCTTACCCCGCTGCCGGACACGACATACTGCCGATTGGACGGATTCCCGTAGTTGCCAGGACTCATTTTCTCTACACCGCCTATCATAAATATCTTGGGAATAATAATTGAGGTGGTTTCTGGTTGCCTTCCTCAATAGTGTTTGTAACATGACACCATCGCCCAATGGCCGCCCCACTGGGATCTGACGCCTATGCAACCGCCTTCCTGAGGAACAGACGCTGCGAGGGCTACCTTTCGTCTGTCTCCTAACGGTCGCCCTATCTGTCTATCATGAGTGACCCTAACAGGAGCAAATAATATTGCTCCCGCGAGCACAGCACTCTAGGGGGTCATCCGAACGGAGAGCCCTTCTACCACGTTAAGGCTTAGATATAGCTTAGCTATCAAAATTAAATCCAGGAGCTAATTTTTCCCAAGATTAAACGTGTTTGAGCATGATTTATCTGCGTACATTTAATTTTTTCACCTCTAGTCAATCTCACGAAATATTTACTTGTATCTCCCGGTAAAATGAAAATGATATTAAAGCTTCAACTAGATTTTAGCGAGGATGCGTCCTAGTCTTCACACTTTTTTTTGAGAAACACCTTTGGCCATACATGGAGGATTCTCAGATAGAATTCTGAGCAGCATACATAATAAAGGCAACAAGGCAATTGTGCCACGTTTTTTTGTAAAATTTATGCCAATAATACAAGAGAAACTGGGGTATTTGAAGGCGAAAACAAGTTTTCTTTCGCTTTAATGCACCGCTTAACTGTATCTTCCAATAATTTAACATAAAACGTGCAACTGATTTCTTCGCCGATGACATTTACCAAGTTTTAAACCGGTTACGTTGAAGATATTAATCACACTTTTGTAGAAGTTCCGTTGGTCGCAATAAAGATGAGAGCGTCTTCAAGGAATCATATTTAAAATGTGAGACGGCGTAGTGAGAGAAGCGGAGAGAGTCGGACTACCTCACCGTTTGGTAAAGCCGTGGGTCGACTCCCTTCTTTCTACTCCAGAGGTGACCCCTATAGAGCACCGCTAGGACAATGGCAGAGAACCACGCCTTCTCCTCTCTCGAAGTGTATCTCCTCCATTCCGCCGCCCACCGCAAAAGAAAGTTGCCTCCGGCCGGCCGCGGCGGTTTTATTCGCCCATTCGCTGAATGGGAGGTCGGTGCTCAGGGGAAAAGAATCCACCCTCTAATTCTTCGTCCTTCACTGCCCCGTAGTGCGCCCCACCGGCATCCGTGGCCACCGCCTCTCACGCGATACCCGCCGCCGCCGCCCCCTGTAGGTTCTTAATGGAACCTTCCGAGGGGTCGAGGGGATTCATTCTCCTCAGAGTCACCTCCACCCCCCGGGCCTTCCTTTTTCTTATTACCGCGCGCCGTTGTACCGTGGCCATTGCTATCCGATCGTCGCACATTGATGCATGGGAGTCGCCCAGGTGGGGTCGGCCTGAATTCAAGGACACGGGCGGATATGGATGTCTCAAGGTCACTGCCGGCGTTAAAATTTCATTGGTGTGGACCGATTTTGATGGCCGGTCGTAAAATTGGTCCGACAAATGAAAATCACGGAGCCAGGTGCGCTTTATGGTGGGCGTCTCTGATGGGATTTAGGTTTGAGGTTCTCTTTTTTTCCATCCAAATGATATGAAAAAAAATTCTAGCTTTAAATGTGGTGATGGGCGTCACGTTGCAACCGGCTATGGAAGGAGGAAGCATTTTATAAGGTTTATAGGGTTGTCTTTGTATTTGCCATGCTTGGATTACAGTATGAAGACCTATTTGGAAAATATGAGGCCGGAAATATTAGCTGTAATAATAATAATCATGGTTCATTCTCCGAGTTTTCTCAAAAATATATCTATGCTTCATCCACTAATTATTTACGAGCAGTATAAACGTTTGCCATTGCTGCATAGGATGTAAAAATTATTGTAAACACTTTTATTAAAGAAATTGTTGTATAGAAATGCATAATAGCGGATGACTTCGTTAAAAGTTACTGCTGCGGCATTTCCCACATTTTCTTGGAATTCCTCCCTCTGTTTGGGGAAATTTAGTGCAATCTTAATCTCAAAATGTTAATGCTAGGTATTTATAAGATTTTTAATAGATTTTTAAATTTAGTTGAGTTCCTTTTTCAAGCAGTGGTGCTGGAAAAGATGCGTAGGTTAGTAACTCTTCTTCTGTAAATTCATTAAAAAGGGAACCCACTGAATTTTACTTTTCGTGAGTGAGGTCTTCCATGCTATTGGGTAATGTGAAACTAAGGACGAATAGGTTTAGCTATTGAGAAAATGGATAGAGAGTGGAGCTCATTAATAATAGATGCTTTTCAGGAGGGCCTCTCCGTCCTTTAACTCTTGCCCATCGCCTTTCTCTCTCTCCGCCCCACCCTCACACGCCCACATTCGAATCCCAACAAATCCACCCACACCACCCTTTCCTCCTTCCTATTCCTCTCTCCTCCCGTCGTTAATTTCAGTTTCAAACCAGTCGCCATTTTCCACCGAGTTGGTTTACGAGGACCTGGATCGTAAAGCACAGACGTAAAAAAAAGGCGGGGGTGGGGAGAGATGGTGGATGGAGTTTTTTAGCAACGTTACCTGAAAACACACATACACAAACACACACGCACGCTTTCTCATCAGTGCTCAGGCTTATCCATCCATTCCCTCGGCACGCCGGACAACGGCAGATAGAAATGCCATGGTATTTGTATCCGACTTGTTTCCACTCTTCTGAAACACTGGCTCAGCTTTTCTCAAGCATTCCGGTAATAACGGCGGTGTTCCGATTTCATCGAAAAGCACACGCGAGAGTTGATTTGGTTTTCCTTTCCAGTGATTGAGTCATCCGTGCTGCAACAGAAAACTTATGTTTAGTGGTTTGCGTCGTGGCATGCATATGATTGTGATCGTTGGAAGAGGGTTTTCTCTCACAAAAGAGAGTATCAATCAATACATACGTATTCAGCTACTTTCATTTGATGCAACAAAATGTTGTATTGATGAAAGAAATTCGAAATGAATTAGGATAGCCCAAAGTTATAATTTCCCTTCATATATATTTCTTAGTTATAATTTGGGTTATTTTTTACGATGGACAATAAAAATCAACCATTTTACAGTGAAAAAAGATTACACTTATTATTAGAACTTCAAATCATATTCAGTTACTACAAATCCGAGTTTCTAATTATTATCTTAATTTATAAATCCCGTATTTTATAATTAAATGCGCTGTGGAGCTATTCTTCTGCTCACCGAAAAGTGAAAATGACAAAGTGTTCCAAAAACCTTCAATAAACTAGCCCGATGAGGAATTTTAAAAATTATATCGCAGTAGAAATATAAAGAAGAATGGAAACAAAAGGCGGAGAGAGTATGCAAGAATTGAATCAATTATGAGAAAATAGAGAAACTTTAAATAAAGAGGAGATATAAAAATAATCAGCTTTACCGCTAAAAAATGAAATGCTGACAGATACATTAGGCAGAATTTCATTCTGATGCCTGAACAAAGATTTAAACAAGTAATTGTAGGAAATTGATAACGCATTTGACGCTATAGAAGATTTATAATTCTGTCACACATAAAGCATAACACTATCGCTAGATGTTATGAAAGGAGAGCCGATGATAAATGAACACCTTTCAGACTGTCATTCTCGCCTTCATGTTTACTGTGGGATAAGTGGCGACACAAAGGGCGAACGAAGAAGATTGGTCGAATGATCTTGCAGGGAAGAAAGACAACCAAAATTATGATAACCATTGAAGAGAAATAAAAAAAAGACAACTTCCACGAATAATTCATTTTTGAGCATTTCAAATGACTTTAATTGATGAAATTAACTGCTGATTTAATGGAATTGACTGCTGGAGTTGTGATTGTGAATTATTAGAAAAATATGAACAGGAAAAAAATGGTTTTAGATTTATTTATTTAAGAAAGTAGCCGAAAACAGCACAAATGCTTTTACATCGACTGACTGGCAATACATATAATATACGTTAAGAAAAAGAAAGGGTAGGAGCATTAAACATGAATGAAAAATTATCAAAATAAATGCCAAGAACAGCTGTAAGATAGCAGGAGAGCACATATTATTATTAGCAGAGAGAGTTACTATCTGGCGTTTAAGGAAGGAGTTGAAAGCGGTGAGTGAGGAAGAGAGGTTAAGGGAAAGATTTATATTTATACCATTCCAGGGTGGAGGAAGCGTCTAGAAGCAACTTATTCATTGTGTTTACTTATTTGGCCACGGAAGTGCGTGAATGGCCTGGAGTGGCAGCAAATAAAGTGGTATGGAACGAGATAGTGTGTCACGGTATATTGGTGACGATCAGACGGAAAGATTGCCTGACGAAATGTTTAAAGGCGATTCGAAGAGCGGAGCAGAGAATCGATTGAAGAGATCATGGAAAGTAACGCCGCGATGAATAAAGCGAGCAATGAAGGCGTGAAGGAACGTGAAGAAGGCGAGAGAGCCTAGTTAGACAAAGGAGAGGTGAGGGAGAAATAAAGGAGGTCATTCATTCTGAATGACTTATCCACTTCACACATTCCCCTTTATCTGGCAGCCCAGCGATCGTCCAGGAGTCCCTACCCAAAAAAAACAACCCTTCTATGTACATATCGCAGTGAGCACCTACACGATGAGCGTTGTCATCATCAATCAAACTCAACTTTTGTTCATTATTCCGGTTTAAAAAGTTTCCTCTTCCGTCAGACTGCTCACTTGGTTTGCCCAAATATCGATAACGGAGAATATGCTTTCTATAATTCCATTAGTGGCAGTGAGGGCGCACACCTGTTGGTTATCTTTCTGCCAATAATTTCCACGTCATTGCGTTTTTTCTCCAATAGTGTTGCTTATCTCTTTGGTGGGATTTAATAATTAAACGTAGCGTAATGGGGCCTTTAAAAATCACTTGGGCGCCAAAGGTTGACTTTTCCTTTGACCCTTAAACTATTTTCAACTGTCTGCCTCAGTTGTCCTCTTAGCGGCCGAGTGGATCACCCTCTTCGGTGTCTAATGATTCAATCTCATATACATCTAAATAATACCCCTCAAGCCGCCGCGAGGGTGTGTGGCAGGGACTGTCAGGTCACCCGTAAAAGTGAGCTAAACTAAACCATACGCAAGTAAAAGTGAACTAAACTGAACCATACGCAAAATTACACGCATGCAAATGCATGTACTATCAACTAACAAACAATTGAACCTTAGGATGCAGTAAAAATTTATCCAATAATATGCAAGCTAGAATTTGACGAGTAAGAAGTGAAATTTCACTATCACATGGAGACATGCATTATACAACGGTCTCCTCCCCCAACGACACCGGGAGTGAATATGACCCAACGCTGCAGGTAGCGGGAGGGTCTTCCCACAGAGAGAGACGAGGGAAAATCTCGTTTTCTTCCTCATTTGCGACCATTCCCCGTATATCAATTGGAGTTTTGCCATTATCTAAATTCATGATCAATACTTTCTCAAAAAATTAATATTTTCTTTAAAGTCTATCATATCTTATGCTTGCAATAACCATTTTTAAAATCCATTTTCTTCACGTTTTATTTCATTAACAACAACATTAACACATCTGCCGGTCGTAAATAAGTTGTGACCTTTTCGTTTTAATTGAGTTAAAACAAATTTGGACATTTGTAGAACCACCAAAGTGGTTCTATGAATGGTTGTTAAAAATATTACAAATCTGGATGGATAGTTTGATATTGGCAGTCGAACAGGTAGTTTCATTTTGAGATTTCTGTGTTTTACGTACGAGTCCATCATCGTCGGCGGCATAGATTAAACGGAGAGATTGGAAGGTTTCAAGCGAAACATTCTGAACTCAAGCCCACTTTGTCAGAGGAAACAGTTGAGGCGATACATTTTTCATCCATAATAAATATTTTGGAAATGAATATTTCTTTACCATTAATCAGATTTAAAATTATATAGGTGATTTGGTACCACGCTTAAGGTTCCCTACTGTGAACAGCAAGGTCAGGATTGAAGTCTGGGTACTGCCTGCAATATTTCTCAATTTAAGCCAAGCTGTGATATTTTCTAATTTAGAAATAGAATTTGAAGGATCGTCGAAATATGCTTTGCTCACAGTCATATAGTTGGGGATATGTGTAATTATATACAATGTAATTAAAAAGGAACACCCTGCGTGAGAGACCAAGTAGAAAGAAAATACGGCAAGAGGCCCGGTAAGGAAGGATGCCGGACTGAAGACATCAGTCACCAGTAAAAGTAACAGTGTGGAGTGCTATACTCAACCAATGTTTAAGTATTCGTTTTTTCACTGCTTCTGGATGCAAAGTGTTCTAGTTATCAAAGTGGTCTGCATCTACATCTGGGAAGTCCCCACAGCTTGCCACATGGGCGTGTCGCATTAAGCTACCGAATTCTGTGCATTAATATGTACTTAGGCAAGAATAAATATGAATTTCAAATAAATGTAAACACAAGCTAACATATTTTTACATTTAAGTTTCTCTTGCATTTGCGTTTGCATAAATTTACATTGCCGAATAATGGGTGTGTTAGATTTAAACTTTAACATTTTTGAAAGATAAATGTCAGCTTTGATATTTCCATTTAATGTTTTAATCTGACGGCCTGGGTTCATTCATTCGTCGTTTCATCTTCGGGTAAATTAAAAACTTTACTTTCTAATGAATACATTTCGGCCTTTGGGTAAAGTAATAGGGGCGGAAGAAGGCCCAGCATTCCAGGCACCACATTCAATCGGTTAATGAATAAGTGCTTGCTTCACTCCAATTCTCCCTTTTCCCCATTCCACTACAACACCTACGTCATTAAATTAACACGATTCCAAGAAACAGTACGAGTAGAAAGAATTCGAGGATTTCACTGTTGTTTCCATAATCACCGCTCACAAATTTATTGGGTCTTCTTTCCCGGTCATTACTTCTTTTTCTCCCACCCCTCTCTTCATCTCTACAATTCTCCGCAAAGGCTTGTGACGGGGGGTGTTAGGTCGCCACCCGTGAAACATATTAAAAACAGATACAAAACTAGAAAATTCATACCAATTTACCCCAGCAGAGGCGTATAAGGTATTCATAAAAACCCATTTTAACTTACACGCATGCAGTCGTTTAATATCAGCTAACATACACATGCATATGCACCTACGAATATACTTTATGTCTAACCAGAATTTAATATTGTTCTGACGTGTCAATCGAAAGTCATTACAATTTCTATAATGGCTTTGATTTATTACTACTATTTACTATAATACTTTTTCCGTGAAAAGAACGAATATTTGTTTCTGTATGCCCCGGAAGCTGTCTATCCTATCCAATCTTTGTGATGTAACCTACCCAAATAGTTTGGGGTCTTAATAATTCTTTTAGTGTCATTGTTAAACTCGTTTGTTCTGGACCTTTCTAAAAGTCTCAATCTTGCTTGCTTTCTTTGCGTCTTAAGTGGATTCCAGATTAATTCTTCTAAAAGGCATGTCACAATCGTCTTCTTATCGTTACAATTTTTGAATAATCTGGTGGCATTTCTTTGAACTTTACTTAATTATTTCAGCAACACTTTCTCCCAAGGCTTCGAAATTCCTGCTGCGTATTCCAAATGGAACCTAAATAGAGTAAAATAACACTTCCTTTAGCTTTCTTCGTTTGATCAATTATTTTACAGTTTAAAGGAAAGGATAAAAAAATAAGCACTAGATTAATAGACCATGGATTTAAATGCAAGATATAAACTCTCTAAATGCCCATATTACACTTACCTGAGAGACATCCGACGTTACATCTATAATATTCGTTATACGCGTTGATGTACTACGCATCTACTACTATTACTACGCATCGATGGCTACTATTTTTTGCGATTTGGCAAAAAGTCTCTAATCCAATTTATTAGTTTCTCATTAACACCATAACGTTGAGTTTGGAAAATGCGAGTAGTTAATTGTGTGGTACTTTATCGAAGGCTTTTTGGGAATCTAGGAATACTACATCGACCTGATTTCGTCCGATCTAAGTATGTCGTGAATGAAAAGACCTAATTGTGATTCGTAAGATTCTGCTCTTTCTAAATCCGTGCTTGCTGTGGCTTAGTATTTTTCTAATACGAGATTAAGATCGTATTAAGAAATCTCATAATGTCACCGACAATAATGTGTTCTAATGTTTTAGAAGAGATCGATATTAAGGAAGTGGCTCGGTAATTCGTTTATTCCTATCGCCGCCTTTATAGATGGAAGTTATATGGGTTTGCTTCCAGTCACGAGGTTCTGAGCGTTCTATTGATTTAAAAAAGAACGAATTTCTAAAAACGAAGAAATATCTTCAGCTAATTCCTTCAATACTCTAGCAGGTTTTCCTTCCGGACCTGGTACTTCATTGGCCTTGATACTTCAGTTGGTTTCTTGGTCAGTGTTATGTCGCTCATGGGTTCTCTGGGTGGGTATGGGAACTATTTTCGTGCGTTTGTGTGTTTATTTCTGATGCTCTGGAGAAAATGGTTGAAAACATTTCCCTTCTTCACGCTATCTGTAAACTGATGCGAAATATTACCCTCTTTTACTGTTCAATTATATTTTCAGACCGTTCGCTAAATGAAACCTAGTTTTTTTAGTTGATCCGCTTATTCACATGATGTGTTGCATGCAGCGTTTAGTGTGTGTTGCAACCGATTATTTTACCAGTACAGGACTGATTTAATTCCATCATATCTACTTTTTAATGTACATATTATTCCTCCTTGATTATAATTCGCAACTCAAGTGATGTACATTTCTAGTAATTACTTTAGGCCCTCTATTCTTACACCAATCCGATATGTGATGAAAATTGCTATAGAGTACTCCGAAATATTGCGGAACGCTTATTATTCTGTAACTCACTGTGTGAAATGATTGAAACCACTACTCCATTTCGAGAAACTAATGATATAAAAGATGCTGATAATGTAAAAACTCCACAAACTGGTAAAAGGAATTTGGTATCACTGCGAACCGCCCTCACGCCCCCCTCTTTCCCCCGGCCCAGCCCAGACAGTGCCCTCGCTGTCAGCACTTTGGCCACGCGGTTGGACAATACAGTGCAGATGCTAGATGCGGGAGATGTGGCGCGGCACACCATACCGTCGACTGCCAAGCAGAAGTGCGCCAACTGTGGTGGTGGCCACCACACGGGCGCTTGGGTTTGCCCCAAAAGACCGGCACTTCCCTCGTCGCTCGCCGTCACCGCTCTTTTTTACGCTGATCCATATACTTTCATGGCATCAGAGAAAGATGACCTTGAGGTCAAGGAGCCGGTGACGCGGGGATCTCCTATGAATTCTGATAGTCATCCACGTCAACTTGCGCCCAGAAAACAGGCGTACAAATGGGAGCGCTCAAAAGGACAGATATTTTATTATGAAATCCCATTAGATTTGTCTCAAAGGTTTGTGTGGTAAACACAGCCATGTTTTTCTAAAATATACTTATGTATATTTATTTGGTCATTTTAATGGACATATGTGGGTCGGTCTTGATTAGGTCAATCACTAAGTTAATAATCTTCATATAATGAGATATTTATTTCTCATTATTCAAAGATAAATATCTCGGTACATATCTCAGACTGTTCATGCCCGTATGGCTGATGGAGAGTTGAGATTAGCAGTGCTAGAAAGAGGAGTACAATAAGGGTGTTGACTCATTATCACAGGTGCTTTTCAACGTATATGTAAACGAAATAGTAAATTTGGCATGGGAAGAACTGGATATAGCAATTAAAGTTGCTTGGGAATTTATTAAATCTGTAAAGATTTCGGATGATCTACCTTTAGTTTTCCGTCAAGCAAGGAAGAGGCAAGGTTTTTCCTTCATATTTAGGCAAGGGTTTTAGTCATCGTTGGGTATCATTGAATATCAATGTGGTAGGTCTGGATTGAGAATCAATGAACGAAGGCGGGGACTGAAGAAATCCAAAGTAGGCAGACAAAATGAATGCCGAGCATTTTGACTACAGATAGAGTTATGAAGTATGTGATAGAGAGGAAGACATTGGGCAGGGCAAGACAGAGAGAAGAAAAATGATCCGTATTATGAATTATTTTTCAAAATATGGATCAAATGGAAGGAGATATACGAATTTAATGACATTTGGTACTCGTAGTAGGGAACATCAGCTTTTGTGTTGTTAAGCGAGGCTAAGATATGTAGTCGTGTTTTCTCCATCTATAAATGGATTAATTTCAAGAAACAGCGGGAGATTCCGCATGAGTAACTTTTAAGTGAGTCATCCGCTAATATAAATTTCAATACAACAATTTCAGAGCATAAAAATCATCCCGGTCAAGGCGAATGATTTTTACACTCTGACATTGTTGCATTGACAGTAAATGGATTGTTTGTTTTCTAATTGATTATGGTGCCTCATTATTTTCGAAACTTTCTCATTTATCTATTATAATTTAGTTATTCCGAATCATGTCCTCTCATTGCCGTGGAAACATAGTTAACGGAAAACTATGGTTTCCCTGTTCAAAATCATTCCTCGAAGTCAAAATCCGTTCGTTTTTCCGGCAAACGCGCCGAGCTTTGGCCAAACAACGTAGACTTAAGTTTAGAGCGGTCGTTACACGTTCGGAAGGAAAACTGTTCTACTAAGGCAGTTTAAGGGTTCAAATTAAGGGCGTGAATATTCTTTTTTTAGTGTTTACGTTTGACTAAATGTTCTCTTCTTTCCTCTCAGTGAGCCATCATCATTTGAGCTATACGAGCAGGTGATGTAGTAAATGGCATTTGCGTTCAAGCCCTCCGCTCAATTTAATAACGGGGACGTAATCGGAAAGCAACAACGACATCTCCCGGGGGGTGGGAGTGGGGGGGTACGGGGTTGGTAGGCACGTAAGATGGAAATGTCAATTCGGTGCGTGAACCCCTTTTCGACGCTAACACATCGATCAAGTGCTCCCCGAGATGGTGCCGAGAAGCAGGGTGGTGTGCGATGCGCCTGGAGATGCAGCAAATAAAGGATACCAGCGGGAGACCGTAAAATCTTTATTAAGGCCATAAAAATCCGTATCCATCCAGTGACGACGTTCCGTGCCCCGTGCAAATATTGCGTGAGAGCTCACGTCTTCCCTCCGCATGGTCACAGGGGGCGTGTAAAAAATTTCATGGGTTTAGTGCGTCGAAGCGATGGTGAATTGGCAGGGAATGATGGGCATACGAACTTGAGAGACGGTGGTACGAAGGGGTGCGAGGGTCAGGAGGAAAGCCCCTGCGACTTTACGCTGATTTTCTTATGTAAAATATGACATGCCTCTCTCAGTTAGAAAAGAAAGCTTTTAAATTCTTTTTTGACAATAGAAACGTTTTACTTTAACTCTGTTATTCCTTTTTCAAAGGTTTTTCTTGGAAGATCGAATATTTTATGTACCTCTAAAATATACCATTAATTTTTCATCCTCGTTTCTGAATTTTCTTGCGGGGTTAGTGTTTTAATTGAGGACATCTCGGCAATAGAGAAGTAAACGACTCATCGATAGTTTTCATGTGATGTCTGTCATGCGTTAAAAAATTAACATTCCGGGAAATTGTGCCGTCCTCAAAGTTGGAATAACTTTTCATGTAGAATGGTTGGATCCTGTGCATGAGAATTTCTAAGTAGACGGGGGTTATTTACAGAGCGCACAATTAAACGCTCGAGGTAACCCCTTTATGCCTACGGAGTGAAATGGGCCATGGCAGTGACGTGATGCGGTAAAAGTTGCAAAGGCTTCTGGGAAGTTCTGGCATGGGATTTAGGCGTGGGTTCAGAATGAAGATATCAGTTTTTGCATAGTTTGAAAATTACAAATTTCTTGTCACGTATGAAGCGAGGGTAACGAATCAAACGGCCGCTGAGTAAGAAATAATTAGAAGCGTGAATTAAAAGCAATTTGGTTAATAAATAAAATGGTTTGAAATTTACATATATCTTTATCAATCTGAATATATATATATATATAATACTCGTTTTTTAAATAAAACAGTTTCTGGCGTAACCTGGTGGAAAATCTTCATTTTGACATTTGAAACTTAACAATATGGCTTTTCCACTTTAAATTTGTAAGTGGAAAAGCCAAGTTGTTTAATTTTCAAATGCCAATATATATTTAAAAATTAGTTATTTTAATCTAAAGTAGAGGTCATATTGATATTTGGTGTCACATTGGTTAGTGCTTACAAGAACCGAAATTTGTATTATAAGTCTCCATCCAAAACCTACCCTTCGACACTAAGCCGGAAAATTACGGTTGGTAATAATATTATTTGTTTATTTTTGAAGTGTGACATTATTAACGGAGAACTATTTAATTATATTGACTACAATATAACTCACCATACATTTATATCCTTAGTGGAGAGAGTGAATAAAATAAATGGCATTCAACATTGAAAAGTTTGAATAAAGTTTTATCTTATTTCCGAAGTTAACCATAAAGAAATAAACATTTTTAAAAATTCTTACAGAATTCTTAATAATATTAATAATTAATTCTTATAATAATAACCGGTAAAATAATTACAATTGTAATAGTCTACTTTTTCTCTGTTTTGCTTCAACATTTTACCTCAATGCCAATTTTAACTTTTACTTGGAATTCTTAACATGGCAATGAAAGTATAACTTATTTTACAATACTTTATTGGTGGATTTCAGTGATGTACGCTAGTCCTAGGCATTTGTATTGCTAATACTGTATTGAACCCTTATTGATATTCGAAACAAAAGTGACTATTTAAAATTTTACCATAGTATTAGGTAATACAATTAATTTCTTTGCAGTTATATTTCATTTCGTTTACACATCTACACATTTTCAGTGAGTAAAAACTATAGAATGCAAATTATTCTGTAGTAATCGCGTTTATAGTTCCATTTTCCAGGTCTACTTACATTCCTTTTTGGTGCATTACGGATTTTGGAATTATCATCGTAATAACTTCAATAAATGCCGTAAGTTACGTGGGGAAATTAATTAATGCATGAGACGCGAACTCTTAGTCAATACTGCTGCGTGATCCGCATCAATATTCCTTTCTCCTTGATAATGGTGATGTATGGGTTGACACCCATGTGTCGGATTGGGAGATGATTAGGGTTCCTCCGAAATGCGAGGAGCCTCATCACCCTTTGATCTATTAGCTCAGGTGCTTCCGGTCTATGCTTGAGGGTGACGGGTGCAGCGGCAACATGCGGGCGATAGAGGATGGAACTAATGGAGGGGGGGATTCGTAGAGATTGAAATTATATAAAAAAATAACTAATCGCATCAAGTGTAATGAAATAATATGCCTACAACAAGAGTGCGAAATAAATTCTCACATGAGAAACAGTTCGAATTTGGATATTTTGATTCTCTTAGGATTTTATATAGCTGATTTATCGATCTCTGTTCCTCTTTCGGGTTCCATTTGTTGGCTTTGCGAGGTCTCTGATTGAATCCGAAAGGCCATAAAATATCTTTTCATTTTTTCTGATCGCCGGAAAAGTTTTTTGAATGCTCGTTTCAAAAGAATGTATCCGCGTTTATTTTATTTCAGTTCACACACCTACAGCAAATAACCTCTAAAATAAGTGCAGCTTATAATTAGAATTTATAAGGTAATAGCTTGTAACCTAACACCCTATAACCTTGAGGATGTTTCAATGGAGACACCGCTCCGCTACTCGTCTAATTTCAAGTTTATATTGGATCAAGGCTGCTCAGGTATCCAATTTTATTTTCAGTATATTTCTGGTTTCCCTATATTCAAATGAGTTTTCTAAAGACTTCTATATTTATAAATTGAATGTACAGCCTATAGTTTGGGTGAATAAACGTGTATACATTAGAGTGACTGATTGTATTCAAACTAACCTTTATCTTTTTGGGAAGGTATAAGCGTCGTCATGTAAAGCGAGAGCAGTATATTTTGATACAAATCAGGAACTACAAATACATACGAATATAATTCTTCTGTGCTTCTGGGCAACTGTCGTACAATACACAAAAATATCCTCGTAATAATGTATTATATTCTTTATTATTATAAATCGCCATATTACTTCAGCAATATCTGTAAGTAAGAGGAGAGAGAAGGTCGTCTCTAGAGATATATAACTTCTGTGTTAGACCTATTATCTTGCCTATAATTGTTGAATATGTTTTAATCATCTCTTGTTCGAACAAAACCCTGAAAATCACCAAAAATGTAGCATGGAAAAAAATACAGGCACAAGGAAATGTTTAAGGAGAAACATTATCATATATAACCACTAGGCATAGAAAGAATACGTGTCTGATCTTACTATACTGCCATGAACATTAGCTATTCCTCCATTTCGAGAGATCAAATGTGACAGACCTCGTTACACTCCGACCATGGATTTTAATGACCCCGCCGTCTATTCCCTGTACCGTGGGTCCGAATCCTTCGCCATGTATGGAGGTTGTGCTGTCTTGCAGTGACCTGAGCGGAATTAGGTCAAAAGTACGAGATGACCTCGACCATGGAAGCATTAGAAGTACGAAATTACTGCTTGCAGCTTAGCCTGACTTACAGCTTACCTGTGAACACAAAATGTGGAATATTAAAAGATCCAATCATTAAACCGAGCAGGCTAGCTCAATGGGTTGCTGTTAACCTGGTGGTCGCGGCTTTAAGTCACACTAATGTAGTTGACACAGCTATAATTTATCAGGTTTCCATTAGATCTAACAGCCTCTTTGCATGCCTTGGCCATGAATACCATTAATCATACTGCTATTTAAATGATTTTCTAGAATAGCGGTCCCGGTTAGAATACAAATTCTGTGAAGTGATTACCTCTCAAATCTTATTTTGTCGTGAGGTTTGTGGTGATTAGTCATTAACATAATATATATTACCACTGATTAATGAGTAACGAAAATATTATTCACTGTAATAACAGAAGTTATAGCATTAGGTATAGGAAGAGTGGCCTCCTGGTCAAAAATGTTTTATGCAATTTCGGAAAGATGAATAGTATTTTGTATGAATTATTCTTCATTTAATTTCGAATGTGCAGTTCTTGGTGGCACACAAAGCAGTTGCAATACTCACGAAAAAATAGTATTCCAATTGATTTCACTTGAAGGCCAGACTTTTTTGCTCCAAGATCTAAAACCCGATGATGATCACTTACGAAAGTTTGGATTAAATGTGCTGGCTCATTTGAAGAAGTCTGCGAATGTCGCATACCTTCATTTCTCGTTTGTGGAAAAAATTAGGTAGGAGTTCCGTCTCCACACACTCTTCCGCTCCCTCTGCGATGGCAGTTGGCAGGGTTCCGAATGATTCGAGAACAGAAGGTGGCTGCCGAGCTTGGCCATTCTGACAAACCCTAACATACGTCTTTTGTTAGCTCGGGGACTGACTAACCATGAGTTAGTTCCAATCAAATGATATCATTTTCCTCCAGAACAGATGATGCTTTCTCGATACTACTGCGTTTTGAACGGAGCACAATTTAACTTTGACTAGGATTGTTTAAATCATAGCTCATGCATTGTGCAGGACAAAAAATAGCAGGAACACAGTCGGACGAACGATGAAGAAATGAACAGATACAAGTTATTTTAACAATATTGGCAGGCATCGAACAAGAAATGTCAGCTACCCTCATCCATTAATGAAACATTCGTCAGAAAATAAATGCGAAATAAGAAATGCATTCAACAGTTTTCATTTATTATGTGTGTGTGTGTAGTTTTTTGTAAATATGACAGGCATGCTTTACATATACACGTTTCACATAGAAAATTGAGGAATATTAAGAGTTAAAAAACTATCTTTGCATCGATCTTTTGAAATGCATGTCATTTATAACATTCTTTGATGGATTATAAAGATACTTACAGAGTTTACAGCAGCCGATTGAAGAAGGTTGGCATAAATTCGCTTGGCAAAGGAAGATACGTAGAGTATGGAGAGGGAGGGGGCGGGGCGAGGGAAGACGTCGCACGCGGTCTCGGCGCGGCCCACTCCGGGGGATTTTCTTCTCGACCGCCCACCAAATTTCGACGATGGACCGCGAAGGCTTTAATGAAGTGGATGGTGTGAGGGTGTCAGTGGCCGGGAGGGGGATTTGGAGTGGAGGGTGGGGGGGGTCGTGTTGAAGGCGGAAAATGGCGCTACCTGGAGTGGGGGTAGGAGAAGACCTAAGGGGTGGGGGTGGAAAGGGAGTCAACGTGAGCGCCCACCGTGGACTTAATCAGAATCAAGCCATATGAGCATGAGTGCGGCGGGAGGAGATGGGGCCCGCGTCCTGGGTTCAAGGGGTTCAGGGGTGAGGGGAGGCGGCAGTTTTGTGTGTCTGTGTGTGGGAGAGAGATACGGAGGGGGAGTTGCAACGCTGAGGTACGGCAGGAGCGAAGGTAATTTGTGAGATAATGGGTAAGCACTAACGGTGTAAGGGATGGAGCTGTGTGCGGGGAGAGGCAGGGATTGGTGGGTGGGCCGCGTGGTAAGGAGGGGGCGGAGGAGGCAGGGGTTAGCAGGCTGGTTTAAGTGTTGCAGGGCGCATTAAATTTTTCATCCACCCGACGGCAGGGAAAGGACTACCCCCACCTCCAGCTCTTTATGATGCCAGTAAGCTTATACTTAATGCATTAGCAATAAGCTCCCTCCTGGCGTAGCAGTTGTATAGGGATAGTAAATAAGGGGACGTAATGACGGCACTCGCTCTAGTCATAACTTATTCCTACTATTCCTTCTCCCTCCCTCTCCTCCCTTCCTCTCTCCCTCTCTTCCTCCCTCCCTCCAACTCCTCTCGACGACCTTCCAGGGAGAATTATTGGGCCGGTGCTTTTTATTCCGCCGCATGTAATGCAATCATTCTTTTTTGTTAAGCTACTGACTGCCTTTCCTATTGCACAGAGGCAGAAGAGAGGATAGAGAGGCTTCGTTGAGTCTGTGTATGGAGATAAAAAAATGACCTATTATATGACTTTACAATTCTGTCAGCTGCCCCTCAACGACTCGTGTTTCAAAATGATAATGAAGTTTCAGAATGAAATTTCGAAGTAAACTGGATAATTTCATGAAAAAACAAATTTTTCTCGTGAAGGAAACAGATCAATGCAACCACGCCATGAAGATTATATAGTAGGTATGCTTAGTTTAATTACATCGAATCAGCGAATTCAGTTGTTCGTTAATATGGTTATTGATGTATTTGGATTGTTGAAATATACTGATTACAATGCATACCACACCAGAATACCGTTTAAAGTGTCTTCTTTTGATGAAATTCTCAACAGTGCTCTATTGTGAAAGGGAAAAACTCGAATTTAATATAAGTATAAATAAAATGTACATTATTTTTGCTCTTATGATACGGGAATTTTTAAGTTGTATACAATAATCTTTTAGTTAAACTGCACCTTAATTAGCACGCTTTTGCTAACACTCTGAAAGGCAAATGCCAATTAATGATATAACTAGATTTTTCCTACAACATTTTCCTATTCAACGCTGCATGTCAGAACAGCTACGTTCAATAAACGGCAAATTACACTTTGCCCGTAGCGGAGGCGCGGGCAGAGTGGATTATGCATGCGGGATTCAGAATTGTGGGAATAGTCGACTTTATATGTACAAAAATTGATGAATATTTTGCTATCTGAACGCCGAGTATTTAATGAATGAGTAACGAAATCCCTAAATCATTTGGCGAATGTAATCAAGAAAGGAACAATGCCCCTAGACTCTGCTGCGTTAAGCGGTAGTTTGGGATCGCCGGCACCTGTTACGGCCTTTTGTCTTCCGCGCAGTGGAATGCGGCTGGCGAATGCGCATGGCGTGGAATTCGGCGAGGCAGGGACCTGGCACGAATGGAAGTTTAAATGCAGGTGATGAGAAATTGCGGAAATAAGGGTGAGAGAAACTATTTTCTCCTACATGATTAACGTTTGGAAATACTCGAGGTGACCCTGAACAACAGTAAAAACCTTCGGCCGAGTCGCTCCCGCATCGATGAATAACTTGTGCTTCTCTTCATTAGCAATGCCACCCTGCATCAATAATGAAATAATTCTTCATGGTGGGAAATCATCATTAACGAACATTATCTAGATAAATTTTTCATCCATTTATGTCCTTCATTTTGTTTCCAATTGATAATAAACGAATTTAGAACGTACTAAAATAATACACTGGCAGCTCATTATAACATACCGTCTCTGAACCTGAATCAGGACATCATTACTAATAATAATTTTGAGTCCACACAGCTTTAGCATTGGCTTACCAAAACTTACGAGGCCTGGGAGTCCGAATATGAATATTGATTCGTCAAGAGTTTCAAAGAGAATAGGAGTTGTCTACCTTTTGCTGTTTGTATAATTATTATTATTGATAACGCAGGCAACTGGGGAAAGCTATCCCATTATTCTCCGATATAGAAATTATACTTTCGCTGTTTTCAGATATCCCAAAAAAATAAGCCATTGTTAATAATTAATTAAATAAATGGGCGATTACATATACATATAGCGGTACGTAATGAATCTCCGAGTATTTTTCTGGTCCACTCATTAATTTTGATATTTTAACATAAAGAGACACATGAAGTTCCAAGAATTAGAACGAAACTAAGTTTTAAAAAGAGTTTGCTAGTTCTCTACATATGCCTACTAGAAATTATGTATTTAAGATCGATCTTGCTGAATATAAAAGAAAATATTGAGGCGTCTCCCATTTATTTTAATTCTTTGTTTGAACAAAATTTACCTCCGCACTATTAACGTAAATCTTTATGAAAAGACCCGTTGCCATACAAAAAGTAAATAGTTTATTCGACAATGTTAATTTTCATTAACTGATTTGAAGATTGCCTTTATTCAACCACCTATTTGAAAAAAGTTTCACTTCCTAACTTGGCACACAATTGAAGAAACATGAGAATAAGCCAAGGTATGAGAATTGGATGAAGAGTTTGATAAAGTTTGATGATACTTGTCCATGAGTCCATTTCTGTGAATGATGATGATCATTACAATGAATTTCTTGATCATAATGAAGCGTCTTTGAAAAATATTCAAAGCTCTGAAATGCTTAAGTGAAACCAGTAAACATTTGTTGTGGATAATTAGTATAATATTCAATAGCACCAATTATATGACACCCTCGAAATTTTGTGCATTCGAACTTTAGCATGTATACCCCGCTGGAAACCAATACTAGGCCAAGTGTTTCATAAGAAAAAGATGACTATGCTCAACGTCATCACCACGTGTTTTCTCCTCAACAAAGACAGCTTCTGGATGATCCTAATTACTTATTATTCACATTTCGCGTAGAATCCTAGATTTTTTTATTTGCCTATGCTTTATGATTTGTTTATAGTTTATTATTATGCTTTTTTATTTCTTCATGCCTCTTGCCTAAGAGTATTCCCCATAAAAATTCTCCAATGTAAATCACTTCCATTTGATCAATGTAGTTACGTTTGATGGATAATTACGTTTTAATATAATAACAAAAACGTTTTTCAAATTAAAACCTAAAGGCATAATGTATTCCAGCAATTATAAGCATCATTTGGACGTGAAATTTATTTTATTGAATAGAAAAATAAACTTATACAAGGTGCCCTGTTGAAAGAGTTTTTCGTTTGAAAAAAGGAAGTTATGTTGCCGCACCCTGAACTTGCATGGCGTTATTTGAAAGTATATTTAGCTTACCATGCATCATTTTAATAATAATATATATAAATATATATATATATATATATAAATTAATAATTATTAAATAAATAATTATAAAAAGATAGCATAATAAGAGTGGATGACACTTCAGGTACACACAAGGGATGTTTAACTGAATTTGACCTGATAAATATTTTGTACATACTACCTTGAACAAAACGTTCCCGGAATAACCACCGTGTGGCGCTCCCATCGTTCTGATTTGAGTTCTGTTTTTTTGTTAAATTGATACATCTGTTGTTGATATTCCTTTTAAATCTTAGTGTCATAACTTGACATTTGCAAAAGTTACGTAGCCAAGAGTACATCTATCTCTGTGTGTGTTGGCGATTTTTTACAATCGCAGAAGTGGATTTAAATTTGCAACAACGAACTTGTATTAAATTTTGCGTAAAAAACGGATTTAGTGGCGCACGGACGTTGGAAATGTTGGAAAAGTGTTTCGGCAACGATTCTGTAAAAAAAACGGTCGTTTACCAGTGGCACGAGCGGTTCAGAAATGGTCGTGAGTCAATCGAAGATGATGAACGCAGTGCCAGACCATCGATATCGAAAGTCGGTGAAAAAATTGATGAAGTAAAAGAAATGTTGGTCAATAACCGCAAATTAACCATCAGAGAAATAGCGGAGGACTTGAACATTGCCTATGGATCCGCCCAAGACATTGTGGTTAATGATTTGGGTTTCCGTCGTGTAGCAGCAAAGTTGGTGCCAAAAGACCTCAATTTCATGCAAAAAAGAGACCGTGTTGACGTCGCAAAAGACATGATTTGCGAGGCTGATTCCGATCCCACATTCATCAAAAGGATCATTACTGGAGACGAGACGTGGGTTTATGAGTACGACACGCAATCCAGACATCAGGCAAGTGAATGGCGTTCACCAAATGAGCCGAGACCAAAAAAAACACGTCGTTTTCAGTCAAAAAAGAAGGCAATGCTGACGGTTTTCATGGATTACAACGGTGTAGTGCATCATGAATTTTTGCCAGAAGGCCAGACAGTAGTAAACAAAGAGTATTATTTGGGCGTTATGAGACGTTTGCGTGAAGCAATTCGCCGAAAGAGACCAGAAATCGTCGCACAGTGCGTCGAGACCGTCGCACAGTGCTATCATTATTCGTAATTTTTTGACGAAAAATGCAACAAATACCATCCAACAGCCACCGAATTCACCTGATTTGGCTCCCTGTGACTTCTTTCTGTTCAATCGAGTTAAAAACCCATTACGGGGAACGCGTTTTAGCAGCCGAGAGGAAGTAATGGAAAAATCGCAGGAAGCACTGATGGACATACCGAAAACCGAATATAAAAAATGTTTCGAGGATTGGATCAAGCGCTGGCATAAGTGTGTTGCAGTCGATGGGGATTACTTTGAAGGGGACAATATAGATTTAGATGAATAAACTTGTATTTTTAATTTTCTGAATAAATTCCGGGAACTTTTTGATCAAGGTAGTATTGTAGGAATACGATCCCTCATTTGGAATATTTTACTTTCCATCATCTATGATTCTAATAAAAGGAGAAAAGAGCTAAGGGTATACAATTTCTCTTTAAGGGTAAAGGAAAAAGAGCTGATTCCCGTGCTTTTCTCCATTCAGTACTGCAGTAATTAGAATTCCATCATATCAGGAATGTAGTTGCAAGATTCTTGATGCACTGATCCTTGTGTCCTCCACCTTCACATCAAATACGAGGAGCTACTGCTCCCTTCTCCGGGTAATGGATGGCATATCTCACAATTTCACATGGTGGCGCGTCACCCAGTCATCCCGTTGCGGAACATGCATGGGATTGTGTATCGCTTGATATCGCTATCTCATACGAGAATGGACGCAAACATCCATCCGAATGACGCCGCTTATTGTCCACGACTGCTGATCCTCAAGTGGACTCCGGCTAACTCCCCAGACTAGCCCCTATTGTGTAGAGATCCACAACTATCCAAAATCTTATGGAGGTATTCGGTAGTTTTTGACCTGACCCTGATCCCTCATCTAGAAAGAGTTTTCGCGGGAGAGGATAAGGAGGGACTGGGGAAAGGTGAGGATTGGCGCCGGGGGCGGTGGAGTGGGCGGCGGTGCGTCGGCTTAACGGTTCACGTGAATCGGCAATGCGCTGGGGTGAACCGCGATTCGCTGAAGCTGGGTTCCTGCGAAGGGAAGCGAGCGTTGCATTCGACCGGGTGGGGAAGCGGACCCTACGACCCTTGAATGGATGTTGCCGTCAAGAAAATACCTAACTGAAAACGTACTGCGAAAGGCTGGGTAATTTGAGCCATTTTTTTATTTTCTGAATGATTGCTGATACTAAAGATTCGTTTTCAGAATTCATGTCGAGAAATACCCAGCAATAAAATACACTGTTGCTTTGTTTTTAATATTACATGTACACCACATTGTTATGCTTCGGGCATAAAATTAAAATAACCGTGCTTAGTTAAACGTTTACATTGAGAAATCGTTAGCTCAATTTAGACTCACACTTGGATTAGAACATAGACGGAACACTATGTAACAAAACAGAAAAGCAATGAAATAAATAAAAAGATGTCATGATGCGGCATTATTCATTATTTTTGGTTACAATGGGTTTGGTTAAAATTATAGGCGGATTTATCTTAGACCGACAGATCGTTCATTGTTTAGTGATGATCTCTTCAGTTATTATGTGATAAAGGTGCATGCCCATAATGTAAAAGCAATAAGTATAAGATGTAATAAGAAGAAACACAGTCTCTACACTAGCGCAGCAGGATGTGAACTGAGTGTAGGGACATTTAGACCTGAGATGGCTATAGCCTAGCCACCGCTACGTTAGACCGAAACTTAAGTTACTTTCTGGCCAGCCCTCGTATTAAAGTAGGCTGTTGCTTCTGTTACTCAAAGAAAACAAAAGGGACTGCGCCCAGGCAAACATTTTATTTTAATGACCATCGCCTGCTCTCACCGTCATCTTTCCTGCCTATTCATAAAAATTACTGGCTTAACGAGTTCCGAAAATTATGTTGAACTCAGCAAAAATACCGCAGTTAGAGGACATTTAAAAACGGTTTCAGGACAAAATAGAGTCCTTATGAAAAAATTTTAAATTTTGGGTTTTAGTTTGGTACATAGCGCGTAAATCCACATCCTATATTTTGTGCAATGGATTTTCTTCTCCTTTCACCTTTTCTCATAAGATGAAGAAACAGCTTTAGTCATCATCATGGGGATTTCCTTCTTTTCTGAAAAAATTGTTTGTCTTCATAGTTTCCCAACTTAGATACATTTTCCTATTTGCATTTTGTCCGCACTGCCCGTGATTCATACATAAATGAGTGTTTTTCCATTTTTAGCCAACACTTTCATGGCTTATATTCAAGGAAACAATTTGATTAAATCAATTCTATATTTTCTGACATCATCACCATTAGAGCCGTCTTTTGCGAAGAATTTCACCCTGTTATTACGCCAAAGAGCTTTGATGTAGGTAAATATTCTCATCGACAGTTTAGTTAAGTAGGGCGAAGAAATAGTTGACGTTCTCCCGATTAAATCCCTCTACTCTAGCCCTTTTTTTTTCATTCGTTCTGTTTGACGAAGGGAAAGCTTTGGATTTAGCTTCATAAAAGTATAAAACCACTTTTTCACCACCATAATTTTTTCTCTTTGTCCGGGCCCTAAGGTATCTTGGGTGTTTTTCTGCGACGTCAAAAGGCTACCTTGTAGGCATCTTTAATTTTAGACCTAAAAAGCCCCTCTAGAAACATGAAAATGTGCTTTGTGAGGACTTTTTTCGTTTCTGCAGGAATGTCTGAAATTTTGTCTAACGTTGCTCGCTTCGATGGAAAACTATATTCAATAACTTATTTTTGCTATCAGATTATATACTTAGTGCAGTCTTAGGTACAAGAGGACTTGTTGGCTCCATCGTAACCGTTCTCGCATGCTTTCACATCCATTTGCATTCGTTCCATTCGTACATACTGTATTATTTCGTCATATTTATCGAGCGTGTTTCATTCTACCATATTGTTAATCGGTACCCCAATTAACTAGAATACATTAATTTAAGTTGAAGCTGAAGTAAAAATTATTGCACTCCTAATTTCATAATTCAAGGAATTCCTCAAATGGATTGGTGCAGGACTGTAGGGAACACGTGGAGGGCCATCTGAACGATTCTTTCCCGCCAGAAAAATAGTGCCGCCGGACGAACACACGGGGTTAAGCAATATTTTTACAAAATGTAATCAGTAGGTTGTAAAATAAAGTTTTTAAAAGCTTTATAGAAAGTGCAATTAATGAATTTTACATTCTGCAGCCAGCATCTTAGGCTCTGAGGTGAAATCATAGAAGGCAAACCATGAGAACAGACTATCAGGGATCTAGCTTGTTAAACACTCACTAGCTGTAGTATCTTCTAATGTGTCGCCCCTTAGTATTCCCCTCTCAAAATCGTTTAAATATCCATGGGGAGGAAAAAGACGTGGTCGAGTAAACACTTCTTTTGCCCCACTATCACAAACACAATATGTCCTTTCTCCTTTGTAGAATCGAATCAGAAGTATTCGGTGAAATATGATTTGATGTAGTATATTGCTCATAACTTTGGACGTACTGATTTATAATTATCATAATTTTAAACAAAAATGAAATTTCTATCTTTATGCTATTTTTAAAATGGCCGGCCGGCTTAATGATGTTTTATAGCAAAGAAATCTAGGCCGTGTGAATAAAACATATTGAAGTGTATTTACTAATTATTATGTTTATCAAACTGGTAACATCATATCCGAAATCAATATCAAAATTTTAATCGCTGGCTTTTCTAAGAGTAAAATGCAAGTATTATAAAATTCTTCAGAGAACCACTACGTTTGGCAATGTTTTTATGTATCTCCTAAAAGCAAGTTATTTCTTTATATTAAGGGCAATGGGTGACAGTATAAGCTGATTGTTTTACTTAAATGCATAGTTCCTTCTCTTTTTTGATACCTTATCCAATATGCATCTCTTTTTTGCATTATATTTAGTATATTCACCAAAAATTTCTGCCAAAGCTTTCCATAATCCTTTAATCTTTAATCACTGTATTTACTTAAAGAATCCATCCAATGAATCGTTGGTTTCATAAATGTTTAAAAATAATTAGTGCATCAATGAAAATTGATATGAGGAATACAAAAATCAGTCGTTAACTTATATAAAGTGTTAAGATATTTTAAGAAACACCACAATTAAATACGTTGTGCGTTTGTATGTAATATCAATTGGCATTTGGCATACAGCTGAAGGTGACATCCAAGAATTAGGATGGAATTCGTAGTTTATAACGATTTGCTGATGGTGTCTTTGATTCGTAACTGTTACATTCATGTTGATCTTTGGAAGTTCCCTTGCACAGACATGGATGGTAGTTGACAGAAGGGTAAATAAGGGATCTTTTTCAAGTTTAACATAGCTCCACCCAAAATAAAAGGGGTTTTTCAATAGGTTTCCCTCAGTCACCGCTCCTGGCAGAGCTGTTTATGAAGGACTTGAAAGGATCACTCTTTACTTCCGGTAGAGGGGGTGCGAAACACGTATATAAACCTGTGGATGATGTTTTTGTGGAGTGGCTGGACCAGAATGACTACTTCACAGTTTACTGGAACTACCCAATTTGTTAAATCATGCATACACTCGTGCAAAAATAGTGTAAATGGCCAACTTAATCTTCGAGGAATTAAGTGTTCAGTGTCAAAACATACATAACTTTGCAATTTTTTGAAAACCAAGCACGACCCTTAGGTTCAGATCAAATCTTGAAAAATGTATTTCACATTTATCCATTTAAAATGCATTTTCGACAATTGAGCTACCCACTATTCGAGATCACTTCCATTCGGCAACTGGTTTTCATAAAACTCAGAGCAGCGATCCAATATCGATTTCGTTTAGAAAATGTTGAAGGAAATACTCCACATAAGCAAACATAGCAAAATTAGTCATTTTCTGCTGAAGAACCAAAATAATTCAAGAAAAGTCCTAAAATATGATTTTAAAATATCCCGATATATCGAAGAGTAGTGTAAAAAATAATATTATCATTTATTTATACAGATTGGCAAAATTTGGCCGCCGAGAATCTTTTCCTATTCTGATCCCTCCCAATTTTTTGCTCCCGTTATAATCCCAAAGAGGCCACACCTATCAAACCCAACTTCCTCCCCGCCATAACGCGCCATCCCGCCCCTTTACTTCCGCTTCCCTACTCCTCCCAATACAACTACCTCCTCACCTCACCCCTTCTTACCGCGCCAACGAAGATCCTGCACTCCCAGTGTATATGCTTTATCTCGCCAGGCCTCAAACGGCGCTCACTCCGTCAGACTACCAATAGCCTCAAACTCTCATTGCGCCCCTTCCACTACGTGACTCATTGTCTCCCACTAAATTTAGGCTCAAATGAAATTTTAGTGAAATGATTGAAATGGACGGTAGGCTGTCAATGACTGTTTTCATGACCAAATTGATTTCGGGAACTGTAAATATTTACTGTTTGGAACCATATATTTTGCGCTGAGGTTTTCATATTTTAGCTCTGATAGGATCCAATAATTTTTTCAAGCGCGGAAAATTCCAACTTCGGAGAAAATTCTCTAATGCGGGAAAAATAGGGAAAGAAACTTGCCCCGATACCTTTCAATATGAGTTTCACCCACCGTTTAGGGCTTAACACGAGATGAGCTCTACGCTCGCCTATCAAGTCAATCTTCTGGTTGATTGATGATTTAGTCATTCCTTATTTTTAAATATACCTAAACATATATTTTAACAAAAGTGTAGAATGTTTCCTAAAATATTCTAAGACTTATTTGAAAAGTGCACTTTGTCGAATATATTGGTAAACTTGAGATTTTGATTTAGATCCATCATTGAACATATGAGTGACCTTAACTTTGTACTCTGTTGGCCCGAAATACACTTACAAAATATATATTTGAGGAGAAGGAGATGTAGTAGGCAGTTGCCCCTTTTATTTGGCATCCTAATGTATCCCCGGTCCAGAGGGTTTGTGTGCTTTATAGTGAAGTTTGTTAAATAGACCCTCACACGACACGAGAATTTCATTCATTTCCCTTTATAACTACGAGTGGTCCTTCACTAGGTTTGCCAGTTCGGCCGTAATGTCGCCGTGAAAGAATAATTTTAAATCTTTTATTTTTGTGTGCTTCTTCTAACTGAATAAACAGTTTGATCTTTGAGAGTTTTAAAATGAGGTATACTTTTGTGCCAGTCACCTGGAAAGGGGGGCAATACATTTGTGAATCTGTTTGTAAACATATATAGAGGGTACAGGATCAATTAAGGTAATAAAACTGATAATAATTAATTATAAATGAATAAAAGTCATTAACATTTGATCAACAAATATAATTAATTGAAAAAAATATAGGTTAATGACAAAGTCAGTAGATTAAATAATGAATAAATACCCAAATTCCCGTGCAAACAATATTTTTTAAACACATGTATCCATTTTGTGAATACGTTCATTTGATTTGGAGGTATATGTTGAGTACATCAATTGAACGCGTTCGACTTTTTAGAATGTCAAACAAGTCTCCAGAAAACTAAAAACACTGGCTGGGGGTGATAGACGGTATATTTGTATAACAAATGAACTTTCATGTTTTTTTGGTCATTGTAGAAGTGGAAGCATTGGGTAATTTTATCCGCTGTAGAACAAACGGCAGTAGTACTTTAATAATATGTAACTGCATCAAAAGTTTTCTAATGACTACTTTCAATATACTGAGATTACGTACCGGGTCTGTATCAATAATGGGTAGAATATATACGGGAATAGTTTTTTGTATATCAATATACAAGTTACAAAAACTCTTTAAAGTAGGTATCTTGTGCATCAGCACACCGATTCCAGTGCTTCTCTAAATTGCGGTATGCTTCCTGGAAGGCGTTCATGGGAACCTCGTTCAGGCACCTCGTTAAGGCCTCTCTGATGTAATCTAGCGTCCACAGATGGTTTCCTCCTAAGCTCTTTTATTCATAGGAGCAAAACGGATGACGTCCGATTGGGCTGAGGGGTGGTTAGAACAGTTTTTCCGCCTTGTTCTTGGCCAGGGACTTGGTCTAGTGGAAGGCGGTGTAACACGGCGTGTTGCATTTTCGTGGTGCATGCAGCCTGCTCCAATTGGCATAGATCTCCTTCCGAACGGGTTTAACTCTTTTCCGAACCCTTAGAGGACTCTCAAATAATATATCTCTTCACTAATCCACTGTTTAATTACCGTTAGTTACCCGTGAATCAATATTGAAACCATATATTTTATTAATTTAACAGCCGTAAATGCGTTTACATTTAGTTATTCAATGAGCAGTAAGTTTTCAACGGGTTACCTCATATTTAGGCAACTTTTTTCAATGCCGTCAGGTGAACTGCATTCCGAAACACCATGGAATCTACTCTATTACACTAATTGTATTTGTAGTTTTGACTTAAATGCATTCGATTTAACATAAATCTAATATATTCTTCAGTAGCAGTGAGGCGAAAAATCTGTTATTCTTAAAATTGGTGTGTATCAAGTAGCATTATACAAAAATAAAAATACACTATGTATATAATTATATATATATACACACACACTATGTATATACAGGGTTCGTCCGGAAAATAAGTGTACTGAGCTCAGGAAAAAAAATTATTACATTTTTACATATCTTAAGCTAATATTCCTCAAAAGAGGACCCTTGTGAGTCGATACACTTATTCCAGCGGCGTTCCCATTCCTGGTACGCTCCTGCGAAGGCATCATCGGGAACCTCTCGAAAACACGTCGTCACGGCCTCTTTGACGGCGTCCAAAGTCCCGTATCGCGTTCTTTTCAAACTCCTCTTTATCTTCGGGAACAGAAAAAAGTCCGGTGGTGCCAAGTCCGGGCTGTAGGGCGGGTGCGGCAGCGTTGCCACGCCGTGCTTGGCCAAGAAGTCCGACACGACAAGCGTGGTGTGAGACGTCGCATTGATGTGATGCAGCCGCCAGATGTTTTTGATCGCTGCCCGGACGCGGGCGACTCGTTTTCGAAGCCTGTCGAGCACTTGGACGTAAAATGTAGCATTTACAGTTTGTCGTTCAGGTACAAATTCGTAGTGGACGACTCCCCTTTTGTCAAAAATCCGTAAAAAATCAGTACACTTATCTTCCGGACGAATCCTGTATATATACACTATGTATATATATCAATATATATATATATATCGATGGTGCGAATATATATATATATATATATATATAGTCATAACAAACACAGAAACCAAAACACACAAAAGAGGGACTCACTGGTTCTCGAATTTTCGGTGGTCCAACCACCTTTCTCAAGAGGAATTAGGAACAGAACTGAGGCAGAGGAGGGCCCGAAAGCAGTGGTAGGAAGGAGAAGGGGAAATGGGGGAAAAGAGGGGAAAAGAAAGGAAAAGGGGGGAAAAAAAGGGGGGTAAGGCATTCGAGGTGAGGAGTTTGGAGGGGTAGTGTGTGGCGCGGGAATTTTAAAAAAGGTGGGGATGATATGGAAGTTGTTGGGGGCGGAGGGGGATGAAATTATTTGGGGGCAATTAATGTCTATATATATATATATATATATATATATATATATATATTAGTGTCTGCATCATTTACTCTTTGCCATAACGAGCGTAGTTTATTAGGGTTTATTAGCGTAGCTTAGGGTAGAAAACAATATTTCATCTAAATTTGTGAACTAGTCTTACCAAGTGTGCGAATGCCGTTGTATCCTCAGTCTGATGAAACGAAAACACCAGCTTGACTGTATCCTAGTGGTTAGGCAAATGTACGATTCACATGCGTAATACCAATTGCATAACCATTAGGATACAGAGGCCTTGGTGGCATATAAGCGAGAGAAAAATTTCACTTTCCGGTTTACCTTTCCATTAGTTCTTTATCCTTTTAACTGTACTGCAATTAATTGGACTGCTTAAAGTTCGGATATTAAATACTGGAAAAAATAAAAATAGTTATAAATAAAGAAGAAATCCAACTTAGGAGCTTTCATTGTGAGTAAAATCAAATACTAAGACTAATCAAATTTAAATAAATATACGTATTGCTTACATTGTTTACATTTTCTGCCTGTCAGAGAGTTCCTTATCAATTCAATTCAATCTTTTTTCAGTCGACTTGTAGAATATTCAATTTTTTAATTCTTTAAACTTCTATAAACTCAAACTTAGTTAAGAATCTTGAACTAGGAAAGTATATGCACCTGAAATCCTTTTTTTTTAAACTACGGCTCTGCAGTATGGCTATATGGTTTTACAAGTAAATGTAGAATAGATTAAATTGATACCTTGAAAATAATCTCAGATTTTCTCCTCTTTTTGACATTTAGTTAACTGGAAATGATTTAAAAATATTCATCCACAGACTATTCAGTAATGATTAGGGAGATAAAATCTACGGAGAAATAAATAATAAAATGGTTGGAAGGCACTCTCCTGCAAAGCCATAAAACAAATTGATTGGTAGTTAAATCTACAAGTAAATATTTAAAATATACACCCTATTTCAATTTATGGAAAAATCCGTTGAATGAAAACCTTAATTCTACTAGGAGTAGTTTATTAAAGTATATGTATATATTTCTACATAAATAATTTATATTCACTAAATAGTCATAAAAAATTAGGAAAAAACTAAATAGGAAAAAAAAATTATTACACTTTTACATATCTAAAGCTAGTATTCCACAAAATAGGACCCTTGTGAGTCGATACACTTGTTCCAGCGGCGTCTCCATTCCTGGAACGCTCCCGCGAAGGCATCATCGGGAACCTTTCGATGACACGTCGTCACGGCCTCTTTGACGGCGTCCAAAGTCCCGTATCGCGTTCCTTTCAAACTCCTCTTTATCTTCGGGAACAGAAACGTTCTCTAAAAAATGTGGATCATTTTTGCAGTGATCCGCAAGTTGTGTAGCGATTTCCAAACGATTGAGTCTTTGATCATCACTGAGCACTTTCGGCACCAACTTTGCCCAAATTTTTCGCATCTGTAATTGGTCCCTAATAATCTCGAGCACTGTTGTTTTTGGCACATTACACTGCTCTGCTATCATCCGAACACTAAGACGACGATCAGAGTTCAGTACATCGCGAACTTTTTGCACATTTTCGTCGATGAGTGTCGTTGATGGGCGTCCAGGCCGTAGTTCGTCGTCGACCTCTTCTCTGCCCTCCACGAACATTTTGTGCCACAAAAAGATCATGTTTCTGGACATGGTTGACTCCCCGTAAGCCTGGTTAATCATACCGACAGTTTCGGTAGACGATTTCCCACGCTTTATCGCAAATTTGATGGAATAACGCTGCTCCAAAAACTTCGGCATCGCGTTCCGTGACGTGGGTCGAGCGTGGAGGTTCGCGTTAACAGAGCTCCTCACTACATTACAGCTCAGAGCCGACTGCCTTTTTCGGCGTCGCTTGCCAACATACCCCCCTCTAATCGCAGCCCGTCAGAGCGGTGCTAGGCGCGCCTGGAGCGGCGGGAAAAAATCAGTAACATTATTTTCCGGACGAACCATGTATGTATATATGATTGAAAGTCTTAATATCGTGGGAAAGACAGAAAGACGCTAATGGTGAAACATAGTAACCATTTTTGGAAACTATGTTGCCATTATTTACAAATTATTGAAATGGAAATGCTAAGGAGGGGTATATATTGAGCGTTTTTGAACTATAATAGAAATATATTTTATTGAGGTGGAAAAAAATGCAGAAAATACTGCTGTAGAATTACAAAGTAATGATAAAGGAGTATTTCACATGGGATGCACGTTAATGAAAACCTGTGGAATCGGAAGAGAGACTGGGAAAAACGAATCTCCATTGAGAACGCAAATTGTACTTCAAATATGTAAGGGAGAATACTTCGCTGGAAACTTAGCCTTGAAGTTCAATCATCCATTTCACGAGGTAGTTTTTAATAATTCAGGTTTTTTGCTGTTGCAATGAGATGAATGGAAAGAAAATATTGGTGACATCTGAATCTACTCCTTCCATTTTGTCAGAAAGGACAAAAGATGACCTTTTCATAAGGTACTGTAACACGAAAGCAATATCGAAACAAATGAAGGAAATTGAGGTTCGGGAACCTCACTTGTCTTTTTTTACTGGTAGGACATTTCAAGTTTGTGGTTTTCTTATTTTACGGTCTTCGTAAGAATGATGTGTGGCGGGGAGAGAGAGTTTGGAGATGCGGAGCCTTTTTGGCGTGTCCCGACTGAAACTACGCAAGAATATTCGTTTTTGTGGAGAAAGAGAAAATATCAACAGGGTTCTTACCCAATGATTTCGTTTTTAGAATATTTCCTATATTTATGAGAAACTCGTTTAGAAAATAACCAGCTTTTTCGTAAGGTCCCCATAAAAATAACATAGAGGGAGTTTTCTCATCAAATTCTTTGACGAGTAATCTTTTCTATGGGATATAAAAAAGGCCCGAATGTGGTTTTAGTTATGTCACAAGACATTTGATGAAGATACTTCTTTCTCTATTTTCAAGTGCTCCAAAACATAGAGTAAGGATACTTTCCTTTGGTTTGAGTTTTCATTTTGAATAATTATTGATGTCTATTTAAGGTGTAGGATAATGCGACATGTTAAATACCGGTTAAAATATTAGTAAAATTTATATGCTGAAGAACTTCTTTATTTATTATATTTTTACGTATTGACTCTACTAATTTATTACATATTTGCAAAGTTGTAAAAATAAATATTGATGTTCAAAATACATTCATATTGATATTTCGCGTTTCGAGTAAATACAAATGAAAATGATCGGCGTTTGTCCATGCGTCCAGATCTCAATTGCTATTTTCAATAGAATAACACCAATGGATGAGAAAATTTCAATTTGTCATTCGAATATATTCATTAGAAGAGATTTTTTGATGGCTTAACCCATGCCTTTCCTTAAATTCGAAATTTTAAGATCTATTTGGACCAAACAAGAAAATGTCTTAGACGTTTAGATGCCGCAGACTTCAAGGTAGTTGAATGTCATGGGCGTTGTCCATTGAGCTGGCTCACTTCAGCTTGTTTAGCGGGTAATGGTTGCTGCTGAGGCAATGGGATCTTCTAGACCAAAAGTATTTCCGCTCATGAAAAAGGAATTTTCTAATTACAACTTTTGGAGTGCCAGCAAGTCCGCCTATTACAACGGGCCACTGATGAAAGGTTTGTCTGTTTTTGTTATCGTTCCATTAAAATAGATTGCTTTTTCATAAAATAAATTGTTTTTAAATTTAGTAAATAAGGACCACTCGATTTCATGAATTTAATCTAAAAATGTGTCGTGAAAAGCGTTTTTCCGAAGATTGGAATACAGCATGTTATATTCAAAGAAATCTTTCAGAAATTTTTTTCATTTGAGTTTTTCGCCATGATTTTAGTTCGTAAATTTAGTGAGAAATAGTTGGACGAGCGGTTGGTCAATTAAAGGCTGATGGTTTAAAACATTGCAGGTCTTTTCATTTGAGATTATATCAAGGGGTGCTAAAAAGTCTTGATATACTATAACAGGTATTTAATGATTTCCGAGTCCTAGAACGTGAACCCGCAAATTCATGCGAGTCAGCCCGTGGAGACGTGACCGGCCGGAAACAAGAAGACAAGGGCGTGGATGCAACGCGACCTTTAGGTTCTCGACTCATTTGAAAAAATTATAAAATAAAAACATTCGCGCTCGTGTGACCCAGGAACTATTTTTTCCGCCGCGACTCGTCGGATACACACCTGGATAAACAAGGTGCGGCGACCTTGCGAGGTGGAACGAAGGGCGCGCGTGCGGAAGGACGAAGGAAAGGCACGATGGGGGAGAGCAAATGAGGGGCGAAATCAAAACTTGGTGCGTCGCATTCATACGTGTATGCCTTGCCTGTGAGTTTCGCAACTCGTAGGGGGCAACCGAGCGCCCCATCGGAGCGCACCTCTTGTTTGTATTATTTTTTTAGCAGCGAACCGTGTGTTGGGGAGGAGATAAAAGCGTCGGGGCATCTTGGCGAGCATTTTACTCCATTTCCATCCCAAAAACCACGCACGCGGTATCGCCGTGAGCTCGAAGCCTGCCCCTCCCCCGCCAACCCACTTCTGCTCCGCCCCCATCCCTCCCGACCCCATTTGGCACCCGCCCACCCTGAAACAAACTCCTTCCCTCGCTGCCGCGGTGTCAAATTACAGGCAATGCGATCCTGCGACGAAAATGCATTTCCCAGAAAGAGGAGCGATTATAAATGGTGAAAAATTCTGATATTTCTCTGCTAAACTTATCACGGAAGGTCTCTAGGTCTTCCAGATCTGCGCGGAACTCTACAAGTCTGTGCTAATGTGTGGGGCAGAGTGTGAATCCATGCCGGACACGCAAAATCAAATTTAACTATTGAGTGCATTTTAGTTTCCAATGAAAATATTAAACAATTGAAATGTTGGAGATAATATTTATGATAGTGTACTTATATTAAAGTATCCATGGCTATGGGAGTTTTCATTTTAGTTTATGAATTGGCGAAGCCGTAGAGCTCAAGTTTTAAAAACAAACTTAGCTACAAACATTATTACCTTGCACCGTGATATGCAGTTATTCTGATACCTTACTCTTCGTGTAGAAATTGCATTCAAATTCGACAGCATAGTAGGATTTGGATTTACGCAGACTGAACACCGGTATATTCCCTGCCTACAAGACCTATCCTGGCACCCCATATCGAAATAAACTATTACTCCATACTGCATACTTTCTTCCTCTCTTCATTCCGTCCAACATGGCTATCCTTTTCATCTCCATTTCATCGTTTGAACAAAAATCTCCCCTCTACACCCGAGTTACCAGAATTCCATCGCCAATCAAAATGCTCTGTCTGCATCGTCTATTCTTGCCTTCCTTGGATTTCATTCAATGATCCCCTACTCCTTTGTAGTTTGATTTCCTATCGGTTCATTTTATTTTCCTCGTACTTCTCCATATCCAAACCACAAAGCCCTTCTATCTATCCGTATTATCTTACTTCATCGGCATTTCCTCTATTATTTTCTTAATATTCTAAATTATCTTCTGCGAAGTTCACTCTCTTTGGCTGAAAGCTACGAAATTCTTATTCTTATATCACCACTACCTCAACCATCTACGTTCATTACACCTCCAGGATGGATGATATATTTTTTCAGCTTCAGTTTTTGCACTCCGGCGTTAATATCTACCTTTAATTTCTTGAGCTCCAAAAGAGCTGTGACTTCTTGTTTTACATGCTAATTGAAGGTTTGGTCATTCGCGATTCAAAATGATGGTAAAATTCCCCACCTACATTAGTTCCCAACTATAACCCCTCCCACGCTACTTTAGCATTCACTCCGCGTATACGATGAAAAGCACGGATGATATCGGGATAATGGACCGCCCCTCCTTATCTTCCTTCCTAACACTGCTTATCCATCCTTTATATTCTCCGTTCGCACCTCAGAAATCTGAGACATATACTGCATGCGGATAAATTATATGTTGCTTCAAGCTACTCCAATTTTCTTTGATTAATTTATTAATTCTAAAATATCTACTCTATCTAACGCCCTTTCGAAACCCGCGCATCAAACTTTGGTTGCAGTGCTGGTCGTCTAGGAGAATTACAAATCTGATCGATTCACCAATACCCAAGCAAAATATCCCACTATTGGAAAATGGTCACTAAAAAGCAATAATTAGGCATTCAAATACAAGAAAAAACATAAATTGCACTCTGCATTGATTTATCAGTTATAGATTTGGGTATTACGTAGGAATTTATAACATATATAAAAATTGTGTGAATAATGGGAGTTTATAATCAAATCTCGGAAAATATAAAGGTCAGAATACATGGATAAAAAGAAAAGAAAAATAAGTTAAATAATTATGTACAAAAAAGTAAATTACAAGATAAATTGGAACTCACGACTTTAAGAGCAACTTCCTCCGAGGCACATCGTCGGATGTCGTTTAAACTCTTGAATTTTAGCAATAGAATGAACATTGTTTTTTCTCGGAACGACAATACCATTAAAAGGAAGTGCCAGTTGGGTCTTGTAAGATCTACGCTTACTGAAACCGTGTTGGTTGTTTGTAAGTAAACTCGGGAAATCTACATGTAAATAAATGTAACAGTCCGCAAGCTGACTCAAGGGCGTACAGCGTGGGATATTAGGTATCACCACCCGTAAAACAGAATCAAACTACTTGCAAAACTAAAATATTCATGCAAATTTACCCCACAAGGACGTGGCCAGAAACAATATCAATTTACACGAATGCAAATACGTACACAGGCCAGTAGAATACACTTCTACGCACAGCATACCTGTAGAATGAGCCAAATTACATTTTCCTTCGGGAGAAAGATGCGTCCGAAGGTATATATTTGAGCAAAATCAATCGAAGTTTGCTACTTGTTTGCGGTGTGACAAGGGGTGTCTAATCCAATTTATTATTTTCTTTTTGATACCATAGCGTTTACATTTGTTGAACGATTACTTTTTAAGAGTTTAATGAAGGCTTTCATGATGTCCAGAAATCCTGCATCAACTTTTGTGTTTTTTCCGACCCAAGAACAAGTATTGTAAATAAAAAGGCCAAATTTGGTTTCATACGAACATTATTTTTTCTAAATTTTTGCATGAGTTTCGTCACTTTTCAGTTTACTAGGCAATTATTTTTCTGCTCCAGGCCACGTGATTTCAAGGAAAACCTTGCACCCCAAAACTTACAATGCTTATGTAGCAAATACTTTCCAAAAATATATTAAAAGTCGGCTGCAACTTACGCTTTACTCCTTTGTAATCAGCCCGGTCATACTAGCAGCTTTCTGATTTTTCTCGGTATTCATATTTAATTGAACTGGCACTACCTTGTGGTAACTAATTCTATCAAGCGCTTCTACGATGCTAGGCTGAAAGTTAATTCACTCATGCTTGTTGAGCGCGAACAAAAACAGATAGTAAATTCGAGAAAAAGGTACAGTCAGAGAAATAGATAATAGAACGGATGGATTGAAAGTGTAATTTCTTTCCTCCTACAATTAGGAATCAAAATGTACCTTACAGTAATTACGTAAATAATATAAATACATGTGAAGCTATTTTACGATCGCTATTTCATCTAATTAGTAAAATTTCCAAGCCAAAAAGAAAGAAAGATTTGTACTTTTCCACAGATTTTATTAGATGGTACAACGCGTTTCACCGACTTGCGGCATCATCTGATGATGCCGCAAGTCGGTGAAACGGTCGCAAGTCGTTGTACCATCTAATAAAATCTGTGGAAAATTACAAATCTTTCTTTCTTTTTGGTATGGATATTAAATACTTCCACGAAGTGAAGCCTGAAACAATAGAAAATTTCCAAGACTTGTAAAGCAAATCAAGTATTTTGCTTTAAATTTTTAGACTGATTCTTTGGCATTGTTAGTGGTACAATAAGTAACGGTACATTCATGGACAAATAGCGATAGTGTCTGACTATACTTTTCATATTTATGTACCATATATTTACCATCAGGTATACATATACCTGTATGCATCACAAAGTTGATTTTCCTACATACAAGGTGAAAATTTTTAAATAGATTTCACAAGCGAAATCAATCTGGCTACCTACCCAGATTTGATTATTTTCATCGTGGCAATGATCACTAAAATTTAAATCGAAATTTACTTAACAGTTTTTTAAACAATTATATAATATAAACTTCAGAATATGTCGCTCTCTTAATTAAGCAACTAAGTTAATAGCAAATCAAAAGCTGTTTAAAATATGAAATTGGTTAAATTTCATTCCTAGACACTAAAGTATCGTTCAGCATGTACTACAGTGCTTAAAGCTTATTAAAAAAGAGTATCATGCAAGTACATCGAATTCAATTTAAATAAGGGATAGGACTAGAAAAGGAGATGGAAGGAGGGCATTTCGCCGAAGAAGTCCTCCAAAAAGCTAAGTACGCTGTAATTGTGCCTATGCTCACAAGAAACGAATTGATATATTGTAAGTACACTCGTGCAAGCCAACTTGTTCATTAAAACCCTGATACGTCTACGAAGTGTATATTCCTCGAGAGACGCATCGTGGGTAGCAGTAGTCGAGGTGAAGGTTTATCCAGCCTGTCACCCGTTTCCCCTTCGTCACCCCTCCACCCCCTGGACACACATCCGTGCTTACAAAGGGAGGGCAACATCAACAAGCAACCTCTCTCTCTCTCCCCTAAAGTGAAATCCACTCCCTTTCCATCTCCCTACATCCCCCAACACGATCTACCCTCCCCCCCGTCAGATGTTTTTCCCAGGGTTCCCCACCTCGGCGTCAAGGGTGAAGGGGGCGTTGAACCCTTCAGGGTCTCCTGTAAGAGACTGTGAGGGCACAGGGGCTGCGCAGGGGCGAGTCTGATACCTCGCATCTTTTCCCTCCATCCCATGTCCGGGAAATCACGCGTGGCGATGCGTGCGGCGGACCCCACCCAGGGAGTCGGTCATCTGTAAGCCCACGAAGTGCGTGAGCCTTCGTATCTCGCCCGAGCAGGTGAGATTATCTGAACATTTCCCTTCGCTGGTGAATGTCACGGCTGGTGAGGGATGGTGACCCCGGGTCGAAAGGGTGTTGGTGTGTCGCTTCCTCGATGATTGTTCGTATGGCCAGCTGACCAAGCGTTCGCATTAGCGAAACCTCACCGTTAACACCACTCTCGTAGACAATGCCTGAGCGTCCATGCAATCTCCTTGGCGATGGCTGGTGCGATTACAAGTTGATTGTAGTTCTTGATTAACCCTCTTCTACCTGCTAGTGTTTAAACGCATGCTTCTCCAAAGTTGTAAAAACAACTTTACCACCAAAAAACTCTAGGAATCTTCAACGAAACTTGACAATAAGGCAAAAAATTATTTTTTAAAGAGTTTTTGTAAAACAAGCAATTTGTTTTTTGATTAATCAAACTAATAGCACATTCTATATAATATCACAATCTAAATTTTGTGGTAATCCGCCATTAGTCATTGAAGGCATCTTCATCTACATATTATCCCGCAAGCCACCACGTCTACCTGTGGCAGGTGGTTAGTTAACCGCCCGTAAAACAGAATAAAACCACACGTAAAAAAAAACTTTCTTGCCAAATCGCACCCGCAGGGAATTTGTCCCAATTTGGGTTTTCCCAAGAGTAGTAAATCTGAGCCGATTAAAAAAAATTATCTAGAATTGATGAATTTACTCAAAAATCATCGAAGTAGCACCCTGGTAGGACCCTCGTGCGTCCACGCACCGCTGCCAGCTTATTTTTCACGCCTCGAACATCTTCTGGAAGGCCCAGAATTCTGCTAACATCCCTCGTCACGGCCTGTTATAACCCTTTTACCGAGCCGTAATGACGTCCTTTCAGCACGGATTTGAGGCGAGGGAAAAGAAAGAAGTCTGGTGGGGCGTTGTCTAAAAAATATGAATTCTCAATTACATGATGAAGAAGCTCTCGACAGATCCGCGTGCGAGTGTCCTTTTGTTTGTCCGAGAGCACTTGCGGCACCAACTTTGTACATACATTTCTCATACCCATGTTTTTGGTCACAAGTCAATGCTCTTCACTTTAGCGATGCCAAATTCATCATAATCCTTGCGAACCTTTAACTTGCGATCCCTGTTCAAAAAAACTTTACTCTTGTAAGATTTTCGTCACTTTTTGTGGTAGAAGGACGTCCTTAACGTTCGGAGTCTTTAAGATCTTCTCTATCCTCCAATAAAAAATCTTGTGCCACTCAAAAACACCTGATTTGCCGATGGCGTTATCACCATAAGCTACCTTGAGCATTTAATGTAGCTCTTTCTCAATTTAGCTCAGGTTCACGCAAAATTTAATAACTTGACACTGTTCCAAATACCGCTAAGGTAGAATCTTTTCGACAGTAGTTATTCGATGGAGTCCCAAATGCTTTCTATGTCGCTTTTAGTAAATGACTCAGATCTGCTGACTTGTGCTTGTTTAATATCTCCTCCATTTTATCATCTCTATCTTTTTTAGGAACTTAGAAAGATTTTTGGAATAGTTTGTAGCACGCGATTTTTTTATATCTCTCAGTTCATATAATTCAGTATCTGTACTCCGGATGCGATGATATAATTCAACTACGTTATTTATTTAAACTACCGCAGGCAACTTCTATTACTGATATCGTCTCTTTACCATTTTTTGGGGCACTGATGCAATTGTTTCTATCTGAGCTGTGTCTTTTTATAGTCAGTGTAAATTTGCCTTATTGTCTTGGTGATCTCGGAGTCAAAGTCTGATCTGAAGTAACAAAAAGTTTTGGATATTACATTATATTCCTGAGTATATTACTTGTCTTCTTTCCTCCCTATGATGAAAAACACTCGAAACGTGTTCGTGTATCCTACTCGCTATCAACTTTGATTCATCGGCGGTATAATGAACCCCGGAGCGATTGAGTGGGTCCCAACATGATGAAAGGACAGGCCTCAGATCACCAAAATCTACTTCATACGCCCAACAAAATCCCCACAATCTTTGATTTTTACCGTATATGGATCTCCACGTGAGGATTCTGCGATCAAAACGCGGCACAATGTCACAGAGGGTTAATTGGAATAGTGTTTGGTACTTAAGTAAACGAAAACTATGCTTTTACTAATATTTGGTTATGATTTTTTAATGATTAAAAAAAACTCTATAAAAAGGGTGGCATTATGCTCAAGAAACTCTGTAGTCACATTAAATAAGATAAAGATGATTCAACTTTACCTAAAATTTTACAATGTTGACATCTAAGGAAGATGCTATATTTTAAATTTTTATGAATAACAGTTATAAAACTAAAATAAAAAAGTTTTGTTTTCCATTTAGAACCTTATTTTTGTACACTAATGGTACTTACTGAAAAACTACTAATTATTAAATTATTTAATATAAGTTGACTGAATGAATGGTGGAAGGAAGTTGGCGGATTGAAGAGGGTTATATTATATCGAATGTCACATTGTATTTTATAAGGAGGGGCTTGCAAATGACATACCTTTGTGTAGTATGTGTCCATCTGAAATTTTAAGAAACCGCTATCCTAACAGTAATACTTAAGTTAATAAATAAAACAAAAGGCCTACGCACAACAGAGAGGGAAACGAATCAGTAATAAGAATTCATTGGAATTCGTGGATAGAAAAAAACTACCTTGATGAGTTTTTTAAAGAAAAGAATAGATTGCATAAACGCACCGCAAAAAAACTTCGGGATATGATATTATTCAATTAAGACTATTATTTTAGATGCGGGTATTTCTGAAAATAGTGCCTTAAAATACATCCACATCATACCCCCAAGCCGTCGCAAAGGCGTGAGGCGGGAGTATACTACCTACGGAAGTGGGTAGTACTCGCATACTACCCCTCCGACACACGCCTTTTATATATATGAAAGTATTTGTAGCATAAAATGTGTGGTTTGATCCTCGATTTTAGGAGGCTATGCGGTAAATATTATGTTTAGCTAAAATACGGAAAACTTTCTCACACGTGTCTTTTACACTTTAAAACTGTATCTATATTTTTCCTGAATTCTGTTTTTCATTTGGAGACAGGTGTAATTTGTCTTCACTAATGTTTCCTTATATTTTTACATTTTCTTCTTTTCAAAAGATTTACGAACAGCAGATCGCCTGTTAATTTTTCAAAGGTTATTTTTTTGCGATTCTACAACAAGAGTATGCCTGTATAAATTTTTAGAAATTTGATTGATCAACAGTTACTAATATCAAAAAAGGAAAAACTAATTATGCGATAAATTTTCCGTGCAGTGGAAAATTTGATTTGCGAATTGAATGCGAGGTTTCAAAATTTTTGTTTTATCAATTTTTAGGAAATTAGTTCAAAATTATTTGATCTTCGGTATTCTAATTGTTTGTTTAAGCTATTTTATACGTTTTTAGCACAAAATATATGCTATTGTGTTTGTTTTAGTTGGTATTTACGTTTTATTTATGACATTCATTTTTTCCTTGCGTTTTGGTGACACACGATATTTGTTTAGAAATTTTCCCTCAGTATTATGATTTTCGTTATTGATCGAAAGTATGCAGTGTCATTTATTTGACAAAAATTAATGAAATATTTATTCCGACTATTTACTATCATTTGCATGCGCGGTGTTTAAGGATCCATGGAGTTCCTACTTGATTTTCAAGTACATAGAATTTAAAATTAATTTGATCTTAAAATCTACTTATCAACTTGATGACACAACGGAGATAAAACGAATGTCTACCTTAGAGGGTAATTTATTATGTATTATTTTGACTAGAGTTTGTTCTCAATGTGACATTTTAGAATTTGTTTGCTTGCGAATAAATTGTATTGCACCAATAGCATTATTTTGACAAAATAATGGTTGATATTTCACTAGTCTTTCATTAAGTGGTAAAATGTTTCAATTTTGGTTTAGAGTTAAAATGGACGGGTTAGAAGAGATAAATTGAAGGAAGTCAACATCCTATTTTGTGGGGGGAGGTGAAGGGGGAATTGGTTTCGAGGAATGAGAATAAATAGCTTAAGATGATCTTGGGTTTGCTTCAGGCGCCCATTTCAGTCAAACCACAACTGTGCCAACTGGAGAGGAGTAAAATAAGTACACAGTTAGGAAGTAGAAACTTATGTGGCCAAGGTTTTTGGCATTGGTTTCGTAGAATGAAGTAACGGTAACTGACATGTTTCCCTTTGAAATCATTTCTATTGGGAAAATACTCAATTGACATTGCACGAAAATTTATTTTTTTCCTTTTGATTGAGGTAATTTATCTTGTTACAAAGTTGTAAATGCTGATAATCAGTTTAAAGAACCCTGTAGTTTTTTTCTATGCTTGCTTAACGGTCGGGAATCCACTTAAAAATTTGTCGAAATATCCAGAGTTTTCGAAAAATGTTAATTATAGGTAGGTACGAGTATATTACGATATCAAGGTGTGAAATACTCACATATGTACGCGAGGTGGGCCAATGGTGATAGGACAAATTGGATAATTTTTTAATTTTTGGATATTTTAGGAAACATATAGCTTTCAATATGAATTGACGCTTACTATTAAGAAAATGATTTTTTTTCAACGATGGGGCGATTGTAGTTTTCTGGCTGATATGAATTGTGGTGCAAGAAAATATATTTCATCCTGAAAGGACCTAGAGAGGGCAAGGAGTCAGTTCTCTTAAAAGACTGTTTAAGTGACGGTTATTTGCTATGGTTTTGACGGGCTCGATTGCTAATGAGCGATCATAAAAACGCATGGTATAGGATAATCATCTCCTGAATCTATTTTATTGTGATAAAAAATTTCAACGGTGGCTCATAGAACGTTTAGTTTAATCATCTTTTTATCTTGTTTTCCTCAACTATTTATGTCACCAATCAAACTCGTTGCCGCTAATTGCAGTTCTTGCTACTTTATGCATCTGAGCATTCCCGCTCGCTCCTGATCATCTCATACTCATCCCCGGTTCAAACCGCACCTTCAATTTCCCCTACTCTTAATGATCTCCGATACCGTGCCTGAATCTGTCCCCGATTAGTCTTCATCCCCGTTCCTGATTTGTGTTTCATCTCATTTCCTTTTTTCGCGTGTACTCCTCCCCGTTTCGTGTTTTTTCCCAAACCCGGTCTCTCCTGTGTTCTTCTGCCCTTCGTCGAAGTGCTTCGTGTTATTAAGTGTTTTATAAGTACCAGTAAGTGCTCCTTAGTGCATTTCTTAATGTTAAAAAATTTTCCCTCGGTGTATTTAAGAAAAAATCTCTTAATTTTCAATAAGTTAGCGCATTACTTCTTGTTGCTGGGTCACTTCTTTTTTTATTTTTTTCTATGGTTAATTATTTCCTTTTTGATATTCCTATTAATATTTCTCATTCTAATTTGTCTCCAAATGATTTTTCACTAGAATAATTATTTCATTACGTAACTATCTAATTTATGTAAGGTCGTGGCGGTCTACTTTGTCTTGTCTCAAATTTCTTTTAGGATATGTCTTCTATGTATACTATATTTATCGACAAGTACGCTTCTTCTTTAACTTCTCTGATGCCATATCTGGGCATTCTTCACTGCAACACACAAAAATACTCGCCCTCACACAATCTCGTGACTAACTTCACCACCTCTTGATATTCACACAATGCATCCAACCCAACCCACGAGTGAATGGTGTTCGGTCGACCTCTTTCCTCGCGATTTTGGGTGGATCGCGAGGTGCCAGGTGCATTAGGAAATAGAGTGAATGTTTGTAGAATGATTAGTGACCTACCACCACCTGCCACACGTTCTTGTGACGACCTGCGGGGTATTGTGTAGATGTAGATGCATGCACATTGGATTTGTTTAGTTACTATCGAAAATTTTTTGCTTATGCTTGTTTTGAATGCCAAGACAGGTCAGGCGACCGTGCTGGAGTGTATGCATGTTATGAAGTACTATATGTTTATTGATAATATAATTATGCAGTTAAAAAAACATTTTCATTTTTAATGATTCCAAGTATTTTCTTTTGTGTTTGAGAATTGGAGCCGTATTATAAAAATAGTCGTCTGACTATAAGAGATGCTTATCGGAGAATTGAAATGTCCTCAAAGTGCCGGAGAGACACCCCCGACTACTTTGTTTAACGTGAAATATGGGTCTATTGAATGCATTTTAAGGTTACTGTTAAAAATTATACAGAATTAGTGTAGTGGCCAAATTGTGGTGGTTCACGGATACTTGTTCCCATACTCAAGTAAACATTGATCAATACAGAACCAAAGAACCGAAACATTAGAGCTGATAAGGATTTCTCAGCGTAATTTGCCTCTATTTAGTGATTACGTTGCACCCGAAATGCATATATGCATATCATTGACTGAATTCCTTGCGCTCATCACCACCAACACGAATTGGAGGTTCATGATGAAACCAAAGTAAACGAAAACCTCTGAAAACTATCTAGAAAATATGAGTATTCACCCAAATTGGCGGGAAATTTGAATTTTGGTGGAATTTGGGGAAATAACTTGATTGCGACGTTTTTCATGCAGTAGGTCAGCAGCTATTTTAAAAGACAAGTGAGCAAGAAGGGGTAAAACTTTCTCTGGTTTGTATTTTTTCAAGATTTAGTAAGTACGATGATTTTGAAATTTGGCCAGAGTTTTGGGAAATAACGAGCGCTTAGGTAGATGTTAAAAATATCCTGGATTAAATGAATTACTATTGAGCGAAGGCTCTATTTTTGTAATCCAAACGACGCGTCGTTTGGATTACACTCATAGAGCCTTCGACGTTTGGAGATGGGGAAGTTTTGCTAATTAAAACATTTTTTTATTTTATTAAACCATTACTCAACATTGTTAGCGAAGAAGATCGTTGGAGTAGGGAAAAGTGAGGAGAAAAAGCTATGAAGTTCTTATTTATTATAGAATCGGTAAAAGCAATTTGATTTTCCTCAAACAATTTGACTTTGGACAATTTGACAAATCTTGGACAGGCAGATATTTCAGTTTTTGTTTGTTTTCTTCTTACAAAGTGATTTTGTAAGTTGCTAGTTTATTTCTTCCTTTTTGGTGATTATTTAACCTTGTGTTTTCCAAAAGCATTTTAGGGCTTTTTTACGTCTTGTACAATCAGGTTTTATTGAAATGTATGATTAATATACCCCAATATCGTCCCACCACCCTTCCTGACGGTTTTAAATACAGAGAAAGAAGGTATCCTTAAATGAGAAGAAGAAAGAAATTTGGGGAGTTGATATTAATTTTAATGGTAAATGAAAAAAATCTTGTTGTTAGAGAAATATACAGAGAGTGTTCCTAAAGTGATGCAATTAAATTTCCCGCGCCGCTCCTTTTGGTCGGTGTTAGAGAACTACTTGGAGTAGGTCAGGGGGACGTTAAGCTTTGCTGAAAAACCGGTGGTCTCAGTGTTCTCCATGCTGTATTGTAAACCTCTGCGCGCCGACCGTGTCCCAAAAAAATGGAATCGACTGTCGAGTAACGTTATGCAATTAAGGTGGTGCTAAACTGAAAAAATCTCTTGAAGAGGCAAACAAAATTATTCGTGAAGCTTACGGAAACTCTTCTCTGTCCGACTCACAAGTTTCGAGGGGGTTAAATGCCTTTAAGGAGGGTCGGGAAGAGGTTCACGATGAACAACGCTCTGGATGGTCATCAACCAGCAAAACCGAGAACGTGGCTTGTGTTCGACAATTGTTAGACTCTAACCGTCGATGGAGTATCAAGATGGTTGTCAATTAACTGCACTTGTCGTCTATTGTTGTATTCCGCAATGCTACTGAAGATTTAGCGATGGGGAAAGTGTGCGCAAAACTCATGCCCAAGGTGTTTACAGACGACCAAAAGACCAACCGAGCGAAAATTTCAAGTGAACCTTTGCAACTTATTGAAATTGAACCTGATTATTTGGAAAACGTCATCACTGATGATGAAACCTGGGTTTTTGAATACGACCAAAAAAACAAAACGCCATAGCCCTGTGTGGCACTTCGATTAGTCCCCCAAGCCGAAAAAGGCAAGAATGAGCAAATCCAAAATTAAAACAATGCTCATTGTCTTTTTCGACAGTAAAGAAGTGGCCCATAAGGAGTTTGATCCTTAAAGGCAGACAGTTAACGCTGCATGCTACGTGAATGTGCTGGAAAGACTCCGAATAAGGGTTATCAGAACGAGAAAAAACATCTCCGCTACCTGGCAATTCCATCACGACAAGGCAACTTACCACAACGCGCTATGAATCCGCGTGTTCCTGTCCAAAACACCAGGTGCCAACGCTACCATACCCCCTCTATAGCTCTGACGTACCCCAGCAGACTTCTTTTTGTTCCCTCAGTTTAAAGCAGCACAGAAAGGAACCCGCTTTTCGTCCATAGAAGAGATCCAATCAGCAGTGACGAAGAAGACCTTGCGAGAGGTCCCTGAAGACGCCTTCCAGGGCGCGTACCGGTCATGGTAGAGTCGCCGGAAAAAATTTGTAGAGGCTCATGAACAGTATTTTGAAGAATTTTAAGGGTTTGTGCAAATCTGTCCTATAATTTACTTTAAAAAAATAATGGCATTACTTATGGAACGCACCCTGTAGTTAAAATTCTGTCAGAACTGATTTCTAACCTAATTTAATTTAGGTATGGTATAACGGTAAGAGGGTTGAGAAATCTAGGCGATGACGTTGCAGAAGGTCTTTGCAAGCAGATAATCGACTCGGCTCTTGGTCTTCCGTATAAAGTGTTCCTCTTCTTTCCGGGCGGACGAATTTGGCCTAGGTCTTTTGCATCGCAAAATTTTTAGTGATAATGATGCGTGCACTGTCATCTTATAAATGCCATTACGACATCTGCGAACATGCGCACACCTAACCGACGGTCTGAATTCAATACTTCACGCACACCTCAGGCAAAATTTGTGACAGATACTTTTTATACAAAGATTGTATATAGGTTAAGGGAGAGTTGGGAAAGGATGGGAAGGTGGGGGAAGTATATACTGTGGATCAACTTCTTTCTCTAGCAATATCCATCAATTAATTTAAATATGTTCTTTCTCCTGCCGTCATTTATCATATTTCATGATGACAACTGTCAATAAATGAATCATGTATACGTATAATATTTTAATCAAACAACCAGACGCAGGGAGAATTCAGTTGTGTGCTCTAAATGAAATGCCTAGTTTTGGTGATTATTCGAAGGTGATAAATGATTATATTGAAGTTCATTTAACTATTTATTGAATTAATTTCAGATTGATATGTATGAAATTCCTAATTCGCCCTCATCGATCGTCTCAGAAGTAGTATGTGCTGGGTCCGTCGGATTATCCTTTGCCTCGAGTGGCTGTAGAGTAAGGCCCTTCTTTCCCAACGACGACTGGCCTAGGAAAGGGGCGTTCGCTGCAACTAACTGAGTGGGCAGGGTCAAGCGCACACTCGGAAGGAACGTGAAATGAGTCCTGACCATCGAGATGGGTCGAGAGCGCGGGGGTGGTGGGCATAGGGGGTACATCCGCGTCGAAAAGCCCAAGAGGTGGGATGCTGCAGGAAGTGGATATAGAGGGGGGGGATTGGCGAGAAGACACTTCCGTAATAAAAGACGAAATGGGTGTGGGTGCTTGGAAGGGAGAGGCATTGTTATCAATGGTCGGTGAGAGATACAGCGGTAAGGAGCAAGTGCGGACTGCTACTTAATTTTAGATTTCTTCTCGGAGTGGGTTTTTCACTCGCAGGGAAGACTCCTTTGGTTTTCTCCCCAATCTGTCGTCAATGGGGAGATGTCTGCTGTGGGAGAGAGTCCATCCGTATGCGATTGAGAGGCAGTGATCATTGGCGTGGTGTGGACGTGGTCGGGGAGTGAGACATGTTGCCACTATAGAGCCGAAGTAGCATGAGGGGTAAGAAGAGAAGGATTGATGGTGGATGGATGATGCGGAGTGAGAAATGGCATTGCATTCGCGCTAGAATCACAAGAAGGGGATTAAGATTTGGAATACATCCCTAGTGAACGCGAGCATACATGTGGCGGAATTAATTGAGTTATCTTTCGTCAAATTTCGTGGACCCTTGGACATTAAGCGCTTCGTTGGTGTTCAATTGGTACGAATTAAAACTGGGTTCACATTTCATTTTGATTACATAATTAAACCCTGATGAGTGTCTGATGTTTTAGCCATGGATTAGAAAAGGAATAATTATTTTGAAGAGGACCATTTAGCTATATTCCATCACGAAATGTATAGAAATCCATTGTTTCTTTTGTGAGAAAATAGAAAAGTGCGGAGAAGATTAATGAGCAAGCTGAAGGCCAGTTTGGGTGTCTTGTGATCACTTCAATATCTTATGGCATGGCTTTGTGCTGAGCAGTACTTATTAATCATTCTAAAAGGAATTTCTTCAATTCTTGATTTTAATAGTTTATAATATTTCGATTTATTTACATCTTACTTCAGGTTGGTTACATGTGAAGTGACAAGGACAAACATTACAGGTATGTCAGTGGTTATACTCAGAAAAGAGCCTCAACTGAACTTCTTGAAGGTAGAAAGAAGAAATGTAAATTTTGAGAATAGTTTGACTAAAATTGCAGATACTTTTAAAAATAACTATTTCCTTGCCTGGTTACGTGGCCTTGAGATTGAAAAACTGTTTCTCTAAGCCGGAGAATGCAAACTCCGGGAATTTGTTGTCGAAGTTTGGACATCAACGTTTTTCACGATGGTAAAAAAAGAGATATTTACTAACGGCTTTCTTTCGAGCACTCTGCCACATAAAAGTAAATTTTGGTTTTTAGCTATAGTCAATTGTCTTTGCATATTGCCGGGAACTTTCTATTTGGTGCCCAGATTAATTACCTTCTTCAGCTTTTCATGATTTCTACCTTCATTCTCTTTTTCAAAAAAGACCATTCTCTTTTTGCCTTCACCACGCTTACCCAAAATTCTTCCTCCCAACTCAGCGATTAACTTCCCATCGCCCCTCAATATTCTATCAGGAGGCAAATTTTTCTCCCTCTTCTGAATTTTTCGCTAATGATTTCTTTCTGCGCCGACCACATCTAAGAGGGTCTTCATCATCATCCCTCTCCAACTTCTTCACCACACTGCAAACTGAAATACATACAGGATGTCTTTTACACTCGAACTGCTTAGATACTTTATAATTAACCCTCTATTTGAATTACAACAACTATATAGTTCCTTGATAATAACATTTTCGAATTGTTTTATATGAATACAGAATATAGTCAAATATAAGGAGGCTAAAAATTTTGTTATCCAACTTTGTTCACCTTATAGATGGAAATATCTGAGCTTCAAGCCAGCCAATTTCAAGCCTTTTAAATAGGAATATTTAATAAAAGCACGAAACTATTTTTTTCATTGTTCTATTTAAACAATAAAGTGGTGGATAAATGTATGGGTGAAACTTAGTAATGGACAAGGTTTACGTAACAGCCAAGGAAGTTGCAATCTCAAAATCTTCTTACTTGAAATTAAATATCTACATTTACGACGTGGTAGCTGATAATGGAGAGAGATTCTAAGGCAATTTTGAGTTTTCATATGTTTATCAACATTTTCATAATACTATTTGCCATCAAAGCATGAATGTGCATATTTTTCAACTTCCACCTAAATACCGAAAATTAAATTTATTCTCAATAGCATTCGAGAGAAATGTACGGGTTATAATCCACCTGCCCTCCCAATACATGCTCCAACTTTCTCCACCTTCGTTGAAAGAATAGTCATATTTTTGTTTTTTGGTCATTTATTAATTTTAATGAGTTATAGTGCTTACGATATCTCTGGTAAATTACACCTCTCTATATACCTAACGTTTTCCATTTCAATGATCTGTTCAGAGTAGGCGTGAAAGAAGTCTGAAATCTTCAACTCTGAATGTATCTAGTAGATCATGAAGCGATACCAGTTTTCTTTTGCTCACGTTATTGTGCCCAACTGTCTTCCATTCCCTTCTCTGTTCACTCAAACGCATGGAAATCGCACGAAGCACGCCTGAGCGAGTTGGTACTTTTTTGCAGATGGCCTCGGCGCCGCTCGCACTGCGCTCGTCATCCGCCCCAATCGCTGGTCCCTCTCTCTTCCCCCCACCCACCCTCTACCCTCCCGCTTACGGCATGGGAGGGCAGGGGCACTCTCTCTCACCCCCCCATCCGCTCGTCAACTGTTGCTCCCTCTGCGGCACTCCCCTTCCTTCTCCGCCACCCACATTCCTTTCATTTTAATTGCCATGAATTTTCACCCGTGTTGCCTTGGAAGCATGTCAAGCAGATAAGAGAGAACCTTTGCAGGTAGGAGTGAAATGAAAGAAAGGTTGAGCACTTTCTGCAAAGTTCGATTAATTACACGATTCTCTCACGACTGCAGACGATAGGGAACGTGAGGAGGCATACTTGCGAACGCAGAGGACAGAGAGTAACGTCGAACTCAATCCTGCCACGTCATACTGTCGAGATCAGGAAAATAAATTTTTGTAGCCGCTTACAGGAAATTGATTTTCCTACAGCTAATTCTTAACCGCAAAAAAATTGCTATTTTCATGCACACATATTTCCATTAATTATTATAATGAAAAATTGCCTTCTAGAAATAAAAAAAGTGTTCTTTTCTGAAGTTAGTAAAAGTATTCCTTAACCTGGGTACTGGGCGCATTGTTTATTGTTTACAAAGTTGAAAGTTAACGGCAAGCCAAAATTAATATTTTTGTCGTGTGCGGAAATTTTTTTTCCGTAGTTACGCTTCAAGTTATTTACTTTTCCTATGTCGTTGCGAGATACGCTGTCGACGCTCCTCAAACTAATAATGATGTCACCGACATGTCTACTAGCGCCATAGGTCTATTACATCCATGTTGATTGTAAGCACATCTGTGGTTGGCATAAACAAACAACAGATTATTGCCAAAGCGGGGTAACTAATCAAGCGAAAATCCAATGAAATCCCTGACGGCAGAAATGTGAAAATCCTCTAAATTAACTAAAATTGAGTCAATCGTCTTCAAAAAGTGAATGCATTATGTTCAAATGTTTATTGAAAGTATGATTTATTGATACTTGTGAAGAGCGAAAGGAATATGGACAGGCGCTGAGAGGACAGCATATCGTTAGGTAATGGTAGCTTTGGCGATGACATGATTTCGTCGGTATGGTGAATCTTGTGTCATCACTCGCCTGTAATTCTGATATATTCAAATATACTGCGTCAAGTCACCCTTGCGCGAACCATCGCAAAGTTTTATTATTATTTTATTGAGAAGAATTTTGCGATTGGCCGATAAGGCTCTTCTGATGTGCACTTTTTTTATTTGCTTGAATTGCCTCGTTTTAATTTTGTTAGCTTTATTGATACGTATCCGCTAAATTGCAAAGTAAATTAATTATTACCAAAGCATCAAATAAGATGAAAGTGTTGAAAAGGTAAACTGCTTTATAAATTAATATTTGATCTGTAACGAATAGGGCAGTATTTCAGCGCCCAACTCAATGAGGAGTATAGTATTGCAACGTTAATATTTACGTGCCATTGTGATGGAAGTGGACGAAATTGAGTCCATTGGCTATGCATATAGCTCAGCTCCATATGGCTGAGTTGCCATTCTGTCACACAATGAGGACTTAATTTCTTTCCCTAAACAAATTAATCCATAAGATATTTAGCCTGCTTCAATAGAATTTCAGTCATTCACAAGTTCGTACGAACGATCGTGTCTGCATGACACACTTCTAGGAACGGTTAACGCTCGTATTCAATGGCGTCACTAGCTCGCTATGCGTCTGAAAATTCATTCCAAAAATAATTAAATCATGGATTTCTGAAGTAGATTTATCAAACGAGTGCCGGGATACGAAATCTGTTCATGAAAAATTCATAAATAAATGCGTGGCACTTGATAACTTTAACGCAATAAAATGTTTCACGTGACCAATTGCTTTCGGAGAATCCAATCAGTGGACATCAAAATGCATCCATAAATTCTGCAATAACATTTCGATTCCAACGAGGTCTCCCAATTCCCTGCGGAATATTTAACGTGATGCTGAAGGGAAAAACTTTTAATGGAAACCAAATTCATTTAGTCGATGTTTTATATTTAAAAATAGCCTTAAAACGCTCGGGCATAGGCTTAGAGACAAGAAGAGAGCATGAAATTCACCTTCACGAATTTAATGATGGAAAACATGAATGAAAAGCTATTTATTCGCACAAGAATAAAATTTTATGAACTACTATTATTATTAGCTATGCGTTTGGACCTGGGACACCATAGAAAAGGTTGACTTGAAAAAGTACCTCACTGTCCAATAAGGTAGTCCAGGATTGTTTTGCAAGTTCTACAATATCTTTTTTCTAATAAAAATACTTCAGAATTGTGTAATGTTATAATTCACCGAATTATGCCACTAATTGCCGTTATGTGTGGACGGGCACACGTGTGTGTGTATAAATTGTTCATTTATTCAACTCATATGCCTATAAACTTATTTATTCTCTTGGTGCTTCAAATAAGGGTATACGCATGTCCTTTACAATGTAATATACTAAATGAATTGTGGGACACTAATAATTTAGCTCAAAAATACAGACATACCATGTGCACTGGTACTGCACGGAAATTTAATTCTGGGCTCTGAACTTCACTTCATCACTGAGACTAACTTCATTCAAAGAGACTCGGAAAGGTATTACAGATCTTTGCTAACTTGTAGCTATTCTTTGTAGAGGATGGAAGGAGATTTAAATTTGCAAGGTAAGAAAGGTCGCTTCATTTCATTTGTCTACTTCGAAGGCAAGGAGAATAGGTAAATCCCCAATGCCTCACAAGACGAGCTCACTCCTAATGTATTTTAGAATAACTTTGAAATCTCTAAACAAAGAGTTGTTTAACTTAATAGTGAAATACCAACGCAAGTCTTCACTCTGATAATGAACGGTCTAATGTTGGGGCTAAAAATACGCTTTCAGCGAGAGAAAAACATTCTTTTGCCTCTAAGTGACCAGGATTGAGGGAGAATAGTAAATGGTTTGCTCAAACGTAAGCCCTTTTGTGCGCCGTTCTTCCAGTTAATCTGAGCTCCTTTGTTCAAGGATAGCCTCGGGGTATCATTTTATAATCGCTAAACACAAGAGACCTGAGTGCTGCTATTCACAATAGCTTTTAATGTAGCTGAGACGGTGGATCTAGTAAGGGTTTGCAGTAATTCTTGACTGACGAAAGTGGCTAGGTAATCACTGCTGCTTTTACATACGATAGTGTCTAGGTTGATTCCTCTATTTGTACTAAAAGTTAATTGTTACGCACAGTCCTGGTTATTCATGAGATATTAAAGAGAAGTCTCACCGCAAATATAAGGCAGCGTTGAAATCAAATCCATTCTTGATATTAACATATACAACCCATGCATTTAACGGCAATAATTTATTGAAAAGCTAAGATCTACAAGTTTTCCTGAGGAGAAATTGATGGCGAAAATATTCTTTATTGAAGCATTCATCTAAAAGAATTTCTGCTAATAGATGACGTTTATTGCTTTTGATACTATGTTGAATTTAATTTTAGCTGTGTTGAAATTACGTTATTTTTAGGGTTCAAATGCGGCTTTTCATTCATTAATTCTTTGTGGAAACGCATGAACATCTTAGGCGCAATGACATATAAAACCCTTCTTAAAGAACATGGAATGGCTGCTGTTTGATTTTAATTAATCATTTATTATATTAATATTAATATATAAATAATGTAGATAATTTGAAACAAATATTTCCATGGAAACAAGCCAAGATTATGTTTCGGTTTATTTTGATTAATGAATAGAGATGGAAAAATATTAAAATTTTAAAATAATTTGAAACAATACGAATATGTAGAGCTACAGGTAGATTAATAGACGTGCTCTATATGTATACATTGGTTAGAATATGTAAGTAATGAAATTAAAAAAAGGGATTAAGTCAGGAGGTTCTTGTTATCTGCCACAAGATTAATAATCAACGAAGAATTAGATAGAACATGCAAGTTATATTCCCCTCAACTCACTCCATGGCTGGTGTTTCAACACCCTTGGGGCGGGGATCGTGTAAATACGAGTAAGTTCGTAGATTTATTTCATTTGCAAACTGTCCTACAAGAATGGAATATTACCTGGTTAGTAGTGACTGCGTTTCATGTTAACCCACCCTTTCGAATAGGATTTCGTTTTTATTGTCGGCAGCGGTGATTACTAGAAGTGTAGTAGTGGTATTGTATGTAAAGGATGATGCATTAATTATGTCCGATCATCCCATTTCACGTGTCCGTAAGCCATGAGTTTGTGGAAGCATTGAATTAAACGTATTATGTGATAATTGCGTTGGAGTTAGTAACTAGTAAAAGCTGGTAAGCTAAGAGTCCACACTACATATGCGTAGGGCGACTTGGAGGGGTAGTGTGAAGATGTAGAAGATTTGTCTTGGAACTAAGTCAAGGATTTATAACTGTAGGTTAATCAATGCAACCATTTCAGAGTGTAAAAATCATTCGCCTTAACCAGGATTTGAACCTGAAACCCTCGGTATTCAGGCGAGTGCTTTAGCTGTTAATCTATTGGGTTTAAGAGGGCGCCTCGCTAGCTCTACTGGCAACGTAAAGCACTCGGCCGAAGATCGAGGGAACCGGGTGCGAATCACGGTCAAGGCAAATGATTTTTACACTCTGAAATTTTTGCATTGAAATGCATATTAGCGAATGACTCCGTTAAAAGTTACTGTTGCGGAATCTTCTGCAGTTTCTTGGAAAGTGAAGGTAAACGTTAAGTTGATTAAGAGTTTCTATTAAATGATGACTGGATGTCTCTCGTCAAATGGGGCTAAGGTTACGCTGCATGGCAGCATGTGGGGGCGAATTCCCTCCACGTCTCAAATACTCGTGTGGTTAGTAATACAGTTGAGGTTAACTTCATGTGTTCCGTAGGGAAGCTCAATTAACTAAGATTTATGACATACACGCATAACTCCTAACACTTACCATTTTTCTCGGTTGATTACGATCATTTAAGCTCCAATGGATTCCCGTTTAGAATTTAAATCATTCTCCGGACCGTACAATACTACAATTGCTAGGTCATACTTCACAATTTTATTCCACCTGGCAGAAAAAATACTATCATTGGCTCCTTCTATGCTCTGCCTCAGATTTTTGAGTACAATACCAATTGCTGACATTTTGATTTTGTAAACTGAGGGGTTAGTAGGGGATTGTGCCGTCTAAAAAATATTTATGCGTTGGTTATAATTCCTAAGTAGTGCGCAAAAAAAGCCTTCTATAGTTGGCTATTTTTATATTAATTGCAAATGCGCTGAGAATATTTTAATCCACATTTAACCTAAAATTTTAATCGATTGAAAAGGAGAAAGGAGAATAGTTGGTAGTAAATATGCCAGCCAATATACCTTTTCACAAAATTTTCAAATAATTTAATGGAATTACATTTAATTTTTCCCCGTTCTGAACCTGTATAAATGTGATGGAGTGGTTTAAAGAAAAGATGTATATATCTAACTTTGAAAAAAGTATCCTTTCAGCGATAAAACTTTAAATCAATCGTGAAATACTATATTTGGCAATTAAATTTCATGTTTATTTAGATAAAGACAGGATCTATTGATGTTTTGTCTGCTACTTAGAATACGCAGGGTATGTGGGGTCCTGGAAGAAGGAGAAATGCTCACGGAAAATGTCTTATTTTGAAATTTAGTTTAACCAAAAAGATAATGAACGAATTTTGCTGTAACTTCAATGCGCATTCAAAAATAACCTCTTCTTGAGGAATATCACCCAGGAGCTGGAGGAAGTCTCATGGTTGAAAGCCATAACGATGAATTGACATTACAACCTTGAACTTCCAAAGCTAAGGGAACGAACGCCATTTCAGATAAGTGCAATCGTGTGTAGTCAGCGAAAGTTTGCAAATTCGATTTCAAACGAAAAGGTTCGTGCAAATTCGTCTTTCAACATACCAGAGCTACTAGGGGGGGATGTTCAATGCATACTGACATCCTCATTTCATTTAAATGGAATGAGGAGAAAGACAGAGTTGTTGTTTATTGGAAATACGGACTAGACTCTTTTCGTTTGTCTCTAAAATATTTAAATGGACAAAGAGATGCACTCTCTCTCCCTAACCTGAACTTTACATCCACTCATTGCATTTCGTAGATGTAAAGTGTAAATAAAACTATTTCATCATTACGTAGTGGATGCAAAACATCTGAAAATTAATAAGAATTCATATTCAAATCCATTAATCTTGCAAATATATAGCTCACTATATATATGACTGCCAAATAATATTTTGCGGCTCCGTCGCAGTAAATTAAAGAGACCGAAATTTTAATTTAACTATCCGATTTTCTTCTAAGATCTTCGCATTCCTTTTCCTTTACCATTTAAAACCTTTTGATGCGCTCGGCTTTCGATGACGTCATTGATCACGATGTATAAGTATTGATTTTCTTTAAAAAAATGTCAGACACTATCATACTGTCTAGCTTGTGCTTAACTAAACGGGATTGTATTGTTCCGTTTGAAAATTTTGCGAGTGTATACGTAATATATGTGTTGTTACATCCAACGCTATTTCGCCGCCATTTTCCTATCTGCATAGCCATAAGGGGATCTTAATTATTTTATTTTTATGAAGGATATTACAGTGGGAGCAACGGCGGGGCTGGGGGGAGGAAAGATGTTGAGCCGTTCGTCACTATGTACGTGGGGTGGTTGGCTTTTTGACTGACGATATACGATGAAGTTACTGCAAAGACTAACGGGTGTGTGTGTGTGACCATGTATGCGCGAAGGAAAGGAGTCGGAGTACGTGCGACAAAGGTGGATTGCAGCTAAGAATGTGCGAGCACTTTTTTTCACTCTATCTGAGCTCCAGACGTCTAGCGTTGTGTCTCCAGGGTCTCGCTTTTATCTCTGCTTGCTCAAGTCCTCTCATAAGGAAAGCGGCAAGTTCGCAACCGGATGGGTTGACGCTCACGAGATAAGTGCTAGCATTTGTACGTGCAAGGAATCCCGTACGTGAGAAGAATGAATGATTAGGACTGAAGAACTTTTTGGCGATTCGGATACCGGTGCTCTCGAAACAGAGCTCTGCGACGACAGCTTTCGCCCGCACCTTCCCACCAGAAGAATGCTCTTCGCAGGGATGAAGTAGATCGCCGCTGGAACTTTTGGGAAAGAGGATAAATAGATTGATGGTCCATCCCAGGTTCTGGCTCATTATTAATTATTATTAATAATAATTCTTTTTGATCGTCCATCGAAAGTAAGTTTTTTGGGCGAATATTAAAATTGTTATGCATCTTGCTTTTCCCCGACAGCTTCATTGGACAGCTTTTTGCATGTTTTCCATCCCCTAATTTCGTCCACAATTCCTCAACTCCGGCTCCTCTTATTTTCTCTCTTACACTCTCCGAAATGACGTAATTCATCAATTTTTCTTTTCCCTTTCTCTATACGTAACCCACCTTCTCCATCACTTTACATAGGTTGAGTTTAGAAACCATTTATGTACTTGGTATTTACCAAAAAATTAGTAGAAACTTTGTTGCACATCAAAGGGCAAATTACTAAAACTCATCTAAATAGCAGTCTTGTGTATCAACACACCGATGTCAGCGCTTCACCCACGCTTCTGGTACGCTTTCTAGAAGACATGCACAGGACCCTCGTTCAGGCACCTCATCATGGTCTCTTTGACAAAATCCTGTGGTCCAAAATGGTGCTTAAAGGCCCTAGTATCATCACCAGTAACCATCTATTTAAAAAATTTCGGGTTATTTTCACCGTGGTCCAAGAGATCCAAGGCAATATTCTCACACAAGCATTCTTCCGACAGCGCCTTGGGGACCGTCTTTGCAGACTTTCCTCATGGCTAAATCTTCTGTAAAAATACAATGCACTGTGGTTTAATGAATATTGCATTCTTTTGATAACACTTGGAAGTCAATCAGAATTGGGCTTCATTAATTAAAAATTTGCAATTTTCCAAAAAATAGAATTTTTGGAAAATTGCAACTTTTTAATTAATCATGATATTCCACCATATCACCCCTGGAACGTCTCTTTTTATAGAATTGAGCCTGTCTTATCTTCCACGTATTTTCATCACACTGTGTTGTTGATGGATGTCTAGGGCATTTCTCATTGTCAACCTCGTCGTTTTACTTCCAGAACATTCTGTGCAAGCAAAAAACCATCACTTGGGGCATTTCTCCATCTCCAGAATCATCCTTAACCATTGCCATGGCCTTTGTAACCGATTTTTCGGGTTAAACGTAAGATTTTATCGCATATCATTGCTCCATAGAAAGTGGCATCTTGAATTCGTGATGCAACCCTCGAAGACGGGTTCAGTCTAGCAGCGATTCGCAGTCTATAACGGCCGATAGACAACTGACGCGGGTCGCGTTACTTTCCCAAGACCTCTCATCATTTTTCCCGCCACTTCAGTCGTCTGCTTTGCCAGGAAAAATCGTTTTACTTACTTTTTGGGAAATAAACTGTATTTTCTTATACTTTACTCGGAGAACGGTTCCCCATTTTACGATTTCCAAATATAAAGGCTGTACTTATATATGGCAGTTTTCACGGTAGGTGTTTGCAAACAATGGAAGAAAGTGATTAATTTCATCATTTTGAAGAAACATTTTGCGTAAAATATTGTGGCATCGAAAGTACAGCGATACTCTTGATATCAAATTCATAATAATATTTCCTTTTCTTTTTTTAATTATAAATTTATCCACAGGCTTGAATTTTGTAGGATTTCAACATCATCCTTTGTTGCAATATTTTAGCACATTTTGAGAATTTTTTAAGATGAATATTTTCCAATAAAATATTTGCCGAATACTCGAACGTTTCCTACTTTTAGGATAGAAATAACTGTCCCTGAATAGTTTTTGAAAATATTGTTATTCCTTCCTCTATTTCACCTCTCTACCCATCAAAGTGATCTTCAATTCGATCAAACACAACTTCAACCCCTTTGCGTCCAAGCTATGGGGTGTTCCTTCGAAAATCTCAGTACATATGATGCCCTTCCAGAAATATTCCTACGACCAACTCTTTCCGTACTTCCCTCTTTCCATTTTCTTGGTGTGCAACTTACTTTAAGGGGAGAACGGGGAGGAGCTCATGCTTTCCTTTCCGTCATCTCCCCTTGACATTGAACTGCTCAATACCCCAGATACTTCTTTTAACTTAGCAGTTAAAGTCATTTTAAAGTTACGGATATTATCAAATCTTCTATTATAGACCTGATTTTGTAAAATGACGTAATTAAAACAGTTAAAATTTAACCATTATTCCTTCTCGTGCCTCTTATTAGTGTCAAAAACAAATGCCTTAGAACAAAAAAAACAAGCAGGCACCGTGTGAACTGTTTTCTAGTTTCTTACCGTTAGACTTCTCTAATATGTGCAATTGCAATGTGAATAATCATCTTTAATCCTGCTTCGGCATAGTTCTGTAGGTTAGGAAAACATGTCAAATTCCATCAATAATTTCAAGTATGTATCTTGTAGGGTTGATACTTTATTGGTATGAATGTCAAAAACACAGTAAATTTGTTTATTTGGTCCAGATTTTAAAAGACAAAAGGTTATCGCGGAGATGCCTTGCGATTACAATTTTAAAGCTTATCGCTTTAAAACATAATGGATGTTGAAGAAAAATTTTCTTAATTATGTGGATACTACTAAAATTATTAAGTCATAAATATCTTTTAACATAGTCTGAGGAAAAAATAAATACAAATTTGTTTTACTCTTTCTTTTACTAATTTATAATCAGCTAAAATACCGTAAGCAATTGACTAAAAAATATCCAACGGAGTTCGTTGTTATCATTCAAAACAACTCAAAAACTTGAAACATACTTTTTATCAGTCAATTTTTGTATTTTTAAGCCTAAAAATAATCGAGAAAAGGCTCTCTTAAATATGGAAATGATTGCAGATATAACCCGTCAAGGCTACTTGAATTTTAAAGCTAATATGTCGGAATAATATGGAAACTGGATGGCTAAATAATTTTCTTAAGTTATGGTGTATTTCATCAAAACTTTAATGACCCCTATCTAAGATGTATCGTAAAATATTAACTTGAAATTAAATAACTTCAATCATTACCTTAGAAAAGTAAACTCATACAGAGCCGTGATTTTTTATACCCGGTATTTTATTGAGACTAATTACGAAATGAAGCGGAATGCCTACAGGTATAAGCAGGTGTAAAAATAAATATGATATACCTCCAATTTATGGTTTCGCTTGGTCAATTATAAGTAAATTACTCGGCCAATTAATTAAATCCATCGATCATCTAGCGAACTTAAGGGAGTAGAACGATGAAAAGTCTAAGGAAAAAACAGCGCATGGGATTTGGGTGGGGGAGAGGAAAGGAGGAGAAAACGGCTTTTTTAAAGAGAAATGTGGACCGGAGCCGTCCTTCAACGTACATATCTAAGCCCCGCGAGGAGATATTTATTCAGTTGAATCAAGTAAAAGAGAAAATCCCACGGCAAAGGAGGAAAAGTGGAGAAACTTATTTCTCGAGTGTATCCTTGAAAGAATTTGATTGCAGGATAAAACGAATTGCTTGAAGCTCTACCCTAGGAAAAGCAAAGTAACAAAGATCCAAGATCTCTGGAGCTTGTTTACTTTGTTATCATCGGATGCACGCAAACTCAAGCACTGCAAAGTCACATTGGGCAATATGATAGGACAACAAAATCATATATTAAGGAAATTAATTGAAAAAATAATAAAGTTTTGCAACTAAAACTTAAGAGTAAAGTCTTCAGCTTCATTAATTTATAATACCTTCATTAGTTTACAACGTGTGTAATTTAGAATCGACGTATATAAAGGGATATAATCAAAACTACCAATAAAAAGATTGATCATACCATATTTGTTCCACGTACATTAAGATGAGGGCAAAAAATAAGGAAAACTTTACACTTCCACACACTTTTAATACCATACAACCATGGTTTTGATGCTACGCATAATCGAAACCATGGTCGTATTGTATTAAAAGTGTGTGGATGTGTAAAGTTTTCCTTATTTTTTTACCCTCATTATGAAGGAATCCCACAAAGTTAAGCCTGCAACTGTTAGCTTCATAGCTTCACGTACATTAAATTGTGAAACAATATATATTCACTGTAAATATATATTCACAATTAAATAGTATATATATACATATACCTTTTTGAAAGTCTCACGGATGTGAATAATAATTTGAATGAAGTTAGCTCTAGCGAACAAAGAGAAAAACACAGAAACACACAAACGATAAAAGAAACTCACACGTTTTCAAATATGTAGGTCGGCGATCAATCTGGCTTACAATGGGCCTCAACGGTATACCCTCCTCATGAACTTTGGGTAAGCCGTAGAGTCTCGGAGGTTTGGGTGTCGTGGATGTTAGGTCTCTTTGTTCTTCCCCTGGAATTGACGAGTTCTTAATGATGGATCTGGTGCCTCGGTCAGCCTTGATGATCGGGTTCTTGTCCAGGAAAAATGGATGGTAGGCCTATTGATCGGCAGTGGGATGTTGAAGACTGTGGCAGAGGGGAGAGTTTTAGGCAAACGAGAAAAGGGCGGGAATAGGGAAGAAGCATTGAACGGAATAGAACAAGGACGGAAGTAAAGAGAGATGAAGAGGAACTTGTTGTAAAGTAGGATGTTGCGTTCATTTTTTGGCATGATAGACAAGATATTAAGGTATTTTTGAGCATCTAAAAACCTACCTTAACGGTTAGATTTCCTATTGATAAATAAATAAATAAATATATATATATATATATATATATATATATATTTGAGTTATGTTCCTAATTCCTCTTGAGAAAGGTGGTTGCACCACCGAAAATTCGAGAACCAGTGAGTCCCTCTTTTACACGTTTTAGTTTCTGTGTTTGTGCCGACTATTTAGTGAATTTACATTATATATATATATATATATATATATATATATATATATATATATATATATATATTATATATTATATATGTTATATATATTATATTATGTTATATGTATATATATATATGTATATATATATGTATATGTATATATATATATATGTATATATATATATGTATATATATATGTATATGTGTATATATATATATATATATATATATATATATATATATATATATATATATATATATATATATATAGCAATCTGACCTGAATAAAGCCCCAGAGAAGGTCGAAAGCTCAAACTTTCTTAACTGTGTGTGTCCTTGTAGGTATTACCTACTTTATTTTGGTTCTCTATTGTGCCGTCCAAATGTTATATATATATAGTATATGTAATTAAATATATTGAATTTAATTAAATACAATACCTCCGTATATATATATATGTATATATATATATATATATATATATATGTGTGTTGTTTTTTAAGAGATTGCATATTTTTGGCATTCACCAATGTTCAATGGACAGGCGCATTCTGGTGTAAAAATTGAAAAAAAAACTCACTTTATATTTCATTCCCCTCTCCTCATACTTTGATGACGGTGCCTGATACCACCGAAATATAAAATAAGTTCCTTTTAATTTCATTAATCTTTGTTTAAAATATTTTTATTCCGTGTACTCCATACATATATTAGCGTATGTGTACGAGTCGTATCGTATATATTTATAATGCAAGATCTATGTTATCTCAATGTAGAAATCATTCGATCACTAATACTCAATGTACACGTAATTAAGTTTTTGTTCATGCATGGGTAGTTCTACTTTCAGATTTTTGTGTCCCATACTTTCCAAAAACGGGTACTTCGGAGTTCTGGATACTTGATTCTTAAAAAGCAATCCATACATATAAACCACCAGAACCATTCCGCCATATTACATTTTTGTAAGCTGAGCTAAAGAAAGGAAACTTTAACTGACAAGTTTGTACAAATTGCAAGTTGTCTGGTTAAGGCCAAAAATTTCATAAACCTGAAGATCAGAGAGAAGAAAAATCCTCTTGATTATTTGAATTTATTTCTAAAAATATATTGTATTGTCCATCAATTACACTTAAATGGCAAATATGAGCTAAAACGTTGCGTACAAATGACGTTTATATGGTACTACCCTCTCGCAATGCCTTAGGTGATATTTATTGGTGGTTTTCATAAATCTTCACACCGGTGTTCCCATTGATATTAAATTTAGTTCGATTGGACAAATATCTGTTTTAGGGCGCATTTGAGAAATCATGGAACAAGCCGAGAAATACCACATATTATTGTGTTTCCCCCGTGTCATTTATAATCTCGGTCCGAAATGGGAAGCTAGTTTTGCGGCGAAGAACCATCAATCACCGAAATCGCACCCGCACACAGCTTCGCTCTCGGATTAAAACTGTCATTGGAGGAGCCCTTAATTCGGCCAGCGTGATGGATGGATACCAATCGGAAGGTAGTTGGAATTAGTACCTACCAGTGGACGTGGACGTCCACCTCTACCCGTTGAAGCGAATGCCGTTGCCTCATCAGCGGGACAGGCCACAACCCTCCTCTCCATAGCTCTTCCTTCATCGCCAGTCGCCCAACCGAACCTCCACCGCCGGGAACATGTGGATTCAGTTACCCACCGCTTCGGCGGCCATGCCTTTTTGCTAGAGACGCGGTCTTTCGACATGAAAAGAAAACAGATGTATATTTCTGGTGCCTCTCTTGTAAGTTTAATTGTAAAACGAGGGATGAATGTTCTCAATTCCATAACATAGACCAAAATTTACCTATATTATTCATCAATTGAACCATTTGGCAACGGTGGTATGGAGTCTTTCGTCGTCTTTAAACATTTGTCCACAAATCCACTTTTCAATTGAAAGAAGAGGTGATGGTCTAAAAGTGGAAGGTCGAGACTGTCAAAAGCAGTCCATTAACGCTCGTCTTCTTAACATTTTTTGCTATTTGTGTTGCCCGGTAAGACTTTTTGTTACTCAACTGCACACAATTTGTCATATCCGAGCCCTTCCGTAGCGATCGTGTAAATGGTGTCGCGTCAAAAAAGAGGGAATTAATATGCCAGAGCACCATTCGTCAATCGTCGATCAGATCGCAGTTCTTGGTTCACTTGATGAAGAATTTCATTGGTCTAGATATTGTATTTGCCACTCCGTTGTTTATCGTGCACATTCAGACTGCCTTTTTCTTAAGTCTCTTTTCAGCCCTGTCTTGCATTTCCTTCACTCATTACTGTATGTCCGTAAATCGAGCACCAATCCCGATGAATTTGGGCAGCCGATGATCATTCGCACTCGAAAATCGAATCACTAGACTCACTTTGGGACTGGCAGGTTCAGTTTTTTCTGCGGACATTGCCGTCTGCATTCATTGACGGGCAAACGATTGCTGAATCAAAGGAATAATTTTAGTGCCTTTGGAAACAATGAATAGATGACGCTGCATACGTACAACTTGGTTCTGGTCGGTTAATATTCAAATATAAGAAAACGGTTCTTAGTTCTCGTGTTTGCTTTGTACTACGTAATGTGTTGACTATTCAAATATGGAGCCCTTGGCTAGTCCGTGTCTGGATAAGAATGTTGCCTATTACCAAAAACTTTCTGAAGGAAAAATACTTCTAGGATTAATTCGAACAAAAATCTGCCAAGGTTTCTTTACTTTGAGGGCAGAAAATCATTCATTATTACTAGGTCATTCTCGGAGGATAAATCTATACCATTGCTTTTCAGTTAAACAAAAAAGGTTTAACACTCAGTCAGAACACTGGTCAGCAATTGCATTATGTGTTATTTGGTTATGAAAAGGTCAAAATGAAATTCAAAAATGCCGAAATTTCGGCAAAAATGTCGTTGATATTGATTATTAGAAACTTAAACGAGGGAACGCAATATTGGGTATTCAAACCGCATCTTTTCTTCCTCTTTGTCATCCGTGATCATTAAGAATAAAAATAAATTGTACGATAGGAAAACAGTTGAATAATTGTGAGAAAACGAGAGAGTGGAAGTGTCACAACAAAGCAAATTCCAAGAGGACAGTGAAACGTCAATGCGGAATTTATTAATCGGATATACAAGGATAGAATATACTCGTAAAACATCAAACACTATGAAAGTGCATATTTTTGGACAAGGGAGGTATAAAGATTAAAATAAGGCATCCGGAGTACACTTAAGAAGCACGTTATACTCTTACAATATGATTTATTGCAATATTGGTTACTAAGGGGAAAATGGCACGATATGACGGGGTACTATATCAGTGTAGTTTATAGTACACTGGGTAATATTCATAGTACACTGAGTACTTCAAAAAACTAAGTAGTTTTTTGTCCAATAAATAGTAAATTGACTGGTTAGCATACTATCGCTAACATGCATTTGCCTGAAAGTAACAAAGCCCTGCTCAGTCTTTTGGATTGCGAGAAATGTGTTAGTTGCTGGTGGCCCTTGGTGAATAACTTGATGTAAAAAACTCATTCCCGCTTGCCGTTGGATGCTCCGAGTACGCTAAGGCTTCGTCCCCGGGTCAGAAGTGCCGACAGTCACGGGGGAAAGATGGGGTGGTCCCCCATAGCGTGACTCAGTACCCAAGAGTGGTGATTTTTCCTCATCTTCTGCTCACGTCCCAAACGGCTTGTCTCGCCGCCCCTGAATCCCATTGCCCGCTGTAAAGCCCGCAGCCGTCACCGCCTCCTCCCCTCCCACCTCCTTCCCCCTCTCTCTCCCAGGCCAACGGCACCGACCCCTTGATCCTATCCCCTTTCCTGACCATTATCCTTTTCAACCCTGCGCCCCGACGGGTGCCTTTATCGACCACCCCCCTTCGCCCGATCACCCCCTCCTCCCTTCATCTCGCCCGCTGATGACTCACTTTCCGATCTGTCTATTCGTCTCCAAGGCCACCCATCGTTTGCGGCCACTGCTGACCCGCACCAAACCCCAGCAGACCTCCTTTTTTTAAACAGCCCTCGAAATGGCCAACCTCACCTTCACGCCGTCCACGAAGACCTTTCCACTCGTTATGGAAACCCACGAGAGAGCTTTGCTCAGCTCAGCGACCCACAGCGATTTTGTACTCTTTATCGAGACGGTAATTTCATTGTGACCCTAAAGGTTTTTCCCAGAGTTGTTCGCTCCTGATGAAGACATTAAAATAAATAGTTCGTGCCCGAAAATTTTGCGTGCTTTTCCGTCCTTTTATGTTGCGTGCACGTGTTTAATCTTATTCAAGTAAAATCTTAAAATTTTTGCATTTCCCTAAAAAAAATACCCTAGCAAATCCCCTGAAAACTACACTAATTGATAAATCAAACTTGTAATATTTCATACTTTCATACATGTAGGAATAGCACTATATAGTAGCAATTTCAATTCAAACTGATAATGTCTCCGTACGGCCATGAATAATACTCGGTATAAATGTTACGCAAATTCCTATTTTAACGATATTTTTGTAAAATCTGGATATTCCATAAAGGAAATATATTAAGAAGCACATTTAAAAATATTGTGATTTAAAAACAGGTGGCCAAATAAATAACACAATTTCAGTCATATCGTGGTGGAAATCGTTCATGACGCAAGAAGACAATTTGATTTTTCACATAAAATGTTTTCAAAACGACCAAGGTTTCATGACAGCGTAAGATCTTCTGGTCACCTTACTAAACTGGTCATAATATTAAGATGTTACTCTGCAAACAAACCTTGGTCGTATTAAAGCTATTTTAGGTAGCCAAAGTACATTAATAGTAATGCTAAAGAAATATATATAAATTACACACTTCAGATTTTAATAAATGTATATGTGAAAATATTTTGTGCAGATTTAAAACAAAAGGTTTAAATGAGAATCGGGTTATTCAGGTTTTCTTTACTTGATCACTGAAGGAACAGAATTGTTGTCACACAACGAACAGGCTATTCAGTGATCATCACTAGATGCTATAGTTGCATTTATAAAGAGTAAACAATCTTTTTTAATTTTAATTTTTGTAATTTTACTCTTTAAAAAATGTGTAATAATAAGAGCTCCTTATTTTTAACTTACATTTTTGTACATAATGTTATAGACATTATTTTACAATTGAAAGAAATGAACGGTGGAGTTTCAAGCGGAAAATTAAAAATTCCACCTCTCGCAGACTGTTCACACTCTGACAGGGATTGGTAAGAGAATACTGCCATTCCACCGCTTATCCATTGAACGTTCTCTCTCTTAGTGTCTCGCGCTTGTATTCAGCCTACCTTCCGGTATCCATTTATCTTGACCTGTTACTTTTTATTCCCGTAATTTTATCTAATGTAATTTGTTTTATGGTACTTCATTTCTCATTGTTTTTGTTTCGCTTTCTATCAGACTGGCCTTCATTCGTCATTGTCAAAAGTTATTTTCCTTCTCTATGCCTTAATGATGATGACATAGGCATTCTATTTTCCCATCAAAACGGACTATAGGATATATTGATCCCCTATTCTAGAAATAATATACGTGTTAATAGGCCGATTAAGTGTAAAAATTTATATAAATAAATAATTAAAGACATATGAGGTGTGTGTGTGTGTGTGTGTGTGTGTGTGTGTGTGACACTATCCGTAAAATAGATTGGAACTCTTGCAAAACAAACAAAAACTTGGAAATCTAAACCCACACAGCCGAATATGTTCAAGCAGAATCCATTTATATTACACGCATGCAAGTTAAATGTTATCATTTAAGCAACCATTGCATATTGTATGTCCTGCTCATCAATTATTTCGCTACAAAATTCGAAAACTGCACATTTTCTTTTGCTCAGTACTAACCTTAATTCCTATTAGATCTATGTAGAGCGAATAGCAGAGTAAGCCATTTCAAGCATTGCTTTGAACCAAAGGTTGAAACAAGTTAGAGACGTTAGAAAAAGAATGAGTTTAGGTAAAGTGGATATCACCTGGAGTAGGGAATTAATGACAGGTACCATGAGTAAAGAAGGTAAGAGAATGTTCATGGAGAGTATGATGTGAAATGCGGTTTTTTTGCGCGGACACACGGTCGTGGAAGAAAGATAATAAGTGTGGATTGGAGACTTTTAAAATGCGGCAGTGGTGAAGGTTAGAAAGGATGAAATGGATCAAAGGGAAAACAAACGTGAAAGTTATAGACATGGTGAAAGGGTAGCAAAGGTTTCTGCGTCACATCCAAAGGAGGCAGGTGAGGTGGCCTGTGACAAGAGGTAGGAATTAGACAAGTGAGAAAGGGGTAGAATAACGAGGATTTGCATGTTGGATGTTACGAGGGGAGGAAATAAGAGTCGTAAATGTGCGGAATTGAAGGATTGGTTGTAATGTCAAAGTTCTGGTTGCATTTCGTTACGAGAGGTAAGAGAATACACATGTGTTCAGCCCAAAACTTGTCTTGAACAATAGACTATTTAACATATCCTCTACGGGGTTTTGTTGTAGAGACGGAGGCCATGGACTATCAATGTAAAAGGAATGGAACTTCTCGTTTGTGATGGGTGACAGCTTTTGAAGTGAAGGTGTTGTTGTTGTTGGTCGGTTTAATGTGGACTGAGGTGTTAAACTTACTGCTTTTGTAACTCGGTAAAGGCCTCTCCTTCTCCCTCACCCTAGAATCAACCACGTCAGCATTGTCACCGACTCTCTGAACTTCTGCCTAAATCTACGTCCTAGAATCCATGTCTTAGCTTAAACGATAACGAAAGTGTTTTAATATTCCATCATCTTTGACATACTAAATTTGTTCTTGAATCATAATTTATATTTTGCAACTTAATCATGCTTTAATTCTTCGAAATTATTCACCACATTGCCGTGAAACCTTCTATCGATTATGAAATAGCATTTCTCTCTGAAAAATTCTTTATATTCAAGTATACTTGAATGTAATTGTGAATATGTGGTTGAGAAAAACGAGTCATCATATTTGCGTTAAAATTGATCATATTTTGAAATTATCATTATCAATTAAAAAAGAGCCTTATTAATTTATATGTAATATTGTAGTATAGTTGTTGCTGCTTAATTACAATGATAAATTTATCGTCTTTCCTTTTTTCTAGTTCAGCTCTATGTTTTAATAATTTAATGACATATATGGTAGGAAGACAGGAAATATGTAGTCATCAAAATTTATAAATATCTCTCGGAAAATTTTAATTTTCATGAAAGCATTCCCCATTAATAATACCAAATCGATTAATGTTTTTGGGCACAACAAAATACATATATTTTATTAACGAAGTGTTTACGTAGCTATTTAAATTCACTTTTGTTTCAAACTACGTCCCTTTGGAAGCAGACTTCTTTTAGAACTAGCTTTCCGCTTAGCGACATTACTCTCGAATTATTTGTTTGCGGATATCCTCGGGTGTCACAAAGAAGCTGAGATTTGAATTTTCGATAATGCGATATCGCTGATCTTCCATTGTATGCGAGATCCTTGGTCGCAAAAAATGCACCGAGTGGAAAATCCGTTATGGATAGCGATAGCGATAACTCGCAGAACGTTAGCTGGGCTCCCTTGAATGTTAACATTATATTGAAATTGTTGTGCCATTCAATTCACTGATTTCCTCAATAACTACTATCTACTACAGAGGAAAACGAATTTTAATGATACGAGGAGTATTCTTAAAGTAAGTACCGTTTGCTTATATTTTAATATTGGCGCTTCAGAACACAGTTTTGCTCCTGCAGCGCCATCTAATAATTCATTGAGAAGCTATAGCAGCATTTGTTTTGTTTCAGAAGTCGTTTGCTTGTCCGTGCATGAAAACAACAATGTCCGCAACAATCGTTGATCCCGCCAGCTGTGAAGTGCGTTCTGTCATACGATTCTTGTATGCAAAAGGATTGTCGGCTGCTGAAATTCATCGGGAGTCATGCCTAGTTTTTAACCTACATTTATGAGTGAAGGAAAGGTAAGACAATGGTGCTGTGATTTTAAACATGGACGAACAAATGTCCATGACGAAGAGCGAAGTGGTAGGCCCAGTATTCTGACCGATGAAATTGTTTCGCAAGTGGAACAAAAACTGCGATGTGATCGTCGATTGACAATTAATGGCCTGGCTGAACAACTTCCTCATCTTGGACGCACTACTGTCTACAATATTCTTACGGAAAACCTCGGATACCACACATTGCGTGCAAGGTGGGTACCGAAAATGCTCACCGACCACCACAAAGAGCAAAGAGTGTCCAGTGGACGAGAGTTTTTGAGTCGTTGGGAACTCTTTAAACCACCCACCGTACAGTCCTGACCTTACTGACCCAGCGACTACTTCCTCTTCTTGCACTTGAAACAGTGGTTCGGTAGACAACGTTTCGAAACCGAAGAGGAACTCAAGAATGGCGTTGTCGATTGATTCAACCCTCAGGCGGTGAGTTTCTATGCAGAGGGGTTAAAGAAGCTGGTGCAGCGGTACGAAAAATGCTTAGAAGTGAACGGCGATTATGTAGATAAGTGAAGTAGGCTTGTAGCTAACTAAAAGTGCCAATAAAATGTGTTTCATATGAGTATATTTTTCCTGTGACCAAACGGGCCTTACTTTATGAACACGCCTCGTATATTAATTTTGAAAGAATTTATTCGGCGTTCTTAAAAATTTCGTTTGATGCACTGATAAGGAGAAGTTGACATTAGATTTGAACGATTCATGGCCCTGTTCTCTGATGGCTGCGCGGTCCTTCATCACTTTTTGTTGCTCTGACATTAGGCTAGGTTTCAAAAGGAACCTGAATTCATTCTATAAAAACCTATTGGAATAGGCATATTATTTGAGAATATTTTTTCTTGGCATAAAAAAAATACAAATAATGAGAGTCGTTGCTGGGGAACACATGAGTTGTGAAAACTATGCCCTCTGATTTGTACATCTCGAAGTTCGACATTACTAGAAGATCTATATTCGAGTATACAACTTTTTACTTTTACTGTATAAAACTTTGTCACAATAAGTGTACTATTAGAATTCTTATTTTAGTGAACAATTTATTTCGCTTAGTAATTAAAGCGTTTAAAATATTTTCCAGCATCCTAACCATACGCATCTATTTAAAAGTAGGGACTTTTGGAAGGAATAAAATATTGATTGAATCACATGAAAAATAGTACTATTGCGTGAACTCTATCATCACCTACCAAACCGACCTTAGGATTAATTACTGTGCATTTGTTTTCTATTTGTGATTTCTATTTGTGTGTTTGTATAATATATATATATATATATATATATATATATATATATATATATATATTTGAATTTATATGTATATGTGTGTGTGTGTGGTCTGGAAAGTTTCCGAGTAAGAAAATTTAAGGAAAAATGTCTTTTATCTTTGTTAGGTCGGACATTTTTCAGACCACCTTACAAAATGTTAACAAATCTGATATTTCATTTTCATATATAAAAAAACTTTCCTATAGTTTATTTATTTTGTCTACCTGTTTATTAAGCAATGTTCTCTTATGACTTAATGCATTTGGTACTTGAGGGATGATGTAACAAAAAACAATTTATTACTTTTATCTATTGGTTTCGTGGCAATGTGTACATCTAATGTTGGGCATCGGTTCATAATTAATAATTGCTATGTCTACCATCATTGCCTGAGGGTATAGTTTACTTTAATTGATTGAATCTGAGTGGCTAGAGCAACATTCTAAAATTTATGAATTTCCGAATTTCGGATTAAAAGACGTGGAGTCCTCCATTTCGCAACCATTTTCGTCTTCGTCCGGGCGCCGCTCAAAAACCCTCACTTTCTGTCCCTTTGAGGACAAAAAGCCCTCGGAGGGAGTGGCACCCGACGCATTTCTTCCTTGGATCCGGGTTTAGAGGCGGGCGTTGGACTGGCGGAGGGGGGTGGGAGAACACCGGGGCGAGGGGGCTGCAAACGTGCTGCTGCGTCGAGGGGGTGTCGAAAATAAGTCGCGGGGCGAAAGGGACAAAGGGCCTTCTCCGCACTCGCTCTCTGTCGATTGCCTTGGAGAGAAAATTTGGCGGAGTGCGGTTAGCGGTGTGGATGGAGAGTTTATCGGTGGAGGACGTGGGTGGGAGCGAGGGGGGCGCGTTGGGGGGAAGAAAGGCGAGGGGTGGGAACTGGGGAGGAGGGGAGATGGGTGAAGCGGGGACCGAGAGGAAAAGGAGGCGAGGAAGAGAGATTTGGGCTTTCGCGTGCTAAACGAAGAACAAAAAGATCGCAATCGATATCATGAGGTTCAATGCAGAGCATTATGGGTGGGGGAGTGGGAGGAGAGGGATGAATTGCTTTCCATTTGTCACTTAAATGCTTTATTGAGGTCGCTCACAGTGATGTGGAGGTTCAAGGGGAGGTGGTGAGTGGAGATGATTGGAATTGAGGGCAGCCCTCTCTTCATCGGATCACTGCGGAGTCTTTCGAATCGGAAATTGGCGAATGATACGGCTCGTTTAACTCAAAATGGTGTGTGATGATTGAATTAAATCATTTTTCTTCTGTATTAGCCTCGTAGAGGATAGTTTTGCGCATTAACATGTCTGATGTTTTTCCATTTTTATTGGAAATCTGTGATGTTTAATGTGTAGCAGTCTTTATATAGGTTTTTAATGCACTTGAATAAGCTAGATGTTCCATATTCGAACGCACACATATTAATTGAATATTTACTTAATGAAGTGAAATCATCTCCTAATTTCTATGAAATATCATAAATGTGTTTACCCAATTTTTGCATATATATATATATTTTATACACTTTATAATTGTATCAAAGTTATTATAATGAGTCATTTCCTTATACCTAAATAGTAAATATGTCGTTATAACGTTACGTGACTTTACATATCCTGAAATCTAGCGAATAACTGCCAAAAAATATATTGGCTATTGGTGTGACTCATGGATAAAATAAAGTCTAAATATTTGACCCATAAAGAAAATTGTTTGTGATGTTATTTTACAATGAAAATGTTTTAATATTTATTTCTACTCTGATTTCACGAGTAATGAACGATTTCTTGAAAGGTTCTATTCTTGCAGTTTATCAACCTGTTAAATAGGGATTAGAGAGCAACTGTGAAATGGACGTATTAATAATATTATGTTTTTCGCACATGATAAGAGCCAAAACATGTGTGGTTCCCAAAAATATCATTCTTTTGAATAATTAGTCTAGAGTCTACGCTGTAAATAACTTTATAGTGTTACAACCATTACTTCTTAAATAAAATAGTTTCTGAAGTGACTTTGTGGAAAATATTCATATCGAAATTGAAAAATAAACAACTTGGCTTTTCCACGTAGAATATTTTATTTACGACCTACATTTCATTATGGTATAGCATCTTCAGGTAAAAATGCGGGTGAAACACAGTGTATATATATCTGGGCGGAGGGTTAGAGGAGGGAGGAAGGAAAGGATTGGTTGAGGTAGGAAGAGGGGGGCCCTTTAAATTTATAATACTACACTGAAGTCTTTCGTGAAAAAAGCTAGGTTTATCATGTAAATGACGTATTATGAATGGCTACCCTACACTTTCTCCTCTGTCACCTGCACTAACAATAGCTTCTAACGGAGAGCTGGTAAACAAAATTAAACGTGTGCTATCGAACTGCCATGGATTTGTTTCCTTGACTGTGGTTAAGATCATTAACATGATCCATCAGTTATGAAAGATGGCGGCTCGGAGTGAAAAATGACTGGAATTGGTAGTCCAGCAGGTTTTATCACTGGGTTCTGACCAGTGAGCCAGGGTTCTATTCCCGAGGACGCCTCAGGACGCCCTCAGGTTTTCCCAATTTGTGTAATTTATCGGCACTAGGTCTTCCTCAGAAACCACTGTCGACCCGGGAAATAATGGCCCCCCTACCCTGATGTCGCACGCCATTCTTAGTATTTCGAGAGCTACCTAATAATGAAAACTTCGGGTTGATTGCAGTGGTAAAGGTTAAAATATAAGGAGTGCTACTTTTGACACCATCTTGCCACTCCTCCTCTATAGTGGCAAGTGTCATAGGGCTTCAAAGCTAGACATTAAGATCGATTCCCCAAATAATATATTTCATAAACGTGGATTTACAATGGTATAGCCACTTATGATAAATGATGTTTAATTAAGAATAAGGTATTATTGCTCATTATATCATTAATCAAATAGTGTCTGATTTTCTAGCTTACTTTGGGGACAATCTACATTTCTGCGCATACGCAAAGTTACTCTTACTGGAAAATGAATAATATTTTCCCCATGTTATGACAACTTTGTGGATGTAGTTATCGCGTATGAAGATTCTATGTCTCTGTTATTTAATGATATATTCCGAGTTGTTAGCCTTTTGAAAATAAACTTAATCTACTTCTATAATTTATCATTATAATGTATTACAGTGGAATGTGGAAATCAACCAGATGGAAAGGTAAACTTAAACTGATCAACAATTAAAAATAAGACAAGTAAATAGCCAATCAAAGCGTCAAAATGAAGCGGTTATTTAGCCTAGGTGTTTTGCCGTTCTCTTTTTGAAGCTCCTGGCGTGTACAGAAGAGATTTAAAAACATCTCCGGGCAAGTTGTTTCTGTCACTTATGAAGTCCCTTTTTAGGGAGGAGTGCTTGCTTATGTCGCTCCTTTGAGTGAGACATTTTAGCTTATGTCTATGATCTCCTCTTCCTTTGTTTTACATCCAGCTTTTGTTTTTCCTTTCACGTCTCCCTATGCCTCCTCGTTCCGGGATTACAAAACATTCAAACGTTTTCCCCAGCCTTCCAATTGTTCCTCTCTTCTTTGAGCTGTCTTCTGACTTCATATTTACGTTAATACTTTATGACATCGCCCAAAATTGTTCCCAACGATAAAATCAGTGATATATTTCCTTACAACAAGTACAAAAGTTTTGGAATCTCAATAATGAGATGGTCACATAATTTCGAAATCAATTTTCTATATGTACAGGTGTGATAAATCTACATCAAGAAAATTGGGTGTAAGAATAATGTATTCACAAGCATCAGGGGCAAGTTTGTTAATTGTATTTGAAGTATTAAACTCAAGCTTAAAACCTGGTTAAATAAACCAACCGCCAATATATTTTTGAAATCGCATCTATATACCTGTATATACGTACAGCGTTTGTCCGGAAAATAAGTGTACTGAGCTCAGGAAAAAAAATTAATTACACTTTTACATATATTAAGCTAATATTCCTCAAATTAGGACCCTTGTGAGTCGATACACTTGTTCCAGCGGCGTTCCCATTCCTGGAACGCTCCCGCGAAGGCATCATCGGGAACCTCTCGAAGACATGTCGTCACGGCCTCTTTGACGGCGTCCAAAGTCCCGTATCGCGTTCCTTTCAAACTCCTCTTTATCTTCGGGAACAGAAAGAAGTCCGGTGGTACCAAGTCTGGGCTGTAGGGCTGGTGCGGCAGTGTTGCCACGCCGTGCTTGGCCAAGAAGTCCGACAGGACAAGCGCGGTGTGAGACGGCGCATTGCCGTGATGCAGCCGCCAGATGTTTTTGATCGCTGGCCGGACGCGGGCGACTCGTTTTCGAAGCCTGTCGAGCACTTGGACGTAAAATGCAGCATTTACAGTTTGTCGCTCAGGTACAAATTCGTAGTGGACGACTCCCCTTTTGTCAAAAAAGACTTATTTGTCAAGACACTTATTTTCCGGACGAACTCTGTATACGCTGCCTGTATATACGATTGGCCTATATTGTACTTTTTATGGTATTCAAATCAAAATCCCCCTTGAAATATTCCATATTATTCGCACCTTTTACGGATGGAAATGGTTGGAGCGCTGATTACAATTACTGGTAAAATAATTATGTTTGGTCATTTTGTCTTGAGTAATATGGGATCACTTTCTGATATTAATACTGCACACAACATTAATACCACACGGTGATTAACATTCATGCACTTCAGTTATTTTGCTCGGTTTATTGGGTTTTGGCCTACGTGAGATGTCTCGAAAATGCATGTTGATTGACTGCGATCAAAACTTTCTCATTAACGTTCCAAGGACTACTACAATGCTTTCAGATTTTGGTTTTACGTGACATATTAGAAATTATTTTTCTCCATTAAGACCATTATCTGGAAACTAGTACCTCGTCCGTATAGTAGAATCATGGTTTTTAATTTTTAAATAGTATGAAAGAAAAATTTATTTTAAGCAGAGAAAAAACACAATTTTTGGTCTAACAACTGAACGAATAATGTCTTTGAAAACCCACCATTAAGTTTTCTTAGGTATATCAAGATACGAGAGTAATGTAGAGATATTTTCATTTTTCCCCTGCACACTAATGGCTCTTCTAGTCTTAAAAATTCAAAAGAAGTTTGCATCTCAAAGGTTATTATATTTTAGATTTATAAGTATTCTGTGTACATTTTTTCAGGTATTTTGGGGAATATTAAATTCGTAAATACGACGCCTAGTCTATCAATTGCTGATGAGATGAACGTAAAGGAGACCTTGTTTAAAAATGAGCCCTTTTCTCGTTTGCAACGAAAGGGAATCAGGCTCTGACAGTTGACACTTGCTTAATTATTCAAGGAACATTAAATCTCAAAAAATGATTTTTTTTTAATTTGGTGCAAAAGACTATTTCTACTCGATAGCTTCATACAAAACTTCTTTTTGATGACGCATATTTTTTACAAAATTTTTTATCTCTGTTAAAAGAGGTATATTTTTATAAAAAGTTAACACCAATGTTGAACTCACAGGAAAAAATATTTCCTGTCATCAAAACGCTCATCTAAATGGTGAGTACAACCAGCGAAAACAATTATTTAACATAATGTATACTTAGGATTTCGTATCCACGAAGAATTTGAATCAAATTTTTTAAATTTACCCTTTATATACTTTCTTTAAAACATATTCATTATGAAAAAGTAGCACAGGGCGTGGACGCATAATGGCCTGATTTTAATTCAAATCCACTTTAAAACAGCAAGTGATGATGCCACACCCGTAAGCTAATTAATTGTTTATTTTTTTAATTTTTCAAATAATTTAATTATTTTTTATTTATTGGCTAATAAAGAGAGTGGCATTTTTAATTGGAGAAAACAAATGAGGGTTTAGAAAAGCATCCAAAACGCATTTTTTACGATGTGTGACGTGAATGTGTGGGCAACGCAATGGACAAAGGAAAGAATGATATTTAGATTTTTTCAACTGTACCATTTGCTTTTATTGGCAATAATTAACTTTTACTTTTTGTAATTTATGGTTGTTTTCATAACTGCGAATATATTATTAATATATTTTGGTAATGAAGACTATTTAAGATGTTTGTGGTTATTGTTTAAAAAGAGATGTTATTTTTGTGATAAAGATTTTTGTGTACTACCTGACAAAATAACTGCACATTCATGTTTTAATAATATTATTGCAATTCATCTATTTCTCGGAAATATAGCAGTTGCAAAAAATTTTACTAGACATTTAGGTCACTGGAACACTTTGAGACACTAAGTATTGAACCCAAAAGATAGAAAATGACCCATTGATAAAATGATTTTAATGAAATTCGAAAAACACGTATATTCAATTTAAAATACAATTTCCAGCTTGAATGGACCTATTAAAAAAAATTATTCAAACTGATGCAGCATAAAAACATCAAATTCTCCATAAATATTTGTAAAGTGTTCTTTTCGCATATATGTTTAAGGGAGTAAACATTTCCAGGAGAAAGACATCGAACTCAAAAGCTTAGGCACTGATTATATGTATATGGACAGACATAAAAAGCATTATAATTACTAAATTTCAAGAACTGTGGTAGTTACCATGACTATAACTTTAAACGGAGTCATCCGCTAAGTGTGCATTACAATGAAACAATTTCAGGTGCAAATACCATTCACGTTCAATTTGAACATGTCGGAATATAAGAGGTAGCTTAAGTGGCTAAAACACTCGGCGGATATCGAGGAATCCTGGTTCGAATCCCGGTCAAGGCCAATGATTTTTGTACTCGGATATTATTACCTTAATTACTAAGCTGTAAATTTTCTGTTCACCTTCTCCGATTTAATGAGGAAAGACTTCATCGAATCTTTTTTAGATAACTCGAAGGAACAGTAATTTGCCAAAGTTTGTTGCACCCAATTTTAATTCACTCAAAGGAAAAACCCTGGCAAAAAATCTAGAAATTCCCATTCTGTCAAGCCGTAAATAGCCTCCTGGAGGTATAAAATTGCCCCGGCGGTTGTTGTTCCTTGGTCTTTGCGGGTCGGAATTACGGTCTGTGGAAAATGCAGAATTAAACGTGTGGGGAGAAGAAGTCTACCCAGAGTATCAAGGATAGAGATTTATGGCAGGGATCTGCGGGGACAGTAGTTTTCTTAGCTCCTCTCCCGGGCGGGGAATGGAGTGCTGCGGAGCACCTCGTGTCCCTGCGCCGTCGTAGGGCGGCTTTGTTATCCCCTATCGCAGCGCAGAGGCGTGATGTTTTCAACCCCCCTTCCCCTCAGCCCGCTCCTTTCTCGCGAGCGAGATTTACAGCGCCCGGCCACTCGAATAAAGATCTATGGGCACCTTCGAGGAGACACCGGGGACGGAAGACGACGGGTGATAGGGTGGAGGCATGGAGATAACAGTGGCCGTGGGGGGGGGGGTTCCCTGTCGGGTTACTAACACTCATGGCAGCGGACGGAACTCGAAATCGGTCGAAGCCGTCCACCCTGTAGACACTTGCTCATATTTGAGGAATATAAAGTACTGTGAAGGCATTTTTATATCGACCCAAGGGTAGTATCCGAATAGCGAGTGAAACAAGATAATAGCGTCAGTCGCACGCTCTACGTTGAAGATACATGCATATATGCACTCTTAAACCTAGAATCTTAATTTCAATTCCATTCTAGTAATGAATGTATTCACAAGCGGCTCATTATTCTCTCTTCAATTGATGAAAAACTATTGAGCGGCTGTCGGCGGAAGTAAATTTGAATATATGATCAGTGATTTGATAAGATTTGAAAGAGTAGAGATAACTATCGTTTCTTTCACTTTTAAAAGTAATGAATTCGAGAAGAGAATTTTGAATATACTACTGATTCAAGTTCTGGGCACAAATAGAGAGGAAAAAGATTAGTTTTTGAGTATGTATGAGTATCGGTATGATCGGCTGAATGGGGCAGCAGAATTCATATTTGTGAAAAATGAAAGGTTTGAAAATCTTTGTAATTTTTATGAAATATAATATAATAACACTAAAAGAGCTTTCAGATATTGAATCACTTAGTATATATATTAACCCATCAGGGAAAATTGGAAATGAAAACAAAAAGAAAGCTTGATTTTGAAAATTTTAAAGTCATCCTGTCAAAAAATTAGTCCCAAGGAAAAAAGTAACTTCATGTCCTCGCGTATTGATAGGAAATTTTTTTATATAATACATGTAAAAGGTAACATTTTAACCATTTCATATTATTCTTCCAATTAAATTTCAAAAATGGTAAAAAAATGAGAGACGCACATAGATTTAATCATTTTACATCTTTTCCCCTTAGTAATCTTCCCAATTTTAGGTTAATATTTGTTATATTGATCTAAATATAAGAAGGGAAGAAGAAAGTGTTCGACCTGTTAGTATCTATTAATAAAACAGGTGTGGAATACGTGTGAGGTGGAATTATAGGTTAGTGTGTGTGCATGTGAGTTAGAGGTTGTCACTACATCATTCACCGCTCCCAGGATAGAATATTAACGACTATTTTCTCATGAATATGAATATTTTTGTTATTTTAAGTTCCCAGTGTTATTGAAACCAGAGTTATCAATTACTATTTTAAAATTTTTTGTGTTTAATTAAGAATGAATTTTAATATGCCTTTTGCATTCGAGACACTATGGTAAACCGCTTCAAGCTATTTATTTTTGTCCTATTATTCGTAGGTTTTGTCATGCAAGACAAATAATATTTATACAAATACCATATCAAAAATTGCTCGAGTCTTTATTTCATATTCAAGTGCATAATCATATGCTCTTACCTCCAGAATCCATAAAACCGGAAATGTCACAGTTAATCAGATTTTCCCGATTTAAAAACACAAAAGATAACAGAATAAATAGTTTGAATAATCATGGATAAATAATGAATTGTATGCGAAAACATATCTACTAAGTTGTTAGTTCTTATAGGCAGTGGATGATGTTGGTAATCGAAAACTATGGCATAGAGTTGAAAAGTTACGTAAAACAATCATAAAATGGAATAGACACTATGCAGAACATATTTTAAATCCAGTTATTGAAATTACATGTTCTCTCTATTGATAAAAAAAATGTTTTTCAAATTAAAAATTATAAGTATTTTCATTAAGAATCAACATTGCATAAAATGTATGAATTTGTGCTCCCTCAGCCAGATATGCATTGTGCAGTATCATCAGGTCACCAGTGTGGTTGTGAAATTACTCGTATTTTTTACATTGCTCTTTAATATTTTCTTTAGATAACTATGGATTTGTCATTAATATTTCTCGGCGGAACGATTGATTCCCTTTATTATCCCAGTTCAGCCCATAAATTCAAATTCTTACGCCTTCACTTCCCACTCGGCTGCATGCTAAAGGTATACTCGAGGGTCTTTGGGTAGAGGGAGGCTTGCGCCCCGTCACGTACACCCATCGGCGACGGCAGGGCGGATGGCGGTTGGGGGCCGGCAAGGCGAGGGGGAGGGGGGTGAGCCTGGGGAGAAAGGGCCATTCGCGTGAGGCAGGGCGTCTCCCTTCGCCAGCCGCCAAGTGTAAAACACGCTGGAGCCAGACGGAATTTGATCGAGGGAGCCGTGCAAGGACTTCCAATTTCTCCGAAGGATTTCACTCCTTCCTGGCACGCTGCTGGATCCCTCTCACTTACGCGCGGTGTCAATGTTTCGCACCAGGAAAAGCTGCCGCTTTTTCCGGAACCTGAGAGCCCGGACGATGGGCAGGAGGGGATGATGGAATATGGTTGATGAACAGCAAAATAACGTCAAGCATATTTTCTAAATCTCCCATCGCGACATTGAAACGATATAACCATCTATCCGTCTTATTAAAATCCACTAAATCGACCGCTACTCACAAATTCAAGGGTCCCTTGCAATTAAAAAAAACTTCTTCCAAGTTTTCCTCAAATCCCTCTCTCAAGCACATCACGTAATATTATTTACTTTTTGTCGTATTCACTCCCTAAAGCTATTCTCTTCCTTCAAAGTTGTGAATGCACCACACCACTCAGCATGCACATCAACCATTACCGCGTCTCCTACCTGCGTCCTCTATCACGCCTCCAAAATCCCTCCACCCTCACCCTTTCTCCTGCTCTTCTCCCTCACTCCTGCCCCATTTAGATATCCTCCACCCGCATCTTCTCCATTCCGTTGAAAAAGTTGACTGTGCATGCGAAATATAAAGACACTAAAATGTTTTCCTTTTTTGCTTTCAGTGGTAAGCTACCGGTTAAGGTAGGTTTTTGGATGGACACAACTATCAAATAAACATATTGTAACTCTAAACAAAACTCAATCCAGCAACCTAAAACTCATCAGGTCCTTCTTCATCTCTGTATACTTCTTTCCTCCCTTCATCCCGTCCAACATCCCTATCCTGTTCCTACCCTTACCTCGCTTGCCCAACATTCTCCCCTCTATTACCTTCTTCAACATTCCACTACCGCTCAATACGCCTTTCATCCATTTTTCCTGCCTCCATAGGATTTCTCTCAACAAACCCCTGTCCTCCCCCACCATCTCCAGTACTTCCTCATTTGTTTTATTCTCCATATTGCCCATCATTATATTATTGGGAATGATAATTTAGATGGTTTTCCGTTGCCTTCCTCAAAAGTGTTTTTAACGTGACACCATCACTTAATGGCCGCCCCACTGGGGTCGGACGCCTTTGCAGCCGCCTCACTGAGGAACAGACGCTGCGTGGACTACCTTTCGTCTGGCTCCCAACCTTCGATCTATCTGGCATGGGTGATCCTACCAGAAGCAATTATTTTTACCCCCGCCAGCACAGCTCTAGGGGTCATCGGAACACACAAGCCCTTCCACCACGACAAGGTTGTAGTCCATGGGAGGGATATATATATATATATATATATATATATATATATATATATATATATATATATATATATATATATGATGTTATGCAGATTATATTTTTATAAAATGTTGATTTTAACCCAATTTCGTATATATATATATACGAATAATTTGTATAATTTCGTATTTTTGTATATATATATATATATATATATATATATATATATATATATACACACACATAGATGATGCGGAAGTGCTCACGAGAGCAATATATCGTTTGGACGGCACAATAGAACACAGAATAAAACAGATAACAAGTAAAAGAACACTCACATTGTAGATTATTTGAACTTTCGGCCTACTCAGAAATTACACTCAAATGCTGTCGATTGCATACGCAGAAAATGTTTTAGCGGACAAAAATTTGTAGTGCACAAAAACACATTCACTTAGAACAAATTTATTTCGCTATTCAGGGCCACCTTCATTAGCAAACGAGGTAGTGGTCTATAGTATTATCAGCGTAATAATGCTATAATATTTTGTTAAACGTTTCTGATATATATCATAAAACATCTTGCTCATTCGTGTTTCTTTGCTTTAACTTTAAGTGGGCCGACCGCTTGCATGTGGTTTCCTCGAAGGATTTAGTGAATAAAAACATTAAATGTATCACAATTTCATTGGCATTGGAGAAAAAAATTATGAGTCATATTTGAAAACATAAGTGACATATGGTTCTTGTTGTATACGCGTATTGGTAGATCCAAACAAGGGATTGATTGAAGTGCTTTTGTAAAGTTAAATATAAAGACGCATCGTTGATCTTGGCATTACAGCATAATGAAGACTGAATCAGCTGTTGCTGATATTGAAATAATTAAAAAAAAACAATGAATCAAATATATAGTAGTTATGAGAATTAATTAACTTATTTTTTCCATCATTGATTTTAGCTCAATATTTCTCAGTATTAAATGGCATTTGTGAATTTTATTCATTCAATTAGTTTCTGTAGATTTAAAATTAAATTAGTCTCCCATTCGCAGATAGTTTTGTGCGCAATGTGGTCAAAAATTTCTTCTCATCATGGCCGTGCAATGGGAGTAGATGCCACAGACGCCAGGCTCGACCGGCATCTGATTACCCCAGTCCTTGTGTTCAATCCATGCAATTGGAGTGTTTTTTACTCTCCAAGGGTGTACCTCTGTACATTCAGCATCTCCATTCACTTCTGATACTTAAGAGAGGCTATTTACTTGATTGAATTGTACAGAATGCTGTAAGACACCAATTGGACGATACGAGAAAAATATTACACTGAACTCAGGGAGAAGGATATACGACGTGAAAAACTATTTTTTATGCTTTCTCTGTTCAAAACAAAACACTTGAAAGAATTATTTCCAATCTGCCTTTGTGTTAGAAAAGTATTGCAAATTTACTTGACATGGTTGGTCGGTCGGATAACTTAACATTCTGATGAGGGGAAAAATTATAAATACTTTTACTTTGAAAGGAAATAATTTAAAACTAACAGCGTCTGAGAAAAATATAAAGTAAATTAGATAAAGTAAAATTATTCAATATAGTCCGAAAGTGATTCATCAAATCAAAGCTTTTTATGGTTAAAGTATACGCCACATTTTCTCCCTTGTATTTCTTCTCAGAGCGAAGAATTAATTTTAATTTCACTTGGCATGCATTACACGAATATGCCTGTGATACATACTTACAAAATATTATTACCTACTATATGTTGCCTAGATTTGGGCGTTTTATGGATTGCAATTGTTTTCCCGAGTGGCAATTTAATTGTGAATGGTAATGGCACCGTAAAAATTGGGAAACTTAAAAAATGTATTCACATATAGTTTCAGATTAAACTCATGACTTAAAATATATTTACATGCACTATGATTAAATATCCTCAATACACCTCTACAAAACAAGCTCTAAACTGTTAAGTCCAAAGAGTCATATTATTTTAATCGTTGTAGACATTTGGTAATTATATGTTTTTATAAAGAACGTCACTAATGAATGATTGTGTATATTTCTATTTGAGTAAAACTTTGAACAAATTTAAAATATCACTATATAAATTAAGAAGGCCTACGCGCGTCATACCATAATGTCATTTCAAGATTTACCTTCAGTTATATAAGAAGATCATGGCATCTTACAAATCCATCTCTCTTTCTTGCTAAGTCTACCACCAGAATATTAAGAATAGACGGGTTCATAGAATCAACTCTTCTATTAATTCTCTTTTATAATTTCATTAAAATTCCGCTGATGAAATACCGCCAAAGACACCATAGCAACAATCAATGTCAACTAATTTAGAAAACCCATTACGGCGTAAGAAGTAGAGTATAATTAAAACTTGCGAAAATAACATTCCACCCCCCGGATACATTTTTTATAATTAGCAATAAAATTCCTAGAGACGTGTTTGGTTAATTCCTGTACATCACCCGTAATTGCTTGCGCTGGGTAATTCCGCACGGTTCCTCATTATGCCTAGGCTAGATGGAAGGAACACATTTTTGTAGTTTCATCGCTAACGCAAGTGGTGTTAGCGCTTTAATTGCAGTACTTCGAGTAATTTCCTCCGTTTTTTATGGCCACGTAGGATTAAAACCCATAAATTAGAAAAATATTGCTATATTAAAACTTGCGACTACCTTGATAGTGTTAAAGGTTTTTCGGTACGCCTAAAAAACAGCCTTTACTGAAAAAATATTTGGCGAAAATATAAGAAATTTAAGATTGAATGTCAATTGCTCTATCCTACAGTAAAGATATGCAATATTTAATGCTTGCCTAAATATTTCTACGCACTCTTTTATTAAATATTACCTTCCTCAGATTCAATCTAGCGATCAAATGCATTATTTAAGATACGTGGGTAATTAAGATGAAAGTTTTTCTCTCGAGCAAAACCTATTTTAAAGCAAATTGCTGAGTACATAAAAAAAAGTAAAGGTTTAATTTGAATCACGGACGATTATCCATGATATAAAAAATCCATGAGACATTGCTCAAGTTATATAATGTTTATCAGATCCCGGGAATTTATTCCTTACAAGCAGGATAATTGGCAACCAATATATTGCATTTGTGTTCTGTTGAATACTACTCAGACTTAGAAGGTATATTTCTTCATCATTTGGTGAAGTAAAATTAAGAAGCGGGTATTTTTTTAAAGTATTCATTTATGTAAAGGATTCGTGTGTTACTTATTAGAAGATACATACTTCTAAGTTATACCTGAAATTTCAAAGTTTGTTAGCTGAAGACTTGTGGTTCAATTGTACCAAGCCACCATTTACGTATATAGGTTTGCCTGCAAGCCCCTCGCTTTCAGTAATCCATTTTATTTTGTGTATGCGTGCGTGTGCATGTGTATGTATGTGTTTCTTATACATATTTATTTATAAGGTAAACTACCGGTGAAGGTAGGCTTTTGAATGGACACAACTATCACATTCTTGCGACTCCAAACAAAACACAATCGAGCAACCTAATCTGCATCAGGTCCCTCTTCATCTCTGTGTACTTCCTTTCTCCCTTCATCCCTTCCAGCATCCCTATCCTGTTCCTGCCCTTTCCTCATTTGCCTAACATTCTCCCCTCTATTACCGTCTTCAACATTCCACTACCGCTCAATACGCCTTTCATCCATTTTTCCTGCCTCCATAGGATTTCTCTCAACAAACCCCTCTCCTCACCCACCATCTCCAGTACTTCCTCATTTGTTTTCCTACGGTCCATTTCACCCTCCATTCTTCTCTTCACCCACATTTCAAAAGCCTTCAATCTACGTCTATCCTCCTGCTTCAGTGACCACGTCTTCGCACCGTACGCTCCATATCAGAGTTTTTACGAGTCTTTTCTTAACATCCCTCCACAACGTCCCCGTCATCAGCTCCTTCCTTCTCGAGAAAGCCTCTTTGCCTAGCCCAATTCCTCTCTTTACGTCCGTAATACTTTGATATATATATATATATATATATATATATATACATATATATAGTCTGACCTGAAGAAGGCCTCGGAGTAGGCCGAAAGCTTAAGTCATCTACATTGTGAGTGTCCTTTTACGTGTTATCTGTTTTATTCTGTGTTCTATTGTGCCGTCCAAAAGTTATATTGCTCTCGTGAGTACTTCCGCATCATCGATATATGTATATATATATATATATATATATATATATATATATATATATATATATATATATATATATATATATATACAAATAACTTTTGGACGGCACAATAGAACACAGCATAAAACAGATAACACGTAAAAGGACACTCACACTGTGGATGATTTAAGCTTTCGGCCTACTCCGAGGCCTTCTTCAGGTCAGAATGCTCGATTGTGCCGTCCAAAAGTTATATTGCTCTCGTGAGTACTTCCGCACACGAACACAATGTCAATGTTGAACACAATGTCATGTTTGTCAATTTCTCCTTTGGTGGGTGTAACAGCTCTCTAACGCCATCTTCTGTTTAATGATTCGGAGCACTTTGGCGCTCTATAAGATCGCAGATTTCAATGTGAAAGTGCGCTCCCTCGATAGCTCAGGTGGTTAGAGCATCCGCCCGGCAAGTGGAGAGATCCGGTGTTCAAGTCCCGGTCGAGGAAGATATTTTTACATTCGTGATCTGCTCACATCCGCCATCCCCATTTCTCTTGTGTTCGTCCTTTATATATGTGTTCCTTTACCATTTTCCTTATCTCTATTTCAATGTGAATGAATATTTATTTGCCATATGCCGGTATTTCGTGTTTGAATGTATATATATATATATATATATATATACATTCAAATACCTATATATATATATATATAGGTATGTATATATCTATATAGGTATATACATATAGTATTTAGACGGCACAATAGAACCCACCCTCCCATGGACTACAACCTTGTCGTGGTGGAAGGGCTTGTGTGTTCCGATGAGCCCTAGAGCTGTGCTGGCGGGAGTAATAATAATTACTCCTGGAAGGGTCACCCATGCCAGATAGGTCGAAGGTTAGGAGCCAGACGAAAGGTAGTCCACGCAGCGTCTGTTCCTCAGTGAGGCGGCTGCAATGGCGTCTGACCCCAGTGGGGCGGCCATTAAGTGATGGTGTCACGTTAAAAACACTATTGAGGAAGGCAACGGGAAACCACCTCAATTATCATTCCCAAGAAAATATGATGGACGCAAATAGGAAGAGGTGTAAGGCAGGGTTGCCCATTGTCACCGGTACTGTTCAACGTATATGTAGAGGAAATGATTAAAGAGGCATGGGAAGAACTGGAGGTAGGAATGAAAGTCGGAGGGGAATTCGTAAAATCGGTTAGGTTTGCTGATGACCAAGCATTAGTTGCTCAGTCAGCCAAGGGGTTGCAAGCATTGTTGAGTGAATTGGAGGTTCAGTGCGATAAATATGGGATGAGAATAAATATTAATAAAACAAAGGTTATGCGATTTTCCAGAAAGAAAAAGGCTAAGCTAAATATTAAAATAGGCGGGGAAAAAATAGAGCAGGTAGAACAGTTTAAATATCTCGGAAGTGTTTTGGACCAACACGGTCAAAGTGGTAGGGACGTAAGGAGAAGAATTGCGCTAGGCAAGGAAGCTTTCTCAAGGAGGAGGGAGTTGATGACGGGGACGTTGAGTAGGGATGTTAAGACAAGACTCGTAAAAACTCTGATATGGAGCGTAGCTATGTACGGCGCGGAAACGTGGTCGCTGAAGCAGGAGGATAGACGTAGATTGGAGGCTTTTGAAATGTGGGTGTGGAGAAGAATGGAAAAGGTGAAATGGACCGAAAGGAAAACAAATGAGGAAGTACTAGAAATGGTGGGGGAGGAGAGGGGTTTGTTGAGAGAAATTCTATGGAGGCAGGAAAAATGGATGAAGGGCGTATTGAGCGGTAGTGGAATGTTGAAGAGGGTAATAGAGGGAAGAATGTTGGGCAAGCGAGGTGAGGGTAGGAACAGGATAGGGATGTTGGACGAGATGAAGGGAGGAAAGAAGTACACCGAGATGAAGAGGGACCTGATATAGATTAGTTTGCTAGGTGGGGAGTCACAAAATGTTTATTTGATAGTTGGGTCCATCCAAAAACCTTAAACGGTAGATTACCTAAAAAAAAAAATAGAACACAAAAATATAAATAGAGAACACGAAACAAGTCAGACTCGGAGTCGGACCTGAAGAAGGTCTGAGTGATGGCCGAAAGCTCGAACTTTCTGAAATTTGTGTGTCCTTTAAATGTTCTCTATTTCTATTTTTATGTCCTATTATGCTTGCCAAATGTTATATTTGCTCTCTTAAGTGCTTCTACATAATCAGGTAATGCAAATGAGAGCAAGAGATGAGAAAGCCTGTCAAAGAATCAAAACGGAATGTCACTGCAGAATAGCATGATAACAATTGCTTACGCAGATTAAGTTTGAAATGTAACTCTTTCGAAAAATCCGTTGTAACGCTTCAATTTATATTTATTCTTTATACAATCGCCGAATTAAAAATACTATTTGTTTGTGACAAATGGAATACGACAAATAAATAAATGAAACTAAGTCATTAAAGTTCATATTGTTGTTTTATTATGGAGAAACTGTAACTCGAATACCGTTATGGAAATGGACGCAGCGAATTCGTCGATGAAGGGTACTTTGGTCATAATGATTTGATTCCTGTTTCACTTTTTCATTTCACTGCCAATTTTATGATACAATTTCGCACAACGTGCCACAAGAAATTTAAAATAATTTAAACACTGAGCATACGGAGCCCTAAACATCTCATAGTACAGGACCTGTTGGTTAGATGATCATATTGTTGTTGTTGGATCGTTTGTTGGTGGTTTATAGAATTATTGTATGTAAGCGGGGCCGCCTTGGTGCCACTTTCGCAAATATGTCTGTCCCCATGTGAGTGAGCAATTAGTCGCCCGCGCGTTCTCCTTCCTTTGGCTTTGGGAGTTAACTATCCCCTGCATCCTCTTACAACTGCAGTCCATTCCGACGCAATTCATTTCCTATTGACTCCGGTATGACTGACCCTTAATAATCTCCAGCTAATGGGTGCCCGTGTATGAAATCCTTCTGCGTGGAGAACTCTCCCCGCTGACCTCCACCGCCCGCCCAAATAATAAGCCGATCCGGTCCTTTCCTCCCACCCACCCACCCACGCAAACGCACGCTTTCCACAACACCACACTCTGGTGGGTTATACGTTTTCCCGGAAATTCCCTCCTGAATAATTTCATCCCTCCCGTATGCCGTGATCATTGATTATAATGCGCCGGGACCGCCAATCAATGGGTTCGTATTCGCCGGGGGTGGAATCATGGCACGCCAATCGCCGCTGCTCCCGTCTCTCGAGAGTTGGCTCGGACATATTTACTTCAGGACCGGTTCTATAGTACCACAATTCTTTTTTTCGGTTGCGTTTGAGGTGACTATTCATGATTTTTGCCTAGAAAGGATTGGTGGATTGTCTTTTTTGTCCCCGGTTCTGTCCAGTGTGGGTATACGGCATTGTCATTAGTGAGTTCCCTTATAGATGAAATAGGAAACCTTTAGGGATCAAGATGGTGTGGTGGCCAATGTACTGGCTTCCAAACCCGATGGCTTAGGTTCTAATCCAGGAAATGGCAGAGATTTCTGCGGCATTCCAATCCCTGCCATGGGGTGCCAAGTAGAGAGCGTTTCGAGTGGAGTACGCTGTCCGTCAGATGGGGGGTTAAATTGTGCGCTCATTGAAGCCTATCAGTAACAGCAGGTGAATTTCAAAAACGGGTTATTTATTGTTATTATTAAAACATATGTGCATAGAGGCATTGTCATTTGGCACATAATACCCCCGAATCGCGGTGGACGACAATAATAAAAATATCATATGCGAAAAATAAAAAAGTAATCATTCAAACAATCTCCACACTTACTCCAATCCCTAAACATACCCGTCCCTTCAATATAAACCAAATTACGCTACCCACAAATTGTCTTATGGGTCGATTGCATCCACAATTAACTTTCACAATCACGAAAATGTTCACTTTTACTGAAACAGTATCTAATAATATAACCCAGAAACGATAATGACATAACACAGAGAGGGTAGTTGGCGTATTGTATTACTCTTTAAACAATGATAGCTATCGTTTATTAAATGATTTTGAGTGCGTTTACATCCGCAGGGCGGGTTAACGAGTGAAGGGTCTTTGTTTACTGCCCGGGTGATGTGTCTGGACGTAATTATAGCTCTCACATTGATTGTGTAATTTATATGACGAAGGCAAAAGACATGAAGCCATATGACGATCGTATATCCCTGATAGACTTTTCCTACCATCAAAAACGTTCGTGTTCTCGGAAGATACTATATTTTAAATTTATATCAGGTCGTCTATCATTGAATCACACGTCGGTACATTTAATAGTGTATAATGTGTGACAAGTTTTCCATTTTAAAATCAATATAAGAATGATGGTGTCATTATATCTTTTATGAGAAATGTAATTTTATAACTAATTTGGGTTACTTCTTTTCACTCAGGAAAATGGGCCTTGCCACCGAAAATTACTGAATAACTGTGCGTGCACTTTTCTATGTTTTTTTCTATATATTTGCTGGCAAACGCCATTTCGCTTCTCGTTTGAATGACGTATGTGTGTGTGTAAATATACACATATATGTATATATATTTATATATATATATATATATATTTTTTTTTTAAGGTAATCTACCGGTTAAGGTAGGTTTTTGGATGGACAAAACCATCAAATAAACATTTTGTAACTCCAAACAAAACCCAATCTAGCTATCTAATTTAATTCAGGTCCCTCCTCATCTCTGTGTACTTCTTTCCTCCCTTGATCCCGTCCAACATCCCTATCCTGTTCCTGCCCTTTCCTCGCTTTCCCTACATTCTCCCCTCTATCACCTTCTTCAACATTCCACTACTGCCCAGTTTGCCTTTCATCCATTTTCCTGCCTCCACAAGATTTCTCTCAACAAACCCCTCTCCTCACCCACCATCTCCAGTACTTCCTCATTTGTTTTCCTTTCGGTCCATTTCACCTTCTCCATTCTTCTCCACACCCACATTTCAAAATCCTCCAATCTATATCTATCCTCCTGCTTCAGTGACCACGTTTCCGCGCCGTACATAGCTACGCTCCATATCAGAGTTTTTACGAGTCTTGTCTTAACCTCCCCACTCAACGTCCCCGTCATCAACTCCCTCCTCCTTGAGAAAGCCTCCTTGCCTAGCGCAATTCTTCTCCTTACGTCCCTACTACTTTGACCGTATTGGTCCAAAACACTTCCGAGATATGTAAATTGTTCTACCTGCTCTATTTTTCCCCTCCCATTTTAATATTTAGGTTAGTCTTTTTCTTTCTGGAAAATCGTATAAACTTTGTTTCATTTATATTGAATGTCATCCCATATCCAAAGCATTGAATTTCCAATTCAATATATATATATATATGCGGGTCGCGGTGGTCTAGGGGGTAGAGCGTTGGACTACTGACCGGAGGGTCCCGGGTTCGATTCCCGGGCAAGGCACTCTGGGCACCTGCAGCTCCACCCAAGCTAGTTGATTTTTCGGGTACCAGGTCTTCCTGGGAAACCATATCCGGCACAGGGAAAGGAACTGGCCCCCCTACACTGATGTGTGAATATTCACACGCCGTCGGGCTTGGTACATGGGTGAGCTCTACCATCACCTACTAAAGTTAATGGGTAAGCTAGGTAATGTTTTTGTAGAGGCAATCAACTTGGGAACGAGGCGAGGGGGTAATGAGGGGATACGGGGAGAGGGGAGCAGATCTGATAAGCAGACAGGTTTTACACCGGGGGTGGTTTAAATAGGGGAAATTTGAGGATATTTGTCAGGTGGGCGCCAAAAGATTGGTGGATCTCAGAAGGTTTTTCGCGGGTCTTAAAGAACTTTTTTCCTATTTTACACGTCAATAACGTGACCTCATCCTTACTGCCCCGTTGCCCGTCTCTCCCTTACAGATTACTCCAATTAAAGATAATTTTCAAAGGTCTACTCACCATATTTCCACTTTCAGGCTTACTTCCCTAACTTTTTAGCCCAGCGCTAACTTCTCTTTTGAGTAAAAGGCCTCTCATCCCCTTCACCACTAGAAAAAACCACGTGGAAATCCTCGTGGACGCATTGCATTTTGACGGAATCTCTATTGGAAGGTATTTTGGAATTTGCAACCGTTATCCCGCCAAATATTCAGACCCATTCACAGCCCTTAATGTAAATTCAAGCTTATTTCTGCCCAAGGAGCCAATTAACTCCCCTCAAATCAATCAGAGAAAATTTGTATAAACCTTCTCCTGCCCAGAATTTCAAATCCCTCTTTCCTCAAGTCCCTAAATCCTCAACCCAACCTGTCTCCCACTGAATTCTTTGAATTAGGAAGATTAATTAATAATCCTAATATTATGATTACTTTCGCTGACAAAGATTCAACGGTTGTTGTTCTAAATAGAAAAATGATACAAAGGAAGTCAACACACAACTCTCTATGATACCTCTTCCAACCGACGAATACCCAAAGACCCCCATTCCGCACTTCAATAATAACTAATTGAATTTCTTACTCCCAACGAGCCCAATGAAGGTCTATCTCCTGCAGACATGGCCCTCCTCTCCCTCTACATCCAAGCATCCCTCATTCCTATATTCTGACGAATATTCATAAGCCCGGCTATCCCGCTTGTCCGATTTTATCCTCCCTTAACTCCACAACCGAAAGAATTTCTGCAGTTGTAGACTACTACCTGAAGTCAATAGTCTATTCCCTACCATCATTCACTAAAGATTCATAGTCCACACATAACCAGCACTGAACTTCTCCATAGCCTTCCCATTTCATCCTCACCCGTAAATCCATCTCCTTTAACAATAAATTCTAATTGTAGATCAAGGGTTGCACCATGGGCAGCAGGTTCTGCCCTTCCTATTTAAGCCTCTTTCTTTGTCTCGCAGAGAAAACACTTATGGTAAAAACTCTTGATATATCTATTGTGGCTCAGGTATTAAAAAAAATTATGAACACAGTAATCAACCCAAAGATCGGTTTGGATGGTTGAATACACCCAGTACTAAGCCCGACGGTATCTGAAATTCACATATCAGGGTAAGGGAGTCAGTTCCTTTCCTTGTGCCAGTTATGGTTTCCCAGTATGAACTGATACCCGAAAAATCACATAGCTTGGGTGGAGCTGCAGGTGCTCAAAGTGGCTGGCCCGGGAATCTAACTCGGACCCTCCGGTCAGTAGTCCAATGTTCTTCCCCCTGGACTAAGGCGACCCACGATGATATTAATGATATTTTCCTTGCAATAATTTCAGAGTGAAAAAACCACTCGCCTTGACCGGGAATCGAATCCTGGTCAAGGCGAGTGATTTTACACTCTGAAATTGTTACATTGAAATGCATATTATCGGATGACTCCGTTAAAAGTGACTGTTGTGGCATCTCCCGCAGTTTCTTGATATTTTCCTTCTCTGGCCACATGGTACTGCTTTCCTGATAACGCTCTATCCGACCTCAATGCTTCGTACTCTGTCTCCTTCAATCCTACCGTTTCCTCCTCCCAAATCACCTTCTTTGATGTAAACATATCATTAATAGACAAATAATTCCCCACTTCTGTACATATAAAACCGACCATAACATTACAATACTTACATCATAACAGTTGCCACCAATATTACACCAAACGCTCCATTCCTTATTCCCTTTCTATAACAGGACAGAATCTGCGATAACCCCGACTCCCACGATAAGGCTCAAATAGTGGGTCCCTAAAGTTTTCTTGGCCAGTTTTTTATGTAACTTTAAATGTAGTGAGGTTCAGGAATCAGATTTATTTATTTATTATCGACTTAATTGGGCGAGGTTGAGACTAAATAGTCCCTTCTTCCACCTAACCCTTACATTACATTCATTACATTGAAGACAATTACATGCAGGTGGATTTTTCTCCATCCCTGGATGGAGAAAAATCCACCCAGACGGGAATCGAACCCGTGACCTCTCAGTTGGTAGACGAGGACGTTACCCCGCCGCCACCGGGGCCGGCCAAGATAGAATCGGACGGAATATTTATCGAGATATATATAAGAACGATTATATAAGAATCGTTCTTATATAAATATTGAATTTTATAAGAATTCAATATTTATATAAGAACGATTCTCGTTAAAAATGCGAAAAATCGTAATATTAAGGAAACATTATGTGTATTGGTAGCTGATTGTCGAAGTTTAAAAAACTAAGTCGCAGAATATCATCACCTTATTTAAAGCACAGGCGCAGATATAATTACTTTGATAGATAGCTGATTATCCACTGATGTTGCCGCCGGTGAAATTTTACCAATATCCTTTTCCATTCACAGAATTACGAAGCAAATAGCATCGGGGTCGTTGTCCTTATTGGAGTTAAAAATTCTTGCGTCAGTAGGGCGGAGGTAATTCCGGGTAATTGTTGGGAAAGCGTTTGGTGCTCAGTTAAAGGTTCTCAATCCAAAAGAATTTATGTATGCCCATTTGACAGACTGCCAGTCGACAGAGGCAATTCAATAGTAGAATGAGATCACTAAGTCAAAGGTTTCTCATCCTAACACAATGATAGCAACTTTACAATCGATGGGGATTTCAATGTCCCCTCAATTGACTGAAAGGCATATGACGTCTGTCCGATAAATACGCGAACTGAGGCCATTTAAACATTATTTTACAAAATTTAGTCTGCATCGATTTTGTCCCCTTCAACGTACTCTCCATTCGTTGCATTGCACTTATTATGTCTCTTTTTCACTGTTTTAAGCACCCCTGGAAGTCCTCGGCAGTCAATCTTTTTAGGTTTCTCGTCGTTTCATGCTTTATTGTGTCCACATCTTCTCAGTGATGTCCCCTCATCACATTTTTGCATTTTGTGAATAGAAAGAAGTTACGGTAGGAGAGAGATGGAGAATAAGGAGAAGGATCAAGGATGATGAGTGAATTTCTTGCCGGAAACTGACGAGAAATCAATGTGCAGGTTCATAGTCATGGTGAAGGATCCATACATCACCTTGAGTCCAAATTGGTCGCCCACGACACACGTGATCTCTCAAACGCTTGAGAACTGAAAGGTAGAATTTAGGATTTACTGTTTGTCCTTCTGGAAGAAATCCATGATGAACAGCACCTTCGAAGTCAAAGAAAACCTGGAGCATGACTTTGATTTTCGATCGGCTCTTGCTTCATTTTTGGGTTCGAGGTTTAGCGTTTGCTTTCCACTCCCTGCTTTGCGGTTGTAGTTCAATCTCACACTCATAAAACCAGGATTATTCACCAGTGAATACCCTAATGAGAAAGTGAGCGTCGTTTTCAACTGAATTTTTCCAATCTGTAACACATTAACTCTTCAACTTTTGTTCTGGCGTCGGCAGCTTGGGTACGATTTTTGCACAATTTTTTTAAAACCCAAATGATCGGTTAAATAGTGTGCACTGTTAATTTTCCTATGTGCACTAAATCAGTTATTATTTGGACAGTCTTTCGACGATCGGTAAGGACAAAGGACCGCATACGATCAATGTTGTCGTCCCGGCCTGGCATCATCCGTGGCGTTTTGTCGACCATATTTAAAACTCTTAATCCACTTGAAAACGGATGTTTTCTTCAGATCATAATCACCGTAAACAGCTGTCAACATTTCAGTAATTTCTTGATAACATTTACCCCCCTCCCCAAAAAACTTGATGTGGATTCGTTGCTCCATGATTTCGTTAATATTCATTTCCGTCAAACAGAAAAAACAAGGACAATAAAAACTAATATAACTGGCACCATACGCACAGCTCGAAGATCGACGAATAAATTTCGTTTCGCGTTATGGGAATTCAAAAGGAAAAGTTTAGCGGAAAATTTGAAACAGGATCCAAAAGTATTTTGGTCATGCGTCGGAGAAGTTCAGTAAATATCTGTCAATTCACTCAAAAATGATAAAGGGGAAAGAAACAGTAACCACAAGTTTGGAAAAGGCTCTCTTATTTTTTTCCTTATTTTAAAACGTCTTCACTAATATCTCACAGAATTCCCCTGATAACTTACGAAATAATACCGCTCAGCCGAGGTCCAAATTTGAAATCTCAAATATTATGGAATAGAAGGTTTGTTGAAAAATATTAAGTCTAATAAATCTTCCGGACCCGATGAAACATCTGCTTGTATATTTTAGGATCTAGCTTCGGAACTTACGCTGTATTTATAAATAACATTAAAAAACTCGCTGGTTGATTACAAAATTCCCAGAGATTAGAAAACAGCTAACGTAACACCAATATTTAAAAAAGGATACATGGACGAGCCTAGTAATTACAGTCCTATTTTCTTCACACCCATTTCATGAAAAGTTATGGAACATAAGTATAGTGGCTAGTTAGATTGTGAGATACTTCAATAATCAAGAGTTTTTTTTGAAAAATCTGCCGATTACGAGGGATTAAAGCATGACCTGAAGCAGTACTATAGAACATTTGAGAAAAGTAGTAACAGCAAACATCGTGATAGATTGTGGACTGCTTTTCTCGACGTCACACCGGCTGTAATAAATAAACACATTCATAGTAAATTTGAAAAAGACTGGACGGAGCCTACTTGGTACAGCGTAGAAGTACGTAAAGCATTAAAACATCAAAGAGCATGATATTAAAAAATTAAGAGATCACAAAAGGACGAGTCTAACAATAAAAACCTGACCTAATATATAAATATAAAATATCTATATAGTTAGCAAGAAAAATATGTTGCTAGACGTTAATAGAATTGAAAAATAAAAGATTAATTCAAAATTTGGACGAATACCCAAAAGCCTTTTGGTCATATCTATGGGAGGTCCAGGGAAACAACTCGACATTACAATCCCTAAATAACAACGGGCCAAAACGTTCACAAAAACAATGCCAGCCACTATCTGATGAATCCCATTAACCTATGTCTAAAATTTTAATGTCTTCTTTGGAAATCGAACGACAACTTAAAGATATCAATCCAAACAATTACCCAGACCCTGATCAAATCCCTGGTCGCTCACCTCTAACCCCTAAATGATCGCCCAGTGCCCAAATCCTGGAAAATGGCCAGTTTCATACCCAATCTAAAAAAGGCGGTAGAGTAGATCAGAGAAATTACCGACCCATATCTCTTCTTCTCATGAAAAATTTTAGAGCACATAATTGTAAGTTCAATCGTGAAATATCTTGATTATCAAAATTTACTTGCAAAAAAAACAACACGGCTGCCGAAAGGGTAGACTTACTACACCCAACTGGCACTTTTCTTTCATGACATTTTGGTCTCGGGAAAAATAACGTTCCGATCGAAGCTATATTTCTGGATTTTAAAAAGGCATTGCACAAAGTCCCTCATAAAAAGTAACTCCAAAAGTTGAGAAGCTAAGGGATTGATAAATGTATAATAGACTGGACCTCGAGTCGGCAGTCGTAATAAAGGGAGTATCATCAGACAGAGTAAACGTAACATGTAGTGCCCCACAAAGATGTGCTATCGATCCGCTATTGTTCATTTTAAATATTAATGATTACGGATCTCAAGGAAACGATAAACTTCGACTACTTGTCGACGATGCCGATAATAGGGAGATGTCTAGTAATGAAGATTCAGCATTAATAGCTAATGACCTACATTCAATAGTAGCGTGAGACATGAAAGCTAGAATTAAATTTGAATAAATGTGTCGTGATAAATTGTTGGAGGAAAAGTATATCGTACGAAAACACACTATACAGGGAACCAAGATAAAGCACGTAGAATCGGTAAAATATTCGACTATAATGATAACTACGGATATGTCAGGGCGAAAAAACATTCTTGAAAATTGCGGAATAGCTAATAAAAAGTTAGGATTCATGAAAAAAACTTGGAAATTGTAATGAATGGGTCGAATTACTTTGTTATTTCACTTTAGGTATGCCCCATATTTAATATGCTGCAATTCTATGGGATCCTCATGAAATAGGCTTAATGTTGTTCTAGATTTGATAACTAGATGGAGTGGATCTTAGAGAAGCTAGGTTTGTAAAAAGTTGTTATAAAAACGTAGCAGAATCACGACACTATGGAAAGAATTAGAATGTCATCCTCTTGACCGCAAAATGTTTGCGTCTGAGTCGTATGTTTGTATTTTATGTGTATTCCTATCCATTTTCCTTGTATCAATATCCATGTGAATTAATATGCGTTCGCAATTTGGCGGGTTTTTCGTGTTTGAATGTGTGTGTGTGCGCCGGTGCATGTTTGTTTGTGTGAAGGCGGTTTAATACACGTTTGGAATTATTTATATCTTAATGAAAATTTATGATAAGGCTGTAATTCAATGGAACGGATTAATCTAAAATTCACATCAATTTCCCTGTTTTTACAAATCTTCTTACTCAAGGTTTTTTTTCTCTTTTGCATGAAAAATTCTTCCAAAATTAATTGCCTTTATTATTTATTTTCTTGAGTAATACAGGTAAATGAACTCTGTGATGATGGTTTCAGCAGACCTATTTTTTTGAGAAACCAGGCAATTTGAAGCGTTAATCTCTTACACAATATAGCATATGTCTAATAATATTCAATGTAAGGAAATCGCCAAGTCTTCGGCGTCCTTAGAAAAAACTCCTATTAAAGAAAGAAGTTTAATTTTACTTTCATTAAGAATAATTTGAAATTGTCAATTAGCCCTCATGATTCACTCATTAACGTCCAGCATAATATCCTAACAACACATTTCTCTGTATATCACATTAATTAATTATTGATGGGGGACTTAATGAAAACTTACTCTTGGGAACGTTCAATTTTTTTGGCCAATACGAATCAACTGCATTATGGTTGTTAATTTTGAATTGGGGATGATTTCGTCCCCACATATTTGTTGTTATGAATTACAATATGGACATTAAAATGCTATGAATACTGTTTTTCATTAATCAAGAGGACCCAGAGATTTAGAAGTATCTCATGCCTCGGCCACGAGAGTCTCCTCATATTACAACGCCGCGCCGGGCTGATGAGACTCAAAAATAGGTACATTAAAAATATGCATATATTCCTTCTCATTAACTAATGGGCTTTTTAGAGAAAGAACTTTAAGTTACATTTGAAAAATCCAGAAAAATGGAAACAAAAGTAAATCTCTTATCAAACGTTTGTAAAGGAAGTCCCATTTCTTATATAGATAAATAAACATTAATTTTTCTAAAATATACTTATAGTATCGAAACAATCTGCATACACGGAATAATTCACGAGTTTCGGTGGTCGGCAGGGACATCTATGAAAGTAGATGAAGAAAACTGTGAACTGGGCTGAATATTAACCTATTACCATTAGAGTATTATTTCCGTGATTATGCTTCTTTGTTGGATAAACTGATCCTTAAATGAATCCACTGAGTATATTTCACTTATTTATCCAAAATTATCCAACTTGCGAATATATCGTATTTTGGGATGACTATTTTTTCCGCAGCGATATTTATAAAATATTTTATAATAACAGTACGGACAGAGATATTTCGACTTATATAACTATTAAAAATACCATCGTTAAAATGTTAAAATTATTTTGGAGATTTATTTACGCCAAAGAGAACTTCTTACCTATCACAGAATCACATTGAAGAGCACGTTTCTATTCGAGATTTTTGCCATTCCGATGGGGCGATGTTGGGCTGTTTTCTTGTTCCACTTTCAACGTGGTAGGTTGGAAAATAGATCAGCCATAGCAAGTCTCTCACGGTCACAAAAAACTTGTGAAAAATGCACAATTAATAGATTATGGCGGGAATAAGAAAGTATTTCATGAACAGTGCCCTTAATATCAATTGATAGGGTTCATGCCTCTCTTTCAAGTTCTGAAGGCGATTGATACATTTAAAGAGTACAAAAATGAGGTGTGGTTACGTAAATCGAGTTTCTGAATGTTTTAAACATACCAGTTTTTGTTTGAAAATGCGGCAATAACTGCCACGTTAATATAAATTACATTTTCATAGCAGTTCTTTACGTGGAATCCTACCCCTAAGATACTGTTCCACCGGTACCGACTGTCAACGGCGAAGAAGCTCTTGGGTGGAGTTTGGAAGGGAAAATTTTGGATACGAATTTAAAGAAATCTGGGATAAGTAACCTAAATTATTTTGAACATCACTCAAGAGTTTTCGTAAATTTCAATATATTTGTGTAAAGTTTTATCTGGTATCTGGTCATCTTTATGTACTTACCCGTTTGGGCAGTCAATGAATACTACGATAGGGAGTTCCTGGCTACTCGATACCTCAGTGACACTTCGTTGATTGATTGCTTGCAAGAGTGTACCAATTTCTCCTGGGCACTTTGGCCAACAATCGAACCAACGTGTTTTCAGGATGGGTTCCTGATGAGCTTGCCTCCAAGGTGAAGTACGGGAGAGAGAGAGTATGGGATTGAACTCAGCTTTTTCAGCAGGCTAGAACGCGTGAAGAAGTTATTATAAGAATACGGAAATGGATGAAGACCCTCTGCCTATCTACTGAAAGACATTGTCCAACGTGGCGTTTAGATAGGATAACTGTAGAGAGAAGGCAAGGAATATGTAGGAATACCTACGCCCAAACGGTAAGGAAAGAAGGGAGAGGGTGGGAAAGGACGCATGCGATAGCTCGAGGTGCCGAGAGAGGGTTGTTTTGGGAGAGGGTGGATTGGAGGGGATTGGGGGCGGGAGAGGGTGGGAAACGATCAGAATGCGGGCTGGCAGTTCGGTCCACCCGGCCAATGACTCCCCTCCTTCCCCTCGACCGCTTTCTGACTCCCTCCCCTTGTGCGTACGTACGGCCGGTGTGTGCGTAGTTTTGCGAGACCTCCCTCGCCCACACCGTCTCGCCGCACACGCACAAAGAGAGGGAGAAAAGAAAACCAACCTCCCCACATCACACTGCTCTGCACACTCGAAGGGGTGGATCTACGGAGACCGCGCGAAAGTGGGAATGCCGACCCTTTATCTGACCCGCCCTTCCCCACCACACCCGAACCCTCTCCCGAAATGGACCGCGGGCAGGGGCTTGATTCTCCTCCTCCGCGCCGTTGTTTTCCCTCCCTCCCTCAAATGCGGTGGGCCTCCCCGCTCCGTCTCCCGGGCCGGCGCCGTGCGCGTGGAGTTATCTAGGGCGGCCATCTCGTGCTCAACCAGTGGCGTGCGAGGAGAGTCTCATCTTCTTTTGCTTGGGCCGCCACCAATTTCTCCCCGGGCAGGCCTTCTCATTTCGTGGCGATCGAGCGGGTGGAGGGGGTTAATCCTCTCTCTCTCCCCCTCCGCCACCCTTCCCCGCGTCGAAGAAGGGTGGCGGGATTGGGGTCCGGGGGAACGACTACTAGCGCGGGCGTGGGAGGGCAGGGAGGTGCGCCGAGCCTGACGGCGGAATGGTGGTAACATATCGCGAGAGAGATTTGGTGCCCTCTGCTTCCATCTTCTTAGGAGTTTGAGGTTTTTTTGGAAGAATATCTCTCCTTGAATTTGCCCAATTTCTGCCGATCCTTAGAATTTTAAGTTGTTTTTGTTGGGCACATTTAATTACAAATAAACCATTGCATTAACTCCATAAGTATGAAAAATCACATATTTAATTCAGGAATTATAATTGGAATCAGGTATATCTTTTCCTAGAATTGTGGTACCCTGATATTCTCTTTAGGTTTGTGATGTGAAAATAACGAAATCCTATCTAATATATATTCGAAATTCAAGCAATAACAATAGGAGAAATTCTTAAATAAGACAAATAAATCGGTAAACATGGAAAATAGCAGCGATATTCTTTTATCGACGATACCAGAGACCATTCCCTATGATGGGTTCCTCTTTATTTCATATTATGAATCACTTCTCTATGTAATATTTAAAAATTATGTATTACTATAGAGTATATGTTTATTCATATTTATGGTCTTATTGCCCTATGATTATTGTTTAATACAAGTGCATTAGGATCAAAATTTATATATTATTTTTTTAATATATATATATATAGATCCAAATTTATATTTATATACTAATAGCAATAAGGGCATTTAATTTTTCCTTTTTCACTGTCTGATTATCCTTTGTAAGACCAGGAGAACTATGAACAATTTTATAAGAATGTTTATAGTAAAAATAAGTTAATTAGATGAACCGATGAATTACCCAATTGTTCTGATTCCAATATAGCATTGGAGAATTATTTGTGAATTGAATTGAAAGTGATTTCTTAGGAGGTTCCAAATATCATGGACCCATGGTTCATCGTCACTTCATTGAGAATAGCAATGAATCAAGAGTCAAAAAGAGGTATCCGGTTTTCAATGACGGTGAGTTATCTTACGAAAAACATCAGGAGCACATTTTTCATTTTGTACAAAACATTTTTTTAAACTCAGGCATATTAGAGCGAGTTAATCATCTGCATCCCGTATTAAAAAGTTGATGGATTGCCTTTTCAATGAGCTGAAATGGAAAGGCTACGAACCGAGCGGCGATTGTTGCTGTTTTCATTTTGAGATTTATTGACCCACTACATTTGGACGCACCGTGCTCATTGGCCTTGCGTTTTTGGTGTTTGGTGAAAGTTGCGAGTGGTACTTGTCGGAAACGCACCCGAGTCATATGTTCTCAGGCTACTCGGCGCGTCGATCCCGCAATTACCGATTTCAGAATGTGCTGAGCATTCAGATCTCTCTCCGGAAGCACGCGAAGTGGAAGGGGGCTGCGACGCGGACGTTTTTGGTCGTTTTTGCGGAAGAAGTGCTGGCTAGCTACTTGCTACACTCCGTTCACTCCACCGCACTCGACATTACGGACGAGTAATTAAGATCTTCCAAGAAGTGTTATGCGTGAATCAAATATTTTCTCTCATTGAAATATTTCAAAAGAATACTTTAATAATTTTTTTATAAAATTTCATTCATATACGGGGCTTTTTTTTGGGATACTCAACGCTTTATATTTCTGATTCGCCTGGCAGAAAATATTCCTCTCCTTCATAATCCGTCAAGTGCGTATATTAGAAATTAAAAACCTGATATTAATATAAAATTATATGTATAAATTTTTGGAAACATTTTAACGATATAAATAAAGGACTTCATGTAATTTTAAACATTTCTTTTCCCAATAAAATGTAAAAATCACAAAATATTAATCACATAAATAATAACTCAGTTTTACTACTGAAATGAATGGAAATATGCACAACTCTTCAGTACAGTTTAAGCAAGTGAAGGTTTTTATACAATTCATTATTCTATCATTAACGCTTGTACGCATAAATTTTAAAATAGATAAGGCATAAATTCATATTATCCCTTTATCACCTTAAAAAATACACTAATGGAATAATTATTTTTAAAAATATATCCTCTTCTTTATAATCAGATTAAGATTTAAACTTTGTGTTTATTCAAAGTTTCTTAGAAAAGACATGAATAGTAAAAGATGTGCCAAAATATTTTTGAAAAGAGAGTATAATGCTCTAAAATGCTAAATCCAATTTTTAGAAACTTTTCCATTTTAATTTTAGCTTCAAATTAGCATTCAACAGTTTGGTAACTACCAATAATTGAAAGCATTTGTTTTTGATTATCTATTATTACGATACTTTCTGAAATAATTTTTCTCCATTAATCAGAATAACTAATTAAAATAAAATTAGTTGCATATTCATACAAAGTAACATAATTGGCAATGGTTCAACTTATGGCTAATTTCAAGTTACAGGAAATGGTATATTGTGTTTAATTGGAATTGGAACCTAATGGAACAGTTTTAACTTTCGGATGTTTGCGACATTAGAGCTTTGGGAAGAGTTGTATTTACCTGCTATTCTACCTGCGACATTTTTCCAGTCTTGTACATACGAAGTATTTACAATTCTTAAAACATTTAAAGGGGTTATAGCCACTTTAATTGAAGATACCAGCGAAGGTTGAAAAGAGTCATAAATGTCCCTCTTGGGCTAAACTCGTTCTCACGGGGGATTTTGATGATATTTTTCGCGAAACATCAGAGTTTCAAGGGGAAAAATCATTTCAGTCGCATAAGACGGATATCTTACTGAAGTGCGAATAACCGTTTGCCGTTGGACGTCCTTCCATAGGCCCGAAGCGACAGGAGGGGAGCACCCGTTAGCACCATTCCACCGCCCACTATCAGGCATTTGCAGTTTCGCGACTCCCATTTGCATCTCTAGGGTGAGATCATATTCCCCGAATTGGCGCCCCTCGAAAGCATCATTTGGAATGCGAAATAGCTTTTTCTTCGAATTTCGTAGATTTTCGCCCTTTTGGCTTCTAGCATTGAATCGTTAACCGTTATTTCGCAACTTTTGCACTTTCATAGAAGTTTTTTACGCGCCAAAACATCTTGTAAGATTGCCTGTTGAAACTATTAAATGCTCTACGACAACGTTATACTTATGGTTAAAATATGCAGGAAAAGGGTAATTTCTGGAAAGATCTAATGAAAGGTCAACTACTTCGAAAAATAATGAAAAACAGGAGAGGAGGATAGGTTTTGGCACTGCTTAAGTGAGGTTATTAAAATGAAAATTTCAGAATATCTACATCTTCTCATTTTATAATATAATAACTTACTTGTCAGTTGCCTTATAAAATAATTGTCATAAACCATTACAGTTAATGAGGCTATAAATAGATCTTTTAATCGAGTTGCAAATTGATGGCTTATGAGTAGTTAAGAATTAACCTTTCTGTTGAAAGTCATTGAACCAAACCAAATATTACTCAATAGTACAGTATGTAATACTATTTCATAAATTACGTGGATGGTGATAAATTGTAAGATTAATAAAATCTTAAATAACCGTTATTTGGGATCAATTTAAAATTAAATCTAAAAATGTACAGTGCATCAATTTCAATGCATATTAGCGAATAACTCCGTAAAACGTTACTTTCACGGCATCTTCCGCAGTTCTGTGAATAAGGAAGTAAATTTTTTAGTATCAATTCCTTAAATTTCAATGATAACATTGGATATTAGTGAGGAGTTTTATGATTGACGAACAAGTGATTGAAAATATTGAAATCTACTTCAGCCAATCTGCAATTGTTGCAATGAATTTGGAACAAAGTGAATACCAAAATCAATCACGTTTTCTCAGTTTTCTTTGTTTTATATAATGCATTTGCTTTTCAGTGACATACCTCATTCAATTACTACCATCCTTGTGCCATATCTATTCTGAGAATGCACAACTTAATGCTACTGGATTATTAGCTAATTATTTATTCTATTCAAGCTTATGATATTCTACTTTATTTAGAAAAAAACTAAAATATCGTTGACCGTATGTACGCATAAATCTTCTTATTAGAAGAATTCAAAATATCTCCATTCCTGCATAACTTAACTCATGAATGATGCAAAAAATATACAGGGTTCGTCCGGAAAATAAGTGTACTGAGCTCAGGAAAAAAAATGTATTACACTTTTACATATCTTAATCTAATATTCCTCAAAATAGGACCCTTGTGAGTTGATACACTTGTTCCGGCGGCGTTCCCATTCCTGGAACGCTCCCGCGAAGGCATCATCGGGAACCTCTCGAAGACATGTCGTCACGGCCTCTTTGACGGCGTCCAAAGTCCCGTATCGCGTTCCTTTCAAACTCCTCTTTATCTTCGGGAATAGAAAGAAGTCCGGTGGTGCCAAGTCCGGGCTGTAGGGTGGATGCGGCAGCGTTGCCACGCCGTGCTTGGCCAAGAAGTCCGACAGGACAAGCGCGGTGTGAGATGGCGCATTGTCGTGAAGCAGCCGCCAGATGTTTTTGATCGCTGGCCGGACGCGGGCGACTCGTTTTCGAAGCCTGTCGAGCACTTGGACGTAAAATGCAGCATTTACAGTTTGTCGTTCAGGTACAAATTCGTAGTGGACGACTCCCCTTTTGTCAAAAAAGACAATGAGCATCATAAACTTATTTTCCGGACGAACCCTGTAACTTGTATGATATACGACGAATGTTCAAAATTTCAAGCGAACTTTTTCATTTTGACTCATGTAATATCTAGCTGTTTGGTTTCATACATAATTTCCCCGCCAGTCAAAGAATATTGGACTGATGTCAACCGATAGCGATGAATATATCCCCGCTATTCTCTGATTCTAGGGACAGCTATCCAGACGTATCATCCATTTGCATGGTAGCGCAACATTTTCTTGGGTAAAAAGTCAATATGAGCAGTTATTAAGAGTTAATGACACGGTATTATTAAGCTCACATTTCGTTAGTACGTTTTTTCTATTTTAATATCAATTAAAAGAATTTAGGTGAAATTATGGTAAATTAATTATAATGGTACAATTTATGGGGATTGGAATGGTTCGGTGGCTAAATTACTGGCTTCTCACCTAGAGGGTCGGGTTATAAATCCCGTCGGGGGCAGATATTTTTCAGTGGTATCCCGATCTCTACCTCATGTGCTGTTAGGAGAGCACTTTAAGTGAGTACGCCATCCGTCGGATGGGACGTTTAGCTGCGGCACCGTTGGCACTTTTCGTTAAGAGAATGCTAATGCCAACGCCGGGTTTCTCTCTACCCTTTATTCTTTCCTTTCCCTCCCTAATTTTCATTAACATCAGTTTTCGGTCATCTTCCCTAAAAACTACTACTACGAGTGATGAACTTGAAGTGCAAAGTTTCGTGGACAAAACTTTGATAAAAGAAATTAGGAGAATAAAGCACAAATTTACTTTACTGTAGCCAGAGTGGTCTAGGTCTTTCAGTGTCTCATGATTATATCTGTAAGAAGAAGGAGTTTAAAGTGCCAGAACATGCGCGTGAGAAACGAATGTAAATTGATACGGATAAGTTTGAACGTGGACACTTCTAGAGTTTTATCAGTTGAGGACGGGCCGTTACTCGCGAAAGGCAGAATTGTTTCCTCAGACCCCTGTTCAAATGTTAGTCGAATGTTCTTCTTTTGGATGGCGCTGAATTCCATGCCTTTTTCCTTGCCCCTCTCGGTTTACTCTTGGGTGCAGGGGGAGGGAGGGGCACCACGAGTTCCCACGCGTCCGTCGGCTTGCGAAGCACGGAGCATGGGAATCGGGGATAGTCGGCTTCGTTGATGAGGGATGGTCCAGAAACGCTTTGAATTGAAATATTTTGGCTTATCCTTCTGCAAAATCATCTCAATCAATTTGAATTAATTCAAATGATTAGTATATTATATTTAGCATCCATTTAAAATTGTTTCGAATAATTAGCTGATTTTGATATTCAGTTTTAACGACAAAGTGTTTAAGAAATATTTTTCAATTTATAACCCTATATGTCGGAATAAAATTAATTGGTACACTCATTTTAATCAACCTCAAACTTTTGAGACTCATATGTAAATCAAAGTTGAATTATTTTATAAACGCGAGAAATATGATCTCTCAAAAGAAAATTTTTATCAATCCACCTCCACGGTGGAACTACATCAGTCCATTCGCAGGGAAACACACGCGGAATTAAAACTCTTTCAGTGATTAAAATTTAAATAAAAATACTTTTCTTGATCATAATTTTTTATCGTCTAACTACAACGCAAGTATTTTCAGGAAAGTGGGATGAAGTAATCTGTACGTCCTAAATACTATAGAGTGCGGAAGATAGATGAAGTAGGTGGGGCCTAAATCCCAGGCTGTCAAATATATAAAAAAACACAGTATTCAACCCAAGGGTCGGTTTGATAGGTGATGGTAGAGTTCACCCAGTACTAAGCCCGACGGCATGTGAAATTCACACATCAGGGTAGGGGGGCCAGTTCCTTTCCCTGTGCCGGTTATGGTTTCCCAGGAAGATCTGGTAACCGAAAAACACAGCTTGGGTGGAGCTGCAGGTGCCCCCAGTGATTTGTGTCAAAAATAAATTCGAGTTTATATTTCTGTCACGACTTCTATTTTCAGACTTCTGTTGCATAGGTTTTCAATCAGTAGCCCTGTTTTTAGATTACTAAGTACGGTAGTCTCGCATAATCACTTCCTCTGCTGTGAGACTCCTATTGTAAATTGTCAAGTAACGCGCTCTCATTTTATAACTTTTCGCAGCAGTTTGGACATATCCTCTAAGCCTACTTCCAAATATATGGACCACATTTCTTAATTTGACTCTTGATCTAATGAATATATTTTGTAACACTCCTATTTGGCAACCCTGCAAGGCAATACTATGGTGTGTGGCATGGGGTGATTCCTTACCAAGTATGTAACGTCAAGGTTCAGTTTTACATAAAATGTTAAACACAGTAACATGTTCCATAAAATATTGCCAATGCACTAGGCCGCTTGAAATAAAAAATACCTACACTTCTTAGTGTTTGTAGTATTACTGATATGTTGACTTCAACAAGAAAAATCACATCTGTTTTACACTTGATCTCTCTAATCTTTGCAATTATGACCTCTAAGATAATACGATGGAGATATCAATATAGTTTCAGTGCCGTTGATAAAGCTACCTCTTTTTTATATAGGTAAGCGATTTAATCTCTAATTAACTTTCGCTTCGTAAGTGATTCCAACTTAGTTTCTCTAATAATCTTGATACGCTACGCTGTTTATTATACAAAAATTAAAGCTCCCCTTTCCTGCCGTCTATCTCACTTGGAAATTTAGTTAACATTGAAAAGAGATACCCATATGACCACATCAGTACAAAATATCGCATCGTGATATACAGCGGCGGGGACGAGAGCCAACATGGGGTTGCCGTAATATTAAATAAAGGGGTAGGAAGAAGCGTAGTCAACATAGAGCAAACAACAGATAGAATTTTACTCTTAGAGATTAAAGTAGAGCCAACGAACTTGGTCATTTTTCAGGTATACATGCCACCGAGGACCACAAGGAAGAGGAAGTCGATAGGATGTACGATGAGCTAGAGGATATAATCGCGTGTGTTCCTGCAGGGAAACATTTGATAGTGATGGGGGATTGGAATGCGACGGTAGGCGAAGGAAGAGATGGGGGTGAGGTGGGGGACTATGGGTTAGGCACGAGGAATGAACGCGGGGAGAAAGCAATTGAATTCTGCAGGAGACAGGGGTTAGTCATCACCAACACATGGTTTAGACACCACAAAAGGCGTAGGTATACATGGAAAATGCCAGGTGACTCAGAAAGGTATCAGTTAGATTATATTATGGTTAGGCACAGGTTCAGGAACAGTGTGATAAATTCGCACCGTTTCCCAGGAGCGGATGCGGACTCTGACCACAATTTAGTTGTTATGAAATGTAACGTCCGTTTCAAGAAGATAAGGCAAAGGCGGCGGGTTAGGAAATGGAACGTAGAAGCATTAAATGGATTAACGAGGAAGGAGTATCAGCAGGCTGTAGAGAAAATAATGGATGACGGTAAAGAACTGAGTACTATCGAAGAAAAATGGGAATGTATCAAGCAAGGGATATCAGAATCAGCAATGCTTACAAGACACTATAGGAACCGTTAAGGGGAAAAGAATAAGGAAACCATGGGTCACGGATGAGATGATTGCCAAGATGGATGAGAGAAGAAAATGGAAGAATGTAAACACAGAGTTAGGCAAAATGAAGTACAAAGAGTTAAACAATAAATTGAGAAGGGCCACAAATAAGGCAAAGGAAGAATGGTGGAAAACGCAATGCGAGGATATGGAAAGTTTACAGAAGAAGGGTGAAATTTGTGCTCTATACAGCAAGGTTAAGTTATTATCGGGTAGTAAGAAGGCAAGATCTGTGCTAACAGTTAAAAATAAGTGGGGTAAGATAACAGTTGAACCAGGAAAAATCCAAAAGAGATGGAAGGAATATATAGAAACACTGTACGTTAAAGAGCTTAGGCCGACAAGGTTAGACATAGAAAAGGAACATGACGTAGAAGAAGATAGCTTAGGTCCAGACATACTCGACGATGAAATAGAAAGGGCATTAAAGGAGATGAAAGCAAATAAGGCCGTGGGGGTGGACAACATACCTGTAGAACTGTTGAAATGTTTAGGAAAATGCGGGAAGGCCCTACATGGACTGATTCGTAGTATCTATGAAGAAGGAATCTGGCCGGAAGATTTTGTGAGATCGGTGTTAGTTCCTATTCCAAAAAACTCCAAGGCATTATCAGGTGAGGATTACAGAACAATAAGTTTAATATCCCATGTAGCTAAAGTTATTCTCAGGATCATCTAGAAAAGGATAGAGACAAAGGCAAATGATTACTTAGGGGATGATCAGTTTGGGTTAAAGAAAGGAAGAGGTACGCGTGATGCCAATGCAGTAATGAGATCACTAATCGAGAGGAATATAGAATACAATCAGGAGGTATTTGCCTGTTTCGTAGATTTCGAAAAAGTGTTTGATAGAGTGAATTGGGAAAAATTAATGCGTGTATTGCAGAGAATAGGAATGGATTGGAGCGATAGGAGACTGATCCGCACCCCGTACATGTTTCAGACTGCTCAGATGCGAGTGGGGAACGGAGAGTCCGGATGGGCAGTGTTAGGAAGTGTAAGGTGGGTTGCATATTATCACGGGTGCTGTTTAACTTATATGTTGAGGAAATGATTACAGGGGTATTGGAAGAACTGGAGGTAGGAATGAAAGTCGGAGGGGAATTCGTAAAATCGGTTAGGTTTACTGATGACCAAGCATTAGTTGCTCAGTCAGCCAAGGGATTGCAAGCATTGTTGACTGAATTGGAGGTTCAGTGCGATAAATATGGGATGAGAATCAATACTAATAAAACAAAGGTTATGCGATTTTCCAGGAAGAAAAAGGCTAAGCTAAATATTAAAGTAGGCGGGAAAAAATAGAGTAGGTAGAACAGTTTACATGTCTCGGAAGTGTTTTGGACCAATATGGTCAAAGTAGTAGGGACGTAAGGAGAAGAATTGCGCTAGGCAAGGAGGCATTCTCAAGGAGGAGGGAGTTGATGACGGGGACGCTGAGTATGGATGTTAAGACAAGATTCGTAAAAACTCTGATATGGAGCGTAGCTATGTACGGCGCGGAAACGTGGTCACTGAAGCAGGGGGTAGACGTAGATTGGAGGCTTTTGAAATGTGGGTGTGGAAAAAAATGGAGAAGGTGAAATGGACCGAAAGGAAAACAAATGAGGAAGTACTAGAGATGGTTGGTGAGGACAGGGGTTTGTTGAGGGAAATCCTATGGAGGTAAGAAAAATGGATGTAAGGCGTATTGAGCGGCAGTGGAATGTTGAAGAAGGTAATAGAAGGGAGAAGAAAACAGTTTCTGGCGTAACTTGGTGGAAAAGCTTCCATACTGACTTTTAATAATCAAACCACTTTACTTTTCCACATAAACTTTTTAATTTTTACAACCCAGGTTGCGTTATAGCATATGCTATGGGGCAAGCGAGGTAAGGGCAGGAACAGGATAGGGATATTGGACGAGATGAAGGGAGGAAACAAGTACACAGAAATGAAGAGGGATCTGATATAGAATAGTTTGCTAGGTGGGGAGTTACAAAATGTTTATTTGATAGTTGTGTCCATCTAAAAATCTATCTTAACCGGTAGATTACCTAATAATTATACTTATATATTTGATAAATTGAATTGAAAATATAATTTTCATTATTTTCTTTTCAAAATATCCGTTTAGGGTTTGCCATAAAATATAATTTCTATATAAAAAAGTATTTATTAAATAAAATACATTTGCACTTAATTTACAGAAATTATTTCCACTTATCTTATTCGCAACAATTTAGGAGTAATGTATGAAGAAAATTATTTTTTCCACACCTCGGCCCCTTAACCGCAAAGCGGGGATTTAGGTTTCCCGCAGGAAGGATTGGATCGGATTAATTCGAAATATAACTTTCATAACGTATTGTTTTAACGCTATCTGAGACATGTACAGTTTGCCACAAGTCTATTTTCTCTCCAATTTATTCCTATTTTATATACATTTATCAGTTCTACGCAATTTGCTCTATCAAATGATTTTTGGAAATCTACAAAGGAAACATTTAGATCCTGTTGCATTCTAAGGTACTACCGATCAGTGGCCTCATTACTACAATGGAATCACGCAAGCCTCTCTCCTTCTGAACCCAAACTGCTCACCCCATAAATATTCATTTTACTTAATCTCTATCCACTTGTTAATTATATTGAGAATAACTTAGCTGTGTGCAAAATCAGTGTTATTGTTCTGTAGCCCACGAACTTAACTGCCTTTCACTCTTTTGGAATAGGAACTGAAATAGATCTAAAGATGAATTAGGCCGATTTCCTCCCTCATAAGTTCTGTGAATTAATTCATAGGGTGAGGTGAAATCAAATTCCCAAGAGTACGTAGAGAGCAAAAACGTACTGAAATTAAATGCAAGTATTATCTGAGAAAAATAAAGATTCGGAGGAAAACTATATGATTAATGCAAAAAAATGTCAAAAATATGAACATAATTTAATATCTGATCTTCATTGACAAAAAGAAGGTAAACGTCAAATTAGAGTGTAGTAGACATTTTCGTAACGAGTCGCATGCAGGGGCAAGGGCGTAAGACGAGTGGTGCAAGATTCATGTCAATATTCCCCCGCAGGGAAACATGAAAAAAAAACCATTTCCACATGCCCGCAAAAACATATACTAGCAACCCACATGCACCTACGAATTTATCGCACCTTATTTATACGCAGCGTTTAATCTTGCCCTGAATTTTAAATCGAATTTCTTTACTATTTCTTTTACAAATTTGAATTTTTTACTATCATGATTCTTGTTTTCCGGGAGAAAGGACGAATATCTGTGTACTAGAATATATCTCCCAATCTTATCTTTATGGTCTAAATCCACCTAAATAGAGTAGGGTCATAACAATTTTTTTAGTGTCATTTTCTGTTTTTTTCTAAACCTTAATAAAAGGCTGTTTCTGTTCTCTGTATTTTATCTAATTCTTTTGGCAACACATTCTCCCAAGGATCCGAAATAATTGCGGCGTATTCGAAATGTGACCTTAATAGAGTGAAATAAAATGTATCTTTTACTTTTAATTACATTTCCCAACCCCCGATTTAATGAAGCAGAGTTTCTTTTAACAAAATCCGCGTATTGTGCTGAAATATGACCCCCATGAAAGGCGTGGTATTTGAACTACCCCCAAATAATTAACTTGATCTGCCGTAGATAGCACTCAACCCTTAATTTCATAATGTATGTCCTGTTCTTAACTTTCTTTGTTCCGAAATTTCAAAACTGTACATTTGCTTATGTTATGTACTAATTCCCATTTCTTACTCGAATCCGATATTTTGTCTTAGTCAAAGTGAGAGACTCTTAAGCAAGCGCCATTGTTTTGGTATTTTGGTAGCAAAATTACACAATGGGAAAAGCAGGACAGAAAATATGGTAAATAGAGAAACTCTTCATCCCCCTGAATTAGTCGTTAAAGGCAAATAATTTCTGGACAGAAAAAAGAAGTTGATTCAGTAGTCTAGTGAATCTTATTTATATAACGACGAAGTTAATAAATTAAGGAAAAGACGAAAATATAGGTAAATGAATTCGTCGGCGAGGAGAAATAACATATTAAAAAAAAGATTGGAAAATTTTTAAGGTTACTTGGTCGGCACCTACACACCTAACCTTCGAAATAATAACCTTTGAAAATTATAAACAATTTGAAATATACAAAAGTGTCAGAGCAATGGGAGAAGAGAAGTCTATAAAAGAAAGAAATTATGTATTGAAAACCTCTACAGTCTTTGAGTATTCCGATTGAAAAGTGTTCATTGTTGCCTTATATTATATCTTTGACAGTATCAGTAAAATATTATTTACGGTAAGGCTGAGATTAGAGAAATTAATTCCATTTCATGCTACGAACTATTGAATGAAAAGTTCCTCAATATGCGCTCAGGGTAAAATCCCTTGGTGATTCATGGTCAGAATTTGAGAGCGTTTCAGAGCGGTCAATCCTCCCTTCCAGGCTCCACGGACCCCTCGTCGCCCCATCTGCCCGACCCTCCATCCCATCTCACCCCTCCTCCCCTTTTCTCTCGCTGCGTCTCCTCACTGGGGAGCCGGCGCTAACGACTTCATTTTCCCTCTTCTCGAATTCATCGAGACACCTTATAAACTACGACCCGAGTGCTCTGACTCCCCACCCCTACTGCCTTTCCTCCCTCCCCCACTTTCTCTCCGATGACCTGCGTCACAATCCGACCCTTAGGCTTGCCGGAGAGTGCTGGCTTAAGCCCAGGTCAGGGTGTGGGCTTCTCTGGACTTCAGAATGCATCCGTAAGTAACAGGATTAGCCATTTATACGTCATTTTGTCGTCTAGTGGAGATTCCCATGAGAAAATACTTTTAAATATGAAACCATAGTGACAAATTTCTCCGGCAGATACAAATATCAGCATCGGTGACATAGATATAGGAAACATCAGTCTATTTTGGGGGCATTTAAAACTATTAAAAATTGAATAAGTGTTAAACTTCCAGAATTTTTTTATAAAGGTAAATAAATGAAGCATGATGACACACGACTGAGCTCCGTTATAAATGGCGGATGAATTTTCTCGACAGGATAATATTATTTTTTTAGCGGTCACTATGAGTTAAAATGCATATTCCATCTTGTTGGCGGTAGCGGTTGTGATTTCAGGGCCCAGCTCTTCTTAAACTCTTTGACCTCTTGCTTAATGAAGTACATGGAAGCTGCTGCATGTGGCCTTGTCCATTGGCCTGTGAGCCCTCCAAGGCTACTAAAACCAACTCTGCAGTCAACTTAATGTAGTCTTAACAGCTTCATGAATACGATGCATTGCTGTGGCACCATCTGCTCCCCGTCATTCTGCAATACTCTCACCAGCTGACGTCTCTGCGAATAATTTCCCCTGACTCAATGTTTTACTCCGACATCCATCCACTTTTCACCATTACAATCTGAATTGTCTTCACGATTAAACCGTAATCTTACTACTTTCCCATTTGATTTTTTATAAATGTATAACATTAGATGTGTGTCAGCATTTCTTAAGGGGCATGTGAAAACAAGCCCGTCCGAATCAGCACGTACAATCGATTGTTTTTTTATTATGTTAAACTTGGTTCTTCAAATTAAACTGTTGAGTGAAATACACTGTGGTTTGATTTATGATCAAACAAATATGCGGTTCATAATTCTTGCAATACACTCAAATCTATTATTTATTGATAACAGGATCATTAAAATTGCTCATCAAATAAGCTTGATATAGCACCCGGTTTGAAACTGTTGGCAGGTTTTAATTGTCTGCCATTGTAAATAGGTTAAAATTTACATGGCCATTGTTTAGGAAGTCGGTCAGAGTACATTTACAGTGTGTGGAACTTGCTGGCCTTTAACCGCTTTACACCTAATCCAGATTATAATTAGGATTGGCTTTTGTTTGAAATTTTGAGAAAGGTCCTTATTTAAATATGACTTGGAATCAAATTTTCCTATGGCGGCGCATTGGTAATAATACCTAACCATAAACTACGAGTGAAATAAGTGGAGATTTTTATATCTCGGAATTTTGGCTTAAAACTACAGCAACGTAACTTTATTTCTCAATCAATCTGCCCACGAATAAAAAATACTGATTAGAAGAAGTGCGCATTCGGAAAAGTAACAAAAGACTTGAAAATGCCGATGTACAATATCATTTTCCACTGAATACAGCCACGAATTAAAAACCCTTTATTGATTCACAAACTATTTAATATTTGTTGCTATGAATTAATTACGATGGGTTTTCCTTCAAAGAGACGTGGACACCAACGGAAAATTGTTCCTACAGGGTTGAGAATACTGTTTTACTGTTAATGTACGGACTCTTCGTCACCTTTGTATGCTAAGGAGAAGTATTGCTCGTTATTTGAGCAGTAACACTTTAGGGTTGAGGAGAATTGGATGAGCTTTTGCAATTCCGTGCGTTCTCGGATGAACGGTTAAATAAAACCATTCTGTTTCGTGTTTTCTGCATTTAAAATATCTAATCACACAGCTAGTACGAGGCCTAATCTCTTCGTAAGAGCTGATTGTATACGGACTGGCATTGCAAAAGTACCCTGGTAGTTCTTCCGCATAAAAGTAGCATTTAATTTCAAATTTTATTGGAAAGATTTAAAAGACTACGAAGAGTAATTTTTTTTAAAAGTACGAAGACTAATTTGTAGTAGTTAAATGTGAATGCGACATAAAGAAATATGAAAAAAATGGAAAATGAATTTTATCCCGTCCACAAAGCCTGGCATTATTAACACGAATATTATTTTAATTAATTATCTATTATATTTCACCTCATAGACCCAACGTGGAATATATATGAAGATACTGGTGGAAATCCGCTTTTATAGATGCGAAAGACGAATGGGCCCTGTTGAAGGAAACATAAGGAAGGAGAAGTATAGGATAGAGTGAAAGAGGAGGGAAAGAAAGGTGGGAAATAAGAAGAGAGGAGGGTGAAATATAATTATATTATGCAAGTATTCATTAACAAGTGTCCCTTTGGGGTATTGAATTCTGTTTAAAATGAAACTTAAATCCTCCCTTTTCTCCCAATTAGAGCAGTCAATCAAAAGAGCTCGGTCCTTATTACCATCTCCCCTCCCCCCTCGTTTTTCTCTCCTCCTTGATGAGTAGGGAAAGGTGTTGCCTAATTAAGAAACTCTTGCATAGGAATCCAGGGCGTTTGTGACATGGTAACAGTGGTTTGTAACAAGTTTTTAGCGATAATTTTTAAAGGAATATCACAATATTGCCACGGAACAAGGTTTATTTAAATTAAAACTGCCTTTGAATATGGCAATTAAAATGAAGTGTTATCTTTTAACAAATATTATGAAAACATTTAGCTCCTACTAAGGATGTTCTTTCTCAATCAAAATAAACGTGTCACATCTCAGTCTCCAGTTTTTTTAGGTACCTGGAGTATCATTAGAAACCAAAAGGATGAGGGTTATTATGGATTATTAAATTATATTAAAAAGGTCCTAAGTTTCCTAGCTCCCTTCGTATAAAACAGGAACTTCTTAAAAGGGTAGGAGAGTCGCTTCTAATGAACAGTGTGAACTAAGAGCAAAGAGCATCCATTGGGGCTCAAGGTGGCTGAATGAATGAAATCTGCTAAATGTGTGTGTATATTGCTTCGCTTCCGATTCAAGCTGTCGAAGTTCTCCGTAAAAGCTTCATTCACCAAAAGGGTACCACCTATTTCAGTGGGAGTGAGGGTAGTGTTACGTTTTGAACAGGTCGGTGGCACCAGTCACTGTCTCTTAGTGGCACTAGAAACTTGTTCTTTGTAATTAAAAAAAGAAACGGGAGAACCAATGAATTTTTTTGTTTGACTAGAACTAATCCGAAAACACTTAGATTTTAAATCAGATATTAATGATGTGATAATAAAAATTACAGTGGCAAATACTCAAGCCCTAGATTGATGGAAACTAAAAACACAAATAGCTGTCCCCGAGCTTCTTGGAAGACATTTCCCGGCCACCATCAGGGCTAGAAAAGTTTTGGCTATCATGTATTCGGCGAATCTCTAAGAAAATGAAAATTCTGAAGACCGCATTAGAACTTTTTAGCTCTGAATGGCGATCGAGTTTTCCCACTGTTACTCATATATATTAGTTGCGGGAGAAAGAATATTTTTAATTGACTTTAATGATCAATATTGATTTTCTTGTTATAGATCTTTGATTTGACGTTAAAGGACCCATCAAAATGAAAAAAAACATTCAACCTATTATTTTTCATCACTATTTCAAGGATTTTATTAATAATATCTGGAGTATTGACCTCTGTTAGGTGTCTAGAAATTTAGCCACATCAGTTCATTTGGCCAATTAAATAAATTTGGAGGACCACTATTCTTGAACTTACTTATTGAAGATAAAAAGTCAACATAATAATTTTCATGTTCCTCTTTAGCCTCTTGAGCTATTTATTTTTGAGAAAACAATGGTCGATCAACATGAAAATCTATTTCATCGATATATTTAAATAATACCCCACTTGTCTGCTTCAAGCATACACTAAACCCGGGCGATATACCTGTCTTCGTAAAGCGTAGTATTTATTCCAGATGTGCTACACACCAAAAATAACTTTGAAATGCTCCAGTGATGCCTTATATTTGTATAATTTGACATGGTCTTTGATTTATCTACAGAATTCTCCGCCATCTGGGTGAAAACAGCGGTTGAATATTTTACGTTTCCTTCCAAATGTTCAAATTTCCTAAACACATTAATGTGTAAAAATAGATTTACGGATAAATTGTTGTGTATATTGGACGGTGTGAACGTGGGTTGCGATGACGACCTAATGTGGAGAGAAAAATTGTCTGACAAATGAGCACGTTTCTCCCCCTCCTTCCCAAGACGTTCCATTCCATCAAAGGGCATATTCAGAATTTTCAGGTAATATTGAGAAACTTTTGTTGGGTAAGCAAGTATGCTAAATCAAAAGGGATTGATTTTCAGGAAGGGACCGTGGAAAAGACTGAAGGCATATATTCCGAAATGTTTGCATTCTTTGCGTTACTCTGAATAGTGGCTTTTCTATTGACAACACAGGCATGCAAAAGACTTTTAAAATTATTGAGCATAAATTTACCCGGAATTTAAGGGATTAGGGTATGACCGGTCACGTAAAGAGTCATGCGATTTAATGTATGTTTTCTAGCAGACTGTGAAGAGTTTTCTATTTGTTTGGCGGAGAAATCAATGGGATATTTATTTAGAATTCCCGAGAAATTCCCTTGAGGTAAAATCACGTCCAAGTTCATTTGTTTAGTTTTTGTTTGATAATTTCTTTGCTGAAGGAAACTGCGACAACCCTGGTAAGGATTATCTCCTTGAAAATTAGCCTGGGACACTTTTGATCCTTCAGAATGACTTCATGGATGGTACCTTTTGATGCTATCATATATCTTATGTATGCCTTATATCGTACCGCTACAGAATATTTAATTCAAATTTGATAGATTGGATCAAATTATTTAGAAATAAAATTCATCATAACTGCAGTCAACTTTTGGTTTCGCGAAAAACAAGTCTTAGCATGGTCACCTTTAAAAATAATGTATGGCTATGTGTCAAATACCTTATTTTGCCCTTCGCGTCGCAAGCTTAGAAGGCTTTTTCATCCTCAGAAGGTTAGGATATTGCCAAAGAAAATTATTTGCAACAAGAAATAGATTAAGATGGCTTCGACTCTCCAGGATTCGTTTTCGATCACATTCAGAGTAATTAGCGACAGACAGGTGGCTGACTTAATGATTATTTTGAGAAATCCCTTAAAGGTTTATGGTATTTTTCCAAACCCCATTATGTCCCTTAAATAATATTCCCAAAATCTGAAATTATTTTCGGAAGTTGCAAATACAACAGTTAAAAGAAGTAAAAATTTGTATAGATAGTTTTCTGGGATATATCTATGAAATCTATTGCCGAGAATAGAATAGAAAGATAATTATGTAACCATGTGGGCCATTGGATTCACAAAGATTTTAATTTAGTCTTTAAAAGTCCCAAATTTGTCCAAATACCTCCTGCTAACGGTGTTGAGAGCAAATTGAGATGGTTTATTTTTATTTATGCTTAATATTTTTCTATTTTAAAAAGAACCTAAAATGGAAGGTGGACAGGAAATGTATTTCGTCACGGCTGATGTGTGGCTGGTTTTTTATTTCCTTTCTTTAAACACATTACCTTAAGGAATTATTTGTTTTAGATTGCAATTAATTTTTCGATTCCGTTTATTGTAGAGACCTAATCTTATGATATTTTCGGACTGCCAAGTGGCTGAAAGCGTTTCCCGTCAGTCTAAATCGGTCTGTTTTCTGGAGTTGGTCCAATGGGGTTTCAATAGATTCGCTTGGAGGATTTGATGAGTCTGCTGCCTTGGAGGCCGAGTTCATGCTGCTATGACCCTGGAATGACGCTTTAAAGTCGAAGAGGATGATTATGAGATGGTTGTACATTGTTATTCGTTGAGGAGTGAAGCAAAAAGCTGACATCCTATTTCATGGACAAATAAAAGTATGCCTGCTGTTGATAACTGTCATTAGCGTTGAACTATTTGCACTGGATGGATGTGGTCATCATCGCCGCACATCATTCGTGCGACTGGCTTCATGCATCATTCTACATTTTTCTCTCGTCGGATAAGCACCTCGTGCCAAGGCATATTCCTTTCCTCTGACTTCGGCCATTATTTCTTTACTGATTTATCTTGCTCAATGCATCTCTTCCCTTTCAGTTTTCTCCTCGGCGGCTATCTTCATCAGGCCATCGAGCCTGGGAATATGCCCGATAAGGGCATCCCTTATTCTTTTAACTGTTTCATGAATGTAAAATGGCAAGATGAATCAAAGAGGAGGGGGGACGGAGGTGGGAAAAGGGCTTTGGCGAACCAATGGGTGGCCGTATTCTATGTGAGATAAGTCGAGTCATTTATATTTAGGGAGGGTGGAATTTTAGAACAGCGGTCGACATCAAGTAGGCGGCACCTGTTCTCATGCTTTAGATAGGGTTTGTGTAGTCACGATTTAACTTCATAATGGAGAGAAGGGCGGTGAAATCCCAGTGATCACAGGAAAGAATCTGATGGTAACACTTGTTAAGCACCACCTTACAATTTTAAAACTCCTACAGGTTAAAATAATGCCCTTTGTGAAAAATTTAATTTACATAAAATGCTGTTGAGAATGTTATTACTTTGCAGTTGTGTTGAATACACTTGAAAAAAACGGCCCACACTCAGGAGCAATTTCATCCGTTATGATATGGAAATTCATATATCTCATTACTCGCCTTGTGGGATAGCCTTCATTTGTTTTCTCATTTTTCATCCGACGCGCAATTTTTTTTTGTGCATTTCCCTTCAAATGGAGCCACACTCTCACAATTCTTATTAGTTCATATCAGCTTTCAAAATTCTTAAATATTTAGGACACGATTTGACATGATTGCGTTTTTACGTATAAGGATCATCGCGCAGTTCGTGGTACTATATTCTTCAATCTTTCACACATATTTTCATTTAAATCCCCATCTTACTATCATTTTAGATTCGTGGTAAACAATTATGATTTAACGCAATGAAAATTTTCTTTCTGATTTCTTTTAATGAATGTGCCCACTCAAGAATTGTAACGAAGGAAATATTTTCAGGGAAAATACATTGAAATTATTTTTGAATTCATAATGAGGGTTCGCTTGCTAAATGAACTCTCGGAAGAAGATCTTTATTGAACGTTTTTAAGGATGGGTATCATTTATGTGCTCTTCGCATTTGGATCGTTCTTTTTAAACTAACCCTTCCAGAAAATGTTCTAGGTAAACGCGGGTGGTCGCCATGGCGGCAGCTGCTCCTCAGGTGGTGCATTTCTTCTGCTCTGAATTGCCATTTTATCGGCTTCCCTTCTCTCTGCGCTCGCTGACTTTACTCCCATCCCTCGCGCCCACCGCTTCTCTCTCCTCTCATTTCTCTTCCATCTCCATCCCTCTCCCTTCCTCTTCCTCCCTCCCTCTCTCTCTCTCTCACTCCAAACCCGCCCTCCTACTTTCGGATCCATCCTTTTGCGTTCTCCGCTTTACGCTCCGAAAATCCCGAAATTTGTGGTGTTTTTTACACTTCTGGTGGTTTGCCGACTTGAATGTTAATGTGGACGCGGGAAATAAAATCAGGGATGAGGAGAGCGTATTCCATGAATGGAGTCCCTACGCTATATATTTATGTCCTTCTGGTATCGTACCGTAAAGTATTTTTCAGAACTAAAATTTCCGGGAAGGGCCGTCCCCTTGCGAACAGTTACGGTGAATCCTCAACGGACTAGTCCTCACTGCGACATTCACTATAATCTTTATAATTGGAATCTCAAGGGGAAATACCCCGTTCTCTTCTTGCTTATTTTGTCATATTAAACAGTTAAAGTTAAGACTGAGGATTTGCTTAGCGAGTTATGAAATAAGGCCTAAAAAAGTGTTTATGGTGTGAATATTACTCATATAATTTATAAATTTATATTTTTCCATTTTTAATCGCTTTCAGGACGAAACTAAAATTTAAGATTGCTGAGAGCAAAACACCACAATCTCTCTCATTATTCACTGATAATAACATCAGTTATCATAAGAAAGGAAAATGAGTAGCTCACTTTTCAAGAAATGAAGACAATTGAGTTTGTAAAATAATTAAATTCATTTTCTAAAGTCGGCAATTATTAAATAATACGAGGGCTGTTATTTATGTTTTCAATCTAATAATGAAAATACAGTAATTTAATGTTGAAAATGGCATTATTGTTTTTCGAAGTATTCCTTATGAAAATCAATGCAGTTTTGCATGCCCTCGAACCAATTTTCATAACACTTTTTCCCCTCCGATTGAGGTACCTCCTGAACCTCCAGTTTTTGAATGCATTAACGGCTTCTTCAGGCGCCGAAAAACCTTGGCCACGCAATTTTTTCATGATATACGGGAATAAGAAGTGCCATTTGGTGCTAAATCAGGGCTGTACGGAGTTTGACCCATCAATTCGAAGTTAGTGTTGTCAAGGCTCATCATATAAATAGCACCCCTCGTATAATGTATTAATCACCATGATGGTATGCCTTACATCGAGCTTACTATGGTCATAACAGTGAACTCCATAAAGTATTATATATATATATATATATATATATATATATATATATAGATGATGCGGAAGTACTCACGAGAGCAATATAACTTTTGGACGGCACAATAGAGCACAGAATAAAACAGATAACACGTAAAAGGACACTCACACTGTAGATGATTTAAGCTTTCGGCCTACTCCGAGGCCTTCTTCAGGTCAAACTCTATACATACTCTATACATATATATATATATATATACCTATATATATATATATATATATATATATTGGTAATTGAATGGAAACTTTTCTTAAAATAATATTTATGGTTTCATCATTATTCTATGATTATTGACCCCTTTTATTATTTAGTGTGTTTAATTTAATCATGTAATAAAAATGCTGACTTCAGATTATATCAATTAAAGCATTTCTATGTGATACTAATTAAAGATTTGACTATTTTTCCCCGGATAAGATGACGATAAATGATCTTCCCTTCAGGGCGAACGAGGGAAGTGAGTATATCGCATAGGGATGATGATAAGGAAACATCAGACTTGTGAATAACCAGAGAGTGGGTTGGCGCGAACTCATAAATATCCCTTCTCTTTTCCCTCCGAGCCTCCTCCCACCGGGGACCATTCCGACCGTTCTCTTCAAACCCCCGTCAATCACCCTACTGCCCCACACTGCCCTTGCCTCTTTGAGGAAGTAATGATGATTTTCTGTCTCTCTCTGCTCATCACATTACTTACTTACACCCTTGAATTTCTACATTAATTGTCCCACTTGATTGCAATTTGGGTCGCTGGAGAGCTCATTTAATAGCTACGAATCATAAAATCAAATTTGGCCACACCTCTATCTTTTGCTATTCCATGGGAAGCGCGACATTTATTTAAGCGAATTACATGATAAATTTAAATTTCTACGCTAATTCATCTATCACTTATTGCAGTGGTTCTCTAAATTGTCAGGCAAATTCACTAAACCTTTCAGTGGACTTAGGTTTTAGCAAAAACCTATATGGGTTAATTTAATAAAATTATAATTTTTTATAATATTAGTATTACATTAATACTTTAAGATATTAATAATAAATTCTATGGAATTTCTAATAGAAGACAGGGATAAATAATTGAACGTATCTAACTAGGTTAACCAAGGAAAGGACATCGAATGTTTACATTCTTTTTTAAATCTGACATAGGCTAAGGATTCGCTAAAATCGCATGACGTAGAGGAATGTGGAAGAGAAGTAAATGGTGAAATTTATATGATGTAACTAAATAGGAAAAAATGGGTGAAAATATGCATGAGTTAAATTATAGTATACACTAGCAATAACTTGATGTGAAGAAGATATACGAGTATTTTAAAAGAGAAAAGAGTTCAGAAGAAAAGAGACAAGATGAATGCGAGAGAGATAGAGCCATGGCAACGAAGCATTAATTTAAAATTAAAATGCATATGCTTCGGCTTATTAGGTGAAATTTTATTTTATGGATAATTTGGACACCCTATTAAAATGGGAAAATGGTTTGTTTTACAATTACAGACAATCTTTGCCATATAACATAGTGATATGATACAATGGTAGCAAAAATTAAAAAAACATATATAGAATGCGCATTCTGGTCTTGCTAAGATCTGTTCTTGCTTGACAGCAGGTGCCACGTAAACAAAAATGAGATCTTAAAGTGTATGCAATTATAAAGCTACATATATTGTGTCACGTTTTGTTCCAACCCCGGATCCATTCTGTATAATAATTCTGTAATCATTTATTATTCTTTCACAGCGTTTACTGACAGTATTATTCTTAAATCTTTAGGTATTTCATTAAAAAGTAAAGATACGGTAACCTCCTATTTTCTTCTAATTTGATTTGTATGAGTTTTTTGTTATGTAATTAATATTGTCCCTTCATGGTGATTCCCTTTTTTTTTAAATCAGGTATTTTATATTTGCCATGAAATGATTTCCTATTATGATGGATTCCTATACAGCCTGTCTACTGTCAGAATTCCTATTTGTTGAAAGGTATTTCTTCCATTTTGAAGAGTTAAACAGTAAAATAATGGGAGAGAATAGTTATTCAACAAGAATAAACTTACACAATAGTGATGTGGGAAAGGTAGGGAGAGCATTGGCCTTTACCATCAAGAAACTTTGGCTGAAACTAGTCATTTAAGTCATCATACTTATATACGTCGTTCATTAAAATTGGCAATTTTAATTAATCATGATATTCCACCATATCACGCCAGAAACGTCTCTTTTTATTTTATACGTTGATTTTGGAAATAAAATACTTTTGGACTTTTTAATTACTAGGAATTTAAGTTAAAAATAAAAAAAAATCGTTCCAGTAGATGAACATAATCTCTTTTGAAAGAAGAAACCATAGGTACATACACTTTACAAATGTCTTAATACGACCAATAGCTCTGCTCTTTATGATTTATTTTTACTATTATTCCATACACATTGTTTTCAAAACGTCTCCTCTTCTAAATGAAATATAATAAGGCAGCCTAGTAATTCTCAATACGAATGAAATAAAACCGTTAACTTACACCCTATTTATTTCATTGCTCTGTGTAAATTGTAGTTTAATTCGGCCGACATTCTATGAACTTAGTTATAGTATAGACAGAAATACCCTGTGATTCACCAAAAAAGTGCAAGGGGAGGTGCAAACACCAGGTAGGAATGGTGATAAAGAAGAATATTGGAGAGAAAAGTAAAAGCGAAAATATTCGTTAAAAACTTTGGAATACTGTGAAAATGTGTATACATGCTGGAAGAAGACTAAATTCAAAACAAATGTTAATTCACACAACAAATTAGTTTTTTGTAATGCAAAAAAGGGAATAAAAATGGAAAAACCATTTATACGACAGGCCTCCACCATAATAACACAAGTATTGTTTATTCGTATTATAGTGTGTAAATATCTATTAATCCAGGAAAATGTGTTCTCGTCTGCTCTCTTTACTCTATCACGTAACATCCTCCGCTTTTGAAAGGCTTTCATAACGCCATTAACCTGCTATCTGGAGTCGCGATTTGTTTCAACGTATTTTATAGGGAAAAAGTAATCAAGTTATAAGCATAAGATAAAATCTGGAATTGGAGATAGAAGTGGAGTTTTGAATATTAAATGATAATAATTTTTAAATTAGCCTCGGACAGAGAAAATTACGTTCTGGGTAATTTTCTTAAGTTGTAATAATGGAAAGTCACTATCCAAGATTATTTAAATTCCTCCTAAAGGTCACAAGGCTTAAACCCATTGGGCTGAAGGCTAAACTAAAAAATATTATAACTGAGACCGTAATTTTCCTTTCTTTCCGAGTTTTGCAAGCATAATTACGTTTAGTGCAATGCTATTTTCATTATTGATTCCTGAGAATTCCTATACCTTTCAAAATAAGATCGACAAATTCTGACAACAATTAACATGTTTTTGAATTTAGACCTGGAATGTTTCATATCTGTAGTATGATCTAATTATTTTAGTATTTCTCATAATGATTGATCACGTGAAGATTAGGTTTATCATGCTTTAAATATACGAACTACTAACCAAAATAAAAATTTGTAATAATACGAATTAGCGGAGACTAATGCAGCCATATAAGTTATTTTCGTCACATTCACCGTAGTGTAATCGTCATTGCTATGAAGAGATATTTTTATCAGTAATTTACACATATATGATTGCTTTTTCTTAAAGTTTACATTTTATAAATCCTGCTCCAAACATAACCATACCACTCTTAGATAGAAAAATAAGGAAAATGAAGCTCCATCATCTCTACTATATTTTGCTTTTACACTCTCTACAGATGACACAATTTAAAGGATATTACAGTGTGCATGATGGCTTGATGATAAAAATATGATATCAAACAAAGAAATATTTATTTTTAAAGCATGCTTTATTTCTTGTGTCATTACTGGTGAAAAACGGTTTTTCAAAGAAATTTACAAAAGATTTAATTTTATAATTTGAAGCATCTTTAATTAAGGGGTTGAGAAGTGGGAGAGAATAAATTTATTAGATTTTTCTCAACATTTAATAGTATTTTAATAACTGTATGGGCCCATACCTGATGTGCCGAAGGAACATACTATATTTAGTTCACAATAAAATTAGTTAATGTATCTCATATAGCCAGACAGTCAATTTCCGGCAACCATGTCATTTTCTACAGACCTTTCTCTTTTGAAGTCGTTTTTTAATTTTGTTACATTTTTTTAAAAGTTATCATCCAACAATCAGCATTGATTTTCCTCCAATGCCTTGAAATAAACCTTTTTTTAATTTTTCTCGAGCGATTGAAGAGCGCGTGGTAGCCTACCCACAGTAAAACAGCTCAATGAGTAACGCGGGTAATAACAAAGTTGTTCACCGACGCAATTTCAGCTACTACCTCAGTCCCGGAATAGCTTTATACTCGTACACATCATATCTCTTCAGCGTAAGCGAAAAAATCATCGATACGTTCAGTCCCTACTACTCGACCCTCACAGAGAGCTTTCATTGCATCCGAAGGGTGGAAGGGAGGAAGAGAGGGGTGACGGGGGTCGGGAGGCTCCGTTGAAGGGACGGGTGGATGGAACAGGAAGTGGACCGATGGTGTGGAGAGGGGAGGAGGCTGGTGGAATTTTTCCTGGGGCGTAAGGTGTGAAAGAGAACGACTTTGAGAGTGATGGAGGGGGAGGGAGGACTCTAGGGTCAGGGGTGCCGCCAGGGGCCGCTGGAATAATGAATGAGCCCCATCCGGGACGGATTCCCCCCCTCAAACCTCCCATCCCTCGGTCCCATCCGCGTAATTTTTTCTCCTATCCTTCTTCAGCCGGACCTTCACCCCTTTTCTCATAATTTCTTGTCTGTCCTTCTCACACTAATGCAGACTCTCCAAAAAGCAGGCTCTGGTTGAATTGCTAAAAGAGCCACCTCCTCGTGCTTGATGCTTCTGGTGTCATGATTTATTTGAGCTTGGGGTCTGTCACCTCTGGAGGGTATCTCCTCCAGCACTACGTTTACCACGATGATTACAGAGGTCTAAGTTAGTCGCCTGAGACGAAAAATTGAAGAGCTCACTGAATACGCCTGCAGTGACAGCAGCCGGGAACACTATCATTTATGATTAACACGTAACCCTGAAGCTGCATATGGGGAAAGGGATCAATGATTAAGGAGCAGGGAAAGGAATGTTTGCAGACGAGTTTGTTTCGTGCAAAATTTTGCAGAGCATCTACGTATATGGTGGAGAGGAATATTAGGCCACCAGTCATTTAGTAAGCCCCAACTTTTTCATAAGACTTAGAGCACATACTGATAAAATATATTGACAATTCGGTGGAATGGCAATGCTAAGTGCTAATGATTGTTTTGATCATAAATTTTGTAATTGCAATACTTTACATCTAGGAGGGTAGGCTGAAAAGTAATGCACACATGCTAGTAGGGCGCGAGCAAAAATACATTGCAAGATCGAGCAAAAAGTACATTTAAGTACAATTCTTAAGTTTCAAAATCCTATATGTAGTTTTCAACGTAGTCACCGTTAAGGCTAACGTATTTCTCTCAACATGTAAAAAGTTGTAAACAAAAAAATACCAAGGACCGTAAAGTTGTTTACGTCCCGGTATTTTTTGTTTACATTGGTTCACGACCGTAGCTACGTTCCTTGTATATTTAAATGTAACAAGTTTTTTCATTCCGTCACTGAGAAACTCTTCCAACTTTTCTTGAATCCAGGACTTGACAGCTGTCTTCATTTCATTGCCTGAGGTGTAATGATTACCCTTGAAGTGTCTCTTGAGTTGAGAAAAAAATAAAAATTGCAAGGCGCCAGATCGGAGGAATAAGCAGGTTGTGGAATCGGTTCAAATTTCAGCTTTCACCGAGAATTTCCAATTGCGCACGAGGTTTGTCGACGAACGTTGTCATGTTGCAAGATTATTGGCACCAGACTGCCTTTAACACGACAATGTTTTGGAGTCTGTATGTATGGAGAAGAATTTTCCGTTGCGGCTCGTTCCAGAAAATTAGTTAAATAAACTCGTTGAGCATCCCAAAACAGAGTCAAAAAACGTTTAATCGACAATTACAACATTTACAGGCTCGCAACTACGAAATTTTACTACTTACCGATTTACAGTCGGCCCATAAACAGCATCGTCACCATAAACAGCCTTTAACCGATGATGAATCTCAGTAGAAGTCAATTTTTAAGTCAATCTGTTTTACTCGCGTTTACATACCTGTAGCACTAGAACACATCTCCGAACTTCCGATTCTCAAAATACACTGGGTGAATGTAAATACCTCAAATCAGCGCATGCGTGTTGAGGGGGAAATGTTACTTACACGTGCTACCAGTAGTGCTTCTGAAGGTCATCTTGTTCGTGGTATACAAGAATGTGTGCATTAATTTTTAGCCTACTCTCGTACATTATTATTAAACTGGTCCAATTACAGTCAATTTTATCAACTGCTTTGCCTCCCATATTAGCCTAAATTTGAAATTAATTTTTCACAATCAGAATCTCCTTAAGTTCTTACTACTTAAAACGTTTTGGTCCAAAACACTTCCGATATACGTAAACCATTCCACCTGCTCCAGGTTATATGGTTTTTGAGAACAGAGAATGCTAAGATACATTTCAAAATGGGGGCTCATGAACTTGAGCAGATGGAATAATTTAACTAAACTTGGAAGTGCTATTGACAGTAAATTGCAATTCTTTCTCAAGGAGGAAGGAATTGATGACGTATTTCTTTCCGTATGACTGAACGTATTTCTTCCCGTTGGATATCAGCGGACGGTCAAATTAGATTCTCGTGTGACTGCGTGGGAGATCAATCAGAGTGTTAAATTTACTTGAGCCGGAGAAGAGGAATTTTGTCGAAGTAAATTAATCTGAGACGGCTGGTAGCCGTAAGTATCCTTTCCGTTTGCTGAAACAATCTTTTTTCTGTATTAAAAGGGAAACGCCTACAAATTGATTCCCGTGTAATTTCAATGGAATGCAAGGTCAAACGGCGAAGCATACCACCCAATGGACTGGGTTCCCAATGAACCTTAATTGCCCTCCACGTGGAGCCCAATTAGCACTGGGAGTTGCCGCTGAAATTTGGCGCGGAGCCAGCGCATTGGCCACCGATGTCATCCCCTAACTAAGGCATTACCTCACGGGATCCGTCATGAGTGCATCTCCGTACCTCGTTTCCTTAACAAAGAGAGGTCAACGATTTCTCCTTCCCTCGTTCAATTTTGTTTTATACGACATAAACCATTCGTGAGTGTCTGTTCCCGGAGTACTAAATCCCAGAAGAAATTATTTCTTTCGTAAAAGGTCGCTGTGGGTGTGCCGTCGTTTCCTTTGTTTAAAGCGTCCTTTCCTCCGGGTAAATTCAGACGTGCTGGCACCAATTTATCGAGAAAATTCGTTACTATTTACAATTTATATCCTTATCTATTTCTATCTATTAGAAGATACGTCATCCATCGCTGAGCCAATGGATCATTATGGCAACAAATTTACATTTTTTCAGCTGCCATTAATTATTCTAAAAACAAATCGAAAAACCTCCATGATAGTATTAGGTTTTATTTAGAAATTATCTTTTTGAGGGTTTTTCCGGGGACTTACTATTACATTGTCATAGCAAGAAACGTGAACTTATTTTTTAAGCCCGGGCATTTCATCTTTTTGTCACAAATTTAAGCGTTATTACTCGTGGTTTGGCTACCGCTGTGGTTTTACTGAAACAAAAAAATGGATACTGCCACTACAGATCAACCTGTAATTGTTTTTTTTCATTTGTGAAACTGTTAGTTTTGCTTTTCTACCGCTGTTTGAAATAACTCTTCACCTCTGTTTCATCTGAATTTGAAAGATTTACGTGAGACGAAGAATTTCGCGGATCACAAAGGAATCTCTGCTCAGTGTAAACATTTCCTTACGCGGAAAGATCCTCCAGGGCGGTCGCGTATCTCGAGCAAACTTGGAGGAAATGAGAATAAAAAGGAATGCATAATTAAGATTTCAACTTGCGCCGTGCAGAGGAAAAAATAAAGGGAAAATTGGAGAGGGAAGGAGAACAGGGTGTGGGAGGGATGTCGTAGAGAGAGAGATGGGGGAAGACGGTTTGTTGGAGAAGGTTGGCTGGGAAAGGGCTGGGTTTTTAATTGAAATAAAAAAGTGTCGCCCAACTGATTGACGTCAATTAGCTCTTTCGGAATCAGCGGATTAGTAACTGTTTTAATAGAATATCCTGGGTGTGCGCATTCATTTGTTTCCACAGAAAAAAGAACGGAAATATGAGAGGCGATGAAATCAAAATTACCTAGATATTGGGCGTGGACACCTTGCTTTTTATTCCAGCAGACCAATCTCGTTTTAATAGAGAGTTATAAAAACAGGAAATAACTTAGCCCACCAAAAGGATTTTCATTTCTTCCTCATGGACTCAATTGAAAACGGTTTACCTACGTTCAATGTGAAGACGCTGATGTTGACATATTATGAAATTTTATATATCTAATTATAAGGATAAAAGATATATCTTTTTTCTTTAATTTTATCAACAATCTGAAAAGTAAAAAAAATATTTCAGGCCGTCTTACGTGAGAGGAAAACATTTTTCTATTTGGCCTGATCCAAGCTTTGGGCTTCATTACATACGATACCTCCTTAAAAAAGAATAATGATTATTTTTCAAGCAATTTATTTCAAAAAGGAATAAATTTGTATTATGCTATTAACATAGGGTAGTCTAGCGTATATTTGGCACATTTTTCGTTAATTCCACAGCGATGTTTTCTAGATTATGGTCGTTCCAAATTGAAGGATATTAACTTCACCCATACTTGCTTCTGATAATGATTTTTGCTTCTAAGGGAGTATTCCTTCTCATTCAGAAAGAGAAGAATATCGCAAAAGGCTAATTGTGAACTCTTGGTAGGATGAAATCCTCCGTTTTTACGCTGATTTTTACGAAATAATCACTTCACCTATGGGGCAACACGCAACGAGCAATACGCTGCATTGAAAATTTTCTCTCACTTAACGAATCCCCAGGTAAGACCTATTTAATGCTACAACAGGCTTATAGAATTCCTCCTCATCCCTATAGCACAGATTGTGTAAAATATATAATAAGGGTAGAATTGTAAAACAAAGGTGCATTGTGCATGACAAAACATGATGCAATTGTGCGGCACCCGAATTTAAAAGAATATAGAGATGAAATTGTTTTAAATTGATAACATAATTTCTCTAATCCACATCCGAGTTCACGATAGAATCACTTTTATTGCATGTATGATTACTGTATATATGCCCTGGAAACTAACCCTTTCTCTTTAAAGTTATAACAGTATGAGCTATATTAGTGGAGTCACTGCTATGAACGTCCTTCGACCCTCCCTTTAAATTATATTCCCTTAGAAAGTCATTTAGTTTTTTGGAGACACAAGTCAGTTTTTCGCATGGTGGGAGAATCCACATCCCTTGTAGAAGTGTGGACCCGTGGAAGAATAAAAATGAACGTATATATGCAGCACATGTATATGATTGAAAGGTAGGCAATCACGTTCTTTTCCATTCTTTTGGTCATGTCTGAAGACCTGCTGGGCGAACCATTTCCCTAGACGCTGCTTTGCCAATTTAGGGGAGTGTTATGCCAGTCGTTACGTCAATAATCCCATATGACTTACCGAAAAGTTCTCTTTAGATGCGGGGAGAGCACGATCTAAACGTAAACACCCTGTCATCTCACTTTGAAATGAATGATTCAGGGAAAAAAGACTTATTTTTGCAGTATGAAACAGTTTTTTTCGAGTGGCATGCATAGCAGGAGTAACTTCTGGAATGAGAAGGGATGGACGATGGGAAGAGTGGGAAAATGAGAAAGGCGCACGGAGAGGAAGGGCAAATCCTCCACGCGCCTCCTGTTTCTCACCCGTCCATCCGATTTGGCGGAATGTCTGCAGAGAGAGCTTTTGTTTTTTCCCTTCCTCCGTCCCTTTCCCTTCCGCACAATCCCTAAAAAGACACCCTCCCCCACACCGGAAGAATGTGATAAACTCTTCGAAGGGGATTAGCATGGGGTCAATCAAGCGGCAAACCCTCCCTACGCCCGCCAGGGGCGAGGGGGAGAGGGAAGGCCTGTAGGGAAATGCGTGGCTCACTAACGCTAACCTCACCCGACCAACATTTTCCATTTTAATTCGTCCCGAGCAGAATGGATAATGTGCCCGCGCCACTCCCCGGAAGCCCTCCTCCTGGAGGGAGAAACCACTCCTCTCTCCTCGCCCTTACCCTCCAGCCCCCTGCCCTTTCCTTCGCCCACCTCGACGGTGTGGCCACAGGGGGCGGGAAAAGTATTTGGTGAGTGCGAGGGAGTGGAGGAGCCGCGGACATGGCTGGGGCCTATGCGAGGCTATTTCGCGCCTTAAGTGCCCATCACCGCTCTTCTTCCATGACTCTTTCGTTATGTTTTCTTCGTAAAATCGTAAAAAATGGCGTAGTTTTGATGCTCGTATTGCTGAAAATATAATCTTGTAAGAACGTGTTTCCTCCCTCTAAAAAATGCCACGTGCATCCATTCTTCTTCACTCCAGTCTCCTTTCCCTCGCTTGTTTCGATATACAAGTCCCATGTGGATACTTACGGGCCGAGGAACCGCCCAAGAGAAGGCAGTTGGCGTGTATTTTGTGAAAATTGAAACTAATGACAGCGTCATAGAGTTTACTTAATTATTTACATCGATATATATATTGCATTCACGAATATTTTTATGAGTTTCATGGACTTAATGGAAAATTATGAATTGGTCATAGAGCGAATTTTTCTGTTCAATCCTGGATAAAGGGCAACAGATTTCATCCGTTCCCTCCTCTGATCAATGTTCCTTCTCTTCCTTTGTACGCAAACAATAATTTAAGATTAACGTTCAATATTTCGTTCTAAGTGATTATTTTGGAGGATCTGGAGTGACGTTCTTATCGTTTTAATTGCTTATTTTTTCCAGTTGTTTGTTGATATGAGAATAAGTTGGTCTCATAAAACTATGAAAAATATACATGGTCAATAATGAAAGTAATGCGCATGATTTTATTTTGATGTACCTACCCATAGAAGTGCGGTAAAACCAGTCGGCAAATGTGGCAAGGACACCCTTCCAAAGCTCTGAACAGTTTGAGTGAAAAAACGTGCCTCCGCGTGAAGTGTGTTTTTCGACATGGTAACAAAGACATGGTCAAGCTCCACCATGATAATGCCTCCAGCCACACGTCCTTCATCGTTACCAAGGCATGTAGAACCACTCCGGTGGTTCTCCAGCCCCCTTACAATTCCGACATGGCACCGTACGACTTTATTTTGTTTCCCCGACTGAAGAGAACTAGAAGAAAATCATTGGGAGGCCGTGGAAAGCATCCAAAAGCATATCACAACGTTCCTAAGAAACATTCCGGTTGAGGAGTTTCAGGGTGCGTTTCAGGCGTGGAAAACTAGTCTCCAAAATTGCATTGATGTAGAGGGATAGTATCTTGGAGAATTTTAAGCATTTGTACAAGTACACTGAATAAATCTATTTTACCTAGAGAATGCGCACGATTTTTATAGTGGACCTTGTAATATCCTCAGTATCTCATTCAAGATTAGCATTATACTGCAGAATCACTTAAATAGAAGGGTTACCAAGATTAATAGAGTTCTGTTTCGATAAGATGCGAGTAGATAGTCAAAAGCTAGTTAAAGGCGATTTGAAATTAGTATTTGGCCGAGCAATCACATCCCACGGACGTTCCGGTTTTTCAAAGAAAGCCAAACAAGGCTTCTCAAAAATCCTACCCCCGGCAGCAATTTCTCGAAAGCCTCCAATTAATTTCCAATATACGTACCTTGCTAGCTATTGAACTGCCCTCTGCAGGAAGCCTCGCGTGCACTTTTCCCCCGGGCTATTTCATCACGTTTAGCATTTCATCAACTCCTTCGCTAGCATCTTCCGCCCGTGCTCTCTTCAGTCTACTCCCACCGCGGCTGCTGCTTTTGCCGCGAATATTTCCTTTGACGGGCGGAAAGGCCAGCGCTTCTCCCAACCACCCACCATCGGAGCGAGTGAACCCTCACTCCGGATGATTGCGTTTCCCGGGCATCACTTTGAATCCATCCGCCGACGCAAATTCATTCATTGGCCTCCCAGCAGGGGGGATCAGGAGGGCAGAGGAAGGGGAAAGATGATCGGAGTGAGGGTGGGTGAGAGTGGGAGAGTGTACCTGCATCTCCCTTGCAATGAAGAAGACCGGGGCGATCCACTCCTCATCGGCGATCCTCCCACCTGTCCGCCCGTCTAATCCCCTTCACTCCCCTCCCCGTCTACTTCCGGATCCCCTTTAAAATGTGTACCCACCGCATGCATTCCCAATATCATTACTTTGGCTAAATCAGACCGCTAGAGGTTTTACTCATTCTTATTTCTCTCCCGTCCCATTTTAGTAATTTCTCTCGGGAACGCCAATTATTCAGTGCGCGCGCATAATGATCAAGTCTTCCATTGCATGAACGCTCTATTTTTTGGCAATCTCATGAGGGGGAAAATTTCTATGTGAAAGTATTGAACGAAAATGAGACTGAATTCTGGGGGAGTCAAATGTCAGACCGGGGTTGCCTATCGTGAAACTTCCAGAGTTCCTCTTACGCTGGACCGCCTTGGGAAGCAATCTCCATCTCGCGCCCACTCTTAGCCTTTCATAGTGAAAGGGCTCCCGTTTCCTGCATCGAACTCCCCTTACCCCTTTCCTTCTATGTTAACGGGAAGAAATATTCCATCCATGACTCCTTTTGAGTCAAGATCAGAAGGAGATGTAATTGGGCGGAGAGGAAATGTATGGACAGGTTTGATTCACCGTCAGCGCTCTTCCTCCCCCTTCTCCGCCCCATCCCCTTCCCGCGGGAACCCTCACCCCTCACTCTGTGCTTCCGCCGATCGCGAGAGAGCTTAGAAGGTTTAGGTTAGGCCGAGGAGGTGTATACTTTGTGTAGATGTAAGGAAAGAGGCCATTTTGGAAGGTGGAGGCAGATGCGTTGCTATGGGATCCGATGGGAGATGTAAATATGAGCTAGGCAAAATGGGAGGAGACCGATCCCTTGAGGGTCAAAGTCATACGTGTAGGACTTGTAGAGGCCGGCATAATACCAGGCTTGTAAATGAACGTTGGGAAGTTTAGACAATGTCGTTGTTCTCCATACATGTTCTTCGAGGTCACGGAGTAATGAGTTCAATTTTTTTCGAAAGAACATTTATAAAAATAAAACTTTCCAGTTATAGATAGATAAAGGACTTTATTTGGGTAAAATTGAGCCCTAATGGTCCCTTCTTCCATTTAACCCATTGTGATATACATGGTATGCAAGGTTTAAAATTTATAAAGTACATGCATTTATACACATAAATACATATAGCCAGACTCAAATTTTAACATCGAAAAGTAAAGGAAAAGAATATACATATACATATATATATATATACACACACACATACATGTATATAAATAGATTAGTGATACACTAACACATACAAACATACACGAAGTAAAAGACAGTGATTAGAGAGAAGCATTAGGATAAGAAAAGTGTAAGCAAAGAATGAGGTTTATGGGAAAAGCTAGGATGAACGTAATCGTATCGAATGAACGTAAGCTAAAGATGTATCGTAACAAAAACATAGCAAAAAGGCCATAATAATTGTTATTTATTGTTAAATATAATTCGTTACTAGTTAAAAAAGATTTCAATGGTACGAAGAATAAAAGGAAAAAATATTACTACGTTATGGAATTATTACTTCTTTTGTGTTCATTCTTCAGGTGAAATTCACCTGTGACATTTGAAATCAGGTCATACGTTTTTCTTGGAAAATATGTTTTTTGTAGAAAATAACAAGCCCTTCAGTGAAATTTGACAATTTCAAAGAACATATCAGCCACTCTTTATGAGAATATCAAATTTAGCAAATCGGTTATTGGGTGCAACAAATAAAGCTTTATTAGCTAAATTTACATATTTATGAATTATAAATAGATCATGCGCAATATTTTTGGAAATGTAAATCGTGTTGTATGTAGAAAATAGGAGGAGAATGCAACGATTTGATGTAGTACATGAAAACTGTCCTTCGGAAACCTTTCCTTAGCAATGTCCTAATGATATATTGATGACACAAAGGAGTTCTGTTTGTTTGCATAGTAATTTATTAAATAATCAGACATTTCATTTTTTTTAGCTTTGCAATTTATACTAATGGGCCAATCATTATCATGCGTTTCCGCACAAAATAAACTTTCGAGTAATGTTTCACCAAAGGAAACAAAAATTGATACATGCCGAATTCAGAATAAAATTAATTTTGATGTTAATCCTTATTTATATGTACTGTCAAATGAGGTATATATTTTTCATCAGTAATTTACATATATTAATGAAGAAAGTTACTCGTGTAGACTATTTAAAATAGCACCTTGAGGCACCTTTCACTTAACACTCCAGCTGCTGCAACAGTCAGTTGATCAAGCATCTAGGAACTCTAATTGGCCGGGTTTGCAGCAAAGAGGAGAGTAATGAAGTGATCGCCAAGAGTAAGAGCAAGGCCATTAAACAGCACGTAGAATAAAATTGAAGAGACCGTTCGATTGCTGTACGTTGAAGGAGAATTCAAACTTAAAGTATCGCGACGATTGAGTAAGGGCGTCAGTTAATAGGTGAAGGGTTTAATACATGATCACTGTACAAGGAGATAGATAAACGAGCTCGTGTCGAAGGTCACGGTCTCCTCAGTGCCGTTATCCGTTCACCATTGGATGACGGAGACGGCGTTTCCTTATCCCCGGGGTTAGGTGGAAGAAGATACTATCTAGTCTCAATCTCGCCACAGTAAAGACGTTTCAATTTATTTATGTATTCATTTACTCCCGTCCACTAATCTTCCACTGTGACCAATCTTCCACCCCTTTCGACCCGTTTCGCTCGGAATACGAGCCAGGCAGGAACAGTGCGATCCACGGAGACGTATTTTCAGGCGTCAAGATCAGGTGGAGGTGAGGAGCAAGGCGCTGCCGGCCATCCGTGCCGGGAACACGGAGACATTTTCCACCTTTTGAGGGCAGGTTAGGGCCCCCTGAAGGAGGTAATTTATTACGTTTCTAGTTCTTTCCAGTTAAATATGGTCATATAAGTTTCCTCTAACGTGCATAGCCCCTCAGACACTTGAAAAATAAAATTTCTCGTAACTAAATCAGGCAGATTGGAAGATGTGTTTTGGACAGCAAGAAAGGCTGAATTGACATGCTCATGGAAAAGGCCGGTGTTTCTCTGAAGCAAATGACGCCTAAATGTTTAAATGAAATTAACCTAGTCTCATAGAAACCAAATTACTTTCTAACCGGTCATTTATACCTTAAGTGGTGCATTTCCATTTTCTATCTTCGCGGTGGTCTAGCGGGTAGAGCGTTGGACTGCTGACCGGAGGGTCCCGGGTTCGATTCCCGGGCAAGGCACTTTGGGCACCTGCAGCTCCACCCAAGCTAGTTGACTTTTCGGGTACCAGATCTTCCTGGGAAACCATAACCGGCACAGGGAAAGGAACTGGCCCCCCTACCCTGATGTGTGAATATTCACACGCCGTATAGGGCTTGGTACATGAGTGAGCTCTACCATCACCTACTAAACCGACCTTCGGGTGGATTACTGTGTTTATGGTTTTTATGCCCTTATTAGCAAATTGTTGAAGAAATTATTTCTTATATCAATCGGCACAAAAACGTCTCCTGCCATCAATTCTTAGAAGTAAAACTCTTTCTGAAGTACAATTTGGGAGTAAGGAGGCGAATTATAAGGAGATAGAGATAACAGGTAAAAGGAGGAACTTCAAGGAGGAAAGAAGAAAATACAATAATCTAAGAAATTTAAATGTTGACATTTTTTATTCGAAGTTTCGTAGACAAATCGTGCGAATTACAAGGCCAGGAAAGAGTGGATAGAAAGCTGATGCTGGGTAATTAAAGACAAAATAAAAAAAGGAATGATTGTAAAGGCTTTCAAACTGGTGAAGAGACAAATCGGAGTAAGATTAGCAAAAACCCACAACGTCCGAGTTGCAAATCGAAAGTTAGAAATAGATGATGAGCAGGTTGAAAAGAGAGTGAAGGAAAGCATTGAAGAACTTGACAGAGAACTTAACCCACTTGAAAATTACTTCATAAAATAAAAGAAGAAAGGGCTCCAGAAATACTAGGAAGTGAATTTGTAAGAGCCGTGAAACTCATGAAGAACAAGTGTTGACGCAAAAATCACAGAAGTAATAAAGAATCAAAGCAAAGAATAGCCATTGGCGCTTAGCACATAGAAATATAATGTGATCATCAACGAGACGAAAACTAGTATCCTTGGTTTTGAAGGAGAGAATCTGAAGCAATTATCACAAAACGAATCGTCAAGCTAGAGGGATTAGAATTAATTTGTCATGTACTACCTGGATACAGTGCAATTTGGGATGGAAGAACTTCGACCGACATCAAGTAAATAAAGCGCAAGCTTAGTAGGTTCTCATGAAAAAGAGTCTGAATTTCGAAGAGCAAACAACGAATTAGTCTAAGTGTTCGTATGGAAAAACTGTACGTATCAGAGCTTTCGGTGAGTTAACCATAGACGAATTGAAGCCGTTGAAACATATTGCTGGAGGAAATGAACGTTAAATGGACAGAAAAAATGAGGAACCAGTACAAATGCGTACAATATGCGTACAATATGCAGTACAATATGCGTAAATAGAATTAATATCTCTACACGATAAAGAGGAGCTAGGTAGAAAAATAAAATGTAACCTGTTCAAGTCAGCAATCTCTGTGAAAAGAAGCATGCAGAGCACAGGGACAAGATGGATTCATACAGCTTCGGGCAAAATGGATCAGTCAGAAACGTAAAAGGAGGGAAAGAAAATGAAACATCCTACGTGTACACCGAAAGACAAGAACGCTGGACGTATGAAGAATGACGTAAAACAGAGAAGCTATCTGGGAGTGGATGAAATATGATTAAACTTACTATCACAGGATTTAAATGCAGTTGATGATAATTAGTAGAGGATCGGGATGGGGCGGTGGCTAATGTACAGGCTTCACACTGAGAGGCCCCGGGTTCAAATAATGGAGACAGTAAATATTTTTCAGCGGTATTCCGATCCCTACTTTAGGTGCTTTGTGGAGAGCAATTTGAAAGAAAACGACGTCCGTCGGATGGGATGTTAAACTGCGGATCCCCTTGGCGCCTTTCGGCAAGATTAGGCTTATGCCGACGCCAGGTGTCTATCCATCCTTTCATTCCCATCCATCCCTAATGGCGCAAATCACCTTAGCTGAGTCGGTCGCCTCCCATAAAAAATTATAACTGATAATTATTGTCGTATAAGCAATTTTTTGTAATTCCAAATTTGGCCAATGACTCATATCAAATATTGCCAAGGTCTGAATTTTTCTCCTTCCTCCCTCTTTGGTTAAGAAAAACACGTTTTTGCTTTGCCATTGAATTCTGCATAGGGTTGAATAGGAATATAGTAATGGCTAAAATTTTTCTCCGGTAAAACGTTTTCCTTACTTTAGGATTAAGTTTTAGTCATACACTGTGCATCAACTTTGAAACTAAATGATCGTTTCATCAAACTATTTCATTACAAGACAAAATCTTATTTTAAGCCTCCTTTTAAATTCGAACATTCTTCAAGTATTATTCTTAAAAAAATCAAATCTCTATTTAATTCTGCGATAATGGCGTGAAAAAGTTTTGAAGTTAGGGAAGGACGAATAAAATACTGGATAAAGAGCAAACTATTCCTTGCAGGATGTAAAAATATGGGCAATCGCTTAAGTTTTATGATGTAAAACTTTTGATTAAATGATCTTTGATTCTTTATAAGTAGCATTTCGCTAAAATGTCGGGTGCTGGTGTTGCGTGAGGTCTTTTGTACAAAGGTTCCTTAATAAGATGTCACTTCAGTCTTCTTTCTTAGTTATGCCTCCTTAAAAGTTGACATGCTGGCTTTTTTTTCAGGTGTGCAATTAGCTGTACCTTCATTTGGGTTTACTTCCATCCCAATTTAAATATTTACAACGGTTGGAAATAACAGAAATATACATTTTGCCTCGGGTTGTGAACACGGAACGATACAATAACATGGTTTCAGGCGCAACATGGTGGAAGTCCTTCATTATGAAAGTAGGCATGCAGGGAAAGGACCTGACAAGGTTAACCTGAAGATGTTACCCTGAAACGAAACCTAGGTCGTAATAAAAAAATTCTACGTGGAAAAGCAAAGTGTCTTTTTCCATCAACAAGGAACGAGTAGCTTCATGAGAGGGAGAGAAAAGGAAGGAGACACATTAGTTCTTTGAAATGGATCCACTATCGTTCCTTGAAGGCAAAGTGCATTTCGTGGTGCATGAATTCGGAAAACGTTGTGCAGAGTGTATGCAAAATGATGGCCACGGTGTCCTCCCATGAAAATCTGGAGCGTAGGATTTAACATAAGAGAAGTCGAACGCATTTCAGGAGGGGGTCGTTGTGTTACATCCGGAGTCGTCTTATCTTGCTCCGGTATGTGGCGGAGTTAATCATTAAAACTTGGTGGAAATTTCGAGCGTAGCGCTGGGATGGCTCTGGAGGAGGGGCATCGTGCTTCCGAGTGTGGCATGAAGCGAGTGAGTGAGGAGCGAGGACGGGAGCCCTCCGCTCCGGTGGGAGTGATTCGCACTTATTTTCATGCCGACATCTTTCAGCAGTTCATCACATTGTGAGACTCGGCCTTGCTGTTAAAATGGTCTCCCGACGTGTTACGTTTATTATTAATCAGGACTCATGACTATCACAAAAGCAGTTATATTGTATTGCAATTATATTTGCATTTAATTTGAAATGGCGTTCACTTGAATTTCAATTGTAATTTCATATTTGCTCCTAAATTACAACTTATCGACTTATGTTACCATTTCCATTATGTAACCATGCACTGTTTATCTGTTTGTAAATGGGAGGCATGCTCATAAAGTAAGAGCCGTTTGGTCACAGGAAAGAATATACTCGTATTAAACACATTTTTTGGCACTTTTAGTTAGTTACAAACCTACTTCACTTCTTTACATAATTGCCGTTCACTTCTAAGCATTTTTTGTACCGCTGCACCAGCTTCTTGAACCCCTCTGCTTAGAAGCTCGCCGTATGAGAGTTGAACCAATTGAGAACGCCGTTCTTGAGTTTCTCTTCGGTTTCGAAACGTTGTCCACCAAGCCACTGTTTCAAGTGCAAAAAGAGGAAGTAGTCGCTAGTTGCAAGGTGAGGACTGTACGGTGGGTGGTAAAAGATTTCCCAATTCTTTAGGAATTGGACATTCTTTGCTCTTTGTGGTGGTCGGTGAGTATTTTCGGTACCCACCTTGCAGACAATTTGTGGTATCCCAGATTTTTTCCGTGACAATATTGTTGATAGTAGTGCAACCAAGTTGAGGAAATTGTTCAGCCAGGACATTAATCGTCAAACGACGATCACATTACAGTTTTTGTCCCAATTGCGAAACAACGTCATCGGTCAGAATGCTGGGCCTGCCACTTCGCTCTTCGTCATGAACATTTGTTCATCCACTTTTTAAAGCAGGGCACCATTGTCTAACCTTTCCTTCACCCATAACCTGAGGTCCATTAACTAGGCATAACTCCGGACGAATTCCAGCAGCCGACAGTCCTTTTGCATACAAGAATCGTATGACAGAACGCACTTCACAGCTGGCGGGATCAACGATTGTCGCGGACATTGTTGTTTGCATGCACGGACAAGCAAACGGCTTGTGCTGCTATAGCTTCTCAATGAATTAGTAAAACGCTGAAGCGTTGTCTCGTAGTCTCGCTGAAGCAGTAAAACTGTGTTCTGAAGCGCCAAAATTTAAATATAAACAAACGGTTCTTACTTTACGAATATGCCTCGCACTAAAATGAGACGAAAGAAGATTCCCATTATACTTCACCATGGTGAATTATGTAACAAATTAATGTTTGACCAGTAAGATTTTAATCATATCTTCTAATATACCATATACTAAAATATTGAATTACTGTTTGCATTAACAGATTTCAATTCTTTCAGATGAGCTAATTGAAGTTTACAATTGAATAATGCTCAGTGCATAATTTGGTCGTTCAATTTCCGATATTCTAGCCGCCTGATCAACCTTAAAAGTTTATTTTCCTAATGTATACCTTCTCACTAACACTCAGGAAGACGAATATTATACGTCGGTGTTCTTTAATTGACTCATTCTCTCAATTATTAATCGCGGATATTTGCGCGTTCAATCTCCATCGATTAAGTTCTGATCCATCCTCTACCAAGATATATCTTAAACGTTTATTTACTTTTCCATATACATAATATCCAGCAAGCCGCCGCAAGGGCGTGTGGCGGGTTTTTTAGGTCACCACCCGTAAAAAGGAACAAAACCACCTGAAAAATCAACACATACATACAAAACCATACCCACAGTGGCGTAAATATTGATACAAAATCCTTTCGTTCTACACGCATGCAATCACGTATACTCGTATACTATCATGTATCGTATACTATCATCATTTACAATATAGATTAAATTATTAAAAATATTTAAAGATGGGCCTTATTCCGATGACATCAAGGGTATAATACAAACCCCAACGTGTTACGGTTGAAGGGATCACGAATATAAGACTAGAGAGATAGACTGAAAGACTGACAGGTTTAAAATGTCATTTTTTCCAAGAACGGTAAGGGACCAGAATGCTTGTAGTCGAAATTCCTCAGGAGTTAGTTAATTACAATAAGTACGTATTAACGTACAGGTAAGGGACTGCGCGAGGATATGTATATGTATACTGATACGTATACATATACTGATATACTGATATTATATATATACTGATTCGTAGTATCTATGAGGAAGGAATCTGGCCGGAAGATTTTGTGAGATCAGTGTTAGTTCCAATTCCGAAAAAGGTAAAGGATACATCATGTGAGGATTACAGAAGAGTAAGTTTCATATCCCAAGCAGCTTAAGTTATTCTCAGGATCATCAACAAAAGGATAGAGAGTAAGGCAAATGATTACTTAGGGGGTGATCAGTTTGGGTTTATGAAAGGAAGAGGTACGCGTGATGCCATTGCAGTAATGAGATCACTAATCGAGAGGAATATAGAATACAATTAGGACGTATTTGCCTGTTTCTTAGATTTCGAAAAATCTTAAAAAAAATGTATTGCAGGAAATAGGAATGGATTGCAGGGACAGGAGAATTATCCGCAACCTGTAGATGTCTCAGACTGTTCGGGTGCGAGTGGGGAACGGAGAGTCCGGATGGGTAGTGTTAGGAAGAGGGGTAAGGCAGGGTTGTCCATTGTCACCGGTGCTGTTCAACGTATATGTGGAGGAAATGATTAAAGAGGCATGTGAAGAACTGGAGGTAGGGATGAATGTCGGAGGGGAATTTGTAAAATCGGTTAGGTTTGCTGATGACCAAGCATTAGTTGCTCAGTAAGCCAAGGGGTTACAAGTATTGTTGAGAGAATTAGAGGTTCAGTGCGATAGATATGGGGTGAGAATCAAAAGGCTGACCTAAATATTAAAATGGGAGGGGAAAAAATAGAGCAGGTAGAACAGTTTACATATCTCGGAAGTGTTTTGGGCCAATACGGTTAAAGTAGTAGGGACGTATGGAGAAGAATTGCGCTGTGTGTGTGTGTGCATTACCATGCATTAGTATTTCACAATAAGCGATATTTGAAATATTAAAAGATATCCATATTGAGAGTGAGTAACCTTGGAGTTTCCCCTCATTTCTCTTCTTACTCGATCAAGTCACGCGTCTTTAATGACGGTGACCTAACGAAGCGAGGGTCAGGAATGGAAGGCAGGCTTGGAAGGGGGGCGGATAGTGCAATGGCCAGCAAGGGGTTTATTATACAGGCTTCAAAGAGAAAAATAAATGTATTAACTTTTCTCGGAGTCTCATGACTAGGTATTCTTTTCTTCCTCCTCGGCGATGGGTTTAGTATAGTCGGCAGTGTTTAGCGCTGTGGGTGGGGAGAGCTTTTATTCCTGCCGAGTGCTATGAGTGTGAGGGAAGGGAACGACTCATATTTATATCGCCTGCAGGATTTTAAGAGTTTTCTTTGTTTCCACAAATATAAGGTAGAATCTGAAATAAGAATATTAGGGTGGGAGGTTGGCCGGAGTCGACCAAATTTTACTTCTGCTGGTATTGGAGCGTATTTACACCGCAATATGGTTCATAGTAGGGTTAGTGAATTACTAGAAGATTTCTTTTTTCAAAACGTTTATCATAAAAAATTTTGAAGCCAGAAAAATGTATGGAGGGAATGGAATTCTGAGGATTTACCAAGGAAGAAGCGAAAAGTTCCATGAGACAATGCTGTGGACGTAAACACATTAAAAAGGCCTCCTCTTCTGCTTCCTACCGGCCATGGAGCGTGTTATCCGGAAAAATGTGACTCTTATTTGAACAAGCATTATATTTTTCAGGGATTTATTAATTTAAAACATCAAATTATCACGAATTAACCTGTAAATGTCCAGAAGTATCACCGAGATATGAGCGCAAACTGTTTTAACCATAAAAGACTAATATAATAAAATGTTAAAATTGCTGCTTACATAAAACTGCCTTTATATAAAAAATAGTAATTCCATAATAACTTAAATTATCATAATGAAATTTTCTGTGCTGTTTGTGATAGGGTGTTCAAGTAATTATTCGGTAGAAAACCAACATTCCTCTTGAGTAGATCGGTATATAATAATCTCTAGGGGTAGAAACGAGACTCGTACATGATAAAATAATATTCCGAAAATTTCCAAGGCGACAGAGTTACTCAAAATGGGTTTCAGAAAATGAGGTCAATTTTCGAATTCTCCCAATACATCGTTGTAATAAAGTATTCGTCGTATCCACCGGCGTACCTTTTCTTCAATTGTATCTGTCAATTGAAGAAGATACGATCGATTAACGGAAAACGCACCGTCTACTTTGCAGCAAAAGGTTCAGATATGTTTCATCGTTTTGCTTCGATTTCAAACTTAATCCTGAAGTTCAATAACCAACTGATATCATTAGGCAACTGCAGTAATGAGCCAAAGTGTGAATCAGAAGGTACAGATGGAACTACAATAATAGTCCATAAAATATTTGCTCCTTAATCAACAGAGATGTAACCTCATAAGCTTGAGAAGAAGAAGTTATATTGGAATTCCATCTTCTTTGCTTTAAAGTTTCTATATGCTTCGTTTTGAGCAGTAATATTACGACTGAAGCTTAAATTCAGTTATTTGAATTTGGTTAGGAAGAATTACTAAACTAGGTTTAGGGTTTATTTTTGGTAATGCAACATGGTTACACCAAGTTTGTATACAACAGCTTGACTTTTCCAGACACTACGTGGAAGTCATAATATTGCTTATATGAACCAACTTCAATATTTTTTGTGAAAAATTTAACTTTACCCAACCATGGGCAATAGGATGCCAGAGAAAACAATATTCCTTACGCCTAAGGGATGCTTACTGATGTTAACTAAATATTTCACTTTAAATGTTTTACCTCCTAACTCAGTATTCATGTTTGATCCATTTAGCATTGGATGTAAAAATAATTGGTAGCAAGGGTAGGCCAGAGCCAGGTTTGTCTGCCCAGACAGGAGCCGGAGATTGCTGGTTCGATTCCTGTGACCGACGAAAATGTTTCGGCTTAGAAAAAAATTGTTAACGGTTTTTCAGAACGAGGAAACCATATTCTATAATATTAAGGGAAAAAATAAAATAATTATTTATTATTTCAGAACGAGAAAAACAGACTCCTACCAAAAAACACCCTGAACCTAAGGCAGCAGTTGTGTAAATGTAATGTGGAAGGCAAGGGTAACTTCCACATTATTCTCCCTAGGATATCGAATGGTTGCAGTAATCCAATTCTAGGTAAACTTATCAAAATAATGATAAGTGGAATGTGCAGCGTTGGTTAAAACATTTTGCTACATTTCACTACATCTCTTTCTTGACTAAGGCAAGATTAAGATGAATTTTGGAGCATAATTTGAGCAAAGTATTGAATTCATATGATTATAAAATAGAAATTTTTCTTAATTTATGTTCTTGATATGTAAGCCAAATCTGATAAATTATGCATCAAATTTCACATTTTCTCTGTAAAATATTTTTCCCAATTTTTTCTACATATAGTTTCAATGGAGTTTTGACTAATATGTCACGAGGGAAAGCACTTTCTGCACACTTAATAAATAAAAATTGTTCCATGCTTGGAGTATATTATTAGATTTGAGGTTCTATCTTATATTTGCCAGCCAGAATCCCTTACCCTTTTCTTTGACCAGTGGAGTTCGATCACTCGCAATAAACGACACATTATCGTACGCTATACCTAAATCCAAAGATCATTGACTAAGTGGTTAAAAAAGTGGTATTACATAGATACAATACCACTTTCGGGACTTTTCAGTTAATACTCTTAATCAGGAAGTAAAGATACCCCGAGAAAGCGAAACCAAAACAACTTTCAATATCTTCATCTTTTCCTCTTATTATATACAGGGAGGTTGGCCTATATGTCTATATATATATATATATATATATATATATATATATATATATATATATATATATATAGGTGCTTCTGATAAATTCCACCTTCAAGGCAAGCAAGCCACTATTAGATGAATATCAATAATAACTTCAAACCTCTCTGAGTCCATTTCCTTCGTTCTTCCCTCATGCTTCCGTGAAAGTTTTTGCTGCAACACTATACTGAAGCTTAGTTGTTGTGCGCCACTCATGGCCTTCATGCCCAACTCACAACTGGTGGCGCGAGTGGTGCTGTCTTATTAGTGTGAATAGTCACCCGGATGAAATCTTTTACTGCCTTGGTTGTCTATGTTATTTATATCATAGACCACTGCTGAGTAATTAACACGAAATTTTGGTTTAATTGATCAGGTTCCCATAATAATAATCCGTGTACGGCGTGTGGGTAAGGCGTACAGATCCTTTTACTTACAGATCTAGTACGCAAAAATTACGTAACATCGCTGAATGTAGCAGTTCCCAGAAAAATAAGATACGAAGAAATCGAACTTGGGTCCTCGAGTAAGCAACCCAGCGTCCTACTCATTAAACAACCGCACCCCTTATAATGAAATAAAGAAAAACGCTATGAAACTTTTCCAAAAAAATACGTTCATATAGAGCTCGTGGACCAAGACGGAATTGAAAAATAGGAAATCCCTAAGCGAGTACAAATGGTTGGAGAACCGGGAGAGGGATGGGGTCCGGCCGAGGAAAAGAAACGTGCCTGCGCGTAGTACGGGTCTGGGGATGAGAAGGGCGTGTGGGGGGGATGGGAGGGAGAGCAAGAATGTTTGGGCCCGGCTACGTGCTTAGGTTTTCCGAGAGATGGCAGTCTGTTCTCCCCAACCTCCTATTCCTCCCCATGGCCCCTCGTAAGTTGCGCAGCATGGGCGCCGTTGTCGGCCCTGCCCCGACCCAGCGAGAAAGCCCTGACCTTGTTTCGATGCGTGCTATAATATACGGGCCCTCCCACAACACGAGAGAGGGGGCCCTCTCCTTGCACTAACCTTGTTTTTCGCCCGGCGTTGGATTTTGTCAAACTTCCTAGGGTAACTCAACGCTGTTTATGCGGCAAACTTTTTTCCTATTATTTTCTCCATCTCTTCTCCGTGCATCAAACCCCCCGGGGATCCGGTTGCTTGGTGCACGCAGTAGGCAAACGCGAAATGGGCGCGCTGGTCTCCTGTTCCTCCCGCTACGACATATCCGTCGACTTGCGAGGATATTATCAGAGTATGTTGAAATTTAGGCTTGGCCTTCGGCGTGTATTGGGCTCCTTACAACGCCTCGTTATATGGAGCCCAAAATATAAAGAAGTAATAAACCAGTGTAGTGGGAAATACTGGGTCCAATTCATAACCTAGCATTAATTTTATTTATTATGCAATTTTCTTCTGTGACGGTCACTTCAAAATAAAGAGAAAGGGCAATGTATTTTAACGGAAGGGAACAAATAATAACAAAGATCAAAACATGTAATGAAGTTTATTCTAACGCTTCTAAGACAAGCGTTGATTACAGGTGATTTTCGTACCTAGACGTAAGAAACCGAAAGACAGATAATCGAATATCAATGTTGAAATACTTTAAAGTGAGAATCAGCAAAACGAGTTATAGAATATTTAACAATAAAATTTCATTATTTTTCTCATTCTCACCCTAGATGAAAAATCCCTATCGACATGATGGAAATGTTAAAGGTGGTAGCTTGAAAGTTTCACACAAATATAGATCCACCGTGTTTACTTTGTTTAGCGTAAACTTTAGTTTTATTTTACACATGCATGTTCAAAGACATAAAACCCGAAATAAAAAGTGAAAGTTTATTAAAATAATTATGAAAATTTAAAATATGCATCAATAAATTGTTTAATAATTTATAAAATATAATAAATAAAATAAAAATCCCAGTGAATAAAACATTCATTCGCAAATGGAGTGTATAAGGAGGCTAATTTTTATAGTTGCGAATGGTTCTTCGTGAGTTGAGCTCATAAAAAAGAGTTTGGCGGAAGAATACCTCTGTCTGAATGCCAAAACAGGATTACTTTCAACAAGTGATCCTCCTCCCCGTCCATGTCTCCGAAATGGGATTTCCCCTTCGAATTCTCGCATGTCGCGGAATATTGCGTGCTGCACTTCGATTTGCTCTCTCTGTGAGTCGGCGGAGACAAAGCAGGGTCGAGGGTACCGTGGGCGGGGACCTCGGTGGGGACAGTGGGGAACGGCGGTAACGGGGTGCCGCAGCCAAGACTCAAACAATTCTCCCTGTGTCCGGACGACCGATTATTTATTTATGGGAAATGCCCACGTCCTCGCAACTGACGATAACCGCTGCCCCGCTTTCGCTCGCCCTATATTCTCTGCCCACTCCTGCTTTATCGAGCTGGAGAGCGAGTGACGGCCAATAGGTAGGCACTGACGTTACAGAAGAAAATACTGTATAAATCCATACAAAAACGGGTTCAAAATTCTTGGCACACCTTAGGTATTTGATGCATTTTTTCAGTATCAGTTTTCGGTTGCATCCGTTTATATTCCAAAACCATATTTTAGAAAACCGACGTGTCACTCAGCCGAGTAACCCGGTCGGCTTACATTGGTAATTGCCCTTCAATTGTGTTTTTCTCCAATAAAAAAATGAATTAAATAGGTAAACTTATTCTATTATTAGTGTTAAACTTTGGGATTGATTGCTTTGCCTCATAAATCTCATATAAATGCCCAGGTCACCTGGATTTCCATTGCCTGGTATTGATCATTAATCTCCAAACAATTTACCCATCGTTCCCTTTCCCGATCACTGACTCTCTCTCTGTCTCCGCCGTAAAATCTTTGCGTGGAAATCTCTAGCATTCTATACGCGCGGAACTTTTATCCACACGTTATCATTATGTTAACGGTCTCTTTTTATATGCATTCTACTACTTATTCTGGGATACTTTAGTAACGGTATTTTGTTAATTGCATTTTATAAACATGTTCTCTTTGATAAAGTTTAATAAAGTTTTTTGAGAAAGACTATTCTTCACTATCATCCATTAAAATTTAAAGTAAAGGAGATGATATGATATTTTCAGAAAATTTGCTCCATATCATCATGTGAAAATGTCTCTCCAGCGAGTGAATATAGACAGCTAAGACCTCTTTTTTCTACGCCAGGTATATTTCTCATCCTTCATTGTATTTTCTCTTAAACAATCATATTGAAATTTTTTAGTAGAGTTGACTGTCACCAACGAGGAAAAAATATTGACTGTAATCATCATAGGTCATCTGCCGTGGTTGGCAGATCCATGGAGGCCTCTTCTCCCCCATGCTTTCCTTTCTTGTGCGCCCTTCATTTCCACATACGCATCACCCTCTACCACATCGTCCGTCATTTTGACCTTACCTCCGCCCCTCTCCCCCGCCCTTCCACCGTTCCTTCCAGCACCCCCTTCCAGAGACGGTCCCTTCTTATAGCACGTCTCCAAGCCAATTTTGTTTCCTATTTTCGATTGTTTTCATCAATCTTCCCTCTCTCCTTCATACTTCTTCATTCCTTAACCGTTCTGTCCATCTTATGCTCATAATTCTCACCACACCCACATTTCAAACACCTTCAGCCTTTCCCGGGTAATCTGTAATGCAGTCCATGATTCACAGCTCGGTAACATAAAAATCCTTACAAAACATCTGACTAGTATTTTTCTCAGCCAAGTAATCATTTTGCAAATGCCAATGTAACCCAAAGCAAATCGTAAAGTAGTAAACCCGTTTTGGATTGATATGATTTATCTTTCCCGCAGAAAAATTATTTGTATGAAAAATACTTTAAAATACAGTAAAAGTAAATGTGCAACCAATTATTAATGCTAATTCACTTTAATGATAGGGGTTACCTCTTGAATCAACAAAATTAACATTATTTTGAAGCATGCAAAAATACGCTTCATGTCAAAGTTTTATCGAGTCTTTTCTTATCATCCTTACTCAACGAACCTGTCGCCAATTCCCTCCTCTTTGTGTAAGCTTCTTTGCCTAACGAAATTCTACCCCTAATATCCCTACTACTTTGACATTTTGGTACAAAACACTTCTTAGATACATTAACTCTTCCCCCTACTAATGAGAATTGGTAGCAATATTTGAATAAACTTTTATCTTTCTTGAAAACAGCTTAACCTTGGTTTTTTTCTGTTTGCAGTGAAAGGTAAGATTTCTGTTATACAACCGCTGTTTGTTCCACATTACATTTACAAACAATATATAGAGGCAGCAAAACAATACTTTTCGGTTCTGCAATAACTAAAAGAACTATTTCAGCGCTTTAATATTTGGTTTTAAGTGTTTGTGAAACCTCAGTCTGATAAACTGTTTATTTACGTTGTCCAGAAACTCACATGCTTCTAGAATAAGGTAGGGCCCTATACGGCTCCTTGTCGAACCTAAAACTAATACTAGTATAGGAGCCCAAAGTAGTAAATAGAGAAAGGTGACAGAAATAGGAGATATGTGTGAGATTTTCCTTTTTAAATTAAAATATAGGATTTAAGGAAGGAGATAAACGTAATTAAAAAAAATAATTTTTCAAGACATATTCATTGCGTCCAAATCCAAATAATGACAAAACCTTTTTAATTTTTCATTTCGGTGTCTATTTACCATGAAATTTTTATATAATGGTAAAATTTTTGGCCACGGTCGAAATGTCTGGACTTATTATTTTGGCACCTTGTCGGTTGCATTTCTTCAGGTTTTAAAACAACTCATACCAATTGTGCTTGAATAGCAAAGTCAGTTATTTTGATTAGGAGTATTATTTCTCTTCAGTGTGGGTGAACAAAGCATTATTATGTGATGTGCTATTAATACAATTCTCTACTACATTTGATTACCTTTTAATTTTCCAAGGATTTTGTAAACATTTTTGATTTAGGCTAAATTCTTTAAAAAGAAGTTAAAAATAACGGGGCTAATATTTATTTTATCCATTACAATTTCGCTTCATATATTTTCAGAAAATAATGTGGAACATTGAAAATCTTTTTGTTAACATACAGTCATGATTTTCAATTTTAAATATTTATACATCTAATGTATTATGTAGAAAATATTTAACATATTCAGCTTTGAATTCATTACCTATTATATTGTCAATTTGTAATATTTAAGACAGAACATTAACTATATTAAATTTTCAAATTATAACTTTCTTTTGTGCCAGGCGAAATTTTCAAAATAAATTTCCAAAAAGTTACAATTTAAATTGAAAATATTTTTGATGTATGCAATTCAAAAGGAAATTTGAATTAGCTAAGGGAAACGAAAAGAAGTTTTTCTATTTAACGAAGAAATTGTACTTTATTCCAATACAGTGCGTATAAGAGGCATAGTATATAAATCTACTCATCCGTTCATAATGTGATCCTTTTGTACATTATAAATTAGGTCGAAAAGTTCAATTAAAAATATTTCGGATAAATATAGGCAAGGTTAGATATAAATAGAAATATTAATTTTTCCAGGTCATTAATGTACACGAGGAAAATTTGATGTAATTTAATTAAATGATGTTATCCAGTGAAAGCAGACGCTATAATTTTCTTTGTGAGAAAATGTTCGTAGTCTAATAGGTAACATCATTGGTAATTTATTATTCGGTGATTATTTAAGTGATTTAATTGATTTTGATAAATAGGTAGATGCCAGAAGTTATACATTTTGACGTTAATTTTATCCACGCAGCATTAAGATATATTGTTAGCAATCACGGATATTTAAAAAAGTGTTAGTACAATTTAGGCATACTTACACATACATTATGTATGTTCCTTCCGAGGTTACTTGAAATTGCAGCTACTATGTCATATAAATACTATTAAATGTTTATTAATATATACTATGTTCTTAAATCATCACATTTGACTTCTAACATCTCTCAAAATCCGTTGTTTGGCAGGCGTTACAGTCCATTTACGTTTTTTTCAGCGGAAATATTGAATAAGATTTAACGCATAATTTTCTCCCCCAAAGAGTTCATTGCCACTTTATATCAATAATTTACTTAAGCACCACATTAATACCATTGAAAATCTATATTGAGAGTAGTCCTCAGCGAGAAAGAGAGAATTTATAATTGATATCAAAGCGCAAAAATTCACACTTCACGCAGGCTAAAAAAGGAATGCTATATCCAATCATTTTCTAAAAATTCAGCCTCATTTCTGAGGCTATATAACGCGTAAAATGAATATATTGAAGAAAAATATTATTTTATTTATTATTCTATTTACAGCATAATTAATCAACTCTTTTTTTAAAGTTGCACATAAGGTATAAAATTTATTGCGGTGTATAAGACTCATTACAAGAATGAATAAGATGACATTAGCTCAGATTTCTTCATTGTTAGGAATACAACAATAAATACAATTGCGATGAGTCATAGAGGGATCATTCAATGCACACATCAAAAGAAAGCATAAAATAGCAATGAATCCGTTCACATTTGCCTTTCCTAACACGCAATATTCCCTTTTACAGACGCATACACACTCTCCCTCTTCCTGTATGGTGCCATTAAATTCCCAGTAGCAGACCCTTGAGATAGCTGCCTTGTCATTTTCCAGATGTAGATCAGTGGCCTGCAATCGGTAGGAGATTCCGTAGGTATCTCCATCCATCCATAAAATTCCTCACGACCCCCTCTCACAATCGGTTATTCCCTCTGATTTGCTACCCAATAAATGGCCATTAGTATCAATGTGGCAGTGGCTTAGTAGTCTGATTCCCGGGGTGTTTGATCTGTTCCTCTTTGATCCAGTGCCGCTCGCACAACAAGTTTGTCGGGGCAATTGGAGGGGGAAGGAATTTGGCGAAGGAGACGCTCCTTCTTGAGGAGGCGGTCGCGTGGGTAGGTGAGGGGGGTGGGCGGGGTGGATTCAGGGGTGCGCCGGCGTCACGGGACGGAGGGCACCTCTGCGTGAGATAGGGGCCAAGTCAGGGATGCGGAAGATGCGAGCGGCGGGCCGGCGATAAGGGAGACGACCCGACGGCGGTTTTTTTTCGCACCCGAGGAGGGGAGATAAAGAAACAAATTTCGATCCTAAGCCACGGATTCCGTATCCGTCGATGGCACGTTTTCGTTGGCGGAAGTGAGAAATGGCGCGAGAGCCCAAGCTCAAACATGAATTGTGGCATCCGGAAGAGCGTTCCACTACGTGCCACGTTGGCGTTCCACCGACTCTTCTATATTACGACTCACCAAGGAAGTTAAAATGATGAAATGCGTTCATCTCGGGCAAAATAAGAAGATTGGGTGTTGAATGAAAGTTTATTTGAAGTGAACTTCATGAAGAGACCATTTCGGAAGATGGCACATTTTTTATTTAACCACCTTGTCTATCTAAAATGGCATAAAATTTAGGAAAGCGTTACTTGCGTTCCTCGCCACCAACTTTAATACTATCTTCGGTTGCCTAACATTAGTTATCTTTAATTAAGTGTACTGTTTATTTGTTTCCAACACCCGTGAATTTGGCTCATATTCATGTCGCATTGTTGCATAAATCATTCCGCTATATCTCCCATGAATACTCTTAATCCACGGGGTCGTTGCCTTGGTCAATCATCGGCGAAACATATAGCCTTTCATTACGCAATTTTGCCCAATCCAATCTATCGTTAAAAACTCATTCAGCTCTCCAAACAACGCCCGAAACGTTGAGAATCGTTGTTCCAATTTCCTAGACCTGATGACTAGACTGCGACATGATATGTTTCGGCTGATATAGGCCCAATATTTACTAATTACTTTGCAGTTATCAAATTATCATATTTTGAATTCACTGTGACAAGCCAAAATTGGTGAAAACGAGACCTAGTAAAAAAAATGAATTTGAAATATCGGCTTAAAATTGTTTACTAATTCAGAATACAATATTAGTTTCAACAAGAAAATGATTCGAATTCTAACATAAAGCGTTAAATATTCGAGCAGCTACGCATGTTTGCTCTGAAAGAATAAATTGGGAAGGAGTGGGGTGCTTTGGAAGGGGGTTAAAACTGGAGCGGTATATCTTAAAGTATAGAAGTGGGTGGGGAAAAGAAATATAGGGAGAGGTCACTCCTGTATCATTATTATTATTAAGTAATCAACCGTTAAGAATTGTATTGGATGGACACAAGTACCAAATAAATATTTATTTTGTGACTTCTAACACAATCCAGTAACATACGCTACATCAAGCCCCTCTTCATCTCTATGTACTTCCTTCCTTTAGCTGCGTGGTATATCAAACTTATTATAGTGTAGTGCTCAGAATATAGCCTTTACCTTTTTCGGAATAGGAACTAACACTGATCTCACAAAATCTTCCGGCCAGATTCCTTCCTCATAGATACTACGAATCAGTATATATATAATATCAGTATATCAGTATATGTATACGTATCAGTATACATATACATATCCTCGCGCAGTCCCTTACCTGTACGTTAATACGTACTTATTGTAATTAACTAACTCCTGAGGAATTTCGACTACAAGCATTCTGGTCCCTTACCGTTCTTGGAAAAAATGACATTTAAACCTGTCAGTCTTTCAGTCTATCTCTCTAGTCTTATATTCGTGATCCCTTCGACCGTATCTTACGACTACGAATGAGTCCATACAGTATCTTCCTACTACATTTTCCTAAACCTTTTATTTCCGCGGAAATGTTGTCTACCCACACGGCCTTATTTGATTCCTTTTCCCTTAATGCCCTTTCTATCTCATCGTCGATTTTGTCTGAACCTCAGCTGTTTTCATCGACGTCATGTTCCTTTTCAATGTCTAGCTTTGTTGGCCTAAGTTATCAACCATACAGTACTTCTATATATTCTTTCCATCTCTCTTGGATCGTTTCTGTGTCAAATATTATTTTACGCAACTTATCTCTTACTATTAGTGATTTAACCTTGTTGTATAGCGCACCAATTTCACCCTTCCACTGCAAACTTTTCATGTCCTCGCAATGCGCCTTCCACCATGCTTCTTTTACTTTATTTGTTGCCTGTATCAATTTGTTTAACTCTTTGTATTTCATTTTGCTTAACTCAGTGTCGACATTCTTCTATTTCCTTCTATCATCCATCTTTGTAATCATCACATCCGTGATACATGGTTTCCTTATCCTTTTACCGTTAACGGTTCCTGTAGTTTCTTTTCGGCTTTCGGTATCTTTTCCTTAATACATTACCATTTTTCTTCGATAATACTTAGCTCATTACCTTCATCCATGATTTTTTCTGTAGCCTACTGATACTTCTTTCTTATCAATCCATTTAATGCTTCAACAATTCCATTTTCTAACCCGCCGACTCTGCCGTATCTGTTTTTAAAAGGTTAGCTAGAAGTTAAAAATAGCACATAAAATGGAAATTTAATGTCGGATATATGTATGGCAATTATTTGCCAATGAAAAGTATAATGAAACAGATAATTTTGCCAAATATATTGAGCGAGCTATTACTGCTCTTTTAAAGAGTTCATTCAATATTTTTGCGCAAGGGTTTCAGGTACTTATCTTTGCACCGACCTTCTCGTCGTGCGGGTCCACCTGTAGAAGATTTCGTTCACATTTTTTACATTAATCAGCACACAATTATCGGCACTAAACACACGGTTCATTAGGTCTGTCATTATTAGATTGCTGGAGGAAGACCCGAATAGCTTATTTCTAGATCCTTTAAACTTTTTAAATATTCACTGCTAAAAAAAAGAATAAAATAAGCATATAGTGTTCAAGGATTAAAGTATGTCGACAACTGCAGATTTTAAGTAGCACAAGCTCTTCAATGATGGCTGAGACTGTGTGGAAAAAAAGTCTCCATTTTAGGGATTGCCCTAAAATGTATTTTTAATATCTGCAAGCTTTGTGATGAATTTAATCTAAAATGTTCGCCATACACCGCCATTACCTTGCAGTTTTTTTAGCGAAGTGTGTGTGGCTAATTACAATTATTATCAACTCTAACTTCCACCACGCCTTTCACCTCATCTCGGTGCACCTCGATCTAACTACTTGGCTTTATCACTCCTCCAACTAGTGCTTCCACTTTCAAAGTTGCTTCAATGATTTCTTGACCATGCCGACAAAATTTATTTTTTCATTCAATTGGGATAGAGACTGTTTACTTTTGTAAGCTTAGCTTCTCCGCAATGCTTATTGCGTGTCAAATTGGAACAAATTTCACCACTAATCGTAAACCACAACAGAGGATACACCCTTAGGCTTCACACCTAAGCCCAGTCGTAATAAAAAATTCTTTAATTTGATCGAAGTACTAGAGATAATGTTTTATTGCCAGATTTTATTTCAATAACTCGAAGATCCTGGTTACTTACACGCGAATTCATGTACTACGCGTTTGGAAGTTGGAAGATATTTGTAAGCTGTTCGGTGGTATTATAATCAAGCAAATCCTAAAAATATATCGGCTTCAGTATTTTGCTAAATCAGTTCATTTTTTTATGAATTTTCGTCGGGGAAACTTTCTGCGCTATTTATCTTATCAACTTCTGGTTTAACGCCATACTGTAACCTGTTTTGTAGATTTCGAAAAAGCGTTTGATAGAGTGCATTGGGAAGAATTAATGCGTGTATTGCAGAGAATAGGAATAGATTGGAGGGACAGGAGACTGATCCGCACCCTGTACATGTCTCAGACTGCTCAGGTGCGAGTGGGGAACGGAGAGTCCGGATGGGCAGTGTTAGGAAGAGGGGTAAGGCAGGGTTGCCTATTATCACGGGTGCTGTTTAACGTATATGTTGAGGAAATGATTACAGGGGTATTGGAAGAACTGGAGGTAGGAATGAAAGTCGGAGGGGAATTCGTAAAATCGGTTAGGTTTGCTGATGACCAAGCATTAGTTGCTCAGTCAGCCAAGGGATTGCAGGCATTGTTGAGTGAATTGGAGGTTCAGTGCGATAAATATGGGATGAGAATCAATATTAATAAAACCAAGGTTAGGTGATTTTCCAGAAAGAAAAAGGATAAGCTAAATATTAAAATAGGCGGGGAAAAAATAGAGCAGGTAGAGCAGTTTACATATCTCGGAAGTGTTTTGGACCAATACGGTCAAAGTGGTAGGGACGTAAGGAGAAGAATTACGCTAGGCAAGGAGGCTTTCTCAAGGAGGAGGGAGTTGATGACGGGGACGTTGAGTAGGGAGGTTAAGACAAGACTCGTAAAAACTCTGATATGGAGCGTAGCTATGTACGGCGTGGAAACGTGGTCCCTGAAGCAGGAGGATAGACCTAGGTTGGGGGCTTTTGAAATGTGGGTGTGGAGAAGAATGGAGAAGGTGAAATGGACCAAAAGGAAAACAAATGAGGAAGTACTGGAGATGGTGGGTGAGGAGAGGGATTTGTTGAGAGAAATCCTATGGAGGCAGGAAAGATGGATGAAAGGCGTATTAAGTGGTATTGGAGTGTTGAAGAAGGTAATAGAGGGGAGAATGTTGGGCAAGCGAGGAAAGGGCAGGAACAGGATGGGGATGTTGGACGAGATTAAGGGAGGAAAGAAGTACACAGAGATGAAGAGGGACCTAATGTAGATTAAGTTGCTCGATTGGGTTTTGTTTGGAGTTACGAAATGTTTTTTGATAGTTGTGTTCATCCAAAAACCTACCTTAACCGGTAGATTACCTAATAATAATAATCATTTACCCATATTTAATCATTGTTTATTTGGTGTCATTAAGGGGATGTTCGCCTTTAACTTTTTAAGACGACTCTTATTTTCTTATTTTGAATTTTTTTTAATATTAACCAATCTATCAAATAAGTTGATTTATTTATGTTTTGTATTACACCATTCCGTTAGACCTAGCAACACATCTGTTGAGTTTGACCATCGTTTTAAATGAAATAATGATCGTGTTTTATGTTAAATTCAACTTAACATCTCGTATGCCTTTTTTAACCCACTTTCTTCTTGGAAATTCAATGGAACTGGCTTACCAAATCAAACTGGTTAAATTGCATATTTCTCAATCGATACATGATCTTAAATATTTCTCAGACAACGTCCTATGCTCCTACTTTCCCCGGTACCCACTTTCTCTAGTTTAATCAATATGGATGGATTCTGTGCTCTTAAAACTTCCTCCAACGTTTGTCACATTCACTTCTATTCCTGACCACTTCTTTTTTATGAGTTACAATCAATTTGGTGCTCTGCCCCTCTCAAAGAGTCGACAACATATGTTTCGCACAGATACTGGGGAAAGTGTTTGCCCAGACTTCTGAACTGCCCAGAATACCCAGGCAAATGGGTGATTTTTTGTGCTATTTTAATAAAACAATTTTTCTTCGTTCCTTTATTCAAAGAGCTTTAGTTTGAAGGTAAAACAATATATATATAATTCGGTTTCAAAGATTTCTTTATCTATCTATCAGAACACGATGATTCTTGTACTACGAGTATCTCACGAACGGAAAAAATATATTCACTTCACGTTAAATATTCCATCCTGATCCCAAACTCGCGATATTTTTCGTAAAGCGAAAGCTTCCATCATTTTTATAAAGGGTATCCTCCTCTTAGTGAACTAATTATTGGTATCTTGACCTTCCTTATGAAGAGGCGTGAGACTTAATTTGTTTCTTTTTGCCGGCAGCCGATTATGACTCTATTCTCGCATGGTACCTAATATTGTTGCGCACAATCGTTATAGCTACGTTCCCCATAACCAATCCTTTCTTTGAATAATAAAGTTTTCCGCAATACTCTGCTGAGAAAAAAATTTCGAAGCATTGCTCGCCATCGCTAATTATCGTTTACCAAAAGTGAATTGTGGAAAGTGGCCCTTACCATTAAAAGCAGGGTAATCCGTTACTACTTTTCTACAAATTTTGAACTCCTAATCCTACTAAAGGTTTATTGCTAGTGATTTTTTCCTTTGATATCGAACTTTTTCGCCTCTTTAAATACTAGGAATATGAGAATTTCAATTCCTTTTTCCTTGAATTAACGGTGTCATTTCTCGGGTGTCTTTGTCTCTGAAATGTTTTCAATTCCGCGGATGAAATGTAGAACTCGTTCCCCACCTGTCCCATCTCAATTTCGAACTCCTTTTCCAAATTACATCTACGCTCGGGATTCATTCTCTGTCTACCTGGTGTCAGACAGTATCTCACTAAATATTTCATCTTGGGGAAAATAAGAAATGTTATTTTTCCATTGGGTCTTATGCCTCTAGGCTACTGCCGGGACGTTACCTCTCATGAAGCGTTTAATAGTATCATGCTATATTTTTACGCAGGCCAAGAATTACATTTGCGCTCCAATACCACAGAGTTACTTCCTTTTTCTGGAGCAGGCATAATAGCGATTTCCCACGCTTACGCTGATCCAACTACCTCAGGAAGTATACTGTACACCTTTTCTCTTCATTATTTTTTAGGTCTTTTACACTAGTCATGGAGAAGCAAAACTTTTCCTAGGATGTTCGTGTTCCCCATAACTCAAGTCACTGCAAAGTTTTGTAGTAGTTTGACAACTACCACACGGAGATCTGTTTACTTTTTCGTCTGCACGACCCTTCCGAGGCCCTCTTTCTCTCGGCCCTCTCTAGTGTTAAACATGGTCCAAGAGTAGAAATCCACATTGCGTTCAATTGAGTAATTTTCCCTCACTATTTTTTAAAGCGCGTTGTAGTTCATTGAGTGAATTACTCTCTGAAAAGTCCGAGTTCTATTTCTAAATGTTTTCAGCTTGTTTATTTTTCGGTTGCTCTATCTTTCTAATAACTAAAAACGAAATAAAAGGAAATAAACTGGCTACCCTGGCGTGTGAATTTCAGACGCAGTTGGGTTGACTATTAAGTGGGCTTAATCATCACCAATCAGCCCAACCTTACGATTGATTACAATTGTTTATTGATGTGACGTGCGTTTACGCACGTTATCTATCATTCCACGGTAGCAATGCGATGCCTGCTTCCAAGAAGTTGATACTTTTTTAAACATTATTATTTCCTCATGATTATTTTAATGCACTAAACAACATTAAATTTTCATTATCTTGGAATGTTTACAATCTTCTCTTATCTCACTCAAACGGAATTGCGGACGTTCGTCGACAAATGCTGGTGTTAGATTATAAGCATTATAGAAAATTTCTTCAACAGGTTACGTGTTATTCAAATATAGAAAGACCAGCGGAGTGTTTCTGTGTGCCCCATTCTTTATGGAAAAGAAGTACTCAGCACAAAATATACGGCTTAAATCAGATAAAAATAAAAGTAATATCCGTAAATATGATTCACTCATGAAAGTATGTTCTTTCTAGCCCTGGAATAAATCGAAGGGTATACTCGTATACTAGTGCGTACATGCCATATAATAAAAATTAGACCTATGCGTTTGATGAACCACCAATTGTTAAAAGATGTGATGTTTTAATCAATTTTTCCAGTACACTCGCTCTTAATTCAACGCAACCACTAGTTTGCAGTTAGGACTTCTAAATTATTTTTATCTTTTAGGAAACAATTTTAAAAGTAAAGGTAAAAATGTATCACGTTGTTAATGTAAATATTTTTAAGATATAATTTAAAAATCGTATGAAAATGATTTACTATATTTCGAATTACTCGTAGGTGTACAAGTATTGAAAAAAAATTACGTGAGCTTCTAGAATGTGAGATTGAAGTAAAAATAACCAAATATCATATTTATATAATCTACTATTTTACGAAAAACCAATGCAAATGGTCATCAAGAGCAGAATTAAAGGCAAACGTTGCCTTTAATTTTTGACATACTTAGGTAAACATTGCTTTTACTTTACTTTAAGGTACCAAGATAAGATTCAGAATGCATGCCGTCTTGATGTGCACACTCCAACAAGTGTAATCATGGGACGCATTCCGCGTAACTGCCAAAATAATCAGCGTATTGTGTTTAAAATTGAAAGAAAGGGATATTGCACCATGTTTACCATTATATCGTAGTTACAAGTGTACTTTGGTATTTTTTATGAAGTAATAACAAATCAAACAAGTTCCTTCTAGCCACACTGCGAAAATAATCTGCTCAAGATTCGTAGCAATCGCTGCTTAGTTCGCGGAATGTGGCCAAGTATTGAAGTAGAGACCAGATAGGGAAAAGGGGAGAGAGGATGTTATGGCGAAACTGATGGCATGATGTTGGAAAGGGAATGGAGAGTAAAAGAGAGAGAGAGGGGGAGAAAGGGAAAGGCCTCGGAGGTATTGCGGGACGCTCCGAAATTCGATCCAGCACATATGCCGTCAGCGCCGTCGGGGCGACTGGTTCGAGCGGAAGTAGCATAAAAGATTGTTCCCCCTCTTTTATTATTTCCCTCGTATTGTAGGATACTGAAGGTTTCCCGGGAAGGGAAGAGCGAGGGAGGGAAGATATGGGCATTGCCATGTCGGGTGTTATGAGGATTTCGAACCGTCGAGGTTTCCTTTTGGAGATGGCCGGGGAATAAAATAGCGTCGACACGATTGCCTGTCGGTGTCAATATACATACCGACGATAAAATCTGGATGTGCAACACCTCACGGTTTATAGTAACTTGGTTATGATTTCGATTGAAGAGCGCCTTGCGTTGGCTATATTGACGTTGCTTTGAATAGTGAAAGTGCGCGTTACGGAAGTTAGTCATGCATTTCCCGCAAAACAGTGTGTCTCCCACACAATTAGTATGTTTGGAAAATGAGGGTAATCTGAAAAGCCCATTTTGTTTGTCCACGTGCAAATGTTTATCATGATCGTGTCTCAAAAGGATTAAAAATAAAGAATATATGGACTTCGATTAGCTTTACAAACTTTTCTGAAAGGAGGCTATCAATACGTGAGCCTCAGGTTTTTTAAGCCTAAGACTGAGCTAATATTAATTTTAATACTATTTAATAGCTTCATTTAAAAATTCAATATTTTGAAAACGTTATCATGGCAAAACATCCTTCTCGGGCGATGACTGAATAGGATAGGCTGGATTGAATACGATGCCTACGGTCATCAATTATAAGCGATGTAACAATATCAAATAATGGGTCGTGTGTATTGCAAACGAGTATGTACATTTCATTAGTCTCTAAACATGCCTTCATTTGCGCTTAAATATGTTAAGGATTTAGGTTTTTTCTAAATATTTCACCTCTCTCCGTAGGAAATAAAGTAAAATAGTCATTTTACTTAAACAGAGAAAACGCTTTAAGGAGTAGTATATAGGATATTCAAAAATCTCAAGTTAAAAGGAAAGAGATAAGTATAATATTGGTTACATTTTGATAATACTTTGCTGACAAAGAAAATTTATTTGTTGAAAGTAAACTATAATAGTGATACCTTTCTATAATCACTAAGAATTACTAATTGTCTTACTCCATATTAATCAATCAAAGAAACATCTTGTAGAAATAATTAGTTTGATGAATGAATACTAATTAAATGTAGTATCGTAAATGAATTGAATTATTATTTTTTCGGCATTTTATCATTCTACTTATACGCCCTGACTAAAAAACTCTTTTTAATTGATTACCTAATTGCCCCCGTTATTCTTGTTCTACTTAATTGCAAATTAGAGTTAACGCGTAATAATGTCCTATTATTTCAGAAAAATAATGAGGATAAATAATAAAAGCATAAAATATAACATGTCAAGTACTATCTGTATATTTTATACCTCCTTAATTTTCTTTGGTTGATATCCAAGAATAAATCTCTATTTTTCCTAAAGATTCCCACTAAATAAAAACTTAAGGGATAGATGAAAGTATCTTGGGCTGGATTAAAGACTCGAGGAATAGTCGGGTGCAAAGAGTAATCAAAGATGGTGCTAGCTCTAATGCAGTAATTTGAACTTACTCCTGGTGCTCCCTTGGGAAGTGTTATTGGACCAGATCTACATCTACATAACTCCCCGAAAGCCTCCACAGGAGCGTGTGGCGGAGGAAGTTAGGTCACTACCCGCAAAAGAGAATAAAACCACATGCAAACCCAAACAAATGCATGCCAATCTACATAATATATATTCATGCGAAAATCCTCTCAACCCACACGCATGCAAATGCATGTACAATCAACCAGCATACAAAGACCAGATGGCCTCAATACCATGCAACGTTGGTGCGACACTTAACAATTTAAGAAACTAAATAGGGGGTAGTGATTTTAAATTTTTAGAATAAGAGCAGTTCCCTTCCGAACGCGATACTCGATTGAATACTTAGGCGTTTGCCTCACACACTATCGCTCCTCGGTGAAACCTGTGCAAGTTTAAGGAGAAACGTTATCTTTTTCTTGTTAGACCTGGTTTAGAATATGCTAATATGGAGTTCTCATGAAGTCAGATTGATGACCGAATTATATCCCCACGAAATCATCAAAAATATCCGCAAGTTGTGTTTCGCAGGATGTACGAACCCTTTTTGAAACCATACTGTTTTTTAACGATATCTGTTTATTGCCGTGGTGTCTCCGTATCAAACTAGCAACTTAATGTTCCTTGATCTGCCATAAAATTGATGTGAGGAAAATGGGGCTGTAGTTGTTCGGTTCCTCCTTGTCCCCGTTTTTAAATATTGATGGTACATCAGCCATTTTCCAGTCATTGAAAACCATGTGATCTAATAGGGACTTCTTAAATATGTTTTATAGACATGGCACGGGTATTTGATCGGGTCCAGAGGATTTATTAAGCTTAATATTTTTCAGCACACTTTATATTCATTTACTTAAAAATTCAATTTTCTGTATCGATTTGCTGGAACGATTTGGTAGGTTACCGGAGACATTCGGTGAGATCTTGGTGGAGACGGTTTGAAAGAAGGCATTTAATAAGTTGGCCTTTTTCAAACTGCAGAATACTCTTTCACCTTTATCCATTTTGAGTGGATTAACTGTGGGTTTATTTCTCAATGCTAAACTGTCGAAGTTAATCAGTTGGGTTTTACTAACAGCTGGTTCCTGTTTTGCCATTATCATTTTTGAGTAAATGAAGTGTAGAAATGTAGTAATTTTCCTAAAACTATCTGACATACGGCCAAAATGCTTTTGGTTTTTGTTTAAATTGTCAGCCAATTTTAAATTCGCTTAATGCTATAGGATACGAAAACGGATTAGCACGGTCGAGATTTTTATTATTGAGATCCGGTAAACGGTAGGTTAGGAGTAGTATTACTCATTTCTTTCTTTCAATACTTTATAATATGGACAGCTGAATTTCTTACCTCGTAGTCTTTGTCACAGTTTTACTTAGAAGCATGTTTTGCATTAATAAAATAATGCGATAATAAAATACAATAAACTGTATCTTAGGAATGTTTTTACAATTAATAATAGAGACAGAATGATTTATTGCCTGTATGCTGCGGAATATGTATTTACAGTCAATCATGGTTCCCTGCAAGCCACCGCTAGGGTATGTGGTAGCGGGCTTTTGTTTTTGTATTTTTATATTATATTTTGGTACTGTTTAATGCATGTATACATGTCTAAACTGTAAAATACATGAAATCTAATGCAATATTGGGTATGGAGCATCGCCTCGTTAAGTATTTATTATTAAATTAAGTCAGTTAGTATTGGTGACCGAACCTTTCTGGCCACCCTCAGCATTTATCCACTATTTCCTGGGAAACCATAAGCGAAGTAGGTAAAGAAACTAGTCCCCCTTATCACTCGGATGTGTGGAGTTTCACACGCCGTGTATAGCTTAGTACTGGGTAGATTTACAATCACTGTATCAGTAGCTCTGCAGTATTCTGACACCTCTGGTCCCCCTAACTAACATCCGAGATTTGTGTTTTTATATGACCAAGATTTTCTTGGGTAACTATGGGTGGCAGAAAAAAGGTGACTGGCTCCTCCTATGATTTGACAATATGAGAATTTAATATATTTTCCTATACAGGTAGACCTTAGTACAAGTTGATTTCTATCCTCTTCTATCAAAATTACCTTCAGATTAATTAGCATGGGTTGGTGGTTTGTTTCCAAGTTTCTCTGAACTTTTTTTTAGACAATTCACAGTTTGAAATAGTTTTAATTAACTGCATCACTTACCAATAAAAAAAATATGTCCATTACTGCTCATATTTTAATTAGCTATTGCTTTTGGAACTGACAGGAACGGCACCATTGATTCTTTTCATAAATTATTGTTTTCATTAAATACTCATTTATTTTAAATTTTTATTTTTGCTTTCAAATAATGAATTTTTAAATCAGCTTTAAATTTTAACTTTTTACAAAGTGTGATTTTTTATTGTTCCAGTGCGTGCACGAAAATACTCTTTAATCGAAACTACTTTCATTTGACGTTATCTCATGTGTTTATGTTTCCGGCGTATATTATCTCTTGGAAAATTTATTATTTCTTATTATTACTCAATTTACCCAACACGACGTTAATTGATTAACCGGAAACTTCCGTCAGAGTAAATTAAATAGTAAAAACTTTTTAATTAAATTTTTGGCGGGGGGGGGGTGGTAGATTACAAATGACCGCAGTTGGGTATAGCTGTGTGGATGCGTTTGCATTTCAGGTACGAAAGAAGGAAGGCTCGTGATGGCACGTTTATGGATCTTTAAAATTTCCATTCTGACGACGAATGACGCGGTGTTTGGGGAAAAGGCAGATGAGTGCGTGTGTAGAGAGAAGGGAGGCTTGGATACCAAACTGCTCCATTGGGGTAAAGGACGCACTCCCGTCGGACGCGGCTTCCTTAGTTCTGAGGCAGAATTAACTCATGGCCGTTCTTCGCGAACTATCACTGGCATGGAATTTCCGAAATCCGCTTTGTGGAGAGAATTGTGAGTTACCACGCGGAAATGGTTCCCCTCGACACGGAATTGAGACCAGTATGCGGTCCATCCGTAAGTCCTTTGGAGCTATTTCATGCAAAACAGAGAATGCGCAATAGTTAGCTGCGAATTCCGCAGGTTCATAAGAACGCAGGGAGAAAATGATGTTGGTGATGTCAAGGTGAAACATTCACGGCGATATGAGCCATTGGTCCATATATTAGTCGCTTGGGCTAGAAATTCCCACTACATTTTTGCGATGTTATGAGTATCGCAAACGGAAACAGCGGAAGCTCAAGTTGCCAAAGGCCAGGCTGTTCGACAATATGGTGCAATTGTAGAACTAGAAATGAATTCCAATGGCCTCTGAGAAAAGTGATTAATAATTTGAATCTCTTCTAATGAAAATCATTTTACCGCAGCTTAATGATACGTGTCCACCGGAGTAATGGATCAATCAAGCAATGAAACAATTTCTGCGTGGGAATGAATTTCAATTATTACTTAAGTTAGATGGTTGTTCAACAATACGCACTCAGATTTCCTTAATACAAATCACTACTTTGTGTACAAATAGAGGGTTTCAGCTCTTTTGGGAAACCAATACAATGTTAAAAACGAATTCGTTGGGTATTCTCCAGCTTTCCACTGTAAATGCAAATTAGTTAGCCAATAGTCTGACTTAAAGGGCCAGATATGTGCTGTAGTGCACATCTTTATGGCATGCGGATTATTTTATTCTAGATTATCTAAATATATCAAGAAAGTCAAGTGATATTTCGTGGGCATATTCATAATATATTCAACATTTTCAAACGAAATATCTTAGTACAACTCACATCCACCCTCCCTGTTCAAAATATGCCAAAAGTGCTTTTCATAATTATCAAATATAGATTTTTATTTATATTATTGACGTAATGTATAAAAGGTTAAGGGAAAAATGAATTTAGAAATTTTTAATTTAGTTATGTTTATTTAAACAACATGTAAAAACCGTACATATGCCTAATAACGACAATTGATTAAGAAAAATTCAAATTTGTACATTTTCAAGGATTTAAAATTTAAATCTGTGGAAAAGTGGAAATTTATCTTATAATGACGAACTTCCATTACATATCGCCTGAATCCGTTGAATAATTAATTAATTTTACTGACTCGTCCATTTACTGTAAAACCATCCTTATATACTACACTCTTATATACTACACTCTTATATACGAGGGTCATCCGGAAAGTAGTACCCGTTCGTGAAATAAAGACACAAAAGTAAATATTAACAAACATAAAAAATTTTATTTGAAAGAGGATACTTTAAACTACTTCTCAACATAATCTCCAAGCAAATTAAGGCATTTGTCATAACGTGTGACAAGTTTCTGTATTCCTGCTGCATAGTCCTTCGCCGCCAGCTCATTGAGATACAGGGTCACTCCTTCTTTAAGTTCTTCATCGCTGTCAAATCTTTTTCCTGCCAAAAAGTCTTTAAGCTTTGTAAAGAGATGAAAATCTGAAGGGGCCAAGTCCGGGCTATACGGTGGATGGTCGAAAGTTTCCCATTTGAATTGCTGCAAAAGTTTTTGTGTTATCCCAGCTGCATGAGGCCTGGCATTGTCATGAACGAGAATGACACCAGTAGACAATAGACCTCGCCGCCGATTTTGTATTGCCCGCCGTAATTTCTTTAATGTTTCACAATACGCATTGGCATTAATAGTGTCTCCACGGGCCATAAAATCAATGAGCAATACACCTCGTCGATCCCAGAAAATGGTTGCCATGAGTTTCCTGGTGGACAGAACTGTCTTGAATTTTTTTGGTTTGTTTGGTGAATGAGCATGATGCCACTCCATTGACTGTCGTTTACTCTCAGGTGATGCATAACAAACCCATGTTTCGTCACCAGTAATTATGCGAGTCAAGAAAGAGTCTCCTTCATCAGAATAACGTCCCAAAAACGTCAGTGCTGCAGCCATACGCTTGGTTTTATGCTCATCTGTAAGCATGCGAGGGACCCATCTTGCACAAATTTTTGCATAATGCAGATGGTGTTTAACAATTTCATGAACAATTGTTCGAGAAACATTGGGAAAATGCTCACAGATGTCATCAATTGTGACGCGCCGATCGTTCCTCACGAATTCGTCAACTGAGCTCACCAGTTTGTCTGTAATGACAGACGGTCTCCACGAACGCTCATCGTCGTGTGTGTTCTCCCTCCCCATGTTGAAGTTGCGACACCACCGCCGAACAGACGACTCGTCCATTACATTGTCTCCATACACCTCCTTTAATTGGCGATGAATATCACATGGGCGAACGTTTCTTGCATTGAGGAATTTAATCACTGCCCTCACTTCACAACTGGCGGCGTTCTCAATTTTTTTAAACATTGTAAACAATCACAGAAACAACACAGGCAATGCTAGCGTCACGCAACTTGGCTCAGAGAAGGCAGACAAGCCACTGAAGCTATCTGACCTCGTCCAGCGGCTACTCGCGTCGTCAGCACTTCATGCGGCACGAACGGGTACTACTTTCCGGATGACCCTCGTACTACACTCTTTGCAAAGTTAAATACTTTCTAGAGTAAACCATGAAAACCACACTGATTATTTTGTCCTAAAAGCCAGTTATAACTTTGAGAATTGGCAATTTGAAAGAATTTGTACAGTTCTATGCAAATAATGGACACAATTTGATTGAATTCTTTTACGAGCACAACCTTCTTGGCCCTTGCTGAAAAATAAGTTATTTAATGAAACAATAATATGAATGTATTCAATACTATTGGTATGAGACTAATTAATTAATAATCAGATTGGGAAAAATCAACACCTTAAAAGAACTATTTGAACTATTTACTACTTTTACGTTGAGTTTTGACAAAAAAAGGGCTGAATTTCAGCTTCCTAGCACAACTCTAAATTCGAGGACTATTCGAATTCTCTCTATTTAATGGATTATATTAAAGTTGTCCTTACTTTGCTGCGGCCACATCCGTTGAATTGGTCAATAATGGATACTCAAGCGTCACTACATCAGGAGCATTGTGAATGAGGAACTTTAATCCTTAAGCAAGCATGCCGCATAGCACCGCTTAGAGAGACCACATTATTACGCTGACAGAGAAACAATAATGATTTGAAACGGGTACAGTTGAAACAGCCCCGATTCCTTCTCACTCTGACGATGATATGCAGGCATTGGTACGCGAGGTCAATTATTTATTGCCGGCCGCCTCAAATTCCGTTGTCTCTGCAAAATTGCATTCCGTCATGTGGAATATGTTTTCACCGAAGAGCGCATTTCACGGCAGCAGTCACTCAATGCAAAAATGTAGCGTATTCCTCCGGCTGTTATTTTACTCCCCAAAGGGTCACTTCAAGTACTTGATGGCTGATTGCATCGTCCAAATACCTTTAAACCTGTGGGAAATTGAAGAAAATCTATGCTGCTGACCGAATTATAATGAAATTTGTGGATTGGAAAGGTTATGATGGATAAATAAGAAAATGAAAATATTAAAACGGCGTGTAACATGGTATATGGGATAGAATGCACATCAGTTTGTTTGTCCGGTGTACAAATCAAGTATTATAAATAAGTATAATCAAAAAGTTTTAAATCTGACACAACCGAATTCGAAATAGTTTTCTATGGTGATTTATCCTGGTTTTTGCATGGTTTTGTTCCTTTAAAATGGAGCGCCGACTCTGCCACTGATGAACTCACACCCGCAACTAATTTGAAATGGAATAGGCTTTGTGTGAAAAACATGTTCACGTCTATACTAATTGGATATGAAAATGAAGAAAACCTCTTCATTCCAAGGATTCTACTGATTACAAAACAGATATTGCATTTGACTTAAAGTAATCACACCCCAAATTACGATCTGTTAACTTAGTTCAGGGTACTCGATGGAGTGTGTTCGTCTTGGAAGATTAAATCCTGCCCTTTACATAGACAATTCTACAGCATGATTCGAATATACGTATCCTTTTATTGAATATCATAGCATTTAAGTACTTTCTTTCGTATGATTAACATTTTACAAGTGCATGATCAAACTACTATTTGTGTAGAGGTGATTGGGATTGTGCTTGCATGGGTGGTGACCTAACATACCACGCCACACGCCTATTTAACGGCTCGCGGGGTATTGTGTAGGTGTAGATGAAGACAATTGTATCAATAATATATAATTTGTTCGCGGAACGACACTCTTAAAAATTCGTATATTTGTGTCCCTAATGGTACAAAATATATGTTCACTAAAACAACTTAATTGACTCAAGATAAGCTTTCTACAGGTTTACATGGACGAATTACTCAATAATGACACGAAATGAATTTAAATATTACGGCTTAAAAATATTGATTGGCATCGTTTGACCAGTATACTATGTTACAGATATAAGTACTAAAAATGTGAACGAGTTGAAAAATATTAGTGTTGTTATGTTGAAAGTATGTTACCCATATTTGTATGTATTTGAAATATTACAATTCGAGCGGAAACTGGTTGAATATCTTTAAGTTAGCAAGGATATTTGAATCTGAATCTAGAGACCACATGTCTCAGCCCTACTCTCTTTTGAGCAAAAATGTGTTATTATCTCATCACACAACAAAGTTTCATCAAATCGTTCATGAAAAAGTATTGTAGGTAAGCTGAGAAAAACCTTGAGTAATGTATTGGTTTTCACTCTTTGGATTGAACCAATTTCACAAGTTTGCACGCCAAGGCTCTTTCGATTATAAATTATTACTAATTAATCTTAATTTGCTCAACTTTACATTATAAAAGTAAGTGTGGAAAGTCGATTTCCAACAAATAAGGATTCTTTTAAATTTTAAAATTAACATAACACATATTATTTGGATATTTTAAAGCTTGAAATAAAAGAAAATTGGAAGTTCCTAAGGGAACCTTCTAGCCCTATTAAAGAATACTTATAGCCAAATGAGATAAAAGGGTGTTAAAGGAAGTAGGGGTTTGAATTGTAAATTATGAGATTCTCATAACTTAAATTCTCATTTATCTTTCATCGAAATTCAAAAGATCTTCAATCTCTATTCATCTCATGTTAAAAAATCAAAAGGTAGGGCATGGGATGAGAATAAAGGCAAACGAAACAATGGTGATGCGGGTTTCCAGGAAGAGAAAGGCAAAGCTCTCTAAAGCATAAGCATGAGTAGGTGGAAGTTTACCTATCTCGAAAGTCTTCTCGACCGAAAGGATAAAAGTAGCAGGGACATATGGAGAACAGGGGAGGAAGCTTTAACAAGGAGGAGCGAATTGGTGACAGGGATGGTATAGGATGTTGAATGTTGCAAAATTCAGGACGTTGGACGTTGAGTAAGGATGTTAAGGAAAGGATTGTGGAAACCGTTCAAAGGAGCTTGGTTTTTAACGGCGCGAAGACGTAGTCATTGAAGCAGGATGATTGGCGTAGATAGGGGGATTTTTAAATGTGGTTGTGGAAAAGTTGAAGTTGACAGAAAGGAAAACGAACGAGAGGTGATAGGCATGGAGAGGGAATTGCTGGGAGCAATCATCAAGAAATAGGAAAGATGGATGCAGAGCAATTAAAATGGTGATGGTATGTTGAAGACTGTTCAAGAGGAGCCTTTTTTTAATGTTGGATGTCAGTGTGTGGTTGGATGTCGGATTATGATGTGATTATGGCGGCAGACCTTAACCGGTAGGATACCATGAATAGTAGTATATGTAAGGAAAATATTGATTTCAATTCAACAAATGTTTTACGTTAAATTCATTCCTCATGTAAAACGCAACTTCGAGAACCCTCTGAATGAAATTTTAAGTTCGAAAACATGTCGTTGTTTCTATATTAGTCAGCAAAAAAGAGTTTTGTCATTAATATTCAATCCTTTCATAGTATTGAAGTTAATGAAATTTAAAAATGAAACAACATTTTAAATGATTTTTATGGCTATTTCATCGAAATATTTTATCTTTGTAGAAGAATGCTGAAAATCGAATAGCCAACGTGGATAAATCACGCGCATTCACAACAGAAGTTATAGTTGTTACGCCTGACTTCATTACCTCGAGTTACGACACATGCTGCTCCCATCTTTTTCGAGCTTATCAATTCAGAGGGCTCACACCTCCAATTTTGACGGTAATGCATACGAATGTGACGATGTGATGGAAGAATTAGGTTTCCCTCCTATTTGATGTCAAAAACTATTATTCCGGGAAAATGGTGGACGCTTCGTCACGAAATAGAGTTTCTGGGATAATGGAAAAATGTCGTATAATCTACCTGTTGGTATTCATAGCCAAGATATCTCCTACTTCCAGTTCGGTGCTTATGGAACGTATTGTGAGCCTGATTTCGTCCCGTAATTATTAGTTTCCTGTATTTTGTGTGTTGACAAAATTTGGAGAACAAATGATAGGTAAAGACAAACAGAGTACTCATATTTATCAAATAAATTATGTACTAAATCGTGCGTATTGGCAAGAAGAGAGTTTTGGAGTTAAAGTCTTATATTCATACCACTGAGTTCACAGCATTTTAAATTATCGAAAGCTAATGTATATGATCGGTATTCGTGTATGTACTAGCAAGTACATGCACGAATGTAGTAAACATCTATGCCAAAAACGTGCAAATTAGACTTGAAAAGTCATCAAGAGAAATTCCACTATCATATAGATAGGCCACTCATGCAACACTTACATTCTAACTCATTAATGGAATTTTTTAATAAACTGAACGACAAACTTAACGCCTTATGATAATCTTTTGCGTTACACAGTGAATATGTTTTTAATAGAAAATTTCCTTGTTGAATTTTCTTGAGTTTTATCTTCAAAATTATTAAAACTCCCATATTCTTAATTTTTTAAATGCCAGCTAGAGGTAATATTATCTTCTGGTCCCTTTATTTTCTTGAAGAATTCCGCTGACAGCCATCTTTTCCTGGGTTTAAGTGCCAACGGATTGTCATTGCCGTAACAATGTACCACTCCTGAGAACGCAATATGTTCAGTCAGATAAGGAAACGATATAAAAATTTAATTTCCAATTATTCTTCATAATTATCATACAAATAAAGTCACTCATTAGTTTCATAAAGTTACTGATAAGGAATTCATGCAGGAGCCCGTGACACCATGGATTTTTTTTTAATCCTACAATATTTTCAAAGATTTTTACCTTTTTTCCATCATTTATGTCTTTCTAGTTTTAAATGGTGGGTGTTATATTTTTAATATATACATGAATGGTTTCAATCCTGAGTAGGAAAAAAACAATTTGTAGCTTGAAACAAAGTTAATTTGTTCGTAAGAAAATCCTGAGGAAAGCTTCTAGGCTATACAAGATATTGCGCAACGAAATATTGGCAAAATGGGAGTTATCTAAAAACTGACGGAATGTCTAGGCCGCTCGCAAAAGTTAAAAAGGTGTAATCAACTTTAAAAGGATCGATTTAAAATAGATGATTGGAGATGTCATATTCTTGACTTGATGAGAATTACAGGTATATATTGGCAAATATAATATTTGCCAATTATTTTATAACGTATTATTTTGCAATATATAAAGATTTACCAATACTATTTCCCAATTAATGAATCTCTTTTATATTCTATTTGAATGTTACTCTACTAGCCGTTATATTTAATTGGTCTTCCATCTTGCTTAGAAACTCATTATTAATGTATGTACTCTCTTGCGTGAGGAAAGTCCCTGGTGAAGTTCTGTTTAAAATGCTAGGGACAATAAGGAAATATTTTAATGAAAGATTCAAGGCGGGAAAACCCACTACATTCTCGGTTAACGTGGTGATAATTGTAGCCATTCGCGTTGTCGATTGCAATACGGCCGGTTTCTGCGAAGAAAAGTGGCTGACTGTGACTTGTGGCGCGTGAAATGAAGATTTCTTAGCAACGTTGAATAATGGAGGAATACTGCAACGTGCCGGGCGAAATACTCTTTGGATAAATCCTCCAAAAGAGGAATGGGTGGACTTTTTCGCCGAAAGATGCTGGAGAGGATGGCATTCACATTATTTCTGGCAGAAAAAAATAATTTCTTGCCATCCTTCCTTTTCTGTAAAATATCAACGTAATTGTAACAGAGATTTTCAGTGGAATCCCGCAAATACATGCTTCTTTTGCATAAATAGATTCTGTGAACATATTTATAAAGAAGTATCTTATTTTAAATATATCTCCCTGCGCATTTGATTTGATACATTGTTTTGATTCGCCATATTTTCATCTGCATATCGATCGTCTGTTTTCATTTCAATTTTCGTCTCAAAATATTGTGCACAATTTACTCCTCAGATGTGTATAGTTTTATTGGGTAACTAATGCATTTTAAATTATTCAAATATCAGATCGACAATTTTGAAGCTGAAGAGACTATTAGCTCCTAAAATCATGGCGATACCTTTGCAGGGCCGTAACGCTCAATTCAGTCTAAAAACTAGATACATAGCGTGCTTTTAAGAGTTTCTCAATCATTCAATTTCACGAGTTAATTGGAGCACCGAACATCCTAAAATGACGAATAAGGCTAGAGTATAGTGAATTCATGTTAATCTTGCCGCTACCGGGGAGTTTAATGCAGAGATGGGTGCAGGTTTGAGGGCACGCGTGCATTAGTCATCATTCGCAGTGACCGACTGTTAGTTCGGGCGAGTTCCAATTTAGAAGAATTACTATAGAGATGGAAGGATATTCCTCGGAGAAAGATGGAAACAAGATCACACAGCAGGGGAAGGGGTCCCTTCTTGCCTCTTCCCATAATGCATTACACTCCAAGATGCAATTCGCGCTAGTTACTTCCCCAAGTAAATTATATTTTCCCGGATGAACTTTACCCCTTGCATACTAGACTACTGACTGTCGGCCTGTTTGTCACGAATTAACTACTCTCCAAGTATCCAAATTAACAACGATCAGTGGTCTATTTGCATATAACATGTCCTGATACACTTAAATATCAATTTTCTACGAGTACTCCTATATTTTAGAACTCATTCAACTAATTCATATTAGAAGCCGATTGAGGGAGTTTTTGAGGCGGTTATTTAGAACGGATATAAAAATCTGGAAAAAATCTGAAATTCATATTCATAATGGGTAGTATTATTTATAAAATGCGGTATACACGCGGCTGTTATTGAGCCATGCTGCTAAACAACAATATGGAATTCATTTTGTGAAAAGTTTTTCCCGCCCACTCTTACTTTCACTTCAATCTCCAACATGGTAGTTAAATTACTCGTACGCACATCAAAGGCATGTACTGCGAAAGCGTCTGGGGTGATATTAATTATTATGAATTTGTGATGACCGTTCCGAAAATTGGCTTTACCAATTGTTTTGAAAAGTGGAAGAGACACTAGGATAATTGTGTGAGGTCCCAATGGGAGTACTTCGAAGGGGACTAAGACCTCGTTGTTCTATGTAGGCTATTTTTCCCAAAATATTGCCGAAAGCCGAAAGCTCAAATAATCTTCAATTTGAGTGTTCTTTTGCGTGTTATGTGCTGTAATCTGTGTTCTATTGTGCATACTGTGTTTATATATATATATATATATATATATATATATATATATATATATATATATACAATTTTTGGAAAACCCACAAACGTGTAATGTAAATTCACTGATAGTCATAACAAACACAGAAACCAAAACACAAAAGAGGAAAAACTCACTGGTTCTCGAATTTTCGGTGGTCCAACCACCTTTCTCAAGAGGAATTAGGAACAGAACTCATATATATATATATATATATATATATATATATATATATATATCAAAGGGAAATAGTAAATCATATCTTGTGGTGAAACGGCATTTGCGGAACATTTTTCCATTCCTATTTTTCAGATAAAAATTTCACAAAGCAGACTTTTGGCCAGCACTGGTCGTCCACTCAAATGGGTCACAGGGGGTCGAAAGAAGGTCACCGGGACACGATCTTGACCCCTGTGGGTCGACTCCACGGTTGTACGCCCTTCCTTTCATCCTCCCGTCCCCGGGGGCCTACTGGGAGAGCGCCCCTCCCTCGATGCGGTGCGAATACCCAACGGTGCAACTCCCCCTTCCCCCGGAACAGCGCGCGCACTTTGAGGATAGCATCTCCGCCCGTGGACCCCTCTCCCACCTTTGGGTGGGCTAAGGGGACGAGGGGTCTCATGTACGGTGCAACCGGCCTTCGTTTCTTTCATCTCGGAGCGCAGACATGTGATTGTTGTTCGGCCTTGATTGCCAATACGTAGAGATTTTGCGGATCGGTTACTTTTTGAAGAAACTCTTATTGCTTCAGTTAGCTTTTAATTTTCTTGCAATTCTATTTTTTTCTTTTCTGGCAGGAGCTATGAGGAAAAAATCACGCATTTGCATGCATATAATATTATTTTTTGTACTTGAAGATGATATAGCACGTCGAAACTAGTCGTGGATTATTAGAACATCTAGTGAAAAAGTGTTATCATTTGTTCATTATTCAGTTTTACGACATAGGAAACATCCTCTGCATATAATGACGTTCAAAGTCCACCATAGAGTTCTTTGGGATGATTTATAATTTTTCAGACCACAATAATGATACGAAATGTCTAGATAAAATGTAAACTCGTATGTTAAACACATTTGAATATGATAAATAAAGTTATACAGGTGTTTTTCAATGGGCAGACCAAAGCGGGTTCGAATGTTTCTCCTAAACTCTATGTCATGAGTTCTAATGCTACCACGGGCGATATATTTTATTGCAATTTATCAAATTCTAGGTTTGAGCAATGCTCGTTGTGCCCTGCGAAGGTTTTGGCACGCCTGATATAAAATAAGCCCAATTTTTTGCTTCGTCATGTTTTGGATCCGTTCCTGAACAATATTTGCAATTGGGTTCAATTTAATATCTTCGTGAAATCCACGCAAAACGTTTTGATAATTAGCTATGAGTGAGGCCATGATTTGTTAAATGAATGTTGAAGAATTGGATGTTTACATGAAAACTTGAATTTTTGATTGCTGTCAGTCGTAAATGACTATCTACCGAGAATGAGGTTGATTTGTACCACAATTTGCTACCATTATCGTTGCATCTTTGTTTTTTGTAATGTTCTTTTCACTCCATCAATTTTTCTTTCGTAGCCTTCAGAAAATTCTAAAATGATGACATCCAAAGTAGAAGAACTATTTATTACCCAATATAACCTAAAACTTGAAATTACAGGAAATGTCTTTTTATGTAGGAAGTAAATTGTGAATGTAGTAATAATATAGCATTCTTTTTTGACTAATCTAAGTTCTCTATGTATAGTGATTCAATCGGTGTTATTCATTTTAAGAAGCAAATGATGAAATAAAACGGTCCACCATATTACGAGATATTTTTTTTGTCATCTAATATTGGCATTTTACCGTAGATTGAGCAGTAGGCACGATACCCTATTTTGCATCTTATATAATTTTAACGTTATACGTCTCTTATCCGGCGAATATATTATGGAATGATCCTCCTGCACGCAGATTTGAATTTATCAGAATAGAGTTCATCGTCGCGTTAAAATTTTAGGTGGAGAAATATTTGCGAAAATTGAGTCCCTATTAGTTGGGGACTATTGGACGTGGGGATGTATCCCGTCTTATCACCCCAGCACATCTCCTCCGAAATCCCAAACTTTTAATTATCTGAGGGCCTTACAGGTACATCCAGGGGTGGAAAGGGGCGAGGGGTGGGGTTTGAAGGAGAGAATAGAGTCCCTGCATATTTGAAGGCGTTGCCGCAAATCACGCGGCCGGAGTGGAGGGCGGACGCCCTTCTCCAAAGGGACCGATCACCCCTCGCCCTCGCTTAAATCCGCCCGAACGGCCCTGCCGGCTTGCTCGAAGTCGACCCTGGATTTGTGTAAAGCCATGGGGGAGAGGGACAGGGCGTTATGGGTTCGCTTAACTATAGTATGGGATGTGTAGACTTCATTATTATTAAATAAATTCGGGATTATGCATGATAAGACAATTCGTTATTAACTCAGGCAATGTATGTACATATTAGTGATAGAGTTAGTTCGGAGATTCCCTAATGACTGCTATGTGCTACGAACAAAGGAACTCAAATAGCAAATACTCAATCAGACACGCTGATGGAGAACTTTATATGCAAAATATTTGCAGATAGTTAATTTGAAAAAGAAATAGGAAACTCATTCTCTTTAAAGTAAAACTGCAAAGGCAAATTAGAGTTTTACAATCAATTTTGAATATGCCCATTTCTATTATTTCATCCTCTAAATTATACGTACGTTTACTCATATATATTCGGCATAAATGACTTATACGGTCAAATCCACCGGAAGAAGAAGCTTAAAGAAACATTTTGAAGGGAGTTCAATGGAAGCATGGTTTCTGAATGATAATATATAAATAAAAATGTCACTTTACAAAAAATCTTGTCGTTCGCTACAATTTTTTTAAATGCGTAGTTACCCAGAGGTCAGAACCAAGTCTCTCTCGTGGACGTCAATCAATTACACTGGCCTACAGTGGTTTTGGTGCCGAAGCTTTTAATGATGATTATAGGAACAATTGGGGTGCTGAATCCAATTATGACACTAGTTTTTTCCTATCGTTTTCAAGATATAGATATGTTGTTACTTACGTAAAAAAATCTTCTACATGATGATATGGGAATATTATATTAATAATAAAACCCACTAAATATAAAGACTTGATTTACTTCTAGGGCTGTTGAATCACCCACAAACACAACAGAATTTTACAATACAATTGAACACAAATACTAAAATTTTTTACTGTAATAAAACAAATTGAAAAGAAAAAAATACATAAAAACATCACTCAACACATCGGAAGCTTCTTTTGCGCGATTTTCTTGAGTGCACTTTGTTCAAACAGTCTCGTTTTAAGCACCAGCAGTAATTTGCCATCATATGGTTATCCCATCTTCCTTGGTAGCGAGCTTCCATTGTTTTTATATCCTGGTGAAATCTTTCACCTTGTTCTTCACTTGTGTCTCCTAAATTTTCAAGGAAATTGTCTAAGTGGCTGTGTAGGTAGTGAACTTTTGTGCTCATATTACATCCAAGTGATTTGAAGTAACTGAGCATAATGTTTACCAGCTCAATGTAGTTTTCACTTTTGTGATTTTCTAGAAAATTTTTTATGACCTCAACAAATGACATACAACTAATTTTTTCAATCTCATTTATTGACTCGACAAAAGCAGGATCCTTTGTAAGTTGTCTGATTTGTGGCCCCTCAAAAATACCAGCTTTAAGTTTTTCAATACTTATACGGGGCATCTTTAGTGTTAAGTAGCCGAAGCATGGTCAATCGTTGTCAAGAGCCTTTATAAATTGCTTCATTAGGCCTAGTTTAATATGTAGAGGTGGTAAGATGATTTTCTCCCTTTCAACTAAAGATTCAGCAATGATGTTTTCTTTCCCAACAACCAAGTTTTCTCTCTTAGGCCACTCCTTCTTAATCTAGTAGTTTTGTCTGTCCCTGCTATCCCAGAGGCACAAGAAACAAGGATATTTTGTGTAGCCACTTTGCTGCCCAAGAAGAAAGTTCACCTTTTTTAAATCTACATAAATCACCCAGCGATGTTCCTGGTATTTTATCTTCTGTAAGACCAGTGCTATTGTATCGTATTCTTCTTTCATTTGAGTTGAATGAGCGATTGGTATTGCGCCAAACCTGTTACCATTGTGAAGAAGTACACATTTTAAACTACGCTTGGAGCTATCAATAAACAAGCGCCAATCACTAGCATCATATTGTGATAGTAGTCCCATTTTTTCCAAAAGACCCTTAACGTCCATAAAAATGTAAGATTGTCTTCTTGAGTAAAAAAGGGTAGCATATCGTTTTCCCTTGTGCGATAAAAACTTATTTTTGTACCGGGTTGCAGTAAATTCTTTTCATGCAGTCTTGATGCTAGTAGTTCGGATACCTTATGAACTCATTTCGCCGAAGTCGATACTAACGATTTTTGTTTTTTAATCTCATTGGCCTACAATATAGAAATATACATAAAACTTATTGACAGTTTATTGAAAATAAAAGGAACACCACAGAGTGGTTATAAATTAGTATACTTATGGATTTATTTAACTTTGAAAATTATTTTCCGGAATATATCAAGTATTAAAACAACTAATCGTAATATGTGCCATATTTAAAAAAGTAGAGCTGTTAAATAAAAACGGATTTCATGTTTGGATTCAGCTCTACAAATATAATTAAAATCATCACAAAGATTCCCGGCAACAAAAAAAAATTTTTTTTGTAGGCCTGTGTTATATTCGGTTGTATTTCCACACATCGGTCATTAAAATTTCAGACATTTATTCAAATTCAATCAAAGTTACACAACGTGATATTTCTTTCTGAGTCATTTAGCCATTAGACCTCATCGGATATCATATCCCTTTGTTAAATTTTTATGCAGTTAGGTCTAATGGGAAATTTCACCGGCACTCCTGCACAAATCCCCATTGTGTGCCTGTATTGATCTCCGTAGGCAGTCGCCTTTTTCTTTTGAGAATGTTGTTGAGAATGGGAGTGTGTGAAGCACGTTTCGATTCTATTTCAGAAGGATGCTGGGAGTACTCTCATGGAAGATCTCCCATGAGAGCAGAACTTTATGGAGAGATTTTTTTCTATATTTTGGAAGCTTTTTCCGTTTTATGGAGGGAGTCAGAACCAAGTGGCCATTTCTTTGGAGTCAATCCATGGACACTGAATTAGACCTTATTGCGTCACAACATCCTCTCATGTAGTCTCTTTGTATAACTTTGAAGTGGATTATTACTCGCAGAGCATCACAACACATTTCTTTGCCGTCTCTGCAATGTCGTAACAAGCAAAGTGAATCACAAAGTGAGTTCTGCCTGGTTACACTAGGAAAATGGCTTTAGGAAGTAGCTGCCAGATTCATGAAATAATTCAAATTTTTTATGACATTATGTTGCCTACTTGCGTTATTGGATTCATTTTCATGCATATTTTACGTCTAGTTATTAATTGTTTATTCAATACCACACCACTAGGGTGTGTGGCAGGAAGTGGTTACACATGAGATTACCCAAAACACCTTTCCCTCCTACGGCGATCAGAAAATGCTATTCTCATCCCTAATCGTTCGTTAAAGAAATGACATCTTAAATCTAATCTACTCTCAATGTATCTAATTTCATTAAAAAAATCTCTCCTATTGGAGTACGATGGGGATAAAAATATATTTTCAACATTACTGCTAAAGAGACTTCATTCCAATTTATGCAAGAGATTTAATCTGTAATATAACTTTCGCTCCGTGAGTGATTTCCAGCGTAGATCCTCTAATATTTTTGATACGCTACTCACTCATTTTTAACAATTATATTTTCAACAATTGCCATTTGTCAATGTTTTAGATACCTAGCTCCTCTGCTTTGCACGTGAATCAATACCGCAATCAGTTGAAAGTCATGATGATCCCATTTACCAGCAGGTATCCTTGATAACGAAGTCTACTAACGTTTCCCACTAAGAATAATATTATAGTCAACGGTGTAATGCTGCTTTTCCGAGAAAAGACAAAGTAAGCATTCATATTATCAGGGTTGATAATAAATATGCTGATAAAGATCAGTATGATTGAAAAGTAAACAGTGAAGATATTTTTAAATGATGCTTTCATATTCTACCTACACTAAGGGGTTTCTCTAAAGAGAAAAGTAAATATCCTTTTAATAATCAAAAAAACAATTTAAAGACATTCCGTTCTTGTAAGTATTACGCACTTTTTTCTTAGTTTCCTAAATAAAATCTTGAGAAACCAAAACTATGTCGCACCTGCATGTTCATTCAGAGTTTGTGTACCACTTTATGTAATGGTAATATTTGAAATATGCTCTGCTTTACGCTTTGCTCCCTATGATGCCCTCTTGTGTATTTCCTGAAGATCATATTCATTAGTGGCATGTTACCCCTGACACACACCCTGGAAGTGGCGTCCAGGGTATACAAAATAAAATATAAATAAAAATGTCCACGAATGTCCCTTGTCATTAAATGTCCAAAATATTGGGCGTAAATTCTCTCTTCGGTGGGAAAATTATTTGTTGTTGTGTACGTTTTAAACTGTAAAGATATGATTGATTTGCATGTATTTTTCTTGTGTGGAAATTCCACCGACGATTTTAAATCATCCGTGGAATAAAAAAATTTTAATTTTGCAAGTGGTTTTGTTCCCTTTTACAGGTGATGATCTAACACCCCCCACCACACGCCTTTGCGGCGGGGGTGTTTATGTGGGGTGTTATATAGATGTAACTATGGTCATAAATTTTAAAGCTATGTCCATGCATCCTTCCTTTTCAGCAACTTTTATGTGTTTGGTGCACAAACACATTGAGTGTTGTGACCCTTTAAGTTGGTCCATTTCTCTTTTAATTAAATATTTCTTCCCCACACCATCGCCCTTCTATGAGCGCTGCCCAGAAAGTATCATACCATACGTTTAGGCCTAGCGTGGCGGTGGTTAAGGCTGGAGCCACCATCTTGATGTTTAAACTGTGTTGCTGCTGTGGTAGTGGGAGCAGACTGTGTTTCTCCTACTTTGCTACTGCGAACTGTTATAATGTGCGCTGCAATAGCAAACCCCAGGAATTCTCAGCGTACTTTATATTTTATCATAATCTCTTCCTCTACCATATACTCCCTTGTAGCTTACCCTTTATTCCTGGTCCTTGCACTACCTGCTGTACAACCTTTAGGTAGATCATGGGGTATTTATGTTGATGAAGATGTAGAAACTAACTTACCATTCGAATTATTTATTAAGGTGCCGAAGGAACGAGGACCAGACATTGTCATCAATACGAACAACGGAGAAATATTTCCGTTGTTTTTCGTACAATTGGGTTTATGCGAAAATTCTCGGGAACCGCAAACAAATTCATTAAATATTCGACCGGCATCGCCCCTGGAACTTTACCCAATGATAGATATAAATTTCAATAATTTATTTACCTGATGTGTATTTCACATTTCAACATAAATGTTTTAAAAATAAACACGACAAAAATCCTGTTACACTGTTACAAAGCAATATTTAGCCGGGGAAGTCTTTTTATTCACTGAATACAGTGATAAATTATGTACTTAAAATGAATAAATCTAAATTTTCATAATTTTTAACGTAGTTTAAACGTTTATTAAAGATGATGGATATTAATTTTTTTCGAAAAAGAAAGAAAGTAGGGGTAAGGAGCAGAGAAAGAAAACAAATTATGGCGAAGAAAGACTGAGATTTATGAGATGCCACACTGAATAATGCGTTGCTGCGACCCAATATCTTTTGAGAGTTGAGATGGGCATTTGGGAAGTGATACAAATGTAAGCGAATATGGAGGGAAAAAATGAGTTTGTCGAAGAGTTTGGGTAAAATTACTTGGACACAACTTATTGGAAAAAGAAGGGGCAGAGAGGGGATGAGTTGCAGAGTGGTTTGGTAAGCAATGTTGTTGAAGCATTGGAAGTTAAGGAACAGCCATTCTCATGAAATAGCATTTCAGTTCAACAGTATTCCCAGCGGTCACAAAGAGAATGTGACTCCGCCAGCAGACTCTTCTTTTCCCGAGCATTGGATACTCACGCGTTCTGAAAAACAAGCCAGGATATGAGTCGCAAATTAAGCCGGAAAGAGCTTCAGAGAGTGATTGGCCGAGAAGGACACTCGATTCCATTTCGGGCACATTCTTTCGCCTCGGCCACTGTGTAGGAGATAATTTCGTTTTACCCCCGCTCTTCCAACTTTCTACATTTACGTGGACTACCACGCCCCCATTTTCGTCTGCACTCAAGAGCAGTCACTCCTCTCACCCCACACTGGCACATTTTTGACCAACCATTTGTGTCCATCCTTTGTGATCTTGGTATTTCACTCGACCACTTTCCCATCCCTCTCCCTTCCATCTACTCTTCTCGTCGAACCCAGCGACACCTCCCTCACTCTTCACACTCCAGTGTAAAATTCGGGACATGGCTCTGCTCTTATTATTTCGTGCAGTCAAAAAACTCATTCATACCTTCCCTTTTTCCACGCCCCTCATGCAACGCTGAATGGACCACGTACTTGGGGACAGGAGCGCCACGATTGGCAGTTGTAGGGGTGAGGAAGAGTGAAGGCTGGTGCACGTCGCAGGGGAGAGAATGGGAGATTACAATTCGACGATCTTAGCGTAATCGTCACACCAGGATTGGTGAGGTTTCAATTTTGACGGAGTGTTAAGTAGGTATGGAAAAGAGTACTTTCTGTTATATTTCTATTTATTACCTACCAGAATGGACATTTGTGCATAATAGCTCTCAGCAATATGCAAGGACAGCATTCTACCAAACTTGTAGTTTGTGTGAGGTAGTTTTTCTTGTATTTTTATTTTGCGCACACAATCATCCTGTCAATCATCAATGAATTTTTGTAGATTTAACTGAGGAAGTTTTATTTTTCTCTCAAATTTACTGATACTCTTTGAACTTTCACTTAGCGGACCGTGGAAAGTGGAATAGTTTTGGAAAAATAATATTATAATCTAATTTAAATGTTCCAGATTTCCAAAATTAATAATTATTTTTCAAAAGTTTTCGCTAATTTAACCCACTGTATGGATTTCAGCTCTGTTGCTCCTTTTGAGTCTTACGCCATAAACACAGTAATCAACCCGAAGGCCGGTTTGGTAGATGATGGTGGAGTTCACCCAGTACTAAGCCCGACGGCATGTGAAATTCACACATCTGAGTAGGGGGGAGCCAGTTCCTTTCCCTGTGCCGGTTATGGTTTCCCAAGGAGATCTGGTATCCGAAAAATCACATAGCTTGGGTGGAGCTGCAGGTACCCAGAATACCTTGCCTGGGAGCCAAACCCGGGCCCTCCAGTCAGTAGTCCAACGCTCTACCCCATGGAATACCGCAACCCACTTTTGAGTTTTACAGTATTGATATATCGCTCCTTAATTTGCTGTTAAATTCATCATAAGATAATTGAGGATTGCGATTTTCACATTTAATAGACACAACGGTCTTATAAATATACTAAAACTTGCATATCATTTAACTCTTGCATTCAATTTAAAATGTTTTCTCTTCGTTAAATTACCACTCAAAATATCAATGGCCTTTCAAAAAAATGCATTTCCTTCAAACCTTTTTGATGCATTATATTTTGCCAGTGTTTGAACCTGCATTCGATTATAAACTACTTTAATTATTATAATGCAACAATTTCAGAGAGTAAAAATCATTCGCCTTGACCGGGATTCGAACCCGGATCCCTCGATATCCGGCCGAGTGCTTTAACCACTTAAGCTACCGAGACGTCCTCTTACACTCCGAAATTTTGGGGGCTTTTCGGAGTGTAAGAGGACGTCTCGGTAGCTTAAGTGGTTAAAGCACTCGGCCGGATATCGAGGGATCCGGGTTCGAATCCCGGTCAAGGCGAATGATTTTTACTCTCTGAAATTGTTGCATTATAATGCACACATAGCGGGTGACTCCGTTAAAGTTACTGTTACAGTTTCTTGAAATTTACTTTAATTGTGTTAAAGCCGATTTTTCGGATACGGTTTCTACAAAAAAAATGTCTTGTGCTGTAATGTTATAGTATGATGACAGCAATTCTATTTCAATTAAGTTACACAAAAATACTGCATTATTTGTCACCAAAAGAGTAAATAAATGGAATATAAATATAATTAAGTATGAAAGATACATAACTCAGTATACTGTGGCGGATAATAGCAGAGCACCCCTGTGGTATTCATCACACAAAATCCTTGCAGAGCCTAATTATGACAACAATAATGTAAAAACCCGAGGAAGAAGACCGCGAAATATTGGTTGCAAGTAGCAAATAAAAGGTCTCTTAAAAATATATAAGATTGTTTCAATAAATAATTTTTTTTATAAGTTAACATTGAATAATGCTTATCGCGGTACAATTTTGTTTTATGTCTTCAATAATTTAAAATCGGCGTCTTTTCAAAGTGAAATTCAAATAAGGAAATAGCACAAAGTTCTTTGCGGAAAGATCTGGAGGGGAGAGTGGTTAGAGGACCACCAACCACTGTGCTGTCTTTGGCCATAAACTCGGTAATTATGATGTGGGCGCCGATGCGTTGTCGTGATGAAAGTATAACATCTATATGACATATTCCATTCACTGTTTGTCCTTCTGAGGACATATTCTTGATGAATAATCTCATTTCAATCGAAGAAAACGATCATCATCCCCTTCACGTTCGTTCGCTACATCCGAGCTATTTTGAGTCGTGGGGAAGATGAACCCTTCCAATGTGAAGTTTTGCCTTTGGTTTCTATATCGTAACCATAAACCTAGGTTTCTTGGGCTGTGACGATTGATTTTAAGAGGTTTCGATCGTAATTTGAATGATATAGCAGTTCTTGGCTGATGTCAAGACATTTTTGACCCTGTTCATCCGTTAATACTCGCGGTACAGGATTGAACGTGACGTGCTGCATATCCTGGATTTCTGTCAATATGGTGATATATTATCCAAAACTAATGTCAAATTCATTGGCAGTCTCACTGACAGTTAACCTTCAGTTTGTACGCACTAACATACTCACACTAACGTATTTGCTGACGTCAATGGTCGTCCACTTCTCGGTTCATCTACATCTACAGAATACCCGCCACAAGGGCGTGTGGCGGGAGGTGTTAGTTTACCACCCAAAAAAGGAAAACCACATTCAAAACTAACGCATACATGCAAATCCAAAACCACAGTAGTGCATACATTCATAGAAACATCCTATCATTTTACACCCATGCAAATACACATCTACCTTTCTTCACCCCACAAGCATGCAAGTACATATTCTTAATTATAACAAATAATTGTACCTTAGGATGCAGCAAGAAATTAATCCCAGAATGGGCAAGCTAGATTTTAGTAAGTAGCAATGCGAAATTCCACCACCACAAGAACGTTCTTCGGTCGATCGGTTCTTCTTTGGTTGAGGTTTGTCCAGACTGGAAGTGATGGTATCTACGGAAACACTATGCCCGACTCATGGAGTCATTACCAAACTCATGAACGGAATTATGGAACTCACGAACCGAATTACTCATGGATTCATAACTCTTGAATCATTGCATTAGTTGCAGTTATACTTTTCCCGCGGTTAAAATAAAATTAAATGGACACGTGCTGCTTCACTAACACCTCCATTCTAACCGACAAAACATTTTGTACAGCAAGCTTGTGCAAACTGTTGTGCGGAAAGAGATTAAGGTCACGAAAAAAGCTGTGTCATTGTACTTTCTTTCGTGTGGTTAATATTTTTTCGGGTGCATGGTCAAACTAATATTTATTTAGATGTGACATGTTTGGGATGAGAACTACCTCCGTAGAGTCCATTCCTCGCCGCAGTATTACCTTCTCCTTGCCCCGAGAGATGGACCTCCAATCGTTCGTTCTACGGAGAGGAGGCACTTTTTCATTTGGAAATAAAACACGAGGTAGACCTTTGATCGTTCAGTCACGTGTAGTATCCGGGCGGACCCGTACAGCCCTATTGGCGTGGTGGGCTTTCCAAATCCCACCCCGAACACCACTCCTTGAGAGAAGCCACCCGGCCGTCGATTTTCGATCGTAACTCCCCAACCCTTCTCCAACGTGGCAATGCGACCCCTTAGAGCCGTGCATTCTCCTGCGTTATTAAGCTTGGCAACATTGGATCTAGATGAAACCATTCTATAATACAAAAGAACTTCCCAAGGAAAAGCTAACTGGAATGTTCTTAGCTTTTTTGTGTTGCTGTGAACGAATATTAAAAACGCTCTGAAAATAGTGGTCAGACTCACTGAGTCTGACCTAAAGAAGGCATTGGAGTAGGCCGCAAACACTCGGATAACAAATATTCCACACACAGAAACATAAATGAAGGACACTTACAGTAGATATTGACGTTTCGACGGCACCGCCGTCGTCATCAGATCATATATATATATATATATATATATATATATATATATATATATATATATATATATATATATATATATATATATATATATATGACCAAAACGCTTTTGGGTTATAGTCCAATTAGCTACATTGTGTGGTCTCGTCATTTTTTTAAAACTATGCTCTTTGGTTTTCTAATGCGTGACGTACTACTACATTGTACTGTCTAGGTTTCAACCGGTCACTTTCAAATTTACTAGGAATGTGTTAATCTATTGCAGCCCGCGTGACGTCGATAAAAGCACTCCACAAACTCTCACTGTTTCTACTAATTTCCTTAAATGTGGCATAAGTCTTCTGTAGCTCACGCCTTAATCCTTCGTCATCGGCCCGGTCAAAAATGTCAATCTTTCTTTTTGGCATCTCATTTCTCTAAGTCGTCAAATCAAGTTTAGTTAGCATTGTTCTGTGGTCACCAAGTCCTTCAAGCGTTGCTGTTTTCGAATCTTCGAATGAATTTGTGTGGCTGCTAGATCAAGTATATTGTTTACTGTGGTGGGTGCTTATTATTAACTGGCTTAACGAATATGATGTAAAAACACGAAGCCGTGACTCGCATGAGTCCTTGTCCTTACCTCCTGCTATGAAAATATAGTATAATTAGTTTTTTCTATTTAAAAATTATAGTATTTATAGTAATAAATGGAGGAAATTTCCTAAAAAACTAATCGAGTCAAAAGTTATGTTTCAATACTTCTGCTTTTATGCGAATATAATCCAAGTTTATGTTTGTACAAATACGAGCGTCGTACCAATTCTGGGTTTTTATCAATCGCATATTTAACAGCCTGCGTTTACTTCCGGGAACAATTAGTTTGTTAACTTTGGATCCCCTCGGGGGGTTTGACTGACGTCCTTGATATATCAATGACCTTTCACCCTGAGGTTATTAAAAAGTTGTCCTCTTATCTCTCATTCAACTCCTCCGGAGCTAATTAGCCGGACTGTTGTTCTTTGACTTCCTCATGGTGATTTTGATGTGAGAAAACATCTTTTTCATCTCGACCCGCTTCCCTTGAACAATAAAACAACGAATAGAGGCCAGTTATTGGCAGAAGCGCGGTAAGGAATGACCCATTCACTTCGTCATTTAATTTCACTTCAACTCACTCTTTAATTTCTTCCTCTACCTTCTTCAATTTCTTTCGTTCTAATTGGAATCACATTCAATGTGCCTTTCTCGTCTCGAATGGGGTTAATTAGCTCCGGACTCGGTGTGGGCGTGCTTGATAAGGGGTTTGGTAGTTAAGATAATGGAAGGCTTGTGGCTATCGAAGCTGAGCGGGTTAGGCTAAGCTGACTGGGTTCGCCCGGCCACCGAAAGAGGAAACGGGTCTTTGAATTTCTGAAGGACAACCTCACCCCTTTCTCCGTTTCCCATCCTCCTTCTTTCATTTTCAATTTCTCTAAATATCAGACATATCTCTGCTCATCTCCCTTTCTCACATCCCCTTTGTCTATCTTAATACGGAGTTTGCCCGAATTCGCGCAGTAGATGTGTTTGATCCAGATTTCCCACGGCTTCATTCCCATTCTCCCCGACGCCACTTAGTCGTGTCGTGCTAACTGATCCATGTGGTATCTCTCCGACCGACAATTTGAACAACTTCGGGCATCACACCACACAAATGCAGGCTTATCGGTGACCCTGGGATGAGCATAATTTTTTATTTACAATTTTTATTAATCTGCATCTGCATCTACATCTACATAATGCCCCGCAGGCAGCCGAAGGAGTGTGTGGCGGGGGTGTTATACCACCAATCACGCAAATACAATCCCAATCATTAACAACTCCTCACAATTAGTAGTTTGATCATACACTCGAAAAATATTGATCAAACCAAACAACGTACTACTCATGCAACAATTTTCGATAGTAGGATACGTGTATGTAAACCATTCTGTATAACTCTTAAAAAGATGGCTCTAATGGTAAAAAAATAACATGCAATATGTCAACACAATATATGCAGTACCAATTGTGATTATCTCCTACGCAATTGCTGCCATATCTATTTTGGAGCAGTTTTCTCTGCTGCAATACTGTGGTGTACCCACGTTTCCTTTCACACATACGCACTGCAGTCTCTGGAATAAATCTTATGATAAGTGAAAAATTAGAATAACGTTTGGAAAACAAACAACTAAAAATGGACAAAATGCATGAGCATAGGCTGATGAATCCCTTTTTTCAAGGAATTTTAATTTGTTGAGCTTGTTTTCAAATAAAACTATGCATTTAAATGATAAAGATCCACCTTCATAGGAATTTATATTTGCCTTTTCATCGATTTAATTTTTCCTTTAAGCGTGCTACTTGTAGTCGTTTCGGCTTCAGCAAAATTTTAATACAAATATAATCATGAGAGTACATTTATAGCTTCAGTTTAACTTTTTATTCTCTTTTTTTCTTTAAAATACTTTTCGTATCAAACACTATCCCGAATAATGCACTCGTTGAAATTTAGTCCAAGAAATGTTTCCCTCCTATATTAAAATGGGGTGGGTACAAACAATCCTATATGATGCATTTGAAATAATTGTTCTTCAACTTGTACTATATCCTATCAGTAAACGTCGGTGATACGTTACGTTAGCGATTATTTCTTTATTAATCTAGCGTCGCTAGAAATCGTTCGAAGGTGCACTTTGGTAGCGTTTAGCCATAATGTTATCCTTCTGCGAAGGACTCGTTCACTTTCGACCTTTTCATGATACGCCTTATGATGAACTTTTCTCAGGTCTTTTCTTGTTTGATTGGCAGCGGCCCAGCGATGCATTTCTGCGTCTCGCCCAACAAAACGCAATCTGAAATCCGACACTACAATAAATCATTCTTTGACTCGAATACTTCCTTTCTCCCTTCATTCCATCTTACATACATATCCTATGTCTGGCCATAGCTTGCCTGCCCACCGTTCTCCTCTCTTTCTCAATCTTCAAACATCCCATTGCCAATCAAAGCGCTCTGTGTTGTTTGAGGCATTCACTGCCTTTTTTTGATTTCTCCCAGCAATTCCCTCTTCCCACTTCCCTCTTCCTCGTCTGTTTTCATTTTTCCATTTCACCTTATCCATCCCTCACTTCAAAAGCTTTCACTTTATGCCTAAGTCTTTCGTTCCGGCCATGTTTCCGCGCATAACGACATAGATCAAACATTTTATCTTGCAAGTTTGAATGTTTCTGACGACTTATTTTGTTTTCTTCAGAAACTCCAACAACCAGGAATTTATTTTTATATTTAGCCAACCTTTTCTGTGTCAACATTCGAATTCTTCACTTTTTAAAAATATTTTATATCAAGGAACCCTGAACCAAAATGGTGGATAGAATCTCATGAGGCTAAGGTTAAATTTGAAAAATGAATTTATTATTGTATAGTAACTTATTCTCCTAAAAAAACACAACCCTGACTTTATATGTATTATAGTTTTTAATTTTGAGGTCATGTCCCAGCTCTCCCGTGCATTACAGGCATATTCAAAGTAATTCACGAGAGGTTTGTCCTATCTTCTGCTGTCTATTTGTGCAGCTGAGGACTCGATGATGAAGGCGGAAACTAAGAGGAATTTTTGATTTGATGGACAATCCCAGGAGGCGTAGTCTTCGCATATTAAAGCGCACTAATTTCCGCCTCTTCCGCCACCGCCCCGCGGACCTCCCTCCGCCATCCCGGTATAACGGTTCCCGTGCCGTTGTTCCGAATTCATCGCTATTCCGGGCACGCGTCGTCCTTCCGTTCACTAATGCGCAAATACCTTCCGAACTCGGGCAAAATATTATTCCTGCCACACTCATCTAGTCTCCTCGAGTTGGTGTTCTCCCGGGAAATTTCCATAAATTCGTTTCTTAAAAGATTATTCCGGGAACTTCCTCGACCTTGACCCCCACCTAAAATCCGCTCCCCCTGCCCCTTGCTTTAATTCTCCACCTCGTGCCACCTCTTCAACAGGCCTCCGTTCTACACGCTCACGTGCCACAAAACCACTTTGCATTTACCAATCCTTCCGCCGTACCGAGGGGTTGATGCCAAAATCTCTTGAATAAAAAGAAGCTGGCGTACGAATACCTACCTCCCAAAGTTTTTAAGACAGCACCTTCGATCGTTTCTTAATTTAATATGGCTTGATTTGGTTACGCATTTCCGCGAGACCAAATTTAAATTGAAGATTAAAAAGAGGCATTTGAAAATTTTGGCACGAAGTGGGCATCGGTTATCTAAACCAGTTGTAATTGAGTCAATTTCATAAAACATTTTCCTGCCTATTATTCTCTTCCTTTTACCTTCGCCACTAACCTTCTCTGGGTTCTAATTGAGTATTAACTGTGTCCATTTCCGTAAAACGAAATCGACAGTATGCCTAAGAAAAAAGTCTTCTATGTTTTGTTGTGGGTTTTCTTTTACATATATTCCTCCTTAAAATACAGGCATCCAGGAGTTTTGTTCAAAAAGTTCCCTAAGTTTTTGAATAGCGGGTTCCAGATACTTTTAACCATAGCATGTGCTTCTATTTTCGTGAGTAGTTAACTACGAGGCACTTTGTCGAAGGCTTTCTTAAAATCTAGAAAAATTACATCCATTGGAACATTGCTCTATCCCGAAATATGAATTATCATGAGCAAAAAGCACAAGTTGTGTCCCGCAGATTCTACCGTTTCGGAAACCGTGCTGATTTTTCATTAATAACACCTTTTTATCAAGGTGTCTTACGATTAAACTAGCAACTACATGCTCCATTACCTTTGGACAAAATGGATGTGAGGGAAATAGGTATGTAATTACTCTGTTCCTCCTTGTCTCCGTCTTAAAATATTGGTGTTACGTTAGCCGTTTTCTAATCTCTGGGAACCTTGTGATCTACTAGCGACTTCTTAAATATAATTTATAAATACGACGAAATTTATGAAGACAGATCTTTAAATTTACCAACAGGTATTTCATCGGACCCGGAGGCCTAGAGCCACCACCTTGGTGTCTAAACGTCTCTACACTCATTACGAACCCTGCTGTGGTAGTGTGCACACTGTGGTTCTTCTACTTTGTTCACAGCAAACTGTTAAACTGTGCGCTGCAATAGAAAATCCCGCAAGTTGTGAATTGCGAACTGTGATTAGATTTCTGCTGGTAAAAAGACAATTTAAATTCAATGGCGGCCGATACAAAACAAGTGTTGCCTATAACTTTTTTCAATAAATATATATTCCACGATAAAGCTCGTTCACACAAGGCTAATCGTACCTCAGAGCTCTAGGGTGGGTTTTAATGAGAAGTATTTGATCACCCACTGTTCAGTCCATACTTGGCGCCGAGCAATTACCACCACTTCCCAGCGATGAAGACGTGGCTTCTAACACAGCGCTTTGACAGTGACGCAGAATGCATGTTGGTGTAAACAAGTGGTTGAAATGTCGTAAGGCGGAAGATTTTTTCAAAGATGGAATTGAAAAGTTCGTGTATCGGAATAATAAATGCCTCAATTTGAATGACGACTAAGTAGAAAAATAGTTTAAGAATGTGCCTTTCAAATATACATAATATAACTTTGTCTTATCACTAGGTTCATATTTCATGTCAACATGTAAGTTACTTTTTGGAGAGACCTCGTATTGGACGAAATTCTTTTCATAATAGCTTAACACCAGCTCGAAATTGAAAGGAGTTTCTGTAGAAAAAATAATACATCGTGGTGTCGCGTAGTCGAGCTCGCATCTCCTGGAAGTGCCCTCCCCCACCGCAGTCGATCAAGGACAAGTGGGCGGCCACATCCCGTTGGTGTCGAGCACCGAGGCACGCGAGAGGCGCAGAAGACGACGCCCCACGACGCAATCGAAATCTAATGCTCTCCTAGCCTTGCTCCATCTGCTCTTGGGGGAGACGCGGCGAGGCTCCTGAGCCCTCGCCGGGAATTGGATCGTCTCTTTTCCTCCCTGTCGCTGTTTACTCCCGTGGGGTGGTGGATTGGGGGATGGTGAGAGATGGTGCCGTCGCGGGTGACTCCTGAGGTAGGCGTGGGGGAAGTATTTCTTGGAACCGAATTGCGGGTCCAATTTCAGCCGCACTTGAGAGCCTGATGCCCACGCGCGGCGATCCTATGTCGTGGTTGCGTACATGGGTGGATGGGGGTGAGGGAGGGAGGGAGACGAGGCTGGGTTGCCGAAGGACCCCCATTCCACTCCCCGCGCGGGGGGACCGGTGTCGCGTGACCACGTAGATTAGCTGTGCCCTCCTCCCTCAATTCCCTCTCCTACATCTCGCGTCCCCACAGTACGTACCCTCGAGGTTGTTGGATGCGAGATGTTTGCGGTGCTCCAACATTTTGCTATCAAATTGGAGGGCTTAGTTGGAATCAAAGATTATAGGCACTGAGGTTTCGGGTGCATGAGACAAAAACCAAGCAACTGCGGGAAATACCGATTCATTAACTTTAATGCTGGCATCAGGTGGCTTTAATACAAATGCGAGAGTTTTACGGCATCAAAATCATTCGCCCATATCGGGATTCGAGCCACGCTATCTCGATTTCCGGCCGAGTGATTTCACTATCCACCATCCGTAGCTTGACTGCCTGAAATACTTTACATTTATGTGCAAACCGTCTCGTAGGCGCATGGCAGGAGGTGTTAGGTCAGCAGAATTCAGTAACTGAATTGATGTGTTCGAGATTCCTGGTTCGCAGGTGGATTCATCGGCCAAGATACGTATTTAATGTTTATGTTAGTTTTGTTGTGGTCGTGAGAATTCTGAAGAAAAAATACCTCTGAATCTAGTGATGCTGCAGTCTATCTTCCTTACCTTATGCATATTGTCCTTTCTACCAACATTATGAATTTTTGGATTCTTTAGTTATATCAAGTATTCTACTATACCTTTATAACAGATTTGGCTACGCCTTCGTCCTTCTTTCTAGCATTGACACCCATCTTGATTTCCATATTAATCGCTTTAATTTTGGTTTTCTTATCGCAGTATTTCTTTACAAAGGAGCCTTTTTCTCCAACTTTATTCTCCCTATTGGTCATCCAGAAATCGCATTCTCTTTCCAGGCTAAACTCTCAACAGTATATTTTAGAATATGCTATTTAACAACCCGATTTTTCTGGACATATTTCTTGAACACCTTGAAATTTTTATCCATTCACTCAATCTACCGTGTTGTATTTTGCCTATCCTCTGCCTCTCCTCTTTCACCGTGCTAACATAAATATCTTCATCTGTTTTTCTTTCTTTTTTCAATTCTTCAGTGTTTTCAAATCTTCTCCATAAATGCACCCAAAATCCTGCAATATATAGTCTTGCTTCAGCTTTAATAATCTGATTAGAAATGCGAATTTCACTTTCGAAAAATATGCTCTATTTGAAAATACATTCCTCGAGGTAATGTCTTGATAATTCTATTCTCGTATTAGACTCATGTTATTATATTATTTGTAAATTGAAAGACCTGAATGACACTTTATCAATTAGTCACCATCATTTCACCACTTTACTATTTGTAAGCAGGGAATGAAAGATTTAATAACTTAGCATTGAGGAGCTAGATTTGTAAAACGTTGTTAAGGCAAACTGAATAGCGAATCAAAATTATTAGAGGATCTAGGTTAGGAATCACTCACGGAGCAAAGATTCAATTAAATATTAAATCTCTTGCATAAATTGAAAGTATTTCTCTTTAGCAATAATGTTGAAAATATATTAGCCCCATTATACTACGATAAGAGAGAACATGTCAATAAAATTCGACAGATATACGATATTTATTTACGATATATATATATATATATATATATATATATATATATATATATATATAATATATATATTCATTCAAACAGAAATAGGTATAAGGAAAGGGGATAGGAAAACACATAAAAGGCGAACACAGGACATGTGGGGAAGGCGGTTTTTGAGCAGATCACGAAAGTAAAAATATTTCCTTATCCGGGATTTGAACCACGGACCTTCCACTTGGTTCAAATCCCAAATCCCGGATAAGGAAATATTTTTACTTTCGTGATCTGCTCAAAAACCGCCTTCCCCACGTGTCCTGTGTTCGCCTTTTATGTGTTTTCCTATCCCCTTTCCTTATACCTATTTCTGTTTGAATTAATATTTGTGCGCCGTATGGCGGGATTTTCAAGTTTGAATATATATATATATATATATATATATATATATATATATATATATATATATATATATATATAATATTCACAATAAGGGATCAGGATAAAATAACGTTGTCCGACGGTGTTAGGAGGGAAAGGTGTTTTGGGTCAAGAGTAGTCTGGTACGAGTATGTTATCAGCCCCTGCCACACACACGAGTAACGACTTGCAGTGTAATAAATAAATAATAAAATATACTATGTGAATGAATATGTGCTCGCCTTTTTTTGGGTTTTCGTGCTTTAATTTGTATTAGGCAATTTTGACTGATTTCCTTCTTGTTGCAATACGTACCACGAAACTCACTGTTTCTGTCCTCTTTGACGTTGCATGACCCTTCCCTGCCATCCTTTCCTGTTAATTATTGTCCATTTCTCTATTGGTGGATGAAAGAGCTCCCGATCGCCATCTTCTGGCGAAAGAATCGTGGAAAGTAGTTTCAATGCCCCCCCCCCGCTGATTGCAGTGTAATTTACATCCATAGCTCGTTGTGGAAGGACCTACTTGCTTTTATCGAGTGTATATTTTCGCCGGCGACCCCCAGATTTTCAGCCCATATCTTACTACAGAGTGTGGCAATATGACTTCTCCTTTTAAAGGGGTTTTGTTTTATAAAAAAGGAAGTTGTGTTGCCGCACCATGTAGAAAAGAACAACAAGTTCGTATGTTTATTTTCATGTAGTTAATGTATTAATAACATTTTAAATTATTATCATAGATACTCATTGTCCATTTGACGCCAAACTATATTTGTGACTCCTTCCATCCATTTAAAAGGCAAAGTTAAACGGATCTCAACGGGGTATACTATTTTTTGCTCTTCTATTTATTGACAGACCAGTTATTTTGTTTGTACATTCTGGACAAGGGTAGATTCCCAAGGGAAACTCTTATACCATATTGTTTTTAGATGAAACCAAAGCAACTCGAATGTACGAAATAGTATTATTATTAGCATTGAATTTCCTACCTACGTCATATACTATATGGTCAAATTTAATATTAGTGTACTAACATTTGCAGTCTATATCCAGGTGACTTAAATTTTCTTTAAAATGAACCAGTTTCAGATTCCATTTCAGACTAACCTAAACGAATATAAAATATTTTCTTTGATTAAAATGCAGCACAGTTGCTTGGTTGTTGAAGTAATTATTTTGGCTTTGGAGTCAAGAAAATTCTAATTTTTTTCTGAAAATGAGGCTCACGTAATACTAAAACATCAACATTCCGAATTATAAAACAGATGAATTACTGAATAAATAAACTTGGTATTTTTCCACACAAAATATTTTGCGTAAAAAAATACCAAGTTTATTTACCTCAACATCTACCTAATACCCCGCAAGCCGTCGCAAGGACGTGTGGCATGGGATGATAGGTCACCATCTTTTCTACATATGCGTATTCCCTCTATTTCCCCATGCACCTGGCACCCCGCGTTCCAGCAAAAAATGCGATGAAAGGGGTCGACTGAACACCAATATATTATTCCTACATATATTACGAGTTTTACATTGATGTTGGGGTCCTGAGAACAATTTTAGCGACGTGGGATATCAACCTTATTTATCTGTAGTCCTCACATGACGTAGCCTTTATATTTTTCGTAACAGGAACTAACACTGATCACACATAGTCTTCCGGCCAGATTCCTTCCTCATAGATACTACGAATAGGTCCATATGGAGTCTTTTTCCCACATTTTCCTTAGCATTTCAATAGTTCCGTAGGAATTTTGTCTACCCACTCGGCCTTATTTGGTTTTATCTTCCACAATGCCCTTTCTATCTCATCGTCGAGTATGCCTGGACCTAAGCTATCTTCTTCTACGTCATGTTCCTTTGCTGTCTAACCTTGTTGGCCTAAGTTCTTTACCGCACAGTGTTTCTCTCTTGGATCTTTTCTGTGTCAACTATTATCTTACCCCACTTACTTTTAACTGTTAGCACAGATCTTCCCTTCTTACTTCCAGACACACACACACACACACACACACACACAGATATATATATATATATATATATATAAATATATATATATATATATATATATATCGATGATGCGGAAGTACTCACGAGAGCAATACTATATAACTTTTGGACGGCACAATAGAACACAGAATAAAACAGATAACACGTAAAAGGACACTCACACTGTAGATGATTTAAGCTTTCGGCCTACTCCGAGGCCTTCTTCAGGTCTGACCTGTTTTATTCTGTGTTCTATTGTGCCGTTCAAAGGTTATATTGCTCTCGTGAGTACTTCCGCATCATCCATCTATTTTTTTTAGGATATCTACCGGTTAAGGTAGGTTTTTGGATGGACACAACTATCAAATAAACATTTTATAACTACAAACAAAACCCAATCCAGCAACCTAAACTACATCAGGTCCCTCTTCATCTCTGTGTACTTCTTTCCACCCTTCATCCGGTCCAACATCCCTATCCTGTTCCTACTCTTTCCTCGCTTGCCCAACATTCTCCCCTCTATTACCTTCTTCAACATTCCACTACCGCTCAATACGCCTTTCATCCATTTTTCCTGCCTCCATAGGATTTCTCTCAACAAACCCCTCTCCTCACCCACCATCTCCAGTACTTCCTCATTTGTTTTTCTTTTGGTCCATTTCACCTTCTACATTCTTCTCCACACCCACATTTCAAAAGCCTCCAATCTACGTCTATCCTCCTGCTTCAGCGACCACGTTTCCGCGCCGTACATAGCTACGCTCCATATCAGAGTTTTTACGAGTGTTTTTCTTAACATCCCTACTCAACGTCCCCGTCATCAACTCCCTCCTCCTTGAGAAAGCCTCCTTGCCTAGCGTAATTCTTCTCCTTACGTCCCTACCACTTTGACCGTATTGGTCCAAAACACTTCCGAGATATGTAAACTGTTCTACCTGCTCTATTTTTTCCCGGCCTATTTTAATATTTAGCTTAGCCTTTGTCTTTCTGGAAAATCGCATAATCTTTGTTTTATTAATATTGATTCTCATCCCATATTTATCGCACTGAACCTCCAATTCACTCAACAATGCTTGCAACCCCTTGGCTGACTGAGCAACTAATGCTTGATCATCAGCAAACCTAACCGATTTTACGAATTCCCGTCCGACTTTCATTCCTACCTCCAGTTCTTCCCATGCCTCTTTAATCATTTCCTCTACATATACGTTGAACAGTACCGGTGACAATGGGCAACCCTGCCTTACACCTCTTCCTAACACTGCCCATCCGGACTCTCCGTTCCCCACTCGCACTTGAGCAGTCTGAGACATGTACAGGTTGCGGATCAGTCTCCTGTCCCTCCAATCCATTCCTTTTTCTGCAATATACGCATTAATTTTTCCCAATTCACTCTATCAAACGCTTTTTCGAAATCTACAAAACAGGCAAAAACGTCCTGATTGTATTCTATATTCTTCTCGATATATATTATATATATATTATATATATTATATATATATATATATATATATATATATATATATATATATACACTTTTTTGGAAAACCCACAAACGTGTAATGTAAATTCACTGATAGTCATAACAAACACAGAAACCAAAACACAAAAGAGGAAAAACTCACTGGTTCTCGAATTTTCGGTGGTCCAACCACCTTTCTCAAGAGGAATTAGGAACAGAACTCTTCTGTTATGTTCCTAATTCCTCTTGAGAAAGGTGGTTGGACCACCGAAAATTCGAGAACCAGTGAGTTTTTCCTCTTTTGTGTTTTGGTTTCTGTGTTTGTTATGACTATCAGTGAATTTATATATATATATATATATATATATATATATATATATATAACATAGTATTCAACCCGAAGGTCGGTTGGGTAGGTGACGTTAGAGTTCACTCAGTACTAAGCCCGACGGCGTGTAAATATTCACACACCAGGGTAGGGGGGCCAGTTCCTTTCCCTGTGCCGGTTATGGTTTCCCTGGAAAATCTGGTACCTGAAAACTCACATTCCCGGGCAAGGTTCTTTGAGCACCTGCAGCTCCACCCAAGCTAGTTTATTTTACGGGTACCAAGTCTTCCTGGGAAACCATAACCGGCACAGGGAAAGGTACTGGCCCCCCTACCCTGTTGTGTGAATATTCACACGCCGTCGGGCTTGGTACATGGGTGAGCTCTACCATCACCTACTAAACTAACCTTCGGGTTGATTACTGTGTTAATGGTTTTTTACGTTAAATACCATTCTAGTATCATTTTTGTTGTGAATTTATGAAATATTCTGAATGTCACGCTTCCGTTTAAGTGAACTCATAGATTTTTAGGACTCACAAGCCTAACCTTCAGCCAAAACGGTTTTCTATGTCGATTGCTTTCTTTGGTGGATTTGAAGGAACAAGAAGAAGTTCTCTAAGGAAGTTTTTCAATGCAACTTTGTTTCGTTGCTGCTCATAAATCCGTCCCGAGAGAAAGCAGTTTGAAGCAACGAAAAAAATGAGACTCTCTCTTGTGCTTCATCGCCGAGATCCCTCATAGGCTTTTGGTGACACAGATGTGAAGAAATTCAGATGAAAAAAATATCTCTTTCTCCAATACCAATCTTACCGTTTCTCTCTCAGCAGAGAAAAGCCTTTCTTTACAAAGAATTCGAACAAACCTTTTTGGGTGAAAGGCTGTTCTAATTAGGTAAATCATTTTTATTTTCTTCAATTTAGCCAAAGTATGGATTACACAGACTTCATTTAGGAGAGAGAGTCGTAGATTTTCATTGAAAGGTAAGACTCATCATCGGCAATTTCCTTGAATCAAATGAATGCATGAGATCGATTTTTCATTTCCCCATCGTTAATAATGTCGAACACGAAAATAGCTCACTAAAGCCGATGGTGTGGTGTTATGCGGTATTTCTAACTTAAATTTTATCTGTACTTCGACAATCCCGTTAAAAAATTATTTTAGTTAGCAATATTTTTAAAACGTTCTGACTCTTGTCAAAAATTGACGAGAAAACCTGCAAATGCTTTCAAAATTAAAATTTTACAAATTATTCATTGCTATCTGCATCTACATAATACCCTCCTCCACTTGAGATGAAAAGAGGACTTGAGAGACTTTTAGCAAGGTTCTGAACAATTATAGATAGAAGGAAGGTTGGAAGGAAGAATCCCAATTTAGGATTAATTGGAAGGACGTATCTTTAGCAGAGATGTTGAAAATATATTATTAGCCCCATCGTACTACTGCAGGAGATATCATATAGATATTAAGTGTAGAATAGATTGATTTAAGATGTCATATTTTTCACGAACAATAAGGGATTAGAATGACGTTTTCTGACCCTGGTAGGAGTAAAAAGTATTTTGGGTCAGAATTAGTCTGGTGTGTATTTACCCCCCTCCACAAACTCTGGTGGAGGCTCGCAGGGTACTGTAAAACCCACTGCCAATTTATTGACCATTATTTGCAACCACTGATCCACTATATACCGTCACATTTGAAAGATATTTTTCTTTAAACCACCGCTTTCTCAACTGATTTCTCTCAATCTCTTTCCCTTTGGACACCCAAATCAGCATGGCCACCATTGACCTCGCATCCCTCTGTATCCAAATCTCTCTCTAATCCATTGTTTCTCATCTCTCTGACACCATTTATCCGATCGTTCTACATCTCATATGTCCAGCACTGAATTTCTTCTAAATCTGTGAATTAGATGATACGACATATTCCTTCTCTGGCCGCGTAGCATGGATTCCCTTGAAATATTCATTACCTCCTTCAATGCTTTACCTTCCCTCTCCTTCACCTTCATCTACTCTCTACCAGAAATCACTTTCCGTAATGTCAACATTTCTCTCACTAATCAAATATTCCATACCTCCTTCCATATTGAACCCACCATAAAATGGCAACACATCCACTATCGTACACCTGCTGCCACCCATCGACCACTAAACGCTCGATTCCGCACTCACTCTCCACCCGTGGCCACCGTATTAGTAATAACACTAACTCCATTGACTCGTTCCTCCATATTTTAGACAATCCTTACCCTGAGTCCTTTCTCAATAGAAAATAATCCTTCGATACTTTCACCCTCCCTAACCTTCCCAATACACCAACTCACACCCCTTCTTCAGTCGAACATCATAATTCCCTCTTCCTAATTCTGGCAAACGAAAAAAACGACAAAAATATTAGATAAATTTCACTCTGTTACTTTTAAACAACTTCCAATTTAACAGACATATTGAAATTTACGTAGCCTTTATCCAAATCGGCTGCCACTCACAAATCCATACCCTGCAACAGACCAAAATGTAAAACATTACCCATCTCCACCGCTCCTTGCCTCGCATCTCAACTTACCAATTCTCTCTTATCCCACGGTACGCCCTCATCTACAAATCCTGCAATATTATCTCCCAACTTAACTGCGAACTCTGTCCCTCCTTCCACGTTGTACAGTGCACCACACTCCTCAACATCCGAATCAACAGCCACTGCGCCTCATGCAAACCTTCTTCCTTATTAGCCTACCTCTCTTCCAGTGCCTAAACATGCCTCCCTCCAACGGTTATTTCATTCAATGATTGTGTTACTGTGTATATTATTGTCTCCCATCAGACAAACCGCTTATCTTTGCTATTTCTATGGGGACTTTAGTTTCTTACTATTATGATTCCTGATTGTCCGAGTAAGGAATGAGTATTTGTATCTAACTGGACAGGAATCTAGCCTTCTTTCTTATCTTCATAGTCTGAAGTCTCATAGTATCTTCATACTCTTCACTCATATCTTCATAGTATGGGGCCATAATAACTCCTAAAGGGATAAATAAGGTGTATTGTGTAAATGTAGAAGTCTTCAATGAATGATTAAAGTTTTATATAAAACCTTATCTGCTGCTCTGTTCATGCATTAATTCTTAATTTTAATTACCCAGAATTATTAGAATGGCAATGTCTTTGAACTTACAAGAACTCACAACATTTCATTGTGTAACAGTATTTGTATGCAGTATCTTCCTTTTCATGGATAACTAATAATATTCGCCCTACAAGAACATACTTCCTAACTTGCAAACTACTTATTTTCCTACAATTCATTCTAAAAATTGAAATAACTTATGTTTCGTGCAGAGAATCTAGAAAAGTTTGCTCAAAATCAACCCTGAATCATGTGTGAGAAAAATGTAATGCAATTTAGTATTTAACTTCAATTCCTAAACTAACTAATGTCGTTTGTAATAACCTCATAATGGGATAAGTTTACCATTGAATTTAATAAAAAGGCATATGTTCATTTGATTCTTCCCAAAAAGTCGATGTTAGATAAACTATTGTGGAGAGGGTAAAAGCTTAAATGGTGCCAGGTAATCGTGCCTGCCGAACTAGCCCAAATGGAAGACTAACGGCGCAGTTCGTTCTGCACTCCCCCAGCTCCTCCTGCCCTCCAGTCGGGGTACGAGAGGCAGGAGGGGCCGGAAGGAGGAGGCCTGGCCCCGGGATGAGAAAGAGGCAGCCCTACCACCGCAAAGAACACAGTCTTCACCGAAGAGCATTCACAACTTCGCTACGCCCCCACGGGTGTCACGGGTGGGTGGATTGGGGGCGCGGGGGGGCGGGGGTCGAGCGCTAAGCGGTGAGGAGACCTCAATCCTCACTCGGTCCCCTCCCCCAAACTCCGGAAAAGGCGAGCCCACCTCATCCCTGCAGCCCCCCGGCCTCTCTCTCTCCCCCGATCTTGAGGGAAATCAAAGAGGTTCCATTCCGTGCGAAGCGGAGCCCGGAGGGGGGGGGGCGGTGTGGTTCCATCGCGAGTAATTACGCCTGGTCTCACCCCCATCTCTTCTCCTCCTGCCGCCCCCACGCCCCTGGAGGCCTCTTCACCCCCACGAAAACCTTTCCCCATCCGCGCCGCACTTGTGCGAGCCCTTTTCCCCCTCCCGCCTCCTCAAACCTTACCCTGTGAGGGCGGTGTTGTGGGCGTGGGGTGTGGAGAGCGTGACGGGGGAGGTTGTGAAGTAAAGGGGGGCACATGTGAGGGGCCCGACACCGTCCACCCCCCTCCACCCATTTTTAGAGATGGCTGCTGCGCGGAGACATGTCGTCTTCCCTGCACCTGACGACCGCGGGGGGACGTAGTTTGACCCTCTCGCATTCCCCCAGATTCTCTTCCCCGCCCTCCTTTTGGTTACCTGCGGTATCTCGGTGGCTCTACAGCCTCCCACTCCCACTCCCACCCTTCCTCCCCCGCCTCCCCGCCTGCTCTACGTGCGTCGCACTGTTTCGTAAACACTGAATCCGGTGAAATCATTGCTCCATTCGCTTCCAACCCAACGCTTATCTGCGTACGAACTGTCTCTATTGTGCTTTCCTCTTCGGTGGCACCATTTAAACTAAGGTTCTTAAGTGAAATGTGGCGTGATATTCAACATGATTACTCTGTCTCGGCCTCATCATCTCTTTTCTTTGCGTCACGGAAAGTAACGTATTTGTAGTAGACTTTTATTTCTTTTAGAAATATTTTTATTTTTAGTTATCAAAATGGCTCAATGTTCAATCAAATAATATGTAAAACTAGCGCCTGTTGTTACTTCGATACTGTAGTCATGAGAACAGCGGGAAGTCATTTATTTCCCGAGAATGAATGCCTTGCTAAACTGATTTATTCATATTCGGTTTTACAATGATCAAGAAAAAGAATTGAACAACTTAGTGTATTTAGCACCGTAAAAAGTTTCACATCTGGGTGTTCATCGATTAAGTTCATTGTGGGCGACATAAATTACAGTCACTAATAAGTGAATGATTAAGAGTATTGTTTGGATATCCAAGCATACGTCGAAACGAAGGGAGGAAAGGAGTAATTATAATTGAAGAAAAGCTTCTTGTATATAAGGCGAACGGTAACTACGGCCGTATGAAATAATGGGAAGAGTTGACCCCAGCCGTACTCTTATAAATGGGCAATGGATAGGAAGGGGAGTTAAGAAAGATTTAAATTAGCAGAAAATAATCAAATAAATATAATAAAAGATACTAAAAATAAATTAATTAAATAGATGCCGATAACGGTCAAAACAACCGTATGTCAAATGATTAAATAACCAGTTATTCTAATAAATGAAAATTAATCACGCACTCTCTAGCTTGGATGTACTTTGCAGAATTGATCCTTGCTAGTCTCCATCACTCACACTCAACCAGGACTTACGAGAGATTTCTCTCTACGCCAGCGGTCCGACAGTCGCACGAAATAAAAATTAAAAAAAATTAAAAATGTACTTACTAATGAAGGAAAAAAATTCACGCACTCTCTAGCTCGGATGTACTATGTAGCATTGATCCTTACTATTCGTAAGCACTCACACTCAAACAGGACTTACGAGAGGTTTCCCTCTACGCCAGTGGTCCGACAGTTGCGCGTAGTACATTTTAAAATATACTAAAGAAAAATAATCACAAACTCTCCAGTTTGGATGTGCTATGCAGCCTTGATCCTTACTAATCGCAAGCACTAACACCCAATCAACACTTACGAGAGGTTTCCCTCTACGCCAGTGGTTTCCTATCTATTGCCCATTTATAAGAGTACGGCTGGGGTTAACTCTTCCCATTAGAGCTTATTGTAGGTTAATATTTGAGGGCAATGTGAAAGAGTGTGATCCGGACGTTTTTCGCATATAATTAGTGGTCTGTATTATTTAAGATTTCATAGTTTCCACTGCACATCAGTCACTCTTAGACAATATTTTTAAGGGACAATGGTGGGGCACACTTTGTTATTTAGTAACAGAATACCTAAAAATGTCTTCAGAATGTTTGCCTTATACGAGTATATAGGATATTTCTCATTTAACGTTTAAAGGGTTTGTCGTTTCTGTAGTTTCGTGTCAACACTAATAAAATACCACTATTTATTAATTGAAAATTTGCAATTTTCTACAAAATAAAATTTAATACGACCGGTTTCAATTTAACTATATCATCATCAGGTGAAATGATGATATAGTTACTCCTGACCCCTGGTGATGAAGTTCCATCGAAACCGGTCGTATGGAATTTAATTTTGTGGAAAATTTCAAATTTTTAATTAATCATGACACTCCACCATATCACGCCTGAAACGTCTCTTTTTAAAATACACCTAATTTCATTTCTGTTGCGTCTAGAGTTTTTTTTTCCATTTCCTAAAATTATTTAACATTGTTTTCGCTCGCATAGGAGCAATCAAATGAAAGCCTAACACCCGCCATAACTCACAGTCCGCTAAAAGAAAGAGTAACTTTTTACGTATCGATACTGCCATCGCTGCGGCAGGAGAACTGCATAGTGGCTACTTACAGGCGCACACAGTTGTTCTGTTGTGCCATTGTTGGTGCGCGGACTGGTTCTTGTAGCGGGTGTTCGGTTGTCATTTGACTACCCCTTGTACGAAGAATGAACACGTTGAGATACTGAGGTTAACGAGTGATTTCCTCGACCGAAAAGAGGTTGAATCGTTCACTACAACTTTTCGAGTCTTTTCTTGCGAGTCTCCTTTCGCCTCTCTATTTTTTCCTCTCAGTTCCCTTATCTTTCTCCACGGTCAGTCTTCGCTCTTCCCTCCTCCCTCTCTTCCTTCCCCCCATTATCCCTCCCCATCTCTCCCTCCCCCCTCTCTCCCACCCACTCACTCTTCTCCCTTTGCACATACTCTCCTCTTTGCGGCCGAATGGGGCAGTGTATACACTCTCTTCTCCCTTGTAACTCCAGGGATGAGAGGCAGGTTTCTTCCCATGGGTGGCGTTGAACGAGGCTCACGGAGAAGATACCTAACCTTCCCTCCCTTAGCCCTTTTCGCTTTCCCCAGGGGCGCTCCCTTCTGCCCACCCCCACGACACGCCACACCCAAGGCTCGGATTCGATTTCCGGCTCTCCCCTCGCGCCCTCCCTTCCATTCTTCTTTGGTGGAATCGCAGGAAGCATTACTCCACTCGGGTCGGAGCAATCAGACACCCTCCCGTCCTACTCCTCCTCACATTCCTTAGTCACTTCGTGTAGTGCAGTCCAAACATTTGGAATTTCTCCACTAGAAAGCACATCCAAGTCTTAATCAGAGGGAAGTCTTTCCGCTGTGGTAAACAGAGAAGAAATTTCTTCGAGCGAGCCGTACAACTCAAAGGCAAACTTGGAGGGTACGGAAAAAAAGACGAGGGTATTGTTTTTATGCAACCAGTGCAGCTTTGAATAATTAGCAGTCAGCTATAGTTCTTAAGCCATTTGGTGAACCGTGAATTCAAAGATAGACGCGCCTATGTGTGTATCAATGCTTTTTTCGTCAGTCGTGATTCTGATGGATTGGAGGGTTTGATTGACATGAGTTTTTAACCTGTGGTGAAATTACGTGAATTACAGAATATTGACGCCCACTTTGTACTTAAATGATATTTTTGTCCGAGTTTTCAGATCAATAAGCTTTAGGGACTTGTAACTTGGAGAGTAACTATAAAATAGCAGGTCCATTCTTCAATAACCTAGACTTTACAAGTTATAGACAAAAACATATTTATCAAATGTAGGCGAAAGCGAAAATATAATATAAAAAAAAGACTTGGAGATTTTTGCTTTCGCTCGAAGGTTTTGCATTTTTATCCCATTGCTCAATGACGAATTTTGCAAAAAAGTTTTAAAATGGCAGGGATGAAAATAAAATAAAGTCCTAAGGTCGTCAAATAGGTTACAAATATTACTAAAAACGATGATTGTAAATATTAAATTTTATTCACATTGAGTTTATGTACCTTATATCTACATCTCATTTAGAATATGGCACATTTTTGATGGGTCTAGTTTGGAATGCGATAGTATTCGGGATTCTTGGGAGACAGTTTAGCAAATAGAATTAGATAACATGCGGAAAAAATCGGCTAGATTTTTTGGAACATATTAAAATAAGAAGACGAGTGTGACAGCCCTTTAAGGGGAATTAGGCTGGGAGCCACATGGATGCAAAGAGAACAAGTGAGACTAAGAATTTTAGAAAAGTGCAGAACGAACGAGTTTAAAAATAACACATAAGGAATAATAATGGCTCCACACCATTTAGTTAGATCGGACCAAAAAGATAAGATAATGGAGATATATCCCAGTAGGAATACATACAAATAATCTTTTTTTCTCCGGACCATCAGGAATCATAATAGTAAGGAATCAAGGTGATTATAGAAATAGTAAAGGTATTTGGTTTACGAGTCAGGACAAGATTAATCGTTGCGTAGGCAAGGTACTTTTGTAGGTGTATGTGTGAGTTAGTTGATATGTATTTGCATGCGTGTGGGTTGCAAATGTTTTTGCATGAATGTGTACGACTCTGTGGGTGTAGACTAGCAATTCAGACACTTGGCACCGGTTAATATGCTACATATTCCGGACGGACAATTCACAAATACAATACACTTAATCTACATTCACCTACACCCCATCTAACACATGGGCGCACAGCGGGGGGCGTTGGGACGCCAGGCTTGAGAACTTGTGGGAGTTTAATTTTGTAAACCTCTATTTTCGACAGCTTGTGCCTTTTATTTTAATGAATGGTTCCCTTTTTATTGTTGTCGCAAGTAGCACCCCGGATAAACGAATACTTGAGTCTATCAGTTCGAAACTCTTACTTTCTAATTTTGTGGCAATTGTTGGACCTCCCAATTGAAGCCATCTTTATATCTTCGTAATGAGGATAATCTAGCCCATATAATTATGTATTATTTCATTTTGTTTATTGTTAGTCTCATCCTAGTGTGGTGTCCCCACTTTTGAATACCATGCTCTTAAAAAATATTAGAATACCAAATTGTAAGTAACGGGTTGATATTTCATCTACATCTGCACAATCCCCCCCAAGTCCCTGCAAGGGTGTGTGGCAAGGAGCGTTATGATTTATTGATAGTAGGAAGATATTAAGCCACAACCAGCACGGATTTATGAAGAACAGATCTTGAGAAAACTCAATCAACTTTTTTTATTCACGATGTATTTAGTTCGGGAGAAAACACACAAGTTGATGCAGTATTCATTGATTTCATGAAAGCCTTCGGTAAAGTCACGCACAATAAATTCTGGATCCTTTCAACCGCAATATCTACTCTCCCAATGATTAATAATTGATTTTGCCTCACTAGCACAAATACTTTTCTATCTTCTGCGAAATTGGAAAGTATGTGGACGTGGTGGGACAAATATGCGCGCACACCGATCATGGGACTCTGAAAGTGGCCGCCTTTGCCGCGAGGACCCCACTCTCTCATTTTGGAACTCACTCCTCCGGCCCCCGTCGCATCCCCGGCGCCATATCTCCCCGTAATCCCTCCTTCCCATCATGCCTCTCGTCCATATCCCTGTAAAAACGACAGATGGTGGGCTCAGGGCTCGAGAAAAGGTCGGGAAGAATTCGATACCCTTTCCCTTCAAATTCCTCGGTTATCGGCCGGCCGGCTTCTTGCTCGCCCCCGCACAATGCGTAGCTCCGTAATCCCTTTGAGACTTTGGACCTTTCCCCGCCGAGGGATGTCAGTCACGAGTGCCTCCGCCCTCCCGGCCAACCCCTGCGGATCAACCCACTCCTCCTCTTCCCTCGAAGGTAGCCAGCCGCCCCGGGAGGATGCTCTCCGGGGCGCGGTTTGTCATCCCTCGGGGCAGATGGGGGTGGGAAGGAGGCATTGGGCCGGGCAGCGGAGGTGGGGTGGCTGGCTCGTTCCTTCTTGGCACCATGGAGGGGGGCCTTGGGATCCCCAGGGTGCATGCGAGGGAAAAATGCGCCCCTGGGTCCCTCAAATCGACGATGCAAACAGTTGAGTCGAATCGAAAGGCGGGTCGACCCGCGATTTTTCTTCCCCTCTGTCGCGTCAAGTCATGCTCCATAGAACCCTTTCCCGGGGAGATTCTCTTCTTTCTCCGTCATCCCTCCTCAATTCCCCGCATCCACGCCGTTGGCATGCCAGATATTCCAGAAATTTACAACTTATTTTCATTCTGCTACGATAACATTATGCAAAACTGATGGCCCCCTAGACTGGATGCCTTGATATTTATTTCAGTCGTTGGAGACATTTCGGACGGATCCAGAAAAATGGTCTTTGGAGTCATCACCCCTCAAACTGATTTCTAGTTTCACGCATCGTTTTATAGTTTTAGCCGCGCGTCAACGCATGACTCATTATAATTCATAAAAAATAGATGTGACAACGAATGCCTCGGGTCAAGGCTCTTTGGTGATGACAGCTAAATATCCTACCCGATGTTTAATTTGAATTTAAAAATATCGGAGTGAGTGCATTGATTTTATCATCTCGAAACTCAGTTAACATTTTCCCTTTATTTCTGCATTTCTCTCTAAATAAATCATTAGATTAATCCTATATTGCGTAATGTTTCATTTTGGCTCAACTTTTTCCTTTATTTTAAAAATTAGGTACCCGGTCAGCATCACTAATAAACTGCGAAACGTAGTAATTCAGTATGGTGCATTTTATTCTTTCTTTATTATAGTTTTTTTTACCAATCACGGTTTTCAAAAATACCAGGTAAAAAGCCTCAATTATTTCTGTCATTTTTTCTTTTATTTTGTCCACACTAAGTAGTAGCGAAGTGTGATTGCTTCACATAATACTGTTTACGCTTCCATTTAGTGTGGGTCTATGCATGAGGGACAGTCAGAGGAAAATATACCGGACGAACACACCACACCAGTTCGCGCACCAAATAGGAGATAATAACCCAACAACTGCGTACGCCTGGGAGATGTGCGTTTATGCAGTTCTCCTACCACAGCGATGGCAGTATCGATACAAAACAAGTGTTGCCAACTTTCGCGCGGACTGTGTGACATGGCGGCTGTACGGTTTTCATTTGACTGCCCCAATACAGCCGTCTTTGAATGTATGAGTGGGCGGAAAAGGCAATATCATTCCTGTAATAAGTTTCGTTAGACATTTAGCATTTTTTAAAGAATATAACATGGCAGTATGTCCATCCATACATTGTCATTAACTTAGTTACATTAAGTGCAAATGAAGCTAATCAATTTTTCTTTATTACTTCAACTTTAAGAACGATTGTCAATTTTTGGATCCCATTGCATTAGCCTGCGTTGTACGAACCTGAAATTAAACTTTTTAATTTTGTTACCCTTCCACAATTTTATTTTCCTTTTGTCTATGTGCATATTCGAAAGATCAGTCATACATTGAACATGTATCGATTAATATAAATAGGTATTAAGTAAATACTACGAAATTCTTTTGCCAGCTGCTCAATACAGAGGCATGTCTTGAATCAAGAACTGAGCGAACCGGAAATATTGATGACGAAGATGCCCTTGTGAGGTCCCGCTTCCTCCCTCTCTCCAGAGAATCCAATCGGAGTCAACGGAAGTGGTCCAGGACCCCCCGCTCCGTCGGCCTCGAGCTCACCGCAATCGGCACTTCGCCGTGAAATCGCCCGAGCCGCATTGAGACGATCCCAGCCGACGAAGTGAAATACTGCACCCCCCTTCTGCGACTCCCCCCTCCCGCTCTCCTCCACCCCTCCCCGGGCAGCTCAATGTGCTCTCCTCTCTTGTGGAAGGAGAGAGGAGAGCATTCCCCAAAATGCACCTGCTATGGCTAAGTGCCCCATAAAATGCCATGATAACAGCTTTATTACCGTGGCTGGTTTTGTACGCGGTGCCGGACCGCATTAACGTCAAGCGACGTCAATGATTTAGCGTTAATCCGCCTGGAAAGCTAATGCCGAACCTTTCGGTTTTTTCTTGTTTAGCTGCCGAATCGAATTTAGCCATGCGTGAAAAAATGCGAACACGTGTTCTCGTGACAAACGGGACTTAGTTGAACATTCGACGCTTGTCATGCAATCGGAGAAATATGCGCAAACATGATTTTCAAAAGGTGTATAAAAATGAATAATTTATCATTCAATTCACATCACGTCAAGCCACGCGTTTTTCCTCCGTGATTTCGAGCAGAGAATATAGCTGTTAATTATTTTTGCAGACTGATATGCTGTTATTTTGAATTAATATGTTAATTTATTCTTAATGACTCTAACACGGGGGGGGGATTATTCTACCTATCATTCATGAATGCGTCCGTACTTCAGCAATCCATGCTCATCGCTAATGCAATTCAAATGCCTAGATTGAAGCAAAAACTGTCTCGCAGATGGTTTCCTATTTTCAAAAGAAAAAATATGCAACTTTTGCTATGGCATAAACATGATTAAAATATAGAATGACCCTCGTTCGTATAGCTAGATTAATGTTGTCACTGCTTTCAAGGGTACTTGGATGTGACGTTAACTAAGGATATGCCTTAAGGTTAGTCACATTGGTGAAATTTGCGAAATATCAAATAAAAGGTAGGATTCATAAAAAGGATTATTGGGAATTCTGGTTCTATTCTATTTTACGGGTGGGGACCTAACGCCCTAGCTTGCGGTTTCTTATGTAGATGAAAACTTGAAAAGTAATAAGGGGTAATTGTACGGCAGGGTATGTGACACACTTGTAGCAGGCAGCGGAGGTGAGGAATGGAAGAAGAAGCTTGAAAATAAACAAAGCAGGGCATGCAAAGTTGTAACGAGCACTACATTCTTTAACGAAATTCTAAAGCGCTCATACGGAAAGGGTTTTGACAGCAAAACACAGAGGTTAGTGAAAGTTCATGCATTTGACTAGAACTAATTATTCCCTGGATGCTGTGGGTGGCCAGTGGGAATTTTGAAACTTAAAACTCTGGAGCTTCCATCTTGTGTTTTCAGTGAGAATAGGAGTCCTTCCGTCTAGCTGGTTCCGACATCTATTTCCTGAATTTTGATAATGTATGTTGGAATGCGAATAATTTGCGAGACCTCGGTGCCAAAACATGCGGATCTGAATTTATTTAGTAAGTTCAACCTAGACTCAACATTGAGTCGTTTTTCTTCTAATGATTCCCAACCCAACTCCAGAAGCATTTCTGTGGCCCTTTTCCATTTATCGTAACAGTTTTTAACGAAACGAGCTGCCCTGCGTTGAATCTTCTCAATTTCCCGAATGAAGCTTTTATCCCTCGGATCCCATTCTCTACGTGCACATTATAAACGAGGTCTTACAAGTGCATGGTAACAACCTTCCTTGAACTTATATTCTCTTCTGCCAACAATGCGTCTTTTAAATTCCAATTTTTAATTTTCTTACCTGCAGATTTAACGTATGTGTGCACTCCAAGTTAAGTCGTTAGTTAGTCGAGTAACACCTAGATTTATATTCAGTATAAACTACTTCTAGGTACTCTCCAACTAGTTTGCAAACAAATTCCGTTGATCTTTTAAAGAAATTTACCACCAAACATTCATTATCGAAACGCAACATAAGAAACAGCACAGTTTCAAATTGAGATCCAAACCGCAAAAGTGGTCCAAAGCAACGGGTGGTAGTAGAAGATCAGAATAGGGATGTGTAAGAGCTATCTCGGTACAGTTAAAATGCGACGATGATCTAGATTTCTATGTGAAACGATAAAGCAGGACTGGCAGGGTTAAAATTGGATTTCAGATGGAAAATGAGAATTCAGGAGTGAATTCCGTTAACCACTTCGAGCGTCGATTACAAGGAAAGTTGAGAAAGAAAAAGTGTTTCTGAAGGACATTGATGTATTAAGAAGAGGTAAAAATAGCAAAAGAGAAGCTCGTTTAGAGTCGTTATCCTAGTTAGAAGAATGAAAATTGAATGTTTTAGTAATCCTATCTCCTAACTATTTCCGCAATTTCATTCCTATCATTCCAGTAGTTACTTGGTCTTAGAATCGTCTATAATACCCATTTTTCTTCACTACTCCCTGCATACTCTCTCTTCAGTAACAATCTTCCTTATCCCTTCACTTCCTATTTCCCTTAAGAGTTTAAGGTATGTAGGAGGGTGTGAAAATACCAGATGGGACAGGTAAAGGATAAGGGAAAGGAAGGGTTAGGAAAAAAGGGAAATATAAAGACTTAGGAAAAGGGAAAAACATTCAGGAAAACCCTTCAAAAATACGTACTAATCCCAATACATTCTTGCCAAAAACTTAGTTCCAAACAAAAGGTAATTTAACTCGCTATAAAAGTTCTCGGGTAACCTAAAAAGGAGGTGATGAAAACAAAATACAGGTATTCGTGCGTGCATCTACATAATACCCCGCAAGCCGCCACAAGGCGTGTGGCGGGGGGTGTTAATTCACCACCCAAAAAAGGGAAAAAAGAAAAACCTTATTCAAAACCAACGCATGCATGCAAAACCAAATTCACAGTGGTGAATACATTATTAGAAACATCCTATCATTTTACACGCATGCAAATACATATCTACCTCATTTCATTTAACACGCAGGCAATTACGTATGCTATAATCCAACAAATACTGGCACCCTAGGATACAGTAAGAAATTCATCCAATACCGCAGGAGCACCAACACTACCAAGATATGTCATGGAAAAATGGAACGTAAGAAGGGGAAAATTCTATCCATCGGTGGTCATTCACTTATGGTTCCCATCTCTAACGTCACAGACGAAAAATGTGACACCCCGCTCTTGGCAGAAGACGGCATGAGACATCACCCCCGAGGAGAGAGACGAGGGATGCAAGTGCGGCAATCATAAGTGTATCTCTATTCCTGACAACGTCCCGGGTGGAAACACTAAGGCATAAATGGGTAAGCACTCATGGCAAAAAAAATTTTGGAACATGCAAGATACATTCTTCATAAATAGACTTGATCGTTGGTGACGCCCTAAACACGCCCGGCATCGGCTCTTGTGCAGGTTGTCGATTTGCCGTGAGAATAAATTTGTAATTCAGATGCATTTCAGAATTAACAGTTCTCAATGAGTGAAACTGGGAATAAATGTTTGCGTTACCTATTATCTGACACCATTAATGAGATTAATTATTGGTTTTGATAGTAGTCAGTGGATTAGGAAGTATCTGCATAGCAATTTGAACGAATATAATAAATATTGCATGAATGGTGTGATAAGTCTCCCCATTTCCAATTCCATTTTCGTAAATTTTTCGGCGAACGGGTCGAAATTGAAGAAATGAAGAAATCAGGCAATGCAGTAAACGCTTTTAACACTACATACTGCGACTCGACATTCTGTTTGCCACTCTTAATTGTGACCTCGGGTATTTTGAAGCATAGAATAATCCTGATAGTGCTCAGCTATACCAGAAGTTAACTCTCTCCAATTCCGAGATCAGTTTTTATGAAATACTCGAATGGAATACAGTCATCTAGCGTTATTTTCCTCTATGTTTTTATCCGCATTATTTCTATTGCATTAAATGCTCCTATTCTCTTCATAAACGTCAAGATGTTTTCGAAGAGCCGATACTTAGATGATGATTCGTTAGGCTATTTTACATAGTTTGCTATGCTTGTAGCGTCTCATGATCTTTTAGTCTCTACATAGTTAACTTATTCTTTATTCTGATGGAAATAAAATAGAACTATTGTACTCGTAAATTCAACGTAAGAGCAAGAGAGGTTCCTTTAACTTTTCCCCAAATCCAAGAACAATTCTGGAGATAATGAATTACAACTTATGTTTCCGTTTTACTTTCCTCAGTGTCTTTCTCACCTCATAATTTATTATTCACAAGCGTGTCATCGTTTAAGATATCCCTCTTTCTTTATAATCTTCTAATCACCTTCCCCATCTCTATCACAACTGTTTTATCTTGTACATTCTGCGTTCTTTGAACATTCATTTATGGAATAAATCCATTTCCTGTCTTGGTTGACATTATATTATTTCTTTTTCTCATTTAACTAGCTCTTGCTTAAACACACCTTTTTTCATGTGACTGAAGTTTCTGCATGTCCTGAACCTATCCTTTAACCTTTCACTTTTCTTTTCCCATTTTGTTTTCTCACCAGATTGAAAATTGATTTCTTGTATTAAAATGTCCTTCTTGAATCCTAACCGATCCTCTTCAGTTTTCGTCTTTGATCTGAATACATAATCATATTTTCTCTAATCCATGTTCTCCAAAATATGTTGGTGCCCATCGAACCTCCTATAAAATCTGCTGCTCTTTGTGACCTCCCTTTTACCTCTGCCTTTCCCCAGGAGGGGTCGTCTCCTCCCTGCTTTCTTTGCTGCTGAACGCCACATTTCACTCATCTTTTTTATGCTCACAAAGCCGCTAAATTTTACTTTCGTAATCTTATTCTCATTTAATACTGTTGAGATTTATGTGAAATATTTAATGATTGTTAGAATATTAGTCGAAATGGTACTCACTGAATAATATAAAAATGATGATGATAGTACACGTATGCTTTGATATGTAAAACTAAAGACATTAAAGGGTATCAGCAAACAAAATTTAAGAAACTACTTTCCAGTCGACTGTTGCGATATTTTTTTTACCATTAGGTCTGTACCTTTGCTCGACACTAACTCCACAATTTCTGCATAAGATTTTGAATTACTTTTATAATACATTTAAAATAGGTGGTATTAAAAACAGAAACATTTATCATAGTGGAAATGACTATTTTATTAACTTTTTATAGAAAATAATTAAAATTAGAGCTTGGAATAAAAAATAACACCGTATGATTATTTCCCAGGATATGTTCTCCCAACCTGAGGATACAGATTTGCCCATTGAAACACTACTTCAATCTTGGCATTTATATGGCGGCTTCCTTACATATGAAAGTGCATGAACCGCACGTCGAATGACATTCGCAGCCAACCATAATAGGTATGAATGTACTTTCGAATTCAGTAGTTTTAAGAAAATTTAAATAAGAAAGTTTATTGAGAGCAAGATAGGTATTCCATGACCCAAGAATCATTTATGCTCAGTTTACCTGAATTACAACTGATATTACTGCTTAATGAATCCTCATAATTTGAAAACTTATTATAAACATATTAAACGTAACACTAGTCAATCACGAATAGTAATCAATAGTACCAACAACATGTTCATTCACCATAGAGTTACCTCAATATTGAAAATAAATTAATTATTGGAAAGCATTGTAACCTTTCAAGAAGTATTATTTATTATTTTTTTGTATTTGCAGACAAGTTTTTATGTAGGTACAGTTATTATCGTGACAAGAAATTTGTCGTTTTTTTCAGACAATTGGCTTTATCCTAGCGGTGGAATAGACGCAAATGAAAATATTTTTGGGTTGAAAGTTTGCAATGAATATTTATAACTTGATATCTTGCCGGAACCTTGGTCATATTCATTTTCTTTTTGTCAACCATAATCTTGAATTATAGTATTTTTGGAAAACTGAATCCACGGAAATCCTGGAGAAAAATATAATCACATCGAAATAGTTATATCCAATTGATCGCCAGTTGAACATTTTTCTCTTCCGGAAAGATCTCGGTCATTGAAAATTCCGAATTATTTGCCGGGAGAAGGACCTCGCCGCAAGGGGTGGTGGAGCGTGACCCTTGCCCCACCATGGTGCGTTAAGTGGACTCGTCCAATTATACTCGGAAACTTCCTCTCATCCTCATTCCGATTAATTCTCTCCACGGATTTCACACAAAACGAGTGCGAATATGAGCTTTTGCTTTGTTGGGCTCCTTTCCTTCTTTTGTTTACCCCGCATTTTTCATCCCCCCCCCCGAGACCGGAACTTCATCTCCTCTCTCCGGTGGCCCCTCGCCCCCTCCCGGTAATTATCATTTTCATAGTTCCGGCTACAATTCCCCCGCGAGCTAACAACCCCGAGGTCGCCTTCCACTCCCCCGTCCTCGACCGCCCTCCCACCTCCGCTGGCCGCCGCCCCCTTTCGGTCACCCCTTCGTCGGTCACATTCCCTCCTCTCCCCCACACCGTTATCCCTCGCTCTGTATTGATACAAATCATTATTGTACTGTCAATTCTGCCTTCCAGGGGGATATCTTTACCATCCCAATTCGGCAATTTTCGCTGCCGAATTCCATTTTGTTAGTTCGGTCTCTATCTACATGGCTTTGCTAAAGTATGTTTGACAGGCAATGTTCCCTCTTTATGCATTCAGCGTTAAGAAATGAATTTTACTCAAGTTTTACATAAGCAATAATTCCTAAATTATATATAATTCAAACTATGTAGCATCATTTTTACTCAGGGTTTATACTGATTACGATGTATATTTTGTGTCTCTATCATACTTTTTTCATGGGCACTTAGTTAAGCTAAGAAAGTCAATTTTAAAATTGGCGTAATATTTAAACGTAATTATATCCTTTTGATCTATAAATAAAGTAAAGTCTCGGGTAATTTTTTTAACTTTTGAACTGATCCATATTCTATTAAATATCCTATTTACATTTACCAGAATTCGGTCCACGCTATGAATTAAATGAATTCATCTCAATACAATTTTCTCGACCCTTTGGGTATTCTTTCTATTAATCTGTTCGTCATCGGAGCCAAGTTAAATTTCTAGTTTCTGCGTAAAGAAAAATTTAGCCTACTAGAAAGTTGAGAAATTTTTGTTTGAGCATTTATTTCCTTGAATGGTAATGGAATCCCAGAGTAGAGGTTTCGGATCCATTATAGGAGTGGACGTGGAATCTACTCTGTTGCATACACGTTTTGCGGAGTTATACCTCCTAAACTACTAAATTACCCTGCTAATGTAATCGATACTTTCTTGTAAGTGAAAATATAAAGTATGGTGGTCGAAGGAAAAATGTGTAACCTTTCGATCCGACCATATACGTTTAAATGCCATATTTCGAGCAAAATTAATTGCAATAAACTCTTTTATGAAATATTTTTGAAGGGCGCAACATTCTTTCTTTTCAAATATGTACTAAAATTAGTTGTATTTCGCATTTTTTTCATTTTAATGCATTTGGCTGATTTTTTGCATTATTTTGTAAGTCCATACTAACAAGAAAGACTTGTACTTTTCCACAGATTTTTAAATAAAAATTAAAAAAATTCTTTCTTTTTAGTATGTGTATTTATGTATATTTTTTAATACATTTAATATGTATATTTTTAAATCTGTCGAATAGTACAAGTCTTTCTTTTTAGTATGGATATTAAATACTTCCCTGAAGCCTAAAACAATACAATATATTTTGTAAGTACTTAACTTCGTAATTACTATTTCATAAGTCGCCACTACCCTTTTGAAGATCGTGACTTGGTTCAACAGCAACCGAGAAAATAATTTGACTGATCGCATAATGAAAACGGATTACCATATCAAATCAATTGTTTTGTAATTTTGTTCGCTCATTTTCCATTCTAGGCGATGAATTTCATTATAAGACTCTAGTTGACTGTAGGAAACGAATACATGGAGCTACTAGTTGACCGTAGGCTTAAATACTACGTGAATTTGAGCTAAGTTATAAATCTTAGGATGCTAAAGATATATAACAGGCCCCTATGGGCCTCAGGCCCTCTAGACTTACTGGTTTTTCATATTTCCAACGTAAAATTAGGAAGATTAATTGCAGAACGGCTTTATATAAAATGGCGTTTTTTCCTCGTGCCAATTGAGATCAAAATCAGATCAGATAGAGACAGTAACCGAGTAGGGGTTAATTAGAATTGACGTTTTATCTATTTCATCCATATCCTACATGTTATCTTTTTAAACTTAATAAACACTTATTTTAAACAGATATACAAAACAATTTGAATATGAGTATCCTGTTATTGAGTATTGTAGCACGTAGGTACTTTGTTTCGTGTGATTAGCATTTTTCGAGTGCATGATAAAACTAATAATTGTGTAGAGGTGACATGATTGGGATTGTGCCAGTATAGCTGTTGACCCAACTTTCTCCGTCACACGCCCTTGCGGCGGCTTGCCGTGCTGTTTGTGTAACTCGGTTTCGCGTAAGATGGAAATGGTAAATAGAAAGGATCATAAAACTTTTTAGCTGAATGATGACTGATTGCAAATTGAAAGTATCACCCAGCAAATTTCAGTGGATTGCACGATTCATTTTTAATGACCACAGTGACTCGGAAATGGTATAACTACTACTGATGTACGTGGAAACAGTTGAATACATTATCGGTTAGCTCCGGAAGCCACTGCAATTTTTTTCCAAGATAAAATATTGTCAATAAAAAATATGCAACGATAAATAACTTTAATTTTTAATCAAATTGAGTGCAGGTAGACACAATGCTCAGGGGAAACCTTGGTAAAACCAGGTGGTTTTTATACTTTGACATGAAAATTTAATGACGCATTAAGAAAAACTGAAATTCACAACATTTAAAGAGAAAAGTAAATAAATATTAAATTCACAGAAGTACTGAAGTGTGAAAGAGCATCCATCCAAAGGGCACACCCAAGGTATAGGTCAAGTACATACCTTTACTTAGGATTATTACTTTCGTAATTGATTTTGGTCAATGCATAATTTATGTTTTCCCATTCGAAAAATTAATACGTACATTGTCGCTTATATAATTGGACATTTATGATTACGGTGACACACTCTCAGAGAATGCCTATCTCCTTTAGAAGTATGATATTGTCACCATCCCTTCCATAGAGATTCCATTGTCACCAGTCGCCGTCTTTTCCATAGAAATTCCATAGGGATTGGCTCGACCCTTCCATAGATCATGCCGATTTCTGATCAAGTACTTATTTTTGACTCGCTAAAAGTTGTTCACTTGAATTAGGAAAAGTAAAGAAAATTAACCGGGCGCATTCTCTGAGGGTCGAGGAAAAAATGGAGGGGAACATATTTGACGATGATGTGCACCTGGGCGATCAATAATACATATACTCACTGTTATACTCTTTCCTAGGACGTAGTTTGCCCCACGGTGGTGTGTCCTCTTCTAAGAGCCACTCCACACCCACTCTTCCTTCCTGCGTCCTATTACTTAATTATATTTTAATCCTTTCCAATTATATAAAGCATTAATTAATATAGTATCCTAATTGTGCCTTCAAGCGTAGCTCGTTTTGTCTCTCAGGGTGTTATTGGAAAGAACACCTTCATTGGACTTATCCACCATTCTTCTTATTTTTTGGTAATCCACACAATTAAAAGTACATATATATGCTTCTTTCATCTTTGGAGCAAATGAAAGAAGTATTTAATAACGCATATTCCAAATCATTCCAACAACTTTTCTTCCATTACATATTAATTGGATTAGCGTCTAAAATCCCAGGAATGTTCCATTAGCATTGATACCTGCGTTTAAATTCTCAGAAATATTTATTATTATAATATTAAATTAGATTATTATTGGTACCATGGGCTAAAAGTACAAATACTTCTATGGTGGCTCTCCAAAACTATCCTCTACCTCTTTGTTTCCTCATTGTTCCTCTCACCGGCAGTTTGTAAAACCTACTTCCGATAGTTAACCTTGGCCTTCCGCTCTCATGCTCCACCGCCATGTTACCTTCATTTACCTTTTTGATCTTCATTAAACTGTTGAGCTTCGGGACGTATCCAGCCAACGTCTCACTTCACTTCACTCACCCTTCGATGTGTTTCTTGAATTTTTTCTCTAAATCTTCTCCTTTTTGTTGTAGTCACTCTGCCATGCTATAGCCATGATTGTGAACAATCAACTATCTTCTGATGCTCTTTTCGTCCAAGTCTCAAAACCGAATAAAACTAGATATCGCATAACGTATCTCTGGTCAACTTGCTAACGTGTGTATAGTTTGCTACTATGTATGCTATACTTAGGCTATATATATATACTATATTATGCTACCTCCTCGTTCACAAGTAATCCACCGGCATAAACGGCAAAACTCTCCCACTTGTACCGGTGTATATTTTCCTAATCTTACTTGGATATTTTATAATCTACTTCGTTTTCAGAAAACTATCGTAGCTTTAATGCTGTATTTTTTAAAGTTTTACTGTTTCATTCCCTTATCCCCATAATCTGTTGTATCCTTAAGGTTTTATTTCTTCCCTGCCATAAAAGCCAGCCTAATTTGTTTTTATTTTGTTTTCCTAAACCATATCTCTCATAAATATTTTCTTATAAATTGCGTTGAAGACTTTCTGTCGGAGTTGTAACAGAGGGTAGTCCTTGACGGCGCTAGTTCTGACAGCGTACCTCGCCTGAGATTGTACTTCGGGGAAGTTTAATCAGGCCGTTGCTTTTCTTGACTTTTATTGACGATTAGCGGCGAAGTGAAAAGTAAGACTGGGATGTTCGCGGATGATACGGTGAATTATCGGGAGATATCTGGAGTTGAAGTTTGATTGACACTAGCGAAGGATCTAGATATTATTTCGGAATGGTAAAGTACAAAATGGGGATTGTCATTAAACCATGATAAATATTTGCTGTAAATTTTTCTAAAATCTGAACGGAATTTGTTTACTCGCTGGAATTTACCTAGAAGTAGTTGATACGGTAAAATACCTAGGTGTTACTTTAACTAAAGCCTTAGCTTGGGGCACTCGCATACGTTAAATCTGCGGACAATGAAACAATTAATTGGGATTTATTTGTAAACGAGACCCAGGTGCTGGTGAATCTTCACTCGAAAGTTGCCATTTAGCATTACCACGGTCGCTCCTAGTTGACTTCTATCGAGGGATAAGAGTTTACTGATAAATCCAAGCCCCAGAAAGTAAGCATTGGTTTGCCTTATCCTCTTGTGATATGCCCAATCTAAGATTACTGGGCTACAGGTCCACGCTCCAACATTCAATGTGAAGGAATAGGGGATATGATTGGCTCCGATCCAATTGGTTCTTGGCTTGTTCATTCTTTCGCAAACTTGTCCATTATCACAGTTTTGTTTATACCTTTCTGATCTGATACCCGGAAAAGTTCTGCTTCTCTCCGTCTTGCTATGCTGTTCATATTATCTCTGTTCACCAATAGTAGACGCGATGGACATCGCGGGAGTTGAGGGCTTTAGCTTGCCATTCATCTGCCTCCCTAAGGGAGTGGACAGCTTATAACTGGGTTTATTGTCATGTACCATATGTATTGCTCTATTATTAATCGTGGTGCCATACCCATATGCATATTATATTTTGACTCCTTGATATAATTGTGTTTCGTCTCTCATGCTTAATTGTTTTCACGTGAGACAAAGCATTTTAAAATAGGTAGAAAGCACCGAAGTTCGGTTCTGCATTATTTGCGCAGTTTATTTGTTTTGAGTCTTCAAATACATTTGAATGTTAACGCACATAAACCACGATAAGGATAAACTTCACTCATATTGGCCAGATGTGATTTTTAATTTGAAATATCTATTCAGTCACAGCAAAGATATGGCATCTAGCCAATTGCAAAAATATTCTATAAATTACAAATACTAACTTGTTTGCAATTTCCCACTCACGCTATACCATCGAAATCGAAGGATATTGGATATTCAAAAGAATATTGTCTTATAAGGGTGGTGGCATTCTAACACCCCCCGCCACACGCCCTCGCGGCGGATTGCGGGGTATTATGTAGATGTAGATGATATTGAAATTCAAATCTTTGAAACATTTTTTGAAGAAAAGAAGGCAGCTCTCCCGCTAAACGGCGATTGCAAAGAGATCTGGCGCGCGGAGGAACCTTCCGATATCTCAGATAATATATCTGGTCCATAAAGGGATGCATCAGTTTAGGTTCGATTCCTCCTCCATTTCCACGCACCGATGCATGTGGAAATGCATCCTCGGTCGAGACCATTAGGTTTGCTGGAGAGCGAGCGGCGAGGTCGGAGGGAGAGTGGAGCGAAGGGTGGATGGTATTCAAGGGTGGATGACGACATCATCATTTTCAGGGAACAATGCCCCTGGAGATGGAAGTGAATTAAATTTCTCATTAATGGCACATTTAAGACCAGTGTCGAGCCTAAATGAGTGAGAAAAGTGCCGGGAGAACTATGGAGGCCATTTAGAGGATTCATCACTCCTACGTAGTTCATGTCAAAGTGAATTTTTGAAAAATGCCAAACGCCAGGTATTTGGGACTCATGGTGCACTGCGCCACTTTTCCCTCGGGTGAGTGCGCAAATGGACCGGGCAGCCATGAGATATTAACGCCATTCCAGAGTGGTCTACCTAATGACCCAGGGTCAAATTAAGAGATGGCATTTTAGTCAATAGTCGTAATTAAATTCTGCTGCACATAGTAACACAAATGTGAAGAGAGATACGCATCGGTGTATCGGTGATATCTACTCGCCCGTTACACGCCCTTGCGGTGGCTTTCGGGGCATTATGTAGATGTAGAAGTAAAGGAATGATATTTGAGGAAATGACCATATATGATTTGAACTTGAGGTTTTCAGGGAATAGGCGATGAAGCCTTGCATAACTCATTATTGAAATTTGAAAAATATTTTCTGCTATGAACTAGGAAAATCAATTACTAAGTATTTTTAATGCATTCGTAAAAATATGTAAATTCTTTATAAATCAAGATTTAAGATTTTAAAGATTTAAGTAAGTTAAAAAAGTTTTTGCATGGATGTATATGTATGCCTCTGTAGGTGTAGATAGGCATGAATTTGTTGGTTTTGCATGTGGTTTTGTTTTCTTTTACAGGTGGTGATATAACACCCTCCCGCCACATGTCTTTGTGGCGGCTTATGGGAGCATAATGTATGTGTCGATAATATTACCCAACATATCATAAATATCCGGAAAACTGAGAGGATTTATCATCTCAGGCAAAATTAGATGAAGGTAAAATAAATGCAGAGTCATCATTTTCAGGACGGAATTCAATCATTACCGTTTAATAAACGATGGTGTTTGAATATTTTACTAATACGATAACATGAACTGCCCGCACAGACAGATGTTATCGTGTAAGGAGGCAATGATAAAAATGATGATTTAATGTTACACGTAAACATAAAAAGGATACGTATTAGTAATGAATTTTGGTATGGTTCTTGATAGTTATCATTAGAAGATTTTGTTAACCATATTAACTCATGGCAAAGAGATTTGTCCAATACAAATTTTTAATGTTAGATTTTAATTGTTTTTCCTCAAAGTAGTTGAGGCATTGTTTTTCCTATACATTTATTAATTAAAATTGCCAATTTTAATTAATCATGATATTCCACCATATCACGCCTGAAACGTCTCTTTTTACTATGCACGTAGCTTATATTAAATTGTCTACATATATTTTCTTAGAGTTTGTTAGGTAATTGGCAAAGCTCAACACTTATTTATGCTAACAGTAATTGTCATGAACACCTTTTTTATATTGAGTTCATCGTTAGTGGATTGAAATGTTTTTCCGTGGTCAGTAATATGAGGGATATCGGTAATAAATAACAATTTTGGTTTGGTCAGAATTTCAAACCAATATTACGCTCCTTTCACATTTCACATACATTCATTTGATTGATTATTTCCAAACTATTATTAAAAAGTTATATTAATATGCGTCCTTAAAGTGATTTGCAAACCGTAGCCGTGGTTCACATTGGCTCATTTTCTTAAGACGTGTTCCGTGTTTCACTTCTAACTCATAATCCGAAATATAAAAACTAATCACTTTTTGAAACTACCCGGCATTAAGGCACCAATGCATTTCAAAGGAGTTTTGTTTCCTTGAAGACATCTTGGTTTTAAAAGATGATAAAAAACGGAATGAATTTCTTCAATTTTTCGATAAAGTTTAATTATTTAACCATGACGGAACAAATACGTCGATAAATACAACTTCAAAGTCTTCACTTTTGTATTCATTGATAGTTTATTTTTGTTAAATTTGGTATTGCATCATTTTCAAATATGTCACGTGACTTATTGAATCCGTTGAATATTTTCAAAGAGACAAAGTCTCTTTGAAAATATTCAACGGATAATGATTGAAAATAAAGATAAATGCAGCGTATATTGTACGTGCGTTGATTATGCCGGTAATTAATTAATATGTTATCAAAGCCTTCTTCGAAAGAAAATTTTCAATGAAACTATTGCATAAAGAAAGGAGTTTCACCGCATTGCAATTCCGTATTAAGTTCTTTACTGTCGTGGAGGAATGACTTTCTTGAAGAGGCAAATATTTTCCGGCTAATTAACTTTGGGTGCTTCACGCAAAGAAAGTTTCATAGCGATATTCAAGATAACGACAACGGAGAATAATTTGAGTGGAAGTTGCTTTTCTCCTCATTTCGTCCCCGTTACGCCATTTGAATTACTTTTCTGAGGAAACCGTTTAAAAGACCCGTTTTATATTCTAATCCTCTCATTCTTTCCGTCTCTTCAAACTTGCGCTCCCCCGCCAAGAATATTCTCGTGCCCTTCCCTGAATCTCGCCGTCCCTGATTGTACCCCTCCTTCTCCTCCTTTCATTACTACCTCGAACCCTTGACTGCATACAGGGTGGGAACCGCGGAGAGGGAGAAGCGGAGGACCTCTTTAAGGAATCCAAGCGCCATTCGAAAGAACCACCAAATGACATCATTTCGTCCGACATTATACCCAGTTTTTTCCCCGACGACACACCTAAACCCCAGTCACCATATTTCTCTTTATTTAATAAATGAATGCGGTAGAGAGTTTGAAAGAGAAATTTTAATGACAAATATGCAAAAACATCTACATCTACATACTGCCCGGCAAGTCGCCGCAAGGGTGTTTAGTGGGGGATGTTAAGTCACAGTCTGTAAAAGAGAATAAAACCAAATTCAAAACCAGACTATTTCATACTAATCTGCATCCACAAAAGCGCATTTATTCCTGAAAAAACCATTTTAACTTACATATTTAGAAATACAATTACTAGAAACTAACATACACATACACCTACCAATAAATCTTTTGTCTGCGAACTTTTAATCTCGTCCTGGCTTGTTTATTGAATATCTTTACAGTTTTTTGGTTTCTTTCTTTTATGATTCCTGAGTGTTCGGGGAAGGAATGAGTATTTGTATCTATCGGTACCGGAATCGATCTTCCCTATTTTATCATTTTGTCTGATCCACCTAAATAACGTGGTACTATAATAATTCCTTTTGGGTCATTGTTAAACTCGTTTGTTCTGAACCTTTCTAAAAGTCTAAGTCATGCTTGTTTCTCTCCTCTTCTCATCTCCAGTTCTCCTCACTTCTCTAGAGGCTCCCAGCCTAATTCCCTTGAAAGGTCCATCTTACTCGTTTTCTTATCCCAAGAATTTTTGACGAATCTGGCGGATTTTCTCTTAGCTTCACCTAATTATTTTAGCAACACATCCTCTCAAGGATGCAAAATACTTACAGCGTATTCCAATTGTGGCCTATTTAGAGTAAAATAACACCTTTCATTAACTTTCTCATTACAATTCCCCGCCACCTATTTAATGAAGACAAGTTTCTTTTAAGTGGATTCGCATATTGTCCTGATATGTGCTCCCCAAGAAAGACGTGCTGTTAGTACTACCCCCATATATTTAACTTGATCGGCCGTGGTTAGCACTTAACCATGTATTTCATAATTAATGTTCTGTTTACCAGTTACTTTGTTCCAATGTTTCAAAACTATGACAGTCACGCCCCCAGAGGCTAATTTATTCATGCAAAAATCATTTTGACTTGCATATATAGAAATACATATACTAGCAATTAACATACTCATGAACGTACGTATCTACCTTATGTCTACGCCGCATTTAATCTTATCCTGACTTATGTGTCGAATTCCTTAACTATTTCCATAATGACCTTGATTTCTTACCATTGTGATTCCTATTTGTCCAAGGACGAATATTTGTATCCAGCTGTACTGGAGTTTATCTCCATTATCTTATCTTTGTGGTCTAACATGCCTAAAAAGTAAAACCTAACAAGGAATTCATAATATCAGGTAGGTTTTTAGATGACCAAGTTCTAATTTATTAGTAAACAAAACAGTTGAAACCATTGCTAAGTCAATTGAAAATTCAGTGCGATAGATATGGAAAGAGAACCGGTATAATTAGAACAAATTTTATACAGTGTTCAAGAAAGAGAAAACTGTCAAACACGAAATGGGACGTCAAGAAATACAGCAGGTGGAACAGTTTACGTATGTCGGGTGTGTTTTGGACCATAATGGTCAAAGTAGTACGGACAAAAGAAGAAGAATAGCACTAGGCAAAGAGGCTTTCACAAGGTGGCAGGAATTGATGACATGAAAGTTGAGTAAGGTTGTTAAGTAATGGCTTGTCAAAACTTTCGTATGGAGCGTAGTTATGCTGAAACTTGGTCACTTAAGGAGGATAATAGACGTAGATTGGAGGTTTTTGAAATGTAAATGTGGAGAAGGATGGACAAGGTGAAGTGGAAAGAAGGAAAACAAAATAAGGAAGTGTTAGGTATTAGTGGGGAGGAGATGAGATTGTTGGGAAAAATCATAAGTAGGCAGGAAATATGGATGGACAGCATATTGATCCGCAGTAGGATGAGGAAGACTGCGATAGGAGGGAAAATATTAGGCAAATGAAGAAAGAGGAAGAATAGGATGGGATGAAGAGAGGAAAGAAGTGTACAGAGATGAAGAGGGGTCTGTTGTAGAGTAGGGTGTTGTAATGTTTTTTTAGGAGTCACAAAATATTTATTTTGTAGTTGCGTCCATCCAAAACCTACCTTAACCGGTAAATAATATAATTATATACGAGGGTAATCCGAAAGTATACGTATACTTTCTACATATGCTACGAATACGTAGTATATATACGAGGGCAATCGAGAAGTAGTGGGGATAGTGCAGCCATATTGGCATCGGCGCACGCAGTAGATCAGTACGCCTCTAACTGTGCTAATTCACTCTATCAAACACCTTTTCGAAAAACTACGAAACCGGCAAATTGGTCCTGATTGTATTCTATATTCCTCTCTATTAGTGACCTCATTACTACAATGGCATCACGCGTACCTCTCCCTTTCCTAAACCCAAACTGATCATCCCATAAGTAATCATTTTCCCTGCTCTCCATCCTATATGTATTAATGTGTGTGTATGTTTTTAAAGTAAGTTCATGGAGTCGTTTCAGGAGATTTTTCCCATTTTAACATATTAATATATGTGAGAAATTTATCCTTTAAAAAGCCCAGAGTTCTTAGGCGATCGATAAATATAATTTGATATCAAAATTTTCTCCGTTGGATGCCATTGAAATTTTTTCAAAATGTAAGAACAGCAATAAATTGTGAAGGAGAAATCTGCGATTACATCACATATACATTTAATTTATAATTAATTGAAGGCACATTATTTTATCCAATATAAATTTTTTTAAATTAGTATTTTGTACGAAATGTACCAATTTTTGCAAATTCAGGCTGACTTCCGTCTACCGCCATTATGTCGTGAATTTCGGTGCACGAAGAAAATAATCTAATTAAGGAACAAAAACGTCTTTTCATGAAAGCTATGTCTAGGCTACTTTTGAAAACCTCTAAAAGGAAACGGCCCGATATTTCCCACAGCAGGATTTTGGTGCCTTTTTGAATATTACTTCTTCCCGGAGAGAATTCCTTGAATTTTTGAAAGCATTTTTGATGCTGGTATAATTGAATTTCATCGTAATGAAATTACTTCATGCATTCAGGTATGGAAAATATTTGTATGCCTTTCTTTTATCGAAAAAATTAAAGTTTTAACTGCTACTCTGATGACGTCTCGTTACATTGATGCTCTAAGAAGTAAAGTTTAGACGCAAATGAAATCGGAAAAATACTTCAGGAGCACATGAAATTAAATTCCATCTGAATAGATTGTTTCATACCAAAATATCCAGTGATTAAGAATTATAGCGCGATTGCTTTTGAGTCATGTAAGAAACAGGAAAAACTAAATATTTTAGACAGGGAAAAATATCGTTTTTTTAACGGCTTACTTGCCAATTGTCTTTTTATAGCTCTAAAATATATTGAGCATTTATAGTCATAAAAGTGTGTGTATATATATATATATATATATATATATATATATATATATATATATATATATATATATAGGGAAAAACCATGTTCAAAAAACCTAAGGGTGGAAACAAGAAAGCAATTCGTCAAGACTTTCGTGTGGACCATGGCGCTCTATGTTTCCAAGACTTGGAATATCGGAAAAGTGGACCATCGAAGAATAGAAGCCTTTGAAACATGGTGCTGGAGGAGAATGATGAAGGTTAAATGGACAGACAAAATAAGGAACAAAGAAGTATATAGAAGAACAGAAGAGGATAGAACTATGTGGAGAACTCTATGGCAAAGAAGAAATAGATATATTGGACACACATTGAGGCACAATGGATTGATTAGGAATATAGTATAATAGAAAGAAAAATAGAAGGGAAGATTCCAAGAGGAAGACCAAGAGACATGCACATAGGACAAATTAAGAATGGCGTAAAACGGAGAAGGTTTCAGGGATTGAGGGAATTTACATTGAATAGAGAAGAACGAAGGGCTGCAGTTGCAACCAATCCTAGGATTGAAGTGCTGATTATGATAGGGAAAAGGGATATAAAACACATTAAAAAGATAAAACAAGTTTGTTGAGGGAAATAGGTGAGGATTTCAAAATGATGAAAGTTTCATTTTCCGGAAAATGGACCTCGGATTTTGACTGGCCAGAGCCGATGTGCAGAAAATCATTGATCTGCCTCTATGATGAGATGCCTCTACATCTTGAATGAGGTACACCCTTTGGGGACTTGGTTCTCCGAAAAAGAGCAATTGGTCAACTGATTCGCCGTCCAGGGGGAAAGTGACCCCAGACGAAAAGACTTAACGAGAATGAGAGGGAGTTGATGTTTGGGGTTTAGTTTCCTGTCTATGAGGCGAATAAATGCACACTACGTGAACAAACAACTCTTTCATTCCCTATTATTCTTGAATATTCATTTGGTAACTAAATTGATGGCCATTAAATGATGTTGCAGATGGAGAAGAGTGAAAGTGCTTGTTTTGATAAATACATTTTTAGATGTCCTTCGTGGGTGTCCTGAAATTAGTTAGATTCACGAGGAAAATGAATTTCCTTTCAGCAAAGATTTCACTTTTGGCGTCTGTCTGGTCAAATAAATGGTGTCATGTAATATAGTTTTGGTAGTGAATGCTCAAATAGTAAATTTAAATTATAATGAATAGTTGCTAGCTTTCAAATATTTATAACTGATGCTTTGCTGAAAATACACACCGGGATTAGTCATCGCTTAGATATTAATTTTTAAAAATGGAAATTGAATAGGGGAAGAATTCATATGGAACTGAAAGTAATGAAATGTGGTGCGTGTCTCGGTCTCGTGAATATCTCTGTCTATATAGTGTATTTGTGTTATGGTGGAGCAGTATGTCATATATCTGTGCAAGAGTGATTTTAGTTTCCTTTTTTAGATTATTTTCCTTTTTTTGTAAAATAGAAGAAAGGAAGTCACAAACTTTATTTAACATTCTTTGGTACATTGGACTTCCTGCATCTGTGGTGTTGGGTACCTCTTTATATTGTTTAATGAAGCGCATGATTTTTCACGGGTCATTGGCGTAAAACTTGAGCTAGTAATACGTCAGGGCTACACTAGCACTATGTGATTGAGCAAGAGGGAGAATGGATGTTGAGGAGGAATCGAACCAGGTGTTGATAAATCCACCCTCGTCGAGGAATGAATGCTCTGTCGTGGCTTCATTTTCGCCAAATTCTTGTGGCACTGAAGTGATAATGTTCGGGACAATCTCCTATAACCTTTTTATGCCAAATAACTTTCTAGTATCACGATAATATTTCATTACTCTGACTTATTCTTGTAAAATTCTTTCCTTTTGATTAAAATAAAATGAAACTAAGACTTAAGTCCTACATGAACCATCTATCATTAATGTCATAGTAGAGCCATTTTTCATATAAACATCCGGTAATCACGAACTTCTGAAGTATAATGGAAGAAAAGATGAGGGCCGGACTCCGTAGTTCACAGCGGCTCCGTTCCAATTAATCCAGTTAGCGTCATTTTTGTTGGGATTCCGTGGCTGAATGTAAGGGGATAGTGATATCTTTCAGCCTCATTTGGATTAAAAGCCTTATAGTGGAAATGAAGAGCGCCATAGGACGAGGGAAGTGTTTATGCGGGAAACCGAAGAGGGTTGCCATGAAGACTGCACTGCGGTGACGGAGTGGCTCTCCTTCGCCCCTCTTTCTCCCGGAGACGGAAGGGCCCGGAAAAGGGTGGGCGGAACCGAAGAGAGACGCCAACGGTGGCGCCACGGTTTTGAGAAGCTGACACTTCTAAAGTTTAAATGCTTAGGGAGACATGAATCTCGGTGTTGTAGCTGACAGACTTCTACGATACAATAAGGAATTAAGATGACAATATCACAGTCTGTTCAACACAAATGTGAATACCCTATTTGCAAAATTTACGGAGAAATTCGGACGCACTGGAGGACGTAATTACCAAATTACGATTCTCCACTTCTTAAGATTAATACTACATAAGTGTCCATGATTTTCTGGGATATTCTGGTAGAGATAGAGATGGGATCGACCACACCTTAAACAGACTGTGCCAATGTCACATGTGTTCCAACTCTGCAGCTGAATATGGCGGCCCGCTCCACGCCCCGTTCGGCCGACCCTCTCTCTCCCTCGCCTATTCTCCGCCCAGCCTCCGCTCCCCGCCAGGGGGTATTTATTAAAAAATCCACGCCCTTGATTCTCAGCTTGACCATCTTACTCTAATTTGCTCCATCTTTGCCCTCCCGCAGTCGCCGTGAAGCCTGTCTCCGCAAGAGGACTGACTCGCTCCCTTCCTCTTCGTTAACTTGCTCCTAAACGCTTGGCACCCGAGCTGCCTCAAGTTACCGTGAACAAACGAGAGTTTTCTCCCTGAAGTTTTCAGCCGGCTGTCATGTACTGTATGGTTGCCAACCCCAAAAGGCTTCTTCAAGGGTAATATCCAGTCCGTGGGAAGGACATTCTGAGAGGTCTCCTTGAAGAAGGAATAAAAATTTAGGCCAAATGCGTAAAAAACCAATATGTATCTATCACATAGGTTTAGGCCTCGTACCTAACCATGACTAAATATGTTGGCAGGAGATATTTCATTAGTGCAAGAGTACTCCACGATCCACTGAAGGAATGTCGATTGTTGATTGGTGACATGTTGATTTTTAAATAGCAGTGAAAAAATATCTTCTTCCGAGAGATAATGGTCCTGCTTATAACTTATGAGCTAAAAGTTGATAGCATGAGATTTAGCGGATTATATTTCAAGGTAGCCTTTAGTTTTTGCATAATCTGCATCGTTTATTAGTGATACACGTAGTCAGTGTAACTGATCAAGAACGACCCGTTGTAAGGGCGAAAAGGAAAAAAAATGTAATGTTTTCCATGAAACAGTTAATTTATTGCTATTCATATATAATACACAATTGTAGTTTATTATCCATCATATATGATATACAAAGAATTAAGGCAACCAATAAACCGAACAATTACAGACAATCTTTATCATATACCATAGTGATATAATCTTCGTAATATACATTAGTAGCATACATTAAAAATTTATACATGGAATACTCATTCTGGTCCTGCTAAGCCAGGTCTGTTCTTGCTTGACAGCAGGCGCTGCGTAAACAAAAATGTGAACTTAAAATGTTGCAATTATAATGCTACATATATTTTGTCACGTTTTGTTCCGATGCCTAATCCATTCTGTGTAATAGCAAGTCTTTTATTCTCCTTTTCACAGCGTTTACTGACCGTAATACAGTATTCTTAAATCTTTAGGTATTTCAGTAAAATTGTCGCTTAACAGCAACTCCTTTTTATTTGAAGTAGGCATTTTATATTTGTCATCAAAGTAGCTTCCAATTATGATGGCATATCTATTCAGCCTGTCTACTGGAAGAATTCCTCATTTTTGAAAGATAATTCTTCCATCTAGAATATTTTTATTTTTTTATCTAGCCTCAGACATTTTCTCTAGGATTTTTTGCTCTTTATTTTTTAATTTATTAAATTTTGTAGAATCGGTGTATCCCCAGATGGTTATACAATATTTTAAAATACTAAATGATGCTATTAATGGTAAAAAAATGAGTGAAAAATATTCTGATAAATGTAAAAAAGGGAAAAAGAAACTTTTCATTTTTTTTAGCTGTACGTTGAAAGGAACTGAGAAAATGAAAATTTTATGCGTAAAGAGTATTATTGGGTTATCAAGAAGGAGTGAGGAAAAGATATGCGCCATAGACGAAATTAATATAGGTAAAAATAATATTCATAGCATTAGGAATGATTCATATCGTTTCTTATTTATGATCACTTAATAAGTTATCTTTATATTCTCACCCAAATATATTGAACTACTACCAAACTTGACACATGACGACATCATCTGGTATGCTGGCGCCTATGCGGTCAAACCGTTAGTAATGTTATAGAAGTTTGTGAAAAAATAGTTTAATTATTCAGTGAATTCTTTGTTCATCCTTCTAACTCTGGGCTTATATTCTAGCATTACCTTCTCTCATCTAGCTTTTTAATCATCTCATCCGCAATCCATGGTTTCCCTGAACTTTTCCCATCAAAAGTTCCTACATTTCGTTTGCGGCCCTCGATTGATTGATATATTATTATATTTCCTCTAGGGTAACCAACTCTATTTCCTCAAACATATATATTTAACTGATCGCACACCCAATCGACTTCTTCCTTTCTATCATTGCTTGGTTTTATGTGTACCTGAACCATGACCATGTTCTTCGCTTCTGCATTTACTTCTACTGATAATATTTTATCAGTCACTTGGTTTTTTCACTGTGCTTCTTCCTACCTACTATATTCATTCCTTGGCTGCGTAGGTTTTCGCGGCGGTGGCTCGAAGAATTCTGCATTCTCGGGTTTCACCACGTTGTTGTTTAAAGATGACAACAGTTTCGCTGAAGTTGCATTCGGCGTCTTCAGGTCGAACTATATATACATATATATTTACATAGACGCTCTGGAAAAACGTTTTTTAAATATTTCCCTTTAAATATCTGATTGTGGTCTTCTTTATCATCTTAAATCCGATCTGACTTCTCCATTGTACCAGCCAGGTTCCTTATTGCAGCATTTAAGTTTGAATGAAATGTGCGTCTTTATTCCTACATTTTAAAAATATTTCCACGTGTTGTCTGTATCCGCTGTCAGGGTTTTTCTCTTGAAATCTGGTCATTCATTTTGAAATATTCTCGTAATGTGTTGAAATTAGCCTAGTTGAATTAGTGTCATTACGCTTTTTTTCTACTTTCACGAATTCAGTTTTTAATTCTACAGGATTTTATGTGTGTTCATTGATACCGTCAACTATTTCAATATTTGTAATTATTCCAGGCATAGAAGTCGCGAAGATATCAAGTATGCCGTGTTTATTATTTGACAATTTGCTCTATAGAGTGTTTTGCGAATACATGAAGGATTTCTTGGAATGTATCTCTGTTGTAGGCTTATTTTTCTATGCAGTACGATACCCAATCAATTTACGGTAGATTTATGTCACCAACGATTGCTCTATACAGGCATGCATAACTCCATTTATTCCCGATAGCTTTCCGTCTTACCAAGAACACCCCCAACATATTTATATTTCCTCTTTCCTTCTTCTCGCTTTTTATTTTCTAATTTTCTTGCTCTCAACATCGTCCTAAAATGCCCTGTCTCTAATCTAACTAACTCGGTCTCATTCTATTTCTTCTTTGCTGCTACTTTTGTTTTCAGATTTTATTATAAAATTTTGTTTCCCAATAAATGAAAAATAATTTTAAAAAGGAATTAATAGGTTAAAGAAACGAAAAAGCAAATAATTATAGGATAATTTAAATAAATTAATGATACTTATCTGGAAGATCAATTGCTCGCGGTAATGCTGCACCACTCGCTCGAAATATGATGGATTAGCTCTATATTTATAATGTTGTATCACTTAATTATTATTGAGGGAAAAATCCACCAAAATAAGTTGGTTTTTTCATCTTGAAGCATAATTTAAATATCTTTCAAAAAGTTGACACCTTGGAAGTTAAAACACGGTGACTGAAGCAGCAGCTGATTTATTAGATGTTTTCAGGGCTAACATTGCGGAAATCCATTACCATTGAAGTAAAAAATACCGATGTAACTTTCCACTAAATTTCTTTTCGGTACTTTTGTGAGTACCGAATAAAAAATAAAAAAATAGTTGAAAGATACACTGGTATTTTTTACTTTAGCGGCTGATTGTATATTAAGAGTAGTCTTTAGAAGTAACAGCTAAATTTTTCTTGCACTTTAATGAAAGCGTTTCGCTGGCTATATAATGCTAGGTAACTTATTCGACATCATATTGTTTTAATTTTTAGCTCTAATATTATGCCATATAAAACAATTATTTGCCTATGCGGTGACGGCAAAGATGGTTTATACGTGTCCGTATACCCGTATGTCTCCTATACTCGTATCATAGTGCGACGATATAGAGTAAAATCCTCAAAAATCTGAAAAACTATTAAAATTTCTAAATTACAGCCGTTTTTACTTAACGAGCACTTATAACTGTGGGTAAGTGTCCGCCTCGATATGATTATCGTCAATGTTTCAAAGTCTCGGAATACTATGGACACAGAGCCGAAATTACTATTTCTATGAATAACTTGGCGCTTTAATTTACCATTTAATTGGGTTTCATCGAAGGGATGCTTAATCCTCAGAAGTCAGAATAGCGCGACCTTGCAGTGTAGTCCACTCCCGACGGCAGTCGCAGCAGCAGTGGGCTTTCCCACGCGGTCATTCCCCGGCAAGCATCACGACGACGGTGCGCACGGTGCACTTGACTTGGTGGGCTGGGGTGGGAATTGGAAACCCACGCCGCACCCAACCGCTCTCACGATTATGGAACCTGAAAGGGACCTGAGGGCTGCACAATCGCCACAGCAGCAATTGACTTTGTGGTGCGCTTTTGTTCAAGCATGGTCAAGGAATCTCGAGCACTGCACGGTCTCATGTTCACACGATCGACAAATGACAATGTTTTACCCGTCGTGATTGGTGAAGGTTACCCGAAATGTTCTGGTGTCCGAGGTACTCATGGAAATTAGGTTAATCCGTGTTACCATCGCTTGAATGTAACCTGAATCACACCATTCAGTTTTACAGGCAACCGGATTGAGGTCCGGTTGCCTTAGAAAAAGCTGAGCATGTATCCATTGTATTGCGAGTGTCTGGTATTTAAAAAACTCTGCATCTCTGTTGGAATAATGTTTTTCTTTCCCGGACGGGCATAGGAATGATTAAAAATAAAGAACAGTTGTCAAGTACCTAAGCAAAGGTCTGGTAGCAGCAGTAAAATTAGAACACGGACCTGAAAATTCGAGATAAAAAGAATTTAAGCAAAAATGTGAACCACTGCTCATTATTCAAACGCATGTTTTGGGCTAGTGATAAAAGAGATAAAAGAAAAAATTCCAGGGGCAGGGTATTTTATGGGTTTTTTGGATTCAAACAATGAAAGAGGAGGGTTCGAAATTGACAATAGCTGTGTTCAAGTGATAAAGACGAGCATAAAAAGAGATATATGGGCAGAATGGATTAAGAAAGTTGGGTAAAAGTGGAAAATCCAACACAGGATCAGAAACGTACATAGCTTTGCTATTTCGGGAGCAGCAACGGGAAAGATGGAAGAAGGAAAAGGTATTTCCACGTTCACACAATACTCCGAAAATCACCGCAAGAACGCGTGGCGGTAGGAGTTCGGACATCAAAGCATGAACTTGTAACATATAAATACGGAAATCTGAGTAGGCACAGGCATATTAATATTAATACTTTTTCATACCCACGAACACTCGACACATACCTATACACGCAAGCCTATGTGCGTCATTCAATAATTGGTGTGTTTCAACGAATCTTTAAATTTTATTTTTCAAATAGAAATATTATGGAGTTTGTGTTTGAATCTTTATGATTGCGTATTGTGTAAGGGAAGGACGAGAAACAGTTGAGCGATCCGTCGGTGTCGTTCTCTCTTTTGTTTTATTCGTGTGGTCGAATCTACCAAAGGAAATTGGTGTCATAATTCCCTTCCTCCCGCAAGAAAACTGACCATTACCTTTCTAGAAAGTTTAAGTCTTCGAAGCTACTCTCTTCGTGAATCAAGAGCCTCCTAACTTAATTCCTCTAGCATACTTGTGACGCTGTTAGACTGGTCTATTGCCATTTTTTTTAAATTCCGGAGGATTTTCTCGGAATCTTTTCAAAGTACTTAATTATCATTTTCTCCCACATAATCCCATATACTTGCTGTGTAATCCATGTGGCATAGTTAGAGTAAAGCTACACATCTCACTTAAATTTGCATTCAATTTCCCTAAAACCGAATGAAACCTAACTTCTTGAACGCTGTCCCGCAAAATTTTCTAACGTTTGTGCTTCATAAAAAGGAATAATGGTAGTGTAGTTCCAAAGTATTTGGCCTCTTCTGAGGTGCTTGAAATAAATTTCCTTTTGTTTCAGAACTTCAGGTCTGTACACTTTCTGATATTTAATTTTAACCCCGATTAATTTTAACCAAACTAAAACGATATCTGGAGCAAATCTTTCGAGAGTAGCGCGAAATCAGCCGATGACCCTATTTCTCTGAAAATTCCTCTACTCGGCACTCTAGAATTAAAGTATGTCTCTATTGAGCTATCCCATAGACTACATCTACATCTACATAAATACCCTGAGAGCCACCAAAAAGGTGTGTGGCAGGGGGTGGCAAAAGGGGGGCAGTGGACTACTTATGGTTTGCGGGAACATAAGAGATCCATTATTCTGCTGGTCACTTTCGCATCAATACCATGATATAATTTATTTTGGAATCAATTTCTCAAGAGGGATCTTAACGAATATTTCGCTGAAATGTAAAACTGCAGCGGTTGCATTAATATACACCTCCTCCATTTCATATTACACCTGAATTGTTTCCACGTCAATGAAAACCACATATCCAGGGTTGTCCTTGGAAGCATCATAACTGGATCCACTACTTAACGATTGCTCAGTTAATTAACCGAAAGCAACTCAAGAAAAGAAAGAGCTAACAAGGAATTTTGAACAAATGAACTACTAAAATATTACTTAACAATCGGCTAATGTTTTATACGGCATAATGTTTTGTTTTACTCGTCATTATCCTCAAAATTTGAATCGATATTAATCATTGTGCAACACTGGAAACCTCATTTATCTTCTCACAAGTGAATAGGCATTGAACAATACCAATAGTTGTTAACTATGCTGCCAATAAATACTTGAGTAGTCGTTCAAAAAATGTTATCTCACGATGAGTTGAGAAAAGCAATGCCTAATTCTAAAGTAACATACTATTTTGCCCATTTAAGGTCAAATAATCCCCCTTGAAACATATTTGGGCAATTAATTGACAAGATTTCTACTTAATATTTGCAGAAATTAAAATATTCATGTCCACCTGATAAAATTATTTCATTTTTTAAAATGATATCTTGACGTTTTTCACATTTTAAAAGCGTTTGAAGTATGAACATCTATCCATTTCACCTCAGAAGTATGTCCAAAGGAACATTGATATCTTTAGTAATGTTGAATATATGAAAATTAATTTACTTTCGAAAACCATTAATGGAATAACAAGTACAAATTCCAGAAATAGAGAGGGAAAAGTTTTTCGTGACAAGTGGAAATAGAAATGATTTACGCCAATTGCACATCTAAATAATACCACACAAGGCATCGCAAGGGCGTATAGTGGCGGGTTTAAGATCACCGGCCATGATCACATCACAATCCCCTTTTAAAGAAATATTGGTTATATCATGATTCAGTGGAGTAAAGTTGATCAAAGGAAGGAAGGTACTTACAGGTATTTATTATTTGAATTATCAGTTGCTTTGAATCACGTCTTTCTCAGCATGTATTGAAATTTGCATTTTTTTATGGTCTCTAATTGATTAATTTTTCCTTTACCAATCCTCCCCCATATCCTTTCATATAATTTACCCTTCCCACCGGGTGCTTGCACCTCCTACCACGCACTTTTAGGTGGATCGCGGACTATCTATGTAGATTTCGTCTTGTAAATCGAATGCCTTCACTATTTCTAAAATAACTTCGGTTTCTTACTATTGTGATTCCTGACTGCCCGGGAAAAGAGTATTTGCATCTAATTGTACTGGAATCTATCTCCCTTATCTTTATGATCACATCTACCTAATAGGGTGGGGCCATAATAATTCTTCTTGTGTCATTGTGAAACTCGTTTTTTCTGAACCTTTCTAAAAGTAGTCTCCGTTTTTCTCTTAGCATCTCAAGCAGCTCCCAATCTAATTCCTGTAAAACACCTGTCATTATCGTCTTCTTATCGTAACAAATTTTGACGACTCTGCCGTATTTTCTCTGTACTGTATCTAATTCTTTTAGCAACATTTTCTTCCAAATACTTACGGTGTATTCTAAATGTGGCCTAACTAGAGCATAATAGCAAATCTCTCTTTTACCGTTTTATTACATTTCCAAACCACCCGTTTAATGAATCCGACTTTCTTTTAAGCGGATCCGGATATTGTTCTCATATATGCTTCTCATGAAAAGCGTGGTGTTACCTATCTGCCCTCAACTAAAATTACCCCAAAGTATGTATGTCCTGCTCTTCACTTCCTTTACTCCCCAATTTAAAAACTGCTCATTTGCTTATGTGAATTAATAATTCCTATTCTCTGTACTAGTCCGATATTTTGACTAAGCCTCTAGAGAGGGCCCGCAATTTGATGGGCTCTATATTTCGCTGTATAACACCGAGTCGTCCGCAGATAATCTGAGGTTGCCAAAAACACATAACCATAAGTTAAATGAATTTCTATTCAGAATATAAGCGGCCCTGTTACACTTCACTGGGGAGAAGGCCGATCCACCTCCAGTGAGCAAAACCCATCGATTACCAATATTTTTTGTGATGTGATTAGAAGTTGCTAATGAAATTTGTTATTTTCACTATGATACCACAGCGTTTAAGTTTGTATGATAATTTAATTTTTTCTTGAAATCAAGAAATATTGGGACAACTTATGTGTTGTTTCCTCCTGATCTAAGTATGTCGTGAATAAAAAGAACCTGTTGTGTTTCGCAAGATCTGCTCTTCCTAAATTCATATTGGTGGAGGCTTAGCATCAGCCTACTATCGAGAAATCTCACAACGTTACTGAAAATATTGAGTTTTAATCTTTTACATGATAAAAATGTTCAAGAAATGGGTTGACAATTGGTTGGAATATTGTATTCCTCAAGAGTAGTGTAATATTTCACAGCGGCGACGAATGAATTGTCGAAGCCTTCGATTTTATTCTTTGTGGATGAATTGATTTATCGTTGCAGTTACATCAGAACAGAAACACTTACTGAAGTTTTCACACGTTAGGAAGAATATATAAAATATATTGAACGTGGTACGGTCGCAGAGAGTTACCACGTCATAATCAACATCTAAATTGGGCTGATAATTATGACTAATATTTAAGATTGCGTCGATGCACAAATTAATGAGCATTCATTTACCGAAGTTTTCAAGTCCAAAGCAAGTACTCTAGAAATCATATGTGGGCTCATATGTAGGTTCAAACAAGATTTGGGTTCCAAAGTTTCAAAATCATTTTACACATAATTTGGTGGATTTTATTCTACCTTGGAGATGTTATGAGTTTTATGCTAGGTTAGTTATAGAATATTAGCAATATATTTTCCGTAAACCGCTATGCCTTGAAAATTCTAAAATTTCGAGAAAATTTGTTAGCCTATTAATTTCTCTAATCTTGTTCAAAATGCATATATTGTGTTTTATTTACTGTGCTCACATAAAATTATATTACTAATAGCATTCATCTACAAAATAGTTATTTTTTCAATGTCATTAAATTTATTGCACCTGATCCTTTATGACATAAACTGAGCTCTCTCGCTAGCTTTTCTCGCATACCTCATTCTTTGCTTAGACTTCGTATTAGACTATTTTGTCGTTTTCTCTCTCCACTGTATGTAATTACTGAAAGTGTGCATATTAATTTATAGGATATATATATATATATATATATATATATATATCCTTGAAATTAACGCTCTCCGGCGACACACAAACACTCGGATAATAAATATTCCTTAAAAAGAAACATAAATGAAGGACACTTACAGTAGATATTGACGTTTCGACGGCACCGTCGTCGTCATCAGAATGCCGTTGTCGGGGAAGAGCGGAGAAGACATGTGCAGGAGAAGGGTGAGGGGAGGAGAGGTAAGGGACCAATAGGAAGGGGACAAGGTGAGGGAGGGGAAATGTAGGCAGCATTGGATGAAAAATCAGTGGGCTTGGTTCAGCCTGGGGGGTTTAAAAGACTGGAGCACCCAGATATAGTATGTGCCATCTCGCGGGTTCTCACATCTATGCTACTAGCGGAATTGGGAAGGGTTTCAATCAGTGAAACGGAGAAGCAGTCATCAAAAGACTGGTTGTGGGAAGCAGTGTGAGTAGGAATGGGATAATTAAGGAAGGTGGGAGATTTGGTGGAATAGCGATAGTTATTCATTCGGAGGGAAAGGGTGGTCGTGCATTCACCCGCGTAAAAGGCAGGGCAGAAGTTACATGAGAGGCGATATATAATGTTTTTAGAGGTGCAGGTGGCTATGGGTTGGGAGTTGGTAATAAGGGACGTGGAAGGTCTTAAGAGATGAAAATATATCTAGATATAGTTATATTATATATATATATATTCGAATGCTTTTGAAAATTAAAATAATGCTAAATTTCCTTTTTACAAACTTAATGAAATTTTAGCTTTAAATATTTTCATTCTAAAGTATTGCTAATACCAAAACCTTCAGATAATGTCGAATTAATTATAGATATAAATAAATTCTCGCTTGTATTCATTTCCATTCTTGTAATTCTCTTGCTATGCAAGAGTTACGACGTTAATCACAAAGGCATGATCGGTGGCTACATGGCAATATCCCTGGATTTTGCTTTCTTTAGGTTGATACTACATTCTCCTTTATGTTTCAATATATAAAATCTTAATTTAATATGATTCCATCAATGCATTTCGTTGTAATATTCATCTCCTTTCTAACAACTGCATTCATCAACAAAAAAAATCCAAGAGCGACGTGGAATTAAACAGCTGTCGGTGAATGCACAAAGAGTGAATTTCAATCACGGCGCCAAACTTGAGATGGGAAAATGTCGGTAGATTGGAGCGACGGAGAATAATTCCTCAAATTATGAATGCATGAGCTGATTTCATTCAGTCAATGTCGTGAGTTTATTCCAGAGTTCTGGAGAAGTTCTTTTAAAGAAATAACGAGAATTCGGTCTCTTAACGATTATTTGAAATCTGATTAATGTTAACAACGGATATGGACGTCCGCACATACATACGATGGTTGTTGTTTGTGTATTGAAGGAAAAATACGTAGGGAGTGCTATGTATGAATACTTTATTCTATACAAATAGAACGTAAGATTTAAATTATTTATAATACATAATTATATATTATTATAATATTTTATTATAATATATAATTTAGTATTTCCTAAATTCTCCAATAGAAATCCATTATTCTTTTCAGATCCAATACAATATGATTTTCCATCATGTAAAATGAAACGCCTAAAAAGAATTTCAATTAAATATTCAATTAAATTCTGTATTTCTACATTAAAAATTAAAGACCCTATTAATATGAATAAAATTTTATGAAAAACTCAATTCATAGAAGTATCTAAATCTTAAAAAATAAGAAATATAGAACTTCAAAAGAAGAAAACAATACACTACCCTTGAATAAGTAGAAAAAATATTGACGAATAATATTCCATTTATAGATTCCGCTTGTTCATTGAATATTTAATTCAGTTGCTATGTACAAAGTGAGCGTTGCAAATATTCAATTTAGCAATAGTTTTAAAATGTCCCAAAAGACCAGTTAGGAATTTTTTAACTATAAAAGTAAAGCGAATATTACATTAACATTTTAAAATTCACAATCTGATTATTCCCTACCGTCCTTACTTGTTCATTCATTACTTGTGACGACATTGAACATACAACGGTCTTCTCTCCAAGGACACAGATAGGGAATGTGACCCAACTCGGTAGGTAACGGGATAATATGAACAAATGCTATAGGTAGCGTGAAGGGACAGAGAGAGACGAGGGATGGAAGGGGAAACTTATGTCTATAAAAAGATTAATCTTTTCATGACTTGTAAATTGAATGTCTTTAAAATTTCTACAGTGACTTTGTTTTCTAACCATTATGAATCCTGATTGACAAGGGAAAGAACGAATATTTGTATCTATATGTATTGGAATTTATCTCCCTTATTTTTTCTTTGTGGTTTGATCGATCTAAGTAGTGTGGGGCCAAATTAATTCCTTTTGCATTATTGTTAAACTCGTTCTTTCTGCACTTTACTAAAACTCTCAGTCTCGCTTGTTTTATTTGCATCTCAAGTTTCTCCCAGCGTAATTCCCCTAAACGGCCTGTCACACTCGTCTTCTTATCGTAACAATTTTTCACGAATCTGGCGGATTTTCCCTGGACCTCATCTAATTCTTTTTACCAATTTTTCTCTGAATAATTCCAAATATTTACGGCATGTTCCAAACGAAGCCGAACTAGAGTGAAATAACACTTTTCCGCATTTGTGTTTCGCAAGATCTGCTCCTTCCTTGATTTTGGCTCTAATATTTCACAACAGATCGATGCTAAAGAAATGGGTTGGTTGTTTTCTCTCGATACACATCTGTAGGTGTAGATTTACATTAATTAGTCGGTTTTACTCTCTGTTAGGCCCTTCTGTCGGCTTGCAGGGAATTTCGTAGATCCAGACGTAGACCTTACTAAAATTGTAACTCTCGCTTGTTCTTATCGAGCATAATGCGGCTTCCAGCCTGATTCCCCTAAAAGACCTGTCACACTCGTCTTCTTATTGTAAAGATTTTTGACGAATTTGGCGAATTTTCTTTGAATTTTATACAATTCTTTTAGCCACACTTTCTCCCAAGGATCCCGAATACTTGCGGCGTATTCCAAAATAGAGCGAAATAAAATTTCTCTTTAACATTCTCATTACATTTCCCCACCCACCGTTTAATGAAACCGAGTCTCTATAAAGCGGATCCGCAAGGTGTCCACATACAGGCTGTCCATGTATGTGCTCCCCATGAAAAGCGTGATGTTAGAACTACCATAAAATATCTAACGTATTTCTGCTGTGGTTATCACGGTACCTTCTGCTTCATAATTTATGTTTTGCCAATCTCTTTCTTTTTGCTAACATTAAAAAAGCATGCATTTGCCTATGTTAAATACTAATTCCCGTTTCTTACACCAACCCGATATCAGGCCTACGTCTCTAAAGAGTATTTCGCAGTCTGATGGGCCACTTAGTCCTCTTCATTCCATCGACATAAATACCCCGCGATCTACCAAAAAGGATTGCCGGCGGGAGTGCAATCAAAGGATGGGAAGGGCGAGTGAGAAGGGAGGATATGAAAGAGAAATAGCGAAAAATATTTGTTTAAAAATTATCAAATGACGTCCGCACTTGTATACAAGCTGGAGGAAGAGCCAATTCCAAATTTGGTTTAATTCACCTAAAAAACTAGTTACTTGTTATGCGAAAAAAGGGAATAAAAATTAGCCAAAACCATTAATACGTCAGACCCTTACCAAAACAAGACAGGTCATGGAGGACTTAAAAATAAGGAGAGGAAACTACACCACCTGATGGATTTTCAAATCATGGTCCCCGCCCCCAAAGTCGCAGTAGGGATTTCGACACACCGCCTCAGCCAGCAAAGGTGTCCCCTCTACAGAGAGGGACGAGGGATGGAAAGCTTGAAAACAACAGAGCAGTGCAAGCAATACTTAATGAATAGCAAGCAGTCCTATTTGGTATTGCGGCAAGGGATTTGACAGCGGGAAGAGATTTGAAACCACCATTATGTTATCAACATATAATCTGAAGTTACTACTAACGTGTGAACTTAAGTCAATAATATTTATTAAGAATAAAAGCTACCCTATTACACTTCCCCAGGTGGACGCCCGAGGCTAATTCCACATCCGGTGAGCACAACCTATCGACGATTAGTATTTATTTGCTATTTGACAAGGTTTGTCTGACCCAATTTATTATTTTCCCATTGATCCCATAGTGTTTAAGTTTGTGTAAAAATAATTTGTTTTAATTTTTGGAAGGTTTTCTTGGAATCCAGAAATACAGCATGAAATTGTGTGTTTTCCACTTCCCAAAATAAGTATATCGTGGATAAAAATATCCGTGTTTCCCAAGATCTGCTCTTCCTAAATTCGCATTGGTTGTGCCTTACTATCATCCTTTTATCTAGAAATCTCACAACGTTACTGACAATATTGAGTCTTAATCTTTTAGATGATATAAATATTCAAGAAATTGGTCAGTAATTGACTGGAGTATTGTATTCCTCAGGAGTTTTGTAATATTTCACAACCGTTACGAATGAATCCTCAAAGCTTTCGATTTTATTCCTTGTGGATGAATTGATTTATCATTGCAGTTGCATTAGGACAGAAACATTTACTAAATTTATCACTCAGGTTAGGAAGAATATATAAAATATATTGAACGTGGTACGGTCGCAGAGAGTTACCACGTCATAATCAACATATAAATTGGGCTGATAATTATGACTAATATAAAAGATTGCGTCGATGCACAAATTAATGAGCATTCATTTACCGAAGTTTTCATGTATAAAGATTAGAATGTACTCTAGAAATCATATGTAGGCTCAAAGTTGCTCAATTATGCAATTATAATACTTGTAAAGTATGTGGACGGTCAGTAGAGAGCGTACTAACTTCGAATGATCCATTTACATATAAGTAACTATAATGAAGCTCTTTGAATCTGAATCTGATGAACTCTCAAAACATCACGAGTTCCTTGAAAAGCCGGAGCTGTTCAGGAAATGAAGTTATATTGAACTATAAAATATGATATTAGTAATAATGTTTTACAGGAGATCGGTGTTAAACGAAGAACCTTTTGTATAAATGGAGCATACACTCACTTGGCGATGTGTTAAGGAATTTTACTGTACACTCTGTTAGCATCAGCACATCACAATGGGCTTCATCATTTCTCGAATAAATCTTATGCTTGAGAAATTCATGAAACCAATCAAATAACATCAAGATTTCATGACATCGTGTTGCATGTTCTTTTCAAATTTGTGTTTAAAATGAAGTACATAGAAGAAAGTATAACGGATAGAATTCATGAATGCACTTTCCCTGAAATCCTGTTCCGAGGATCGTTGTAATATCTTCATAATATTTTAGTTGTCTTACGGTGAGTGGAGTTTCTTGATGGAGGAAAAAACAAACAAATGCTACCCTTCTAAGAACCGCCAGATACTACATTAAACACCGTAATGGTGCAAGTTTTACCAGGTGCATATAATTGTAACATTTTCAGAACCACCATACGTTTTGTCGGTCAGAGAGTCAAGAGTATACTCCAAGCAGAGCAGTTGGTTGGACTATTTACAGCAACATAATGTAGCAAGAAATCAAGAGCTCTACGGCCTCTAGGTTAAAATAATAAGGGGGAAAGACCTCAATGGCCGTAAAAAAAAACTTTTTTTTACGGCCATTGGAGTCTTTCCCCCTTATTATTTTAGCAACATAATGAAGTCTGTGTCAAACCTGTCTGTGTAATTCAACTATTCCTTTCGTTAGCCTTGGAGACTCCCTTTCAACCTCTGGTTTAAGTGGTCCTCACCTCACTCTCGGCTCCCAAACAAAACCTCCCTCGGATCGGCAGGGTGGATGGCTAACGCCGGTGGAGGGGGAGCGAGGGGGAGAGGGCAAAAAGAGTGGGGTGTAGTGGGGTGGATGACGGACCCTGGGGGCCCAGTGGCCTCGAGTGTCCCATCGGTATACGATCCTCTCTGGCGCGCGCCCCTCTGGCGTACAGCGGTGCTGTAGGCGAATGGGACTGATGCGGAGTCGCTCAAGTGAGAGTGAAGCAGGGGGGGGAGAGGTTTGGGTACGTCGTTGTTGTGGGTCATGGAAGGGAGGCCGAAGCGTGCCCGGGTTGAACTAGAAATCGCGCGAGCGCACCTCGAGTGAATAAGCGGCTGTATCTGCTTGAAATCCGCACGGGATTAATTGCCATTTGGCTCTCGACTAGTCAAAACTCTCCATCTCCATCTAGTTCCCACTTCCAATGCCAACACCGTCGTAGTTGCCCCCTGCTATACTTGCGATTAAGCATCGAAATCTAATAGGGATTCTTAAAATTACTGAAAGTAGGGGACAATTAAAAAAGTACGCATATCCGTAGCATAAATAAATAAATATATATATGTATATATATGTGTATATATATACACATATATATACATATATATACATATATACATATATTCATATATACACACACACACACACACACACACACACATATATATATATATATATATATATATATATATATATATATATATATATATATATATATATATATATATATGTACCATAAACACAGTATTCAACCCGAAGGTCGGTCTGGTAGGTTATGGTAGAGTTCATCCAGTACCAAACCCGAGGGTGTGTGAAGTTCACACATCAGGGTAGGGAGGCCAGTTCCTTTCCTTGTGCCGCTTATGGTTTCCCAGGAAGATCTGGTAGCCAAAATATCACATTGCTTGGATATGTATATATGCGTAGCGTGGCGAAAGAATGACTGTTTCATGGTGGAATGCGAATTAAGCTCAACTTAAGCAGGCGATCATGAAATGAAACTGCGTCGTTTTGGTTATGCTAAAAAAGATAATGAAAGTTGAGTCAACGAGAAAATAAAAGATGTTCTTTTCGATTATAAAAGATATATTTTCGATATTCCAAAGAAGAGTGCCTTTTATTTGGATGTTTGAGAGAAAATGGTAGATCATGTATGGTCAAAGGGATTCTTCAAAAAATGTAACGGAGTATGAACTAGAGCATTTATGTCTCGCATCTATAAGCTATTTCACTTACTTGTCGCATGAGGTCATTTTATTTTAATATAATCGGATTTGAGGTGTGAAACATTGATATTTCTCCTCATTTCCACGAATACTCAAGTCGGAAGCATGGTTCGACAGAAAGCTCTCCATGATTCTCCTTCAAGCTACCATCTATAACTATCGCACTATCATGCGTTCATGGCTTCATATGTCGCTTTTTCCGTTAAATTTTCTTTTTACCGCGGTAATCAGCAAGCTATTGAACCTCCAAACTTGTCTGATCATAATTTTATCTTCACTTTTCTGAATTTTCGCAACTTTATTTCTCTCGTTTTTCTTAGTGTTTTTAGTATTTCAACCAGATTTTGTAATCTTTTGTATGTCTATTGTTATTACAGATTATCAAAGCTTATATGATTTTCTTACGAGTGTGTTGGCTTAATCGACCTATCATCCTTTATCCAGTTATTTGCAAATTATTTTGCAAGAGTAATATCTTTGCCGCCTACGTTAATCCACATGGTAGTTATGATTGCATAAAACTATTCCAATCCAATTTCTATATTAATCTTTGGTTTACTTAATCGAAAAGTTCAAGGGATTACTCATGAATCCTATATTTAATTCCGTAGGGTATCTGCCAATTTCGTAAATATGAAAGTGATCTTTAACGCTTCTACGCATCCAATTTAGAGGATCAAACAATCACACTACTGTAATCTTAAGGAGCAATGCGCAGTATAAATATTAATTAAATTTGAAAGTATATAATCTGGGTTGATGCGTTCACCAGGCATGTTTGTACCTGTACTTCATTCAACGATGAAATTTAATTTCGATCAAGACGAATCACGCAGGAATTCACGCAATCTCGTCTCCAATTAAACCTTTAGCAGCACTCGGACTTTTAACGGGAGAGGAGAGGAAATGGATCCGGCGGCGTGGGAAGGAAGTTGAACGGGTGAGAGCACACGGTGGCTGGATCCCATGAAAAATAATGAGCGTTTCATATTTTAGCGCTTGAATTCCACCCCTCGCTCCTTCGCCCCTCTCTCTGGCCTCGAATTTATTTTGCGAGCCGGAGGAGTGTGCGGAAGAGAGGCAGTCATTAGGGCGAGTGGGGAGGAGTGGAGGGGTCGGGGGGAGGATGTGGTTTTCGACCGCGTAGACGAAGGCGGCAGGGGTGAACGAGACGACTCCTCAATACAGATACCCCCGCTGTTTCTGGCTCTCGGAGGCCGTCCAAGTCACCGGCATGCCCCCTCCGCGGCGACTTCCCCCTCAAATTCCGATTGACTCCCTCCCATAGTTCCTCGCACATCATCCACCTGGCCTCGTCTGCATCTACAAGGTACTTCGCAAGCCGCCGCAAGGGCGTGTGGCGGGGGGTACCCTCGCGACCCTCTCCCGCAAGGAAAACAGCTCCAACTCAGCATTTCCCTCCCCCCTTGGATCTCAAGGTTGTCCCCGAGTTGGGATGTGGAGGGGGCAAACGACGGCCCATTGGCGTGTCAGCAGCGGAGAAGGTGAGTGAACAAAGAGAGCGATGTAGGAGGGGCGTGGCGAATTCTGTGTTTGAAGACGGGGAGTGGAAGTAGGTATGGAAAAAAAGAAATAAAGAATCCATGACAGGGATAGGAAGGATACAGTTTTTTATATACTCTGAAAGAAAACCTTATTTCTTCATACATACAGAAATCGGAGTTGACTATTCAAAACTGAATGAAAATATTAACAGAATCTGAATACTTTTATTTACTCCGAGTGGCATACTACGAACTTTTCATTGCCAATCATGGTATGCGTTTGTGTTTGGAGGCACAGGGCCTAAGATTCCTTAAGTTTTTGTTAATAACAAGAAAATAAATACCATTAGATATTTCACTACAATATCATCTTAGCGTGGGTCGCGGTGGTCCAGGGGTAGAGCGTTGGACTACTGTCCGGAGGACCCGGGTTCGATTCCCAAACAAGCCTCTCTGGGCACCTGCAGTTCCACCCAAGGTATGTGATTTTTTGGGCACCTGATCTTCCTGGGAAACCATAAGCGGCACAGGGAAAGGAACTGGCCCCCCTACCCTTATGTGTAAATTTCAACCGCCTTCCGGCTTAGTACTGGATGCACTCTGCCATCACCTATCAAACGTCCTCAGGGTTGATTACTGCGTTTATGGTTTATAATCTTAGTCATAGATTTGCTTGTTGTCTTTAACGTTTACAAAAATTATTGCACAAAAAAGAGAATGTTTAGCTCCGGAATAAAATCCACTGTGGACATCTGGGAATAGGAGAGTGGTCCATAAGTAGCCAGCCTGACCTAGAGATGGCGGTATTTGTTTGAAAAATCACAGTATTAGAAAGAACACAATCTATAAAGCAAATGTTTAAAGTTTGAAGGCACCACGTTGTTTAGTATTTGTTTGGCAGCCATCAATAGGGAACGTTTTCAGTGAATTAGTAAAAATGGATAATTGGTCATCGTAATGTGATGCATGCTTTTATTTGAATGGCCTCAGCCCAACCATTGTAAATGCTGAACTAAGATAGAAATACGATCGTAAATGAAGAGAGAGCTAGGAATTAGGATGGGTATATCGTTACGGAAACAGGAATATCCATGGGGGAAGCAATAGAGTTCTGCAGCAGGCTGAGTTAAATAACAACTATTGAATGGTTTAGATATCTCAACTGTCATATGTATACGTTGAATATGCTCTAGGATCCAGAGAGATCTCAGTTAAATAAATATATATTAATCCTGGTTAGGCATACTTTTATTAATAGCGTAATCAATTCACCGTTATTCCGGAGCTGATGTGGATTCAGACCATAATTTTGTACTAAGTAAGTGTAACTTCAGATTCAAGAGTAGAATTCAAGGATGATAAATTATAAAATAGGATGCGGAAGATTTAACTTGGACCAAAAGGAGTAGCAGGCAGCGTACTTGTACGTTTAAGAGAGGATATAGAGAGTGGTAATAAAGAAGAAATCTGTGAAGAAATCATAAAAGAGATATCGAAAGCTGCAATTGAAAGTGTAAAATCAGTTAATAGGAAAATTGAACTATGAATTACGGACGAGATGTTTAGGAAGAGAGACAATTGAAGAAAATGGAAGAATGTATTGACGGATTTTGGTTGAATAAATTAACTTCCAACTTCAAATTCCAACGTTTTTTATAATAAAATGATGTCGGAAACTAACGGAAAAAGCGTTTTGGAAGACGCAGTAGTAGTCTATGGTGAGCTTATAAATAAAAGGAGATATTGGTTATCGCTACAGGGTGGTAAAAGTACTGTAAGGAAGTAAGAAGAGAAAAACTTGGCACACTAGTAGAGATATGGTAGAAAAATTATTAAATGACCCAGGATAGATTCCATAGCACCGGAAAGAATATATTTTAATGATCAATGTCGTATAATAGAGTTATTCAACCAACACGCTTATACGTAGGAAGAGAATGTGACTTAGATAAGGATAGCTTAGTTTCGGTAATACTTGGTCAAGTGAGAGAATGAGAATTAAAGTGATTGAATTCCAGTTTCGTCCATGGGATAGTTAACATTCCTTTGAAACTGCTCATTAAAAATATGGAAGGAAGAGTTTTTATGGTAGCTATTTTATATAATCAGTTCGGTTTGTGGTTGATTAAACTTAAGTTAACTAGTCAGAAAAGGGGTTGCAGTCTCTGCTGAAAGAGTTAAAATATTATTGTGATAAATATGGAATGAAATTAAATTTTAAAGAAACAAAGTTTAGGGGAAAGGCTAAGCTAAACCTCAGAATGAGTGGGCACAACCTAAAGCAGATTGAAGTTTACTTACGCTAGAAGTATTTGGGATCAAGATGACCAAAGATATAAAAAAAAAGAATCACGTAAGCCAAGAAGCTTCCACAAGAAGTGACGAGTTAATGGCATTGAGGTTGAGTTAGGATGTTAAGGAAAAAATGATTATTTAAAACTTTGATATGACACAAAAACATGGGCATTGGATTATGATGATTGGTTTGGAATTTTTTTTGAAATATTAATGTGGAAAGAAATGAAAGAGATAAAATGGATGGAAAGGAAAAACGGAAGTAATAAAGGAGGATGGGTAGGAGAGAGGATTTTCGGGAGAATTACAGCGGTTTTAGGAGAGATGGATGCAATTAATTTACAATTGGGATGGAATTATGAAGACAGAGGCAGAGGAGAAAACGTTAGGGGATCGAATTAGGCGGGGGAAAAGGAGGGAAATATTAATGACATTGAATAACAGTTAAATATAGTGTGAGATGTCTAGGCGTGCCTTGTTGGATGAGGCTAAGAGACGTATCAATGATTGGTCGCCGTAAATCAAAGATCTATCTTGGTCGGCAGATTACCAGTAATAGCAATAATTCAAGTTCACAGAGCATACGATAGAAGGCTCTTAGCGAAGGGAGTACTTATGTAGCATAAGTAGGGAGAGGAAGAAAGTGGATTTTTAAACAGCATGAAAGTAAGTGAAATTTGTCTCCTGCAGCTTCTTCCCAATTTTTTTTCCTCTGAGAATGACTTCTATGGACCATCGCGCTATCGACAGCTCTACCTTCTTATTTTTAGTTTTTATCGAAGACATTGAAATCGCACTTGGGAATTCAAGGCAGTAAACCCATTTTCAGGGCACAGGAGGAATAGGCGCACACCTGAACGCTGGCTGGATAAGGAGTCGTTGGGGAAAAAGGTAGAGAGGAGTGGTTTCAGGGAACGAACAAGGTAGTTTTAGGGTGCGGAGGGAGGGCAGGGGTCTCGACGGTTGACGCCGTATAAGCCACAAGGTTAAGGACTCGAGTGGGATGTGCGAGAGGCGGAGATGGAGTGGATGGTGACGCGCGCCAGAATGGAAGAGTGGGGCAGAGGATTAAGTGGCAGGCCCTTCAAGGATAAAAAAGAAATCGCTCCAAGGATCGAGACCCGGATAGGAGTGAGATGAGGGGTCAATGGGAAAGAACGGTGGTTTCGTGCTGATTGATGAGCTGTAGGGATAGGGAAAACATATCTTTCTCAATATATGCTGCAAAGAGCTCCAAAATCGCCTCTTGACTTCTATACACATATCTAAACCTTCTAGACCTTCACATAAAAAATTTTTCCAAAAAATTCTCTCACAAAAACTCACCTGAATAAAAATCTGAAATTCAAGTGAAGTGACCCAATTGGAACCGAGTAGTGGGTTTCGGTCAAAATAATGAAATCGCAGGAATATATAGAAAATTTAAATTAAAATGGAAATAAACCTAAAGATAGAGAATTTGAACGTTGATACGCTTGCAATGTTAACTCTTTTTTGTATTGTAAGTTACGATGTCTTGCTTGAAAATTGGACAAAAAAGTGAAACCAAACCGTGGTTAGCGAATCCCGCTAGCTTTGAAATACCCGTATTTTTTTAGCTGCATAAATAATACAAGTGTATAGATGCTAAGGGGACTTTAATCATGTAATTAAAGTGCGGAAAATATCACGTAAACTCAATATGGATGTTTCATCGGTATTATCAAAGTCGTGGCACTTATAAGACCCGTCCTAAAAGATAATTTGAATGATATTTAACCACTCTGCTTCAAATACTTCCTGTTTCCCTTCATTTGATCCAAAATGACCATATGATCCAAATGATGCGGTTCCTCATTCTAGCTCCCTTTACAAATACTCTGCCATCTATATGTCTTCAACATTTAATTACCACCCAAAATGCTCTTTATCTCTTTTGTCGGCTTTCGTTCTTTGGATTTCTCTCCACGCTCGTCCTATTATACCAGGATTCCTGTAACTTCTTTATCTGACTATTTAATGATTCTATGAATAATAACGTAATGACATTAGTAATATTCTTACCCTGTAAACACCGAGCTACTGTTTTATTCTAAAAAGAACTTAATGATTGAGAATTGTGCATTTGTATAAGATGCATGCAGTTCCTGGAGTTTTTTTTTAAGATCGATCGATTTTCCGAATTCCGATATTCTTTTATGCTAGGGAAGTTAGCCATTTATGGTTCAATGAATTCATCATAAGCGGTGATCAAGGAAATTAAACTAAGGACAGATATTCATCAAAACATTTTTATGTTAGCAGTTAGGTTGATGAGAATTAGTGTGTTTCTTGAGAATGTGTTGAAATTATAGGTAAAACGTTAATTTTTTACAGGAGTGCTGGTCATAAATAGACAAATCGATGAAAGAATAGGAAAGTGTGCAAATAATGGAAGAACAGTTGTTGGTAGTATTAGTAGAGCATAAAAACCTCTGCGTATTTAAATTACTTGGCGAATCCACATCCATTGTACATTAATTAAAGTGATGCATAAGCCTAACTTTATTAATATACGCACCCATTGACACATATTGATTTTTTAAAAGCCAGTTAACAACATGAGTTTCAGAAAAAGGAAACGGGTTTACGCATCAGAATGTTTTTGCGATTTCACAAAGCACATATACAAAAAATTGGGAATAAATAACGTTAAGGCGACGTTTTTTAGGAGATCGCACTCATTCAATGGTTGAAATTTCAAATTCTATATCTAATTTACTCTAAAATAAGTGAATATGCAAATTCAAAAACGTCTGAAGCAATAATTTTAACAACTTTTGCTTTGAAAAAATTCATTGAATTGAAATCAGGAAATAATTCAATTACTTCCTAGGAATTCTGCTGAAACCACTAAACCCATTTGCTTAATTGTCCATCGATATATTTCATAGTTTTCATCAAAATATAAACTATATGTTTCTAAAATGTATCGATGCATCTCTCGATACGATATTTCCCCCATTTCTTTCGTTGGTAATGGGTGTGGTCGCAGAGGCAGCCGACGAAGGTGAAGCGAGTGAGGGCGAAGGGACAATTTCGCAGGGGGCAGAATGGGGGTGGGAATTGGGGCGAAGGAGGGGAGGGGGGCGAGTAAAGGAGGGAGGGAGCGGGAGAGGGAGGCTGGGTGGTTGACGAGGGGTTGAAAAGATGTATTCTTTGTGCTCCTGTGGTGATGTATGGCGCCATTTTCTCGAGCGAGGAGAGAGGCGTCACTAGCCGTCCACCCCCACGTCCGTCCCTCATTCCCGTCGCTTGCACCCCACCCCACTCCACTCTTTCGCGTCGCACTCGGCTCTGGGGGACACGGGAAACAAAACAAGCCAAAAGAAACGACCGACCACTTTAGATCCTCAGCCACAAGTATCGCTAACAGCTTCGGGCCGCTCTTAGTCTCTTTTCCTTCGGTGTCGGATATTTACGCCGTATTTTCCGAGAAGAGGGTTTTTAATAGCAGTGACTTCATAAGAAATGATCCAAAACAGAGGATTTCATCATGAAATACGTTGGGCAGTAAGGAGTTTCTTGGAACATTTCTTGCGCTATATAGAATACTCCAATGTTAAATATCCTTCAAGTAATATGGCATGTAGCCATCTGACCTGGATTATATGTTCAAACATGTCTAATTACGTCGCTGCGCGATATGGGACCCTATGTTAAACCTTTATTCAAAGGAAATTTGAAAATTGGGGAGATTTTCTCATAAAGGTTGATCAATAAATTATTTTACACTACAAACTTACAGTGAGTTGGATACGCAGTAATATAAAATATAACACCAAATATATTCCCAGGTTGTGTCTCAAGGAACGTATTCCATCTTGTTCTGGTGTGTTGTAATTTATTTTTCAGTAAAAATACACAATTGAAATGGACCCAAAATATGGTATAAATAGGAATGTGCCTATTTAAATTTCTATTTCCGTTAGGTGCCTACATTCAATATTTTTAATGAATGTATGAAATAGGTTTAGTCTTTTCTCTTTACTTTGGTCCAAAATTGGATTTCCAAAGAATAAAATGAATGCATCTGTATTAAAACTCTACCCTTGAAAATTCTTATAAAATGTTAATGAAAATGTTAATAGAAATGAAAGAAGGCGTTGTAGTGCAAATTTAGTATATGCGAAAGTGCACAGTTTTAATTACCACCGTAAGTAAGAAGTTTAGACATTCAAAAATGGTGTGAAGAATGGTGGTATGATTTAAATACGAAACAATGTGCCGTTATGCGTTTCTTTAGCAATAGAAAACGCAACCAAACTTTACCCACTTGGACACTCGAAAGTGTTATGATGAGCGTCGCGGATGTAGTAAAATTAGTGGTGGTCACCATTGCATCGGATCTTTCTTGAGGAAAACATATAGTATACTAATTGTGGAGGGGCGTTAAGAAAGCTGGAATTCGTCAATCGTATAGTTGGAAGGTGAAGTGACGAAAAAATGAAGGAAACAAGCTATTTTTCTTTAGTAAGGCCTCAAATTGAGTACGCGACCAGCGTTTGGAATCCATTTAAAAAATATTAATTACAGGATTGAATAGGGTACAGAGAAAGGCCGCTAGATTCATGAAAAACTCGTACCAAAGGACAAAGCGTCACACATTTAATATAGAATCTGGGATGGGATCTTTTAGATATGCGAAGACTCAGGGTTAGATTGAATTTATTACAAAAATATAAGTCGTGTGGTTTTGAATCCGACATTGGAGATATAATTGGGCCCCCTAATTACATTGGCAAGGCCGACAATTATCTCAAAATTAGAGAGTTATAATGTCGAACTGATAGCTTCAAGTTTTCGTTTTTCAAGTATTACAATATCCGCGACAACAATAAAAGGGGAACACCTAAGAAAATAATATGCACACATGGTCGAAAATAGAGGTTTACAATATTAAATTTCCAAAAAACACTAGAACTGTAAATACACTATATAAATTCAAATCTGTATTATATAAAAATATTCCACCTCTGTTTAGAGGGTTATCGGAATTCCGTCGAAATTGGAGGCACTTGACATCAGTTATATAATAGCCTCTAAGATTATTCGCAAGAGAAATATTTTGTGGAATCCATTGAGGTCCATTCGATGTAGTCATTGTGGATTGTCATACATCGGATATTGGAAAACTGACGTTAAAGCAATAGTAAAGAAATAGTAATAAAAGCAACTTGACTTCAATAAACAAATCCAATCTCGGACATTAGAAATTACGTATATTAAAGCAATATTAGTCGCAACAGAATGAACATTTTAACTTCATACAGGGTTCGTTTCAAAGCAATGCAATTAAATTTACCGCACCGCTCCCCTTGATTGGAGTGGGATCAAACTACTTGGCGTAGGTGGGAGTGGTACTAAGCCTTTCTGTAAACTCGGTCCTAGTGCTCTGAAATCTGTGGAAGCGGCAGGACGTCAGTTATGGTAAACTGCTGCGCGCCGACCGTTTCACGAAAGACCGACCGGGCGGAAATTTCAAGTCAAATTTTGTAACGTGTTAAAAATGAACCTGATTAATTGGACAACATCATCACTGGTGATCAAACCTGGGTTTTTTAGTACGACCCAGAAACAAAACACCAAAGCTCTGAGTGGCACACCAACCAGTCCCCCAAGCCCAAAGGCAGGCATGAGCAAATCAAAAGTGAAAACAATGCTTATGGCCTCATGCAGTATTCTCGGGTCTTCCACCGGGTCAGGGGTTCCATGTTGGCCGACTTTTCGATGTCCTGAGGACGGTCATCTACCCTGAGAATGATGCATGAATCGGGCATCGAAACGTAGGCCAACATGGAACCCCTGACCCGGTGGAAGACCCGAGAATACTTCATGAAGCAAATGCGCCGGGAAAGCACCAAATCTTTCTTCAATGCTCATTGTCTTTTTCGTCAATAAAGCAGTGGTCCATAAGGAGTTTGTTTCTCAAGGACAGAAAGTTAACGCTGCCTACTACGTGAATGTGCTGGACAGACTCCGAAAAAGGGTCATCAGGACGAGAAAATACATCTCCGGTACCCTGCAACTCTATCACGACACCGTGCCTTGCCATAACGCGCTACGAGTCCACGAGTTCCTGGCCAAACACCAGATGATAACGCAACCCCCTCCCCCCTATAGTTCTGACGTCGTCCCAGCATTCTTTGAAGAATTTTAAGTGTTTGTGCGAATCTGTTCAATCAATTACTTTAAAAATAATGTTATTCCTTTTGTAACGCACCTTGTATATTATCCCGTACTTGCGATTCATTTTTGCTTCAATCAAATGCCATTTTTCCATTTATATTGAAATATTTTTAAATTGGCCGGACTAAAATATATACTCATATCTTTGTAATAATGTTTGACTGAATGAATAGAGAATATAACGTATGCCAAATTAAAGGGTATTTTATTGTAATTTTAAGTCCCATATGTGCCGTTTTAGGCGTGGGTATGTGAAAGAAATTGAATCGATGTCCATTCAAAATCTATCTTTTATAGAATACCACGTTCCAATAAATAATGATAAATAATTGTGCGATATAACACTTATCAAATGTAACAACGGATAAAGCTGACAAGATAGATGAATCTCTAAATATGTTTGAAATCAACCTAGATCTGTGGACTACTATTAATAATGACAAAATAATATAACATGTTCTAGTCGTCAGGCAATGTCACATCTGCTACAGTCATATGCATAAATTCAAATCTATTGAATCTTTTATTAGTCGAAAAATTTATGAAAAAAAGTCGATTCCAAGACATTGAAAGTAATTGTGAAGGACTTACCGAAGCAATACGGTTTTCCGGGCCTGTGTTACGAGTTATATTTTTGTTTTTATTTTGCTTTACAGCTCTAATTATTTTAATGCGTCCAAGTTGATGAAACAGTCGATAAAATCTTTTGTAGAAACGAAGTAAAACGATAGATGTGTCATACAAAATGTACTATAGGTTCCTACCATTTCTTTTTATATTCCTGACATTCTTACTTAAGGGTTCGATTTCCCTTCGATCGTCTCTATCAATGGTCGTTATCTCTCCATTTTGTAGAAAGCTCACCTTACGCGGCATTAACGTTGATTTTTATAGGTTGGGCCAAGTGAATGAGTAACAGGTTTATTGAAATCGTTTGCGTTTTGTATGGACTATAAAGCAAGGTTCATAAATGTGAAGCATTAGTCTTGAAATTAACATCGCTTGAATGAAGACCGTCCTGTTATGAGGAGAAGGAAGAAATCAGCAGTCAGCGTGGTATAGATTGGATAGAAGAAGACAGAGAGAGAGAAAGGGTGGAGCATGGATGAAGTTAGGGAGATATATTTAAACGTGCGAGAGGGAATAACAAGTGAAGCGGCGTTGGGGGCACGCCCCCCTCCCCTCTCCATTCCTCATCTCCTTCGAAACCTTCGAGTTTATTCTGTTTTCCCCGAGATGCATGGGACGCTCCTCGAACCTGACCCCGTCTATGTCCCACCATTTACCACCCCTTACCACCCCCTGCTCACCCGCCGGGTGTTAACTTCTACGGCAAATATTAAAGGCGCTCCGAAGGGAGCAGCATTTCAACGCGCGGTTCCGACACTAGCCATGTATTCCAGCCCAGACACTCCCCACGGTTCCTATAGGGGAGGGTGCAGATAGAGGGAGGATCACCATGACGCTGTGTTCCGGGAGATGAGATTCCCTACTCGCGTTCTGAGTGCAGAAGGATCTTAATTTCTCCGAGTGCTTTGGAAGGGACCGTGGGAACCACGGATTCGAACGCATGCGCTAAAAGGAGTACCTTCCGTTAACTGTAATGCCGTCTTCTCTTCCTTCCTTTAAATTCCTGTTCACGCCCGAAAGGACTCAGGCTCTAAGTTGGTAATCGAAAGGGACTTGCATTACAGCGCAAGACTCTTTCAGTATCGAAACCCACGAGACATAAAATGAGCACGTGAAATGAAATCGAATAGGATGATTTTCTAGGACATCATAATATTATTTTGCGTGATCTCAGGAACGGTCCGCTTTTTTACCCTTGAGAAAAACACTCGCTGTGTAAAGGAAATCATCACGGACAGTCTGCTCCTGCAAATTCCTCTTCTTCAGAACGAGATGTCCTCCACTGTTTGTATTTTTTATTCTGTATCTCTGCTTTCGTGTTGACATAACACCTTTCTTTTTGAGATCAACCATCATTTTCTCTCTACTTTATCGTCTTTATCTTAACCCTCAAACATTTTTCTTAGTAGCCATTCCACTCTCTCCCTGTTTCCGAATCGTTTCCTTTCCCAGAATTGTATTTGGGTGGGTACTCTGTTTAACAAATGTTTCCCTTAACTAGATGTCTCTCTATTCTTAAAATGTTTTTATTCCTGAGCGATCATTTGTTGTTTAATAATCTTTTCCGAATGGACGCATTGAAACTCTGGACTCTTTATACTTTCTCTACCTCGTTTCCGAAAACAGACCTCACTTGTCTACGTAAATACTTCATGTTGGCGGCACTTTCGTTTATTTTTCCTTGATTAAACTCGGTGTTTTTGATAAAGGTTCTGATTTTGTTTATGAAAAAACATCCTTTGCAATGGGAACTATTATTTGTATCTCATTTTTACTTACCCATTTTTTTCTTAAAGAAATGTCTGAAACATATGAATAAAAAGTATTTTTTGACTTTTTAAAGAGGTATCATATCTTTTAAGGGCTCAAGGATACCACGAAACCATTGAAATACAATTATCATCATTCAATTTTCTAGTAACTGAACTAAATTTCGCTCAGATATAAATGAACGAAATAATACTGTGGTTGAGATAGTATTCCATTAGAAATAGAGTTTTGGAACAGATACTCAACATGTACATTTGCAGCCACAGAAAGAGAAAACAAATATCAATGTGCGCAATCACAATGTTTTTGAAAGCCACCACTACGATATGTAGCAGTGAGTGATTCTATACCTGGTGAGAAAGATAAAAGTTTGGCGTTGCTTAAATATCAGTTAGGAATAGATAATTTAATTAAATCAAATGGTAGTAACAATATTTCATTGGCTTAAATTCACCGCCATATCTAAGTTAAATATGCTTCTTTATCCATGAGAGATGAGCACCAAGAGCAATTAAATGAGAATTGAAAAAACGTTAGAGAAAATAAAGAACACACACTAGGATATTTAGCAAGGGTAAATAACTTCCTTATCGACGTTTTATGCAATTATATGATGCTTTATCATACCTTAGTAAAGTATTGTATTTTTCCTGTGGTCGTTTATTCACTCTCCTGAATCTTATTCTCATAGCATTTCCTTCAGTGGTACAATCAGGCTATCAATAATTTATAACGTAATTGCGATAACGACCTTCTTCAAATTGATGCAAAAAAAATAATCTGCAACCAAACCTTAAGCCCGTGAGTTCTTTACCAACTAATTTCTCAATGATTTATATACGAAACTAAGATTATTAAAGGACCTTAGTTTCAACATTTGAATGAAATTTCTTTATACAAAAGTAAACTGTTGATAAAAACATCCACAGTCAATTAAGGCTCTACAATTGTCAATCAATGTCAAATAAAATTTTGTTAATTTTTAATTTTTTCTCCTTATTTCAGGAACAAAAAGAATGCAAAACTCATCATCAGGTAAGTATTCTGATAGTAATTAATTGCATGCTACACCATCTCTCATATAATTGATAATGATCCCGAATACATAGGAGTACTTCAGGAAGCCTTCGGTGTTATTTCAGGTACTGATGTCACTGATGGCACCTTTATCTTTTGATATTCGAATTTTATTCTTTATCTTCCCCTCAGGTTTGATGAGGACATGTTAGATGTGCCACAATGTTGCCAATCCCCTGATACTTATTACTCTTGTCCGATGAATATACATTCCAATCTTCATATTCATTGAACTTCAAGATGGTGTTGCCCATTGTAAAAGGTGTATTAATATCGTATGGGATTACTTACACAACTCTAAATATTTACGAATTCATTACATTACGCATTAAAAACTGTAAAATAAAATACTTGTGCCTATATTAGCAATGAGAAATCCTAAATATTACCTATTAGACAAATTTGTGTTAGGATCAATTTTGGCTAGGTAGCCTGTGTACGAAAATTTCTCAATTGTCATATTTCTCTTGGAAATATTTATATGTAAATATACAAATAAATATTATATGAATATATAAATAAATATAATATGAGTACACTCATGAAATATAATATATATACACACACGAAAGTCCCACGGATGTGAGTAATAATTCAAGCGAAAGAGCGAGATGGCATGTGTAAACAGCAATATAGAAAAACACATAAAGGACACTCACATGTATCCCGAAATATTTAGTTGAAAGACTAGTTTCCTATGTAGACAGAAGGAATTGAGGAGGAAGATGAGCGAGAGGAGGACGATGGATGGAAGGTTTGGGAAGGGAAGAGTTGGAAGGGGGAGATTTTGGAAGAGAAGGGTGAATGAAAAATTCAGTGAGGGCGGAGTGATTAATGTCTAATATTATTTCCTGTGTAATTAATGTCTTATATAAATCCCTGCATCATTACAGGCATCTAAAAGCCTGTTCGATTGGCTTAAGTTTGAGCGGAAGGTCGGAGGGTGATAGAGATGTTAAAATGGAGGTGCTGTAGCAATTGCCAAAGGAAATGTTGTGGTTGAAGGTGCGTTTCGCAGTTGGGAGGGAGCATGGCAGACAGAGAAAAATTCTTACATTAGGGAGGGTGATTATTGATCATGATATTTAGGGGTGTGGTGCACTGTCCAATCTAGAAATCAGGGCACACCAGAAGGTAAACTGAAGTTGCACGAGTTGGAATTGGTGTGTGTGTTTGTTTGAAAGAGATAATTAAAATGCGGGTGAGAGAGGGATGGGATCTCAGTTTTAAAAATTGGAAAATGTCTTCATCTTGGTTTATGGCAGAACATGAGATTGGATTCGGCATTGGGTGAGGATTTAACTACAAACCAAAATGGAAAACGTGTTCCATAGATTTAATTTTCCGAATTTAAAAATTACAGCTAGGCTCAATGTTCAGTAAAATGAGCCATATTGTGAAAAAGTTTTGATTTTGCCTCTTTACTTCAAGACTTAAAGAACTTCAATCAAATTTCGAAGGGAGTTCCTTACGCTGCAGTGTGGGGGTCAGGAAACCTTTTCGATTTTAAGTAATCGAGGAAATGGTTATTATCAAATTCATGTATGCAGAGCGCACACGTGACGGTCAGTGTTCTGAATCCTCACTTCATTGCTTCTTCTAGCTTGATATTGTTAACAAAGATAAGGTCTCAGACGGCATTTACTTTCTTGGCTGTGCGTTTATGTTCCCCGAGGCATTTTGACGATAGTGTACCTTCAGCTAGACCCTGTGGTAAATGCCCTTTTGATTATTGCATCGGAGAGGTTTTCCTGAAAGTACCGAGGGTCAATGCGTTACTCACCACTGGAATTCATTCATCTTCCACTCCTTCTCCTACGTCCCCCTCCCACCCTCCCCTCCGCCCTCTTCCCCTCGGTCCTCGTCCCTTTGTCCGCTACCCATCCATCACTGTCTTCTCCCGCAGGGGGTGGCGCACCCTCGCAATCCCCTCGCCCGCCTCTTCCCTTTCTTTCTTTCTTTCTTTCTTCCTCTTCTCCCCCACATTCGACATCCTCCCTCCCTCTCCCTTCCAAATCTCTCATCCCTTATCGCTTCCAACGCCCCTCCTCCGCATGAATAATTTCATCTCCTTATCTCCCCCCCTCCGCCACTTTTCCACCGATTCAATTCCCGATCACTCTCGCTCGCATTCGCTCCGCCTCGCCGTTCCTCCTTCAGACTTTTCGAGTCGATTCCAACGTCCTTTCTGTCTCTTCACTCTGGACCAAGTTTTATCCTTCCCACTTCTTTTACCCATTCGCCATTATTTCACCCTCAGCTCTTCCCTTCTATTCATACTCCCAAGTTTAAACTTTAAGCATGAGCTGAAGTATTATTTTCATTATTTTATTTTGGAGATTATATCACAAGTTCTTTATAGAGGTTTTCAATGGTTGACTTGTGCGTTAGGCAGTATCAACATTTATTTTGTATTAAATGAAGATATTTATTTTATCGTTGACATTGACAATTATTCTAGCGATCCTTAAAATTTATCATAGGAATGAAGAGTAAGTGTTTTTCTGATTCTGAGACCTTGACCTGTGACAAAATTAATTAAAGGATTGTTAATAAGATTGTGTATTTTGTATCATCTATTGAAATCCATCGAGCAGTCTATAAGTTGAATTATTGATCAATATTCAAATAAGGGATACAATAGCTCTTGCCACTAATATGGGTGAGAATAACCATTATTTTGACAGTTTACATTTGTAACTCTCATCAGTGATGACAACCATGCAAGAGAATTTTTATTGGCGAAACACAGTAATATAATTTATTTTAGCCGTTGTTTTGGATATGTTTCCTTTGTGAAAAGTTTTGCCTTCCGGAAGTGTGCGGATCGATTCAAGATGACTTTCATAACATGCTCTTTGGTGGAAAATGGCAAGTTAAGAAGTAGTTGATATCTTGGCAACGAGAGCATCACTATTTGAAAGGAAATGAAGACACCGCGAGGACTACTTATATTCCTAGAACACACCAACTCAAATGGAGCAATATTTGTTAGTAGTGTTAGTAATTGAAGAGTTGTTGTCATTATAAACACGGAGACACAAGAATTTCATTCCGGCCAGAGGACGCCTTTTCCCTAATCCATCTCTCACAGAAAGGCGGTTCGGCACACTCCCTATTACCCACGGCCACCCCCGCGCGGAAGAGGGCGACACCCGGGGAAACCCTCTTCTGCCCTGCCCTTTCCCCCGCCACACGATCTTGCGGGGGCTTGCGGGGTATTATGTAGATGTACCCTGTTCTTCACCGCCAGTGGGACATCCTGCCTTCGCCCTCCCTCCGGAGCTTGCTTTTTGATAAGCACACTTCTCCACTTTATTATATCTGTTGATATTCTCACTGCTGAAACGGAAGAAGGTTTCTTTCCTATTTAAAGATTTTATTTAGATAAGTAATTTTCCAGTGGATTATCCTGTGCCCATATGCTAAATATAAAAACAGACTAGTACTAGAAGCGCATTGCTATAAAGCTGACGGAACATAATTATCATTCCCGAGTAATCTGACTGCAGTAAAACCCATAAGTTGCCAGGGGCTCGGCAGTGAAGTAACATAAGTTTGTGCAATAATAATTAATATCACATGGACTCATTTCGTGCTTAATTGAATGTTTAACAAAACCAGCCTCTTTGTTTCTGAAAATTTATCCACGTTAGTTCGGCCCCACCTTGAGTATGCTGCAAGTGTATGGGATTCTCATGAAGTAGAATTAATTTTGCAACTAAATCGAGTACGACGTAGAACAGCTAGATTTTTGCAAGGCTGTTATGAACAAGATAGCAATGTGACGATACTATTGGAAGAATTTGGATGGGAGCCACTAGTTGACCGTAGGCTTAAGTACAGGTTAAATTTACTGCTTACATTTGGGGCAAGTTACTTATCTGAGGATGTTAAGGATATATTACAGGCCTTCACTTGCTTTGGTAGTTCAGATCACCAAAGTAAAATCAGGGATATTTATTATAGAACGGATACATTTAAAATATCGTTTATTTCTCGAACCATTAGAGATCGAAATAATGTGGCAGAAATCGTGTTGGAGATAATTGGAATTGGCAGTGTATATATTAGTCGATATTCTGCTTTTTATTCTTTTTTTAAATAGGTCCATCTTTTTAACAGATCTAAATCGTGATTTGAACATGCGTATCCTGGTATTGACTATTGTTCAATGTAAGTATTTTATTTCATGTGATTAAAATTTATCGAGTGGAAGATCAAACTAATATTTGTGAGTAGGCAACATGATTTGGTTTTTCATGTGGTTTTATTCTACTTTAAGGGTGGTGACCTGAGATCCCCCGCCACACACCCCCATGGTGGCTTGCGGGATTTTCTTGCAGATGTAAATGTAGCTACCAAGTTTTAGTTCTATTGAAAACCATTAATTTATTGCTTTAGCGAATAACTGTTGAGTAATTTTCCAACCTTCCAGGCCAAAAAATGCGTTTGAAGTGAACGTGTCACGGCTTTTCCCAGAAAATTTTATTTCCTGGAACCGTAAAAATGGATTTGACAAATCATTGAGTAACCGACGGTATATTAGTATAGTATTGACTCCTCAAAGAAATGGACATAAAAAAATAATTGCTTGCAGATGATCGGATGGCCTCTCGAGATCAGTAAGTAGACTGAATTGCGACATGTACTTATGTTCGAAGGTGATTAAAGAGACTCAGATGGGAGTGGAAGTAAGAACGATAATGAATTTTGGGCAGTGAAGGTTGCTTAAACAGGAGAGGGAGGCAATGTAGAAGAGGATCATATTTTTGGGAGGAATACAGCTAATTAACGATAGAAGTGAAGCACAAAATCGCATCTCTGTAGTGATAGAATAGTTCGAAATATTGAGCCTGAAAATCCTGAACTAACAGATTAATCTTCATGAATTGAGGGTGCTAGAGAAGTATATTTAGTATTCATGATGCACAGTACTTTGGAACTTGTGCGTGCTGAAATAAGAAGAGAGGCACAGATAGATTGCTCGTACCATCACAGTCATCTTTATAGTAATGTAGAATGGAACAATATTGCACATAGGAATTGAAAGTTTTCTTAGCGTTTTTATTGCAGCTGGTAAACTTTATATTCCTAAAGCTTTATAGGTGATCTATAGACTCAATATAAGGCTTTACAAATTAAAATTTTTAGTGCAATCATGTTAAATAAAATGTAATAAAGTATTGTTAGAGTTGTAAAATATGTCGATAGATATATCCAGTCCACTCCATGTCATGTCCACTCCAATGTCGAGAATGAGAGTCATGGGACACGCTGAAAGCTTTGAGAGTTATGTTCGATGGTTTGACTTGAATATCTTTTCTGAAAATATTTATAGCATAGCAGTGAATAAATAACTGACAACATTTTTTGGTAATAATTAATTTCGTATTTTTCATAAATTTTAAACCAGAACGTTATACGAGGCGTATTCTTAAAGTAAGTACCGTTTACTTATATTTAAATATTGGCGCTTCAGAACACAGTTTTGCTCCTGCAGCGCCATCTACTGATTCATTGAGAAGCTATATCAGCACTTGTTTTGTTTCAGAAGTCGTTTGCTTGTCCGTGCATGCAAACAACAATGTCCGCGACAATCGTTGATCCCGCCAGCTGTGAAGTGCGTTCTGTCATACGATTCTTGTATGAAAAAGGATTGTCGGCTGCTGAAATTCATCGGGAATTATGCCTAGTTTATAACCCTACAGTTATGAGTAAAGAAAGGTTAGACAATGGTGCTGTGATTTTAAAAATAGACGAACAAATGTCCATGACGAAAACGTGTAAAACCCGCTGGCATCACTATCGGAACTCACAAGGGTCTACTTCGAAGACTTTTGAGTGAGTGGTGAATCGGGTGTCGCAGGAGGAAGTGTTCACGGTCCGCTATTGATCCTTTTTTACATTTGTATTTACACAATACCCCGAAACCCGCCGCAATGGCATTTGGCAGGAGGTGTTAGGACACCAGTCCTGCATGAACAATATCAACCGTGAAATCTCTACAATAATATTATTTTGATCATAAACTGTAACAAAGTTAATCACACAAAAGAAGATACTTATACATCTAAATAATACCCTGCAAGCCGCTGGAAATGTGTGTGGCTAGGCTAGGAAAGGTGTGTGATGCATCTAAACTAGACATGCTCAATACAAGAACAGAAAAAGTCACGCAACATGCATGAGCCTCACAAAAGAAAAAAAAACTTACAAAGAACCAATATAAAGTTGTCAGAAGCAAGGAAAGTGGGAATTTTACCACCAGAATGCATTATTTTATGCATTTATGGCATCTGTTCTCAGATTTCCATTAAAATTCATATGTTTGCAAACGATGCATTGATATATAGGAACAAATCCAGCCTTAAAGGTAGGAATCATTTTTTAATGACCTCATTGTCTTCGAAAAATGGTGCGAGACGTCGGAGCTCGATTAATTTTAAAGAAATTATTGTTGGAGTTACGAGGTAAGAAAATAAAACGTCCTTGCGCAGACAGCAAGATGCCACGTTGCAATACCAATAGAAAAGATATATATATATAAAAAAAAACCATAAACACAGTAATCAACCCGAAGGTCGGTTTAGTAGGTGATGGTAGAGCTTACCCATGTACCAAGCCCGACGGCGTGTGAATATTCACACATCAGGGTAGGGGGGCCAGTTCCTTTCCCTGTGCCGGTTATGGTTTCCCAGGAAGATCTGGTACCCGAAAAATCAACTAGCTTGGGTGGAGCTGCAGGTGCCCAAAGTGCCTTGCCCGGGAATCGAACCCGGGACCCTCTGGTCAGCAGTCCAACGCTCTACCCGCTAGACCACCGCGACCCGCTATATATATATATATATATACATATATATACATACATATATATATATATATATTTCTTCCTTAAGTTAGGAAAATTTGTTCAACAAATATTTAATGATTTTTCAAATAATTCATACAGTTTTAACTCTTCAATTTTACCATAAACAAGTTCTTTTAACTTGAGGGAATTTATTAATACAGCGGTAAAAACGTTAAAAAAAAGTTAAACGAAATTGAAAGTGAAATATTTTCGAATCTTTTCGGAGTCGTAGAAAGAACTGGTTAGCCACATTTAATGCCCTTGAGCAAATTATAAAGTTTAGGGAAATTACTCACTGCTGTAATCATCAGCCATTTCAAATCTGACAGCAAAATTAGGGACCTCTCATCTTAATCGCTTCGTATAAACAGACGAGTTTGCGACGGCACAAATTATTCCGAAGACTTGAACGGCCGTTTGCAGCGTAAACAGCTTTAACTGCACTCCCATTATCGGGCGGATCCCGTGCAGACAAAGCGATCGGCAGAGGGTCAGGGGATGGAGATGCGGCAGGTGGAGGGGTGGGAGGCACGGAGGAAAGTGGCGTGGGGCGTGGCGTCACCACATTCCGGCCCCATATGCCCCCATCCGCTTCCTTTAAAACGAGGAGCGCTCTCCGCCATGGCGATTCTGCAACACCCACCGACGCGACGTTTGGCAAGCACTCCCTTCGCCTCCTCACCAAAAGTCAGCCCAACTCACGCATTTCGAGCGCCAAGTCCCTTTGGATGAGTAATTAAATTGTAGCGGTTTCGACGGTGGCAAAATATTTGCTATTGAATGGACGCGAACTAGTTCCAGGGCGGTACCAGCCAGTTCCACGGTGACACCCTCGTTTTTCATATCATTCGCGTCAACAACACATGATAAATGGGGTTTGCAGTTGAAGCTTTTTTTGATAAACCAAAAATCACAGTAATGAACCCGAAAGTCGGTTTGGTAGGTGATGGTAGAGTTCACTCAGTACTAAGCACATTTACACATCAGGGTAGGGTGGCCAGTTCCTTTCTCTGTGTCGGTTATGGTTTCCCAGGAAGATGTGGGACCCGGCAATCGAACCCGTGCCCTCCGGTCAGTGGTCCAACTCTCTGCCCCTAGATTACCGCGATCCAACCTTTTTTTCGATATCTATGTTATTTTAATGCGTGAAAACTTGTAAATAATATGGATTCATTAGTATTTTGATTAGAAGGGGACCTTTCGAACGATATAGTTATATTTTTGGCAAAACGTTGTTTATAACAAATACACGTATGATGATTAATTCAATGCTAAGCGATTTCATTTTTATTTATCTCTTGAGTTGATTTCTAATGGTCAATATTGCAGTTTTATCTTCATTAAACACCAATGAGGAAATAATGCAATACATACAAAACTGATTATTAAGGATTTATGTTTATGATTGATTCATCAAGATTCATCGACATTCATCGGCAGTGGAGTGTACAATCTCCCCTCCTCCGTTCTTGCCACGGGATTGAGAAGGACCAAAGTGAGGAATTCCTCACTTCCTATTCTCGAATCCTTTTCCTCTTCTTCCTTGTCTGCTGGGCCATCGTCCTCCGGAGTGGGAGGGCTGATGGGGAACGACTGTATTTATTAGGTAGGTTGGCGGCGGAGGGAGGGCTCGATACGGTAGGACTTCCCGTCCATGCATATCCCCAAGTGCCCGAGTATGTTTGCACGTAGCATTGTCGAGGGGATGCTTGTCGCTTGCGCCATCGTTCGCCATATCTTAAGGATCTCATGCCCTTCCTCGTTCTCTTCGACCGAGATGGACACTCCCTTCACCACCCCTGAGAAGAAGGGCACATGAGTAGGCGGTGTGCGTGGAAATCCCGGGAATTGAAGTGAAGGGACTATCCCGAAACGGAGGATACCCTTCGCACTCCGTCGTCGCGAAAGAGATCCCACAAGGCCTCGGGAATGCGCAGCCGGGCGCATTCTTCGGTCGGAAAGACTGTTGCCTCAGCGGTACTAAGGCGGGAATATAGGTTAACGAGGGTTCTGTAGGACCCTCGTTGGGTTGGGTTGTGCTTGGGTTTACGGGATAAGAAAACAGTTACGGTATTCATACGAGTATGTAGCCATACTTGGGGTGGATTGGGAATGGGACCGGAGGGTTGGGGGGGGGGGTAAGAAGGGAAGACGAAGGTGATGGAGGTTTGGAATGGCCTGCAGTCGGTGATTTTATTTTTTGGGGGATGGTAGAGCTTTTCCTTTTTCTATATAACTCCCGCCCTCATTCATTTTACCTCGGAAAAAGCTCCCTCCCGTTACAATGCAAGAATATTAGAGTGTAAAAATCATTCACCTTGATAGGGATTCGAACCCGGATCCCTCAATATTCGGCCGAAAGTCAGTTAAGCTATCTGGGTGTCGTCTTACACTGGGCGATTTTGAGGACTTGAAAGGAACAAGATGTTGTAACGAAATACCGTACTTACAATGGGACAGGAAGTCGTAGACGCGCGGGTTGCGCCCCAGCCAACAAGGTTAAAAACAAATTTAAACATTAGGGATGTTTCACCTTTGACAAATTCCGTGAAGCTGCAGAACATGCCGTGGTATTAACTTTATAAGTAACATTAGCGGATGACCCCGTTAAAAAGTTTCTGCCGCGGCATCTCTCCTAGCTTCTTGGAACTCAATCCCTTTCCCTCGACCGAGAACGTGAGCGACTTTGCACGACCCTAAAATCTACCCCACTCGCAGTAGAACTTCTTAACGGAGCCTTCAGAAGGTAGTTACTGAATGCAGGGTGGTTGAATTTATTATTTACAGAATCTGCGGAGGGCAGAGATTAAAATGAGATGGGGCTCCGTCTGCAAAGGGCAGTCTAAAGTTAGAGGGAAAGGTTGACAAGAGAGTAAGCATGAGGCAAGAGACGGTGCATATACATCTACATAATACCCCGAAAGGGCGTATGGCAGGAGAGTTAGGTAAATGCCCGTGGAAGATAACTAAACCATACGCAAAACCAAAATATTTATATAAATACATTCACACAGAGGCACACACAAGTACTTGTATTCATGCTAAAACCTTTTTAACTTACACGTATGCATATACATGTATTATCAACTAAAATACGCATTCACCTACGAATATATCTTATGCTTACTCAGAGTTTAATCTTATTCTAGAATTGAAATGGAATGTATCTAATATTTCTATAGTGACATTGGTTTATTACTACGATTCCTATTTTCCCGGGGAAAGAACGAGTATTTCACTACACTGAATTATATCTCCCTTATCTTATATTTGGGGCCTAACCTAACTTAATAGTTTGGGACCATAATAATTCCTTTAGTTTCATTGTAAAACTCGTTTGTTCTGAACCTTTCTAAAATTTTTAGTCTCCGTTGCTCTCTTCACATCTCAAGTGGCTGCCGGCCTAATTCTCTTAAAAGACCTGTCATACTCATCTTCTGATTGTTACAATATTTGACGAATTTGGCGGATTTTCTCTGCACTTTAATTAAATCTTTTAGGAAAACATTCTCCCAAGACTCCCAAATACTTCCGGCGTATTCTAGATGTGACCTACCTAGAGCGAGATAACAAGTCTCTCTTTTACATTCTCATTGAATTTGCCCACCACCCGTTTGATGAAGGTGAATATCTTGAAAATTCGCATATTGTCCTCATAAGCGTGGCATTACAAGGACCGCCAAATATTTAATATGATCTGCCGTAGTTAGCACTGAACCTTTTATTTCATAGTTAATGTCCTGATGGTCACTTCCTTTGCCCCAAAATCTAAAAATCGTGCATTTGCCTACGTTAAGCAGTAATCCCCATTCCTTGCACCAATCTGATTTTGGATCTGATTCCCCAGGGAGTAGCATGTAATCTAAGTTTAATAATGACTCTAAAACAATTATTGTGGCCTCACACTACTAAAGTAGATCAGACCACAAAGATAAAATGAGAAAATAGATTCCAGTACAGATAATTACAAGTACCCATTTTCCCCCGAAAAATCGGGAATTATAATAAAAAGAAACCGAAGTCATTATGCAAACATTAAATACATTTCATTTACAAGTCGGAAGAAAATTAAGTATCGCAAAGACATCAGGTATATTCGTAGGTTAATGTGTATGTTAGTTGGCAGATTGTGTGTTTGCATTTGTATGTGTTGTAAAGGTTTTTGCATGAATGCATATCATGTTTTGTTGGTGGATCGTGTAAATTTGTGGCTATTGTATGCGGTTTTTTTCTTAATAACGGGTAGTGTCCTAACACCTCACGCCACACGTCCTTTGGGGGGCTGTAGGGTAATATGTAGATGTAAATGGAGGAGAAGAAGCTGAGAAGCGCGGAAATGGGGTGGGGAAGGGAGACGGGGGCGGGAGGTGGCGGGGCGGGTCAAGTGCCCCCAGAAAGGGAAAGTTGTGTGCAGAGGCATTTCTCGACTTCATCCCTCCACCGGATTATTCTCGCCCACTTTTTCCCATTCCTTCTCCACTCTTCTGTCTTTTCTCCTTCTCAAGACTCCACGACCCTTGAACTGCTGCGTAATTACCCGCAATCATTTTCCTTTACGTTTTTCGTCTTCTTTTGGGGTCGGCTCACAAATGAACGCGAGAATCAATGACGCTACTTTTAAGTAATCCAACATGTTTGTACCGATCACAATTGGTGTAAAAAGTACAGTCAGTTAGAGAGCGTCTCTTTTTTCGTCCATTTGTCATACGTAATACTCCATCTTTGGGCTGACGTTTTGTTTTGAACCTACCGTGAAATGGTGAGTGTTGCATTCTTCGTATTTGTAATGAATTTTAGACTCTATTTTCACTCTTGTCAACACTTCGGAGAGTAATTTAATTCTGATTTCCTTGTGGTATTAGTTTAAGCATTTTCAAACTCATAAAATGGAGATATTTCATCTTTCGCTTTGGATTAACCTTAGAGCTCATAATGCACACTAGTGGGTTCCTAGGTACATTCGTATGCTGAGCTACACATTGAGATTAATATATTAAGTTAAAGCCCTAAATTTATGTGCAATACCTCATTTCTGCAGCCTTGACCATTGCATCCAAGTCAAGTATATCTACTCATCTCACAAGTTTGGCTCGATATATTTTTCAGATAACATATTTGCACACCAAAGCATTTTCATGAAACACGTTATATAAGCGCCTAAACTGACATCTCATCATTTGATACTCATGACCAGCTGATTTAAAAAAAATACTTTTCGATTTGTGTTTATTCGAAAAAGCGGATTTCTTTATGTTTGTTTGACCGACTTAAGCAGAGAATATATTTTCCTTGCCGCGAATCCCAAAAGTAAACAGGCTTTGAAGTAAAAAGAGCCTCCAATCATTTATTACTCTGGCTGCAAAGTTATTTCCGCCATCGCAACGGCTGGACTTGTTTTCTTCCCAAAGCGCGTGGGGAGGGCAGACACCTTACATGTTGGCCATTCCATGCCAAAAGCCTCGGGTTTCGAGCCTCCGGGGAAGAAGACAACATGCTGGCACTTCTCCACTCTCACTGCGGTGATTGCTTTGGCTGGCGCATTAAGAAATGTTTTCTCTGCCTCCCGGAGAGGTCGTTATGGAGGGTGGCAATCCCTCGACGTGTTTAGTTGGATTACGTAGATCGTGGCCTCCGGTTACTTTCCTCCCCTCCCCTACCACCACGGAGGGAGATGTTGGGGGAGGAGGGGGGAAGAAAGGAACGGGTTATAGGGTGAAAGGAGAGTGGAAACCCCCTCTCCTGATCCCGGGATTCTTTAGCTGTCTTGTCCCCGTCACCCTCTCCCACTCCCTTCTCCATTTATTCTCCCTCCTTTGCATCTCATCACAAAAGGCTCGGTTTGATTTAAATGTATCAAACTCCCTCTTTGTAGATTGAGCTACCTCGTAAATTTGCCAATACTGAAAATTTACGACCCCCTCACTCACACTACCTTGGCATATAACCACGCCATAGGCTGCAAGTTGACGCAGCAGCGTGTGGAAGGGCGTTTGAACAACATCCTTCAAAATGTGCGTTCGACTGTAGCACTTCTAAGGAAAATAATAAACCTTAAGTTAACTGGGGCTCACCAAATGGCTATCCTTCGATCGTAGTTTCGCATATTGGAGGAAAAATAATTAAATATTCATTCTTCAATTCAGCTATTTGTGTTAATGTATTTAGTGACTTAACTTTCAAATCTTTAACCTCGGTGTCGCAAAGCTCTGGGAGCACTTTATGAGTCTAACAGGAAGAATCTTAATTGGACCTGATTTCCCCGCAGGCCGCCTCAAGGGCGTATGACGGTGGGTGTTAGGTCACCTCCTGTAAAATAAATTAAAATCACATGCAGAACTAACAAATTCGTACAAATCTACTTCCACAGAGGCGTATATATATTCATGTAAAAACCTTTTTAAATTACACGCATGCAAATAAATTTACTATCAAATAGCATAGACATGCACCTACAAATATACTAACTCATGTCTACGCAGCGTTGGATCTTGTCCTAACTCATAAATCAAAGATTTCTACTATTTCCATAATGACCTTAATTTCTTACTATAATGATTCCTGATTGTCCAAGAGGGAATACTTTTGTATATCTGTACTAGATACTGTACTCTACTGGATGGATCTCCCATATCATTTCTTAATGTTTTTGATCTACCTAAATAGTGTGGGGTCACAATAACGCCTTGTTAAGTGTTATAATTAAACTCGTTTGTTCTGAAACTTTCTAAAAATGCAAGTCTCGCTTATTTTATCCGCTTCTCAAGTGGCTCCCAGCCTAATTCCTCCTTTAAACTAGTCACGCTCGTTTCCTTATCATAGCAATTTTTGGCAAACTTGGCGGATTTTATCAGTGCTTAATTTAATTATTTTATGCTCTACTGGGTGTATAGCTATTATGCTAACCAGGCTGCATGCTTATCTAAGAATTAAAGTACAATTGATTTCCCTTTTTTGTTAATTTTAAATCTCATGAAACCTATTGTATATTTCAAGAAACTGTAATAGTAACTTTAACGGAGTCACCCGCTATGTGTGCATTATAATGCAACCATTTCAGAGAGTAAAAATCATTCGCCCTACCGGGATTCGAACCCGGATCCCTCGATATCCGGCCGAGTGCTTTAACCACTTAAGCTACCGAGACGTCCTCTTACACTCTGAAATTTTGGGGGCTTTAAAGGAGCTTTCGGTAGCTTAAGTGGTTAAAGCACTCGGCCGGATATCGAGGGATCCGGGTTCGAATCCCGGTCAATGCGAATGATTTTTACTCTCTGAAATGGTTGCATGAAACCTATTGTAATTAAACATTCCAGGTATAATGTAAGTTTAAGTTTGGTTTTCTTGTTGATTAAATTCATTAATCAAATTCAGTCCTTTAATGCACACGCTGTAGAATGTAAAAATAAAATGACGGTACTTAGGGACACATGGTGGTGTCATTTGACGGAGGATTTCACTCATGGAGATAAGAAATAGTCTGTTGCTGCCAAGTCGGGACTGTCCAAAAAGTCAGAGAATTATTCAACGCGTTGCGAAAGGTCTTCGCAAGAAGACGCTTGACTTGTCTTTTGGTGGTCCATGAAGACCTTTGGGGCGAGTTTATCGCTTTAGATCTTTCGCATCGCCAAATTTTTTAGTGATAATGGCATGCCCTCTCATCTTATCAATACCAATACCATATGCGATCATACGCACACTTAATCGACTGTCTGAATTCAGCACTTCACAAAAACGTTGCACGTTAGCGTCGGTTCTTGACGTCGACGGCCGTCCAGCGTGGGGTTCGTTCTCCGCGCTCTCTCGGTCAGCTTGTGCCACTTTACAATTGCCCAACTGCCCTCCTAAAAATCATTCTACAAAAACGGGTCCGTGTCCAATTCCCACAGTCCAAAACAAACTTTGATGGCGTAGAGCTGTTCAATCGTTCGCAAATTTTAGCTCGTGCTAAGAGCTTTCACCTGTTTCTTAGCTTTGGCTTTTGTGTGCAGACCTTGACGGCAACTCTTTGCTATGCTGCGAATCCCAGATGTGGATGGCACATGACATGCCGGTTTTTTGCAGAGTAGCATTTTCATTTAGATGCACAATCGATTTTTAGCCCGTAATAGATAATAATAAAACAAAGGTTCAGCCCTAGCTTCCATCCTTCAGCAGATTTATTGAAAATAAAACGAGAGTTTGCACTTGGTATTAAATAAATCGATGCGAATTTGTATAGTGTATCACTCAATGGATTGATTAGGAATATAATAGAAGGAAAAATAGAAGGAAATATCACACGAGGAAGACCAAAAGACATGTACATAGGACAAATTAAGAAAGACGTAAAACAGAAAAGGTATCAGGGATTGAGGGAATTGACATTAAATAGAGGCGAATGGAGGGCTGCAATAAACCAATCCTAGGATTGAAATACTGATGATGATGATGATGATGATCACATGAATGTTTTTAGTTTTGTTTGAAAACTTTCAAAATAAGTTTTTTTTCTGAGATAAATTTAAGACCATGGTGTCTTGAATATTTCAAATACTTCGGTTTCATTCAGGAAATGTTTACCTTTCCTGTAAACATTTTCATTTAAATTATACCGCACTCGCATAATAGGTTTTCGCACGAAAGGGCGCTGATCGGGAGTACTTGAAAGGCAGGCAGAAGTAGATGTAAATATTAACCCCCCTTTACTCTTCATCAACTGCGTCAAAAATGTCCCTTTCCGTGCCCCATTCCAATCTAAAGCCAACCGCCGTATCTCTATTGCCATGGATATAACACTGTACTTTCTCTACATCGGCTTAAATATTTTCAAAAAACATCTCATTCCTTCTCTTATAACTTTACCAAACTTAGGCACTCACCCTTGGAATTTTTATTCTGCCAATTTATTGTGAGGCACACCCGAAGTATCCAATTAATTCTCATAAAAAGCTCCCATTTTGCTTATCTGCTAAAGTTTTCTTGAGGAAGGTGAGGGAGAGAAAGGAGAAGGGGGCATGTAATGGTGGTGCGTATTTGGTGAAGGGGGGAAAGGCGGGGGGAGTGGTGGGGAAGGTGGAGGAGTACTGCGTTCATTCATTCGTTTATTTTTTTCTTATTAAGTTCCGCGCTCCTCGTGGGAATATAAGGCCCCGTTTTGAAAGATACGGAGCTCTTTGGGGGCACCCGGGGCTTCCCCTCTCTGCTCCCCCGACTCCTCGCCCCTTGCACTCCGCGCCGCCCGACGATTCCTCACCCGGTTCCATTCAATCCCTTCGCCCGACGACGATCTTCGAATTGACATCGACATAAATTCACCGCAAGCCACAAAAAAGGTGTGTGGCAGGGAATGCAAGCACCAAGTGGAAATTATAAGTGATAAGGGAGGATATTGGAGAGGAAGGGAAAAAGGATTATGGCAAAAAGTTTAATGTACTCACTTCTAACCTTAAAGGCCCTGTTTTGAATACTGGAAGTGGTGCATTTACATCTACTCAATACCCCTTCAACCTGCCGCAAGGACTTGTAGCGAGGGGTGTTACGGAACCACCTGTAATTAAGAAAAAACCTCATGCAAAAGCTACAAATGTACACAATCCACAAACAAAACACGGTATACATTCATCCAAAAACCCTTACAACCCACACACATGCAAACACACGAACTACTGACTAACATACGCATGCTTCTAAAAATATACCTGTAGATGCCATTGTAGCATGGTACGTATACCTGAATACCCAGGTATTCAGGACCCAACGTTGGTTGGTGCCATATGGAGAGTACCTCTGGTGGATTACCTCCCCAGTCGGATGGGACGTTGTTCTATTCCTAGCAAATCACTAAACTATTCCTAATTTCAAAAATTATCTCAGGTGCTAGTCGCCGACACTAATTACCACGTGACAATCAATAATTCCCACCAACTGCAACTACTAACGTCTCTCAATTTCGCTAGTTTATCACATAGGTTTGGGGCTATAATTTTCCGTTAAAATAACCGCACCAATTTATATGGAGTCGCACCTTTCACCCTCCCCTGTTCATGATAAACCATCTAATCCATTAGTTGGTCCTATCCTTACCTTTGCTACCTCTCCTTGAAATATATCGTATAAGTATGTACTTGTATAGTTCCAAAACCAGTCGCCACAACACCGCTTACGTACCTCTTCCCGGGCGGTAATAAATATTCTAGTTGTGCACAGTTTTGAGTACCATACGCAGACGAAGTATTGATGTAACAATGACAAAGATCAAATCATCTTCAAATCTCCGGCCTTCTTTTTATTTAAGGTGAAATTAAAAAATAGTCACTAATTCGTGTCGCAAAAAATCACGATTAACTTAGCCACAAAATTTGAGATGCGAATTGAATTATTTCGCCCTTATGTAGAGGTTCTTTTATTAGAGGTTATTAACATTTATTTTTTAAACAAAAGGGAAATGTAATACTTAAAAGAGCAAACTGAAAACCTAAAACAATTTTTGCTCATTGTACTAGCAAAACATTTGAATAAATCCTAGATGAAAAGACATGTGATTTATAACTAATTCAATGTACTAATCTAATTACTAACAATAATTATTACAAAAACCTAAAATATGATTTTTGCGTTCCTCATTAAAATTAGAAGAGAAAACTAAATAAACCGAAGAAAAGCATTAGTATCTTCAAACTTTGATAGCCGAAATATTTCTTTTGCTGCCAAAATATTGAGATTTTTCGCTCTTTCACTCTAGTTCTGAATTTTGCCGAAGTATTGGTGGAGTCTCTGGTGTAAAAGTTCGGGTTATATGAAGTCCTCTTCGAGGGGCTGATAAGTTCACTCTAGCGTCCTACGCACTTTCACTTTCCGTCGTGGACGCGGCAGCCGCACCGCGGCAGCCCCCCTTTCACTTCGGCCTCCCTCTTGCCAGAGCGGGCCAGAAGGGGCCGGAGCGTCGAGTGTCTGGACGGCCGCAGAGAGGGCACGAAAGGGTAGGTTGGTCGGCTTCTCCTCGCGCTAAGGGGAATAGGGAGCGTGGTGGTGGAGGCGTGTGAAAGGAGCGCAATGATTAATGGCACGTAGGGGGAAGAGATTCGTTTCGGAAGTCGAGGGAGGAAGTATCGGAGATGTATTGGAAATTGGTTGGTGGGGTGACCTGAGGTGGGTGACGAGGCAGGTGAAGAGGAGTGGGGGGTGTCGGAAGAGGAAGGAGAAAGGTGAGAGAGGAAGGCTTATTGGGGAAATTAAGATGAAGTAGAGCAATGAAGTGGGAGAAGGGTGGCGCCGTCGCATAGGGACCAAACACCACTCGAACCCCCACCACCCACTCGTCGTCCTTAGACGCGTCGCATTAGTTCACCTGATCCCAACGGGATTGCTTGATTTACTACCACGATTTCTACATGTGGGAATATATGGTTGCCACAATTCCCCTAATAACGGGTTTATCCGACAATTTGAAGTGTGTTCGAGTTGAGAATGGATTTCCTGGGTCGCGGAAGCCATTTATTTGATGCACGAGAATCATGAAATACTTTATTTCTAATGAGGGACAAATGAATCAATAGAAAATTAAGTGAGGTAAGCTGCAATTGCATGTGGTTCCCTTTAGGTTTACACTTCCTAATAAATATTTCAAATTGATTTTAAGGAGATATTTTAGAATTTTCCTACGCTAATATTCCTTACTGATAATGTTGAAACATAATTAATGCATGGTTTTTTGTTGTATTTAAAAAAAATCAACATATTTATTGCCAGCTACAGAGCACTGTTACTGATGTCATCAAAATGTTCATTGGCTGAATGGGAATACATGATCTCTGCTCACTAGATATATTAAAAAAAGGTCACGAGAAACTTCTGGATGTAGCTTCCGAAAAAGGTTCCAGTATATTACTAGTATTTAGTATTTCAAAACACCAGTTATTCTGCATTAACATATAAAAGAATAATTTGACTTGATGGAATATCAATTTGCAACAAATTTCTGTGAATTAATTTCTTCTCTCAGTGGTATTTTCCAAATGAAATAAAAATGAAATTGATTAATCATTTATTAATTTCAATCCTTTTATCCGTAGAAAGGGTTAATCAATAATTTTCTTGTCCAATAGAAATTTAATATTTAAGGAGATACCCTTGACTCTGATCAAAACCAAGTATAATTTTACACATTCTTACCTCTTCAATTACTTTTGCTTCTTCAAGTTTTCTCTATAAATTTATCTGTATGAACAATTGATAATTCTTAGCATTTTTTGCCACTAGCCGATCAAAAGTCGACATATTAATCATAATCCAATTAATTTGGAGGCACACAAAGACTTTGGCCGATTCACCGACACGTTTAGTGTGCGGTTTAAAGAGAGTCTGTAATTGAAGTGACTACCAGGAACTGTGGAGGGTACTGGAATTGGAGGGAAATGAACCCGTGCCGAAGGATGAACGAATCGCTCTTGCAGTAGGAAAAGAGATGGTGCGGCATCGGATCAAAGTGGCTCCCTCATGGCGATGCTTTTGGTCCGTCCCGCCACCCCCGATCTCTTTTAAGCACTCCGGGGGACGAGACAGTGGCTGCTAACGTTAATAATTCACCTTCGAATGGCGCAATTTCCAGGTTCATAGTGTGGGAAGCCTATGCACAGTCGGACGTAGTTTCTCTTTTTTGAAGTGCGGCCCCCGACGCAGGCCGCGTCCCCTTCCGTTCGCCCAATTGAGGAGGCGGGCGAAGGTTATGAGAGAAAGGAGGCAAAGTTAAATCGGTGGATAGAGGGAGGAGGCAGAATGACTCAATTTAGATTAGACTGAGACAAGGGACCGAGATCATTAATCCTATTTAATTCCTTCCCGGGGAAGGAAGAAATTGGGAGAGGATCTAGCGGGAATGGGAAGGTTCCCATAGTGAGATGGATAAAAAAAAGCAAAGAGGATGGAGGTTGCGCAACTGCGTGTGAAGAAAATCTGCCTCGTTACTATTATGGGCAGTGTGCAGAAAAAAATTTTTGGAGCGCTTAATGATTTAGCGGTGGTTGCGTGAATGGGTCGGGTGAGAAGGGGAGGGAGAGGGAGGGGTGCTGGGGTATTGCAGGTGGAAAGGAGGGGCGATAAGAGCGGAGTGCTTCCAGGGCCGCTAAAAGGGGGCCCTTCATTCTCCTCTCGGCTCATTGCCCTTCCGGGTAACTCTTGAGCCGTAATCTAATCCCTAAAATTCTCGTAGCCGGGGAAGTTTTGTCGGACAAGATATGAAAATGTTCCCATCCCACGGATGTGTACTCAAGAGCAGACGCTCGCGAAGGAAGTCCCTTGTTCAACTTGTGCAGTTAGCATGTTAGGGTCGGAGGGAAGAAAGGGCCAACGGGCTCGTGAAGGAAGAAAAAAGCCTTTTCGCAGAGACGTTAAATAAATTTGGATGAGGTTGAGTTTTATAAAACCGCAAAACATTTAATGCAATAAACAATGTGGTAATGCATTAAGCAATCGTTTACAGAAACTAAGAAATTTGGTTTTACGGCGAGCCTTACAAATATTTCGTATGTGTAATAACCGTTTAATAATTCAAACGTATTTCCATAAAATTAAAGTCATCCACCTGCGTAATTTTATTCATGATCTTCTACTTAAGGCACAGGCTTGGAAAAAACTTTCTATTAACGTTAAGTTTTGTAACGCTGATGCACGCATCTTTAGTACGTTCTTTATATCCCCGATAATGCTAAACTACTCCTTGCCTTGCGTTACTGTGATGCCTTTCATAGTCATTAGCCCATCATGGAATGAAGAGGTATAAAAAGAGCAACTATAAATTTAAAAAGTAAACATCACTCGTAACTTGTTCAAATTCCTTTCTGAACACTATTGAACGCACTGAGACTACTTTAGTCATCATAGGAAGGCATATCAATGCATTAATTAGGTTTTAAACGTGCCTGTTTTATAAAACTTTGAGCCGAAGATAATATTCTGTTCTTAGATACGTTTTTTCTGTTAAATTCGATTTAAACCCAATAAAATACTAATTTAAAAAAGTTAAATATTTCCTCAGGTGTTTATAAGGAGTGTCGGCGAGAGAGTTCACGAAGTAGCTAAAGGAAACAGGCTCAACATACGGTAACATTTACGTCATACTTGAGTTAATCATTTGCGAATTGTTTAATCGAATCATGAACTGAAATTGAGATTATAAAGATTACTAATTAGGCCCAGGCAGCCGTTGAAACTAAAAGTTCACAAAATGACGTAACTACCCAAGGCTATGCAACTATTAAAAAAAATATATTTTTATATATATTTTGTGTATTATATTTGTATACACGATTTTAAAAAATAGATATATTATCCAAATATGACGAGATTAATGCAAATGAGTTTCTGGAGATATAAATAGTTTATTTTGCCAATATTATGGATAATATATTATGGATAGTTTTCAATTATGTCCACGTATTTCTGGAGCATTCCATAAATTCCCATTGTGTAAAACGAAGAAAAATTATAATTGGAAATGAAAATATTTTCATTTTAGGAAAATGTTGCATGCCTAAGAACAAAGACGAAAAAATCTGTGACGAACAAACTGGTACTTCTGATTAAAATTTTTAATCATCTTTGTCCTATCTCAGCTTAAAAGAACGTTTGACCTGATTTCCGCTGCAAGGATGATTTCAAAACCGACCGAGGAAACGTTTGAGTTAGATTTTATCCGTGCATTCCTCGGCCAGTGCAGACGCAGATTTAGTATCTCAAGTAGCTGGAAGCCTACCAACCAATCAAGGAGACTTTATGATGAGGATTTCCCCTTGTGTTCATGAATAAATATGTGCAGAAAGAGAAGAAATAGAATCATTAGGCTTGAGTTTCGAAATGATTGCAATTTTCCTTACGGGTCATTAAGTATGGGATTATACATTCATACTATGGGGACATACATTTGTACTAAGAATAAAATCGAATAATCACCAACGGAAAAAAAGTAATTTACTCTGAAGCACGCTATATATATATATATATATATAAAAAACACAGTAATCAACCCGAAGGTCGGTTTAATAGGTGATGGTAGAGCTCACCCATGTACCAAGCCCGACGGCGTGTGAATATTCACACATCAGGGTAGGGGGGCCAGTTTCTTTCCCTGTGCCGGTTATGGTTTCCCAGGAAGACCTGGTACCCGAAAAATCAACTAGCTTGGGTGGAGCTGCAGGTGCCCAAAGTGCCTTGTCCGGGAATCGAACCCGGGACCCTCCGGTCAGTAGTCCAACGCTCTACCCCTTAGACCACCGCGACCCGCATATATATATATATATATATATATATATACATACACTTTTTTGGAAAACCCACAAACGTGTAATGTAAATTCACTGATAGTCATAACTAAAATTCCCGCGCCATACACTACCCCTCCAAACTCCTCACCTGGAATGCCTTCCCCCCCTTTTTCCCCCCTTTTTCCCCCCTTTTCCTTTCTTTTCCCCTCTTTTCCCCTCTTTTCCCCCATTTCCCCTTCTCCTTCCTACCACTGCTTTCGGGCCCTCCTCTGCCTCAGTTCTGTTCCTAATTCCTCTTGAGAAAGGTGGTTGGACCACCGAAAATTCGAGAACCAGTGAGTCCCTCTTTTGTGTGTTTTGGTTTCTGTGTTTGTTATGACTATCAATATATATATATATATATATATATATATATATATATATATATATATATATGTAGGTGGGTAGCGGTAGTTCAGGGGGTAGAACATTGGACTACTGACCCGAGGGTCCCGGGTTCGCTTCCCGGGCAAGCAACTCCACAAAGTGGCAAGGACACCTGCAGCTCCACCCAAGTACCAGATCTTCCTGTGAAACCATAACCACACAGGGAAAGGAACTGGCCTCCCTACCCTGATGTGTGAATATTCACACGTCGACGTGCTTAGCACTGGGTCTAACTTTACCATCACCTACTAAACCGACCTCGGGTTGATTACTGTGTTTATGGTTAATATATATAAATAATATATATATATACCAAATATATTTTTATGTATGTATTTGGTATATTATAAATATACATATATATTACATATATAGAAATATATATATCTGTGTGTGTGTGAGTGATATTGACATATTCGTACATTCTCCGCCATTCACCAAAAAGATGCGTGGCACGGGGTACAGGCACCAGGTGGAAAGGGTAAGTGATAAGGGTGGATATCAGAGAGGAAGGGAAAAGAGATAAATATCATGCAAATTTCTAGACATGCATGAGGAAGACAACATTCAAAACAAGAGTTAAGTGCCCCAGATAATTAGCTATTTGTTATACCAAAAAAGGGAATAAAAATGAACCACAACCATTTATACGGCAGGTCTCCACCATCACTATACTGTTCATGAAAAACTGAAAAGTAAGAAGGGGAACTTCCACTAATAGATGGACTTTAACTTTTTCTCTCCAGCCCTAAGTATATTAGGAAATATGTACTGAAGTACTTTTGTCTAAAAACGCGTGTATAGTGTGTTTTACAAATTTTAATCCCTTTGACAGCTAAAGAGAGTTAATCATTGCTGTAAAGAAAATTCGAGTGGATTGCTATTTCTATGTTTGTTTTCATTATTAATGTTCCCTGCCTTACAAGAATTTTTCAAACGTCCGTAATTTTGTGTAAATTTCTTACATCACATGTCTAAAACTCGATTTCAATTATATTATTTAATAATTTTGGTTTAAAGGTTGCCCATTTCACTTTTCGCTGCCTATGTCCACCATTTCACCTAGCCAAATTTACCACAATCGTTTTCTCTAGGCACACATAGTCATTATTTTGATTTGACTCCCGAATATCAATACAATGAATATATGTGTACAAAGTAGACTATATGGGTTCTTTAGTAATTTTTATGTTTACTAAATACTACTTATTATTGAATTCTCAGAAAGGGAAATTTTAATTTGATAAAGGGAAAATAATCTGATAAGGGTAATTTAGAAGAGTTAAGTATCCTTCTGGTATTATTATCATACATGTAATACATATGTTTGAATCTAAAAAGAAGTAAATAACGCCAGTTTGGGTTAAAATAATCTTATTCCTAATTTTTTCCAAAAGGTTTTTCACAATTTTAAAGCCTTAATTTTTTTAAGTGTTTCTATTGTTTTGCGTCCATATACCAAATTATTTTAATAAACTCATTAATATGTAGTAATTCAGCCCTATTCAGCATAATTGACTATTATCTTAACTTCACATACCAGTACATTTAAAACTCCCTCAATTTCCACAATTGAGTACTAAGTAATGCAATGTAGAATAGACGTTTCTGCTCATAAAAGCGTCTGCAAATCTTCAAAATATAAAAAATTGGACGCATATATTCTTTATTATTATCAGCTTTTAAATATATCCTTGAGTATTACTATCCCATAGTTAACGACCCCTGCGGAACATTACAATCGTTTTGAAACTGAAGTTTTCAATACTATTTTTTCTCTTCCTGCATATATTTCTTAATGAAACCAAAGGGTAATGCTGCTCGAAAGGCCTCCTCGATTGACTTGTAGGCTTTAAGAATTTCGGATATTAAGGGACGCGATTGCTACCCTGAAATCAATCATTATTTTAATCAAAGCAAGCCATTAAACGTAACAGGTTGCACGTGACTAGGCCTTACAGCAACAGCGGCTTAGATAATGGTTGTTAGATTTAAGAGGACCTAAACGGCCCAAGATCACTTTAGATTTGATATCTAAAAAGCCTTGAAGCTTGTGTGTAGGACAGAGCAGAGTCCCCATAAGACTCTCCAATAACTTTGTTAGTCTTCTCAAGAGATATTTTCAGTTAAATACAAAAACGTAGTAATCGCGTAACGTTGCTCGATCGCCGATTCCATTTTTTTCGTTACGCGGTCGGCGTACAGAGCTTTACAATAACTGACGGCTTGCCGTTTTCACAGCTTGGAGAATACTGAAACCGGTTTGCAGCAAAGCTTGGCGTACATTTAATGTACTCCAAGTAGTTTATTCCCATGGCCACCAGTAGGAGTGACTTGGGTAATTTAATTGAATTGCATTGGGAAACCACTTGGTATGTTCAGTAAACAGGGTTTCTTTTCAATACGTACCATTTTCCGTTAGTTTAAAATCAAGTATAAATTTAATTAAATAATGAAATTTAATCAATTAACCATTAAAATTATATTCTTGTCATTTAGTTTGTTGCTACACTAGATGGGGCGGATGGAGAATCCAAATTACTCAAATAGGTCTTTTCTTCGTGCACTATTCATGTAACAGCAACAAAGTCATTATCATTAGAAGGGACATTTACTTTTCAATTAATTTTCGAAGAAAACTATTTTACGTACATCGAAATGTATGATAAATAAATGAATGTGAAGGAAGAAATAACAGAGAATTGCAGATTATACCTCAGAAGTTATGCACATCACAATGCGAACATTTTATTGAAAATAGGTAAAACCCGGCAATATAAAATGAATTCCATAATATCACAATAATTTTATCCATAAACCGCATCAATTACATGCTTCGATTCTATTAAATCCTAAATAACAAGGAAGCACATTAGTTGAGGAAATATTTTGTTCGGCATGTCGCAACTGACAAAATAATAAATCGACATTACGTTATTGCTGGTGCTTCCAATATTTTTTCAAAGCACGTCTGAATTTCTCCATCCGTGAATATGCTTTTCACTTGAAGCACAATTTTAATTTTAATTCCCATCCCAGAGCAAAACACATGGTGCTAATGTACAATTGATTAAACTGTTTATCCAACATGTCGCTGGAATAAAAAACGACGACTTTAATGTTTGCATTCGTTCAGTTTATTATTTTCCAAAGAAATCACTTACGGTTAAAATTTTCTCAGAGATATTCCACTACTCATCACTGCATGTCATTATAATTGTAACGAAGGATAACCGATTAACACGAGGACGCTATTTAATCGCGGAATTATAATGATTATGGCCGTCGCTCGTCCTTTCCGTTAACCTGGACATTAAGTTTTCCTCCCAGTCAGTGCCCGTGAGACGAAAACCACCCCCAGCCGTGCGCAATTTGATTTGTTTGGTCGCATCGCAGTGTTGTCACGTGAGCGAAATGAATATTATTGGAGGGAAGACAACTAAGTGGCGATCACAAATTCCCGGTTGGATTAAATGTAGCTACATTCTCCCCAACGATTCTCCTCAATTCGCTGGGGTCAACCTGCACCTCCATTATTAATAGAAGGGTGAGTGGATTAAAAAATAAAGAAAGCAATCGAATTTTTGCGGCAAAATCACATAGAAATAAATTTAAAAGCCCTAAAGGTAAGAAAATGTAATTGAGTCTTTGAATTATACAATAAATCCAATATTCATTTAATTTAGTTTACAGGCAGAAAATTTGCGCCATTGTTCGGAGAAGGATATAAATATATTATTCACTGTAAATTATTTTGTTACTCCCCGTGGTAAAATAAAATCACTTTAACGCCGAATCATGTGAGAAGTAGTTGATATTATTTAACTTATATTCAGTAAGTAAATAAATTAATGAAATGATAAATATGAAAGAAATAATTTCTTTATATACATCTACAAAATATTGCGCAAGCCACCACAAGGGCGTGTGGCGGGGGTGTTAAGCCACCACCCGTAATTATGAAAAAACTGCTTGCAAAAGCCTCAACTTTATACAATCAACAAACAAAACATGGTATGCATTCATGCAAAAGCACTTACAAACCACACACATGCAATCACACAATCAATCAACTAACATGAACATTCTTCTACATAAGAGTATCGTATATACCTGATGTCTTTGAAATGTTTAATATACTTCCGACTTCCGACCGTAAATTCAATATTTTTTAATATTCCTATAGTGACTTCGGTTTCTTAATATTATGATTTCTGATTGTCTGGGGAAAGAATGAGCATTTGTATCTACCTGTACTGGAATCCATCTCTCTTATTTCACCTTTGTGGTCTGATCTACCTAAGTAGTGTGAGCCATAATAATTCCCATAGTGTCACCGTTAAACTCGTTTGTTCTGAATCTTTCTAAAAGTCTAAGTCTCGCTTGTTCTCTTCGTATTTCAAGTGGTTCCCAGCCTAAATCCCCTAACAGGCCAGTTACACTTGTGTTCTTATAATAAGAATTTTTATCAAATCTGGCGGATTTTCTATGGACTTTATCTAATTCTTTCTGCCAAAATTTCTGAAAGGATCCCAAATACTTGCGGCATATTCCAAACGAGGTGTGACTCTAGCAAAAAACACCTCTATTAACTTTCTAATTACATTTGCCCACCACCCATTTAATAGGGCCGAGTTTCTTTAAAGCGGATCCGCATATTGTCCTGATATTTGCTCCTCATGAAAGGCGTGGTTTTAAAACTACCCCCAAATATTTAACTTGATTGTCCGTAGTTAGCACTGAACCTTCTGTTTACGTCCTGTTCGCCAGGTCTTTGTTCCTAAATTTCAAAACTACGCATTTGTCTATATTAGGCATTAATCCCCATTCCTTGCACAAATCCGATATTGTGTCTAAGAATAACTTTCCCCTTCTTTTCTTGTATTTCACCGTGTCGTCAGAAAATAACCTGAGAATGCTACTAACGTGCGGGTTTAAGTTATTAATGTATATTAAAAATAGAAGTGGCCCTATTACACTTCCCTAGGGGACGCCCGAAGTTATATCTCTATCCGTTGAGCACAACCCATCGATGACTACTGTTTGTTTTCGATTTGACAAGAAGCGTTTATTCAAATTTATTGTTTTCCTGCTGATACCATAGCATTTACGTTAGTGTGACAATTTATTGCATGGGACTATATCAAAGGCTTTTTTAAATCTAGGAATACTGCATCGACTTGTGTGTTGTTTTCTCCCGATGTAAGTATATCGTGAATGAAACACCTAATTTTGTTTCGCAATATCTAGTCTTCCTAAATCCATGCTGGTTGTGATGTAGTATTTTCCTACTGTCAAGAAATCTCATACTGTTACTGACAATAAGGTGTTCTAATATTTTACAAGAGATCGATGTTAAGGAAATGAGTCGGTAATTGGTTGGTTTATCTCTATCGCTGCCTTTATAGATGGGAGTTATATGGGCTAGCATAACGTGAGGTAGTGTGCGCGAGGTACTGAGCCTTCTTCTATCGACTTTAGAAAAACAATTTTTAAAAACGGGGCAATGTTTCCGGCTAATTCCTTTAATATTTCAGTAGGTATTTCTTCCGGACCAGGAGCTTTGTTTATTTTGATTCTACGGACGTTCTGGGGAAAATGTTTTTAATATTTGCCTTTCACGCTGTCTGTAATATCCGTTTTCCATCTTCAAAGAATGTATAGTTGGACGTTTACCCTGTATTTCCCTAACATAGGGCCAACATGATTTTGGATTTTCCTCAAGATATTCGATTAATATCTTAGATTTAAAAGAGTGCACAGATGTGCGCATGATACTTTCCGTTTCACAACGACATTCTTTTAGTTTCTGTTTGAATGTATTCACATAAAATATATCGTCACTTTTAAGGGGTTTTTAAAATCTGACTGTAGCCTTCTCGGCTTTATTAATGGCGATCTGACATCCCCGTTGTACCATCTAGGTTCTTTACTGTCACATTTAAGTGAATAGGATGTACGTCTTCATTCCTTCGCGTAAAATAGTTAAGAAATATTTCCAAGAATACTTCGTATTGGTTGTCAGTATTTTTGTCTTGTATCATGGTAATTTATCGTATAGAAAGAAAGAAAACACGGCAATTCCACATTTACACTTTATTCACACGACCATGGTTTCACCACTGCGTGGCATCTTTAGGTGATGATGCCACCTGAAGATGCTACGCAGTGGTGAAACCATGGTCGTCTGAATAAAGTGTAAATGCGGAATTGCCGTGTTTTCTTTCTTTCTATACGATGGAAAAATTCCATAGAGTAACGGCTAAAACAGTCTCTTAAATGGTAAATAATGTTTTTAATATTCTCGTAATCCGTTCAAATTTCTTCTGTTTAATGAATATATTATTCGCTTCTGTTAGTTGAAGTAATTTACTTTTTAATTCTACAAGAATATTATGATTACTCATTTCGTCCATTATTTCATGTTTTTAATGATCTCGATCGTATAATTCATGAAGATATGAAGTATCCTGTGCCCCTCCTTGGTAACCTAGCAATTTGTTGTAAAGTGTTTTTTGCGAAATTATGGAGGAGTATTTTACATTAATCTTTATATTTAGCCAAATGTACTACACAGTACGAGTCCTAATCAACAGACGATAGATTAATCACCAGCGATTTTAATTATACCGTTGATAAGTTTGTTGCGGAGAGTCAATATCTGGTCAATGAGCGAGTGTAGAACATCTGTATTAGAATATGGGGGTCTGTAAACTAAGGACACGAATAGGCTTCTGTCATTGTAGTCCTTTAAGTTGCACCAAACGCTTTCTACAGGGTTCGTCCGGAAGATAAGTATACTGAGCTCAGGAAAAAAAATTATTACACTTTTACATATCTTAAGCTAATATTCCTCAAAATAGGACCCTTGTGAGTCGATACACTTGTTCCAGCGGCGTTCCCATTCCTGGAACGCTCCCGCGAAGGCATCATCGGGAACCTCTCGAAGACACGTCGTCATGGCCTCTTTGACGGCGTCCAAAGTCCCGTATCGCGTTCCTTTCAAACTCCTCTTTATCTTCAAACAGAAACAACGGTCTCTAAAAAATGTGGATCATTTTTGCAGTGATCCGCAAGTTGTGTCGCGATTTCCAAACGATTGAGTCTTTGATCATCACTGAGCACTTTCGGCACCAACTTTGCACAAATTTTTCGCATCTGTAATTGGTCCCTAATAATCTCGTGCACTATTGTTTTTGCCACATTACACTGCTCTGCTATCATCCGAACACTAAGACGACGATCAGAGTTCAGTACATCGCGAACTTTTCGCACATTTTCGTCGGTGAGTGTCGTTCATGGGCGTCCAGGTAGTGGTTCGTCGTCGACCTCTTCTCTGCCCTCCACGAACATCTTGTGCCACCGAAAGATCATATTTCTGGACATGGCTGACTCCCGTAAGCCTGGTTAATCATACCGACAGTGTTGGTAGACGATTTCCCAAGCTTTACCGCAAATTTGATGAAATAACGCTGCTCCAAAAACTTCGGCATCGCGTTCCGTGACGTGGGTCGAGCGTGGAGGTTCGCGTTAACAGAGCTCCTCACTACACAACAGCTCAGAGCCGACTGCCTTTTTCAGCGTCGCTTGCCAACATACCCTCCTCCAATCGCAGCCCGTCAGAGCGGGGCTGGGCGCGCCTGGAGTGGCGGGAAAAAATCAGTACATTTATTTTCCGGATGAACCCTGTATGTCATTCTCGCCGCAATCATTACGTTGGGTACTAAGATTGACTTTATAACAATGAATTTCTTATCTGTAGGCAAACTAATCGTGTACTCGGAGCTCCCAATACAACTTCCGGGGATGGGAGAGAACAGTCCGTTGTCATGCATCGGATGCCAGAGAAATGGAATCTAATTGGCGAAGCCCAGCATTCTGCTGCGAATTGACACCAAGACCCTAGCCGTTGTTTTTGAACAGCCATTAGGCAAGAAATCCAAGCCTTTAAAATCAATAAGAAGTGTGCCCCGACGAAAAATTTGACCAATAATTTGCCCAAGTTTTCCTCATACGACAACGAGGCGTGGCATCAAAGGTGCGGAGGGAATTTTATAACTTGAATGCAAGATTGACGTATTCGAGAATAGCTGAAGGACGCACGAGGAGAAATTATAGCCCTCACGTAGCCAACGTCGCAGTTCGAAATACCAAGGAGGACCCATAGAACTCTCCTTGAACCAAATCTCGGTTTTATCGGAAGGCTCCTACTCGAGGGATATCGCTTCGCATTTCCGCGGCGTTGGTGCATGGCTGAGCGGATGAATTAGGCCTCACACCCTCTGTGCTTCTTATTTGCGATGGATTCCCCGTACATCCCGAACGAGAAATTATTTATCCATGCATCTTTATTCATTGAGGGTGACAAGTAGCATTGAGGCTCCTGGTAGAAATACATTATATTTAAAAAGCAATTGCGAGTCCCGAAAAATGGCAAATAAATAATTTCAATGAAAAGTGAAATTGACAGCTATTTTTGGGATCCCGCAACAGGATCTGTAGCAGCGTTTGGTGAAAATGACAACCAAAAATAGAATAGTAAAAGCCTTGAAATACCTCACCATTGATAATTGAAACAGCCAAATGAAACCATTCCCCGTATGCTTAAATACTTAAGAACATGTAAAAAATGCAATCGACAATTTTTTATGAGTCGGCAATTTTTCCTAGGAAAAACCGCGAGTAAAGCTGTTAAATATTTTAGGAGAAATGATTACTTCAGGTGAATGTCAAAACAGCTTCATTTAAAAGCCGAGTCAGATTACGACGAAATTTCGAACGAATCGACTCCTTTGAAAATAATTGAGGGGTTAGGTTTTTTTGAATATGGTTATTTAACAATCAACTTGCCTGAACGTTTATTAATTTTTTGATAATCGGGAGACCAATAGATACAATTATCTGAATATATTAATGTAATAATGTCTCGCAGAAGAATTAATTGCGTTAAAAATATGTTTGCAAACAAATTTAAAAGAAGTATTTCATAATATCTGGTAAATACAATGCTGTCTTAAAAAATAATCACGCAATTGTTATTAATTTCCTTTCATACAATTTAATTATTAATTTAAATATTGTTTCCAACTAATCAAATACATTGGTCAAGGTTTGTATAATTATTTACAAAATAATTCTCTCGGCACGCCTTACTTCCCCGCCTGCATCTCGTTATTTACAGGATTATGTAATTATTCTTGGAACAACGGTCAGAGTTTAATAAAGCTACAGTATCAATGTTATACAATTCAAGTGGGTTCAACAATGGAGTGGCTCCGCTTTCACTCGGAAAGGTCGCTAAAAGACAAAAAATGTCTAAACATAATAATGCCAAGGACGATGCGGCTAATCCTTCCGTTGTCCGACTATTGCTATACTAACAGGTTTTGCGTTGTAAAAATACTGAACAAATTTAGCGAGCGTCCCATAAAGAAATACTCAGTTTGAAAATTAAAGAACATACTGATGTTTTACGGTAATGAACGAGTAAGGGCGTCGGAAATTAAAGAAGAGGTTTCAACGTAACCATTTCATTAATTCGAAATATTGGTATTTTCATCTATGTTTTGCTCTCGTCCTAAGTAATGACGTTCAAATTGATTGTGATTTGTTTGATGAACCAATCATGAAGTTCTTGAGGAAATTACTCCAGATCACCTAACTTGTCTCTCTTTCCCTCTCTCTCGGTGGGGATAGGGACGCAACCCGCCGTCCGCTGCCCACAGTGGTATGTCACATACCCTGTCTCTAGGGGCGGAGACCATTAGTTGCATGTCCATGTGACAGTAGAATTTCCCCCTCTTACCGTTCAATTCTACATTAACTGTCTTGTTATGAAGGAGGCCTGTCGTATAAATGGTTGTGATTAATGATTAATTTCTCTTCTCTGGGATCGAAATGGTACGGTGGTTACCTACCGTACTGGCTTCCCACCCTGAGGACCCAGGTTCAAATCCCGGTGGCGTCAAATATTTTTCAGTAGAATTTCAATCCCTATTTGAGGTTCTTTGTGGAGGGCACTTTGATTGAGTACGCTGTCCGTCGGATGAAATGCTAAGCTGCGGACCCCTTGGCGGCTTTCATTAGGATAGGCTAATGGCGACGCCGGGTTTCTCTTCACCCTTCATCTTTTCCTGTCCAATCCTAATGGCGGAAATGAACTTAGTTGTCGGCCGTTTCCCATAAATACTACTCCTACAAATAACTGATGAATTAGGTGAATTAACCCTCGTTTTGAATTGGGACTTCCTCCAGCATGTACACCAATTTTTACGTTGTTCGATAGATTTCTACTGAATATTTTTCTCCTTCCCCTTCCTCTTCTATATCCTTCCTTATCACCTACCCTAGTCACCTGGTAACTGCACCCCGTGCGAAAAAACATTTTGGCAGATTGCATTGTATTCATGTCAATATAAACTTTTTGAACTTAATCTTGAATTGATCTCAAAGTACCTTGGGCACACGGAAAAGCGTCCTTACTCTTGCAATATTTATCAATTCTGCGTCCTGCACTGAGAACCCGTCTTTAACTAATGCTTTTGTCATTCTGGAGAGTTTTACAAATATAATCTTCAACCACCCCGCAGCAATCCATCCTGAGCCACGGTTGGAGATGGCGATCGAACAATCCAAATGCAAAACCGCAGCTTAGCACAGCAGTTCTCTTTTCAATCATGTGGCTGTGTACACTTTGCTATAGTGTTTGATTGTAATCGGCGACTTTTGTTTGCATTAATTTCTGCTAAGAGGTTATATTTTTTTATACTTTCTTGTGCTGTTTGTTTGGTTGGACCAAATCACGGCCCTGTCCAGATAGTTATCAAATTCCAATGAAATGTTTTGAATTGAATTTTTATGCATCAAAGTGAGAGTTGTATAAATAAATGTCAATGGCATTTTAAAAACTTGAAATGGAAAAAAGAGAGCTAGTAGCCAATCATTCTCCGTAATGAATATTCTCGTAATAACAGAAAAAATAAAATCATACTCATTCAGTGGATCACGATCTTTTTGAACATGACTTCTTATTAGGTTGAGCTATTTTTCAATTTGGCCGTTTGAAAGAGTTCCACCATTTCCTAGACAGTTTTAGCGAGTGAAATAAATTTACATTACGAGTAAGTACCCACTCCCGGGCGCCTCCTCCTGCTACTGAGACAATTTCATTCTCGTACTTTTGTTCTCTTAACTGCTATCATTCCACACTACCACATCCATCAGGCGAGGAGTTTATTCGCAAGTAAGACTAATTTCGATTAACTTGAAGACTATAATTTAAAACTTAAATACAATTTATACAATTGAAAAACTACCATTTGAAATATACTTAATGACATAGGAGTTTATGTCGTTTGTAACAGTTACCATTCAAGGATAAATCTATTCCAATATCCCTAAAGTCAGAGAAAAGTAACTTAAACTGTAACCATGTTACTTAAGTCAACAGAGCTTGAAACAACGCAGTTGAGTTCTATGATTCGCAGGACCTATTTACAAAACCTATGGTGGAAGGTGTGTGCCTCAATGCTGAAATGCACGTTTTATTCACGAACTTACCCGGTATATCAACGAGACTTTCTCAATTTCCAGTGAATAACTAGCTTTAAGTTTTCTAAAAACCATGGAGGTGTTGTTCTATTTTGCATCATCAAAGTCTTGCTATTGAGGTGCAACATTTTCCGATTGTTTATCATCAGGAAACACTTAGGAAAGTTCGCCACCATAATTTGTGTTTACCCTTACAACAGCATTAATAAAAAAATATGGTAATTTTTTGTTTGTTTGAATGTTAATTTACACATTGTAGAATGAAAATACTCCAAAAACGTTTATCATAATGTTAGCTAACTCATCAGAATGTGCAGTTTGATTACGGCCTGAGTTTCACAGCCGTCCGCCTTCCAGAGTTCTGTACATTATACAAACACCAGCGAGTATGTATACCATTCAAATAAAATACTGAGAAGAATGGGTGGGGTTAGTGGACTGACCGAAGTGACCACATAAGAGGGAATGAAAGAAGGTGCAGCAAAACAGATCATCGGCAAGTTTTCCCCCGCTAGCACGGTGAATGGCTGTCAGAAATCTCAAATTATAAAGGATGGTATTTGAATCTTGAAAAAAAACTACAGAAATGGAGAGGACGAGAACTTGTTGCAAGTCACTCGGGTCTTCGGCTCCCTTGTATTGGTGTTACCATCAAATTTTGTGAGCAAATAATTATTGTGACATGCCATGCAACAAATTAAAGAACATCAATTTTCTTTTCAATTACCCTGATTGTATTTGCAATACATATTTGAAATTAGAGCCTATTGACTTAAATAATGCTTGTAATGATTTCCCCCGGAGTGGTTTTATTAATCGATGGATTTCGTTCCAGCCGTTGAATGGGAAATTTGTTGACAAATAAAGTGATAGTATTTCAGCAAGTATTTGGGGGGGAGAACATTTTGGCAAAAAGAATTAGATTATGTCCAGAGAAAATCCGCCAGATTCGTAAAAAAAAAATTATAATGAGAGCACAAGTGTGACAGTTCTCTTAGGGGATTTAGGCTGGGAGTCACTTGAAATACGAAGAGAACAAGCGAGACTTGGACTTTTAGAAAGGTTCAGATCACACGAGTTTAACGATGACAAAACAAATAACCGAAAAGTTAGTTAGTCCCTTATAACTTAGGTAATCAGACCACAAAGATGAAATAAGGGAGATAGGTTCCAGTACAGGTAGATACAAATACTTCTTCTTTCCCCGAGCAATCAGGAATCAGAAAAAGGAATATTTTTAAACTGATGTCGTTTTAGAAATATTAAAAACAATTATTTTATAAGTTGGGAGAAAATTAAACATTGCAAAGACATCAGGTATATTTCGAGGTGCATGTGCATGTTAGTTGGTCGTTTGTGTGTTTGCATGTGTGTGGGGTGTAAGGGTTTTTGTATGAATGTATACCATGTTTTGTTTGTGCATTGTATAAATTTGTGAATTTTTGAATGCGGTTTTTTCTTAATTACGGCTGGTGCCCTGATACTCACCCATGCGGCAGCTTGCGGGTTTTTAAGTCGATGTAGATAAGATGAGACCCAGGTTCTTGGACATAGATAATATTTTGATTTCCACCTGCTAAGCTCAATGTATTTCAGCTCTCCACACAGGTAGAATTCATACCAAACTACATTTTTTAGTAGAAATAATGAATAATGAAATCTCTGAGTGTGAGAAACATGGAATTTCACTCTTTCACTTAAAAGTTTCAGAAAATTCATATTTCAAACGGAAGACTTCTAGGTTAATGATTTGAAACACAGTGGGTGCATCATTCATACGCTGAATTAGGCTACAAGTTTATATTAAAGTCTCTAATTTTATAAACAAAACCGTATTTACATCAAAGAGGGAGTTTTCTCGGATGGCCTATGATCAAATTAAAGGAAATTGTGGTTGTTACGTTAAAGTTAACTTCTTCAATTTGTATTTATTTATTACTAAATTTTGAGTTTAAAAAATAAAAAAATTCAAAATGATAAGATTCATAAGTCAAAGAGTCCAACGAGAGAAGTTCATAGAAAAAAATATCCACTGATTGGTTTCCTAGGCGAGGATAGAGCTCTCTTCGTACATACTGGGCAGGTTCTGTACGAGGAGGGAAATACCGATAGATATCAAGTCAGGGGGATGAGAAAAAAAATCTTTTTCCTATTTCCGCCAGCGGTTCCTCAGGAACATCTCTCGTCCCGAAAAATCGCACGGATAGAGTGAAGCGGGGGGATTTTCAAGATCAACGGGGGTCGAATATCTATTCCACAAACGCTCTATCCACTTGGCGACACAATTCCCTGTTTATCAAAAACCATATTAAGTTGCGGTGACAGTAAATACATTCTTTCTTCATGAACATATCAATTACTGTTTTATTGGAGTGAATATTCTCAGAGTACACCAATACCGGTTGGCCCCAAAAAAATCACATGGAAGCAAACTCTGAAGTTGCGGAAAGTAAAATGAAATGGAACTCTAACCATGGTATTTGCATTAAAGTTTTTCCCAAAAGTCCATTTTATTCATTTCTATTATGTTGATTCTTTGTTGAACAGGCAGGGAAATGGTGGCCATTGGAACGCAGTTTTTAAAATTTAAATGGTGTGTCAAACCATTATATTTGTCGATCAAGGTAAACCTAACTAAAAAGTGGCATTATGGTAACTTTAACTACAAAGTATTCGATATTTAATTTGTTACCAATGTTTGCTTTATACTTTGCCAGATTTAAATGTCAACAGTTTCTTTTATACTCTGTCAAATTATTTATTATAAACAAAGGTGATAAGAGTGACATAAAAATTAATCATGAGCTGTAAAAATAATTATCAGATTAAATGCTTCTATGTGAAGAGCAATAAAATAAAATAATTACATCTTTAGAAAGCATTTCATCTGTTTTAGACCCTACTTGAATAGAATGGTTTGAGGCGTCACTTTGTGGGAAGGATTTATATCGGAAAAGAAAATACTTTGCTCTTTATAATATACTTTATTAAATGGACAAAGTCATGATCACTTGATTATGACTTTGTCAGTCGAAACCTAAATCAGGCATAATAAAATATGCGTGGAAGAATAAAGTATTTCTTTTCGGACAGACACTACTTATTTGGTAATTTTTTTTGTTTCCCTATCGTGCTTTAGAAATCTATTAAAACATTGTAAAGTTAACGGTTAAAAAAAGCTTTCGTTGGTCCATTTACAAAAAGCCAACATTAATTAAAAATTTATAGATGAGCAACCTAATGAAATATGGTCATAATGCAAAAAGTAATGTAAAATGAGCGAGTTCTATGTAATATCGCACGATAATTGCTGTCTATTTTACATTTTGTAATAGAATTAGATGAAATGAAAGCTCCTTTTGGAATATTTTATAGTACTTTAATTACAAATACCTAATAAGCAATTTCACACAGTCATTTTATGGCATCATATGTTGTATTTTATTGCTAAAAAATGTTTTATTTATGTATTAAATACCGGAGTACATTTAGTGATGATTTTCCAAAAGAAGTAGTGGAAATCTGTAGTACGCTGTGCAATGATTTATTAGAATGTAGCACAAATAATAAAAAAATTTAAGGAATATTGTATTCATTATCTAAGCATTAATATTCGCGATCAACAAGATAACCCCCGCCACACATCCTTGCGGCAGGTTGCGGGGTATTAAGGAGAAGTAGAAGAAAAACTTCTTATTATTTAAGCCATGGTACTTAGGATATGGGAACAAAAGCATAACACTGATATTATTGAAAACGGTTATACTTCGCGAAATATTTCCAAAAGAGAAGTTAAAAAGAACTTTTTGTGGACGAAAGGTAGAGATGGCATATGACATCCTGAATGTAGCTTTGAAATTGTCAAATGACCAATGGCACCAGAGCACATTCATGACCGCATGGGACCACCATTTAATGACTTTAGTGCTCGGTACAACATTCCCTATCCTTCTTTGTTCATTTTATTTTTAAGCTTCTCCTTCCATCCCTTGTCTCTTTCTCTCTTTTGTCCGGGGGTGGGGGGGACGCCTCACGCAGTCCGCTGCCTACAGGGGTGTGCCCTGCCTGTGACTGAAGGACCGAAGACCAGTTGCATGTCCATATGATGGTTGAACTTCCCCCTCTTACTTTTCAGTTCTGCATGAGCTGTCTTGCAATGGTGGAGACCTGTCGTATAAATGATTGTTGTTCACTTTCATTCCCTTTTTTGGCATAACAAATAGTTAATTTAACGATTGAAGTAACCCTTGTTTGAACCCTTGTCTTCCTTCAGCATGCATGCAAATTTGCACATTATTCGATAGTTTTTTACTGAAATCCCTTTTCCCTTCCTCTCAGATATCCGTCATTATCACTTACCCTTTCCACCTGATGCCTGCACTCCGTGCCACACACCTTTTCGGTGGAAGGCGGGGTGTTTATGTCGACGTCGATCTTTGGCTATCATTGTCTGACTCTGGACCTGCATCAATTACTTTTTACTTTGTCCAGGTCTGTGTTGGCAGATGCTGCCAGTTATCTCCCGCCCCTTCCCTTCCTCCCACCCCCTCAACCACACCTGATGCCTCCCCACCCCCTCCCCCCCCGACCCCCACTCAACTTTCGCCCCGTTTCCCTTCCCCTTCGCCCTGACCCCACCCTCACTCCGCCGTTGAACTCGGACCACCTGCGACTTCCATTCCACTTTTTGCCCCCCCCCTTTCTTGGCACTTGCAGCCCCATCCCCTCTCCTTCACCCAAAAATGAGCGATGGAGCAGATGTTCTCAGGAGGGGAGTGAGGGCAAGGGATGAGGATCGGCTCGATAATGCGCCGCCAAAAGGGTTGTTGTTTGTGCGAGGCGACTTGCTCGCCCCGAATTAAAGCCGCAGCACAACCCCACAAGCATCTTTTTGTCTCGTGCATCTCTGAGCACCCTCTCCTTCCTACTAAACCGCCGCCCCCGACCTTGATTCCTCATCCACCTCTACTACCATCGTCACATTTTTCCTGCCGCGCTCTTTATCTCCCCCCCACTGCCTTACGTTAGTCTTCTTCTTGGTGATTCGTTTATGATAGGACGTTCTTGAAACGATGTTTCACCCTTTCTTTTCTTTCCAAGAAGTCGCTGTAATGTGGAGAAAATTTTCATCGTCAAATATTTTCATCTTCTTGGTTGTCCCAATAAAGTTAAACTGAACTCTCGATAGAATGAAATGGTAGATTTTTGGTAATTGAAGTCAACGACTTGGACGGACCATCACACCCGAGGCTAAAAATTTCTTCAGAAATCCATCGTTTCGAATCTTCGCGAAACTAGAACAGCCTCCCGTTCTATGTGGCTATGTTTCTACCCAACCGTTGAGAAGTAACTAAATCCACTTCAGTAATCTTTGAATTTATTTCACGTTTCACGATGTGCCTTTCAATTTGTTTTAAGAGCATTATATTATTGAAAATATGAAGAAAGAGGACTTATTAAGGAGCTGTCTCTATAAATATTTCTAAATTTGTAACTAAAATTTACCTCCATTTTCAGCAGGTCATAGTAAAAGTGGCCAAAGATTAGTGCTGAAAATATGAAAGCTGCAAATGCCAAAATTTTTACCAAATCTCTCTGATGTGTTGTTCAATAAAATAAGCACGTTCTTGCTCTAAGTGAAATCTAATAAGTTAAGGGTTTAAAAATAGAGTGATTAGTTCCATAGGTAGAAATTTTATAAATATATATATATATATGTATCTATACATATATTATATATACATACATATAAAAATATATCGAGTTTTTTTAAGGTGATCTACCGGTTAAGGTAGGTTTTTGGATGGACACAACTATCAAATAAACATTTTGTAACTCCAAACAAAACCCAATCCAGCAACCTAATCTACATCAGGTCCCTCTTCATCTCTGCGTACTTCTTTCCTCCCTTCATCCCGTCCAACATCCCTATCCCGTTTCTGCTCTTTCCTCGCTTGCCCAACATTCTCCCCTCTATTACCTTCTTCAACATTCCACTACCGCTCAATACGCCCTTCATCCATTTTTCCTGCCTCCATAGGATTTCTCTCAACAAACCCCTCTCCTCCCCCACCATCTCCAGCACTTCCTCATTTGTTTTCCTTTCGGTCCATTCCACCTTCTCCATTCCTCTCCACACCCACATTTCGAAAGCCTCCAATCTACGTCTATCCTCCTGCTTCAGTGACCACGTTTCCTCACTGTACATAGCTACGCTCCATATCAGAGTTTTTACGAGTCTTGTCTAAACATCCCTACTCAACATCCCCGTCATCAACTCCCTTTTCCTTGAGAAAGCCTCCTTTCCTAGCGCAATTCTTCTCCTTACGTCCCTACCACTTTGACCGTATTGGTCCAAAACACTTCCGAGATATGTAAACTGAGATATATACCTGCTCTATTTTTCCCCCGCCTATTTTAATATTTAGCTTAGCCTTTTTCTTTCTGGAAAATCGCATAACCTTTGTTTTATTAATATTGATTCTCATCCCATATTTATCGCACTGAACCTCCAATTCACTCAGCAATTCTTGCAACCCCTTGGCTGACTGAGCAACTAATGCTTGGTCATCAGCAAACCTAACCGATTTTACGAATTCCCCTCCGACTTTCATTCCTACCTCCAGTTCTTCCCATGCCTCTTTAATCATTTCCTCCACATATACGTTGAACAGCACGTGTTCCAATGACCCCTAGAGCTTTGCTGGCGGGAGTAATAATAATTTCTCCTGGTAGGGTCACCAATGCCAGATAGGTCGAAGGTTAGGAGCCAGACGAATGGTAGTCCACGCAGCGTCTGTTCCTCAGTGAGGCGGCTGCAAAGGCGTCTGACTCCAGTGGGGCGGCCAATAAGTGTTGGTGTCACGTTAAAAACACTATTGAGGAAGGCAACGGGAAACCACCTCAATTATCATTCCCAAGAATGTAATGATGGGCACCATAGGGAATATGAATCCTGGCAACTACGGGACTCGGCCCAAGCGACCGTGTGTCGTGCCCGGCAGCGGGGGAGGCAAGGCTTCCGCGGTCGTTACCCCACGAAACCCTTGCGGGGGATATATGAAATTTTTTCTCAACCCAAAGTTCTGGCAATTAATTCAAGGAAATATGATGCAAGAATCCAATATTTACTTTGTAACTCTTTTCTAGTCTGATATTTGCTTCAAATTACTATGACGATGGCCTTCCAGTTATAGTTTCAAGATTTTTTTATAAATCTTTGTCATTTAGCGCAACAGGAAAACATTAGCTCCGATTATTCAGGGTTGCACCAATATCCTCGTTCATCTGCTTACAAAGAATGTCAATTTATTTCTTAAATCAAATATAATCTAAATCAAAATTAGACCAATGGATTCAAATTTGGTCAAATAACTGGTATGGTACGTATGGTTATAGAGGCTTTCTTCTAAGATCATAACTGCTATGTTCCCTGGTGCTTATTTTCCACTTTATCAAACTCTTTCGTAAATTTTTACCAAAAAATAATATTTTTTTATGAATTTAGACAATATAAAGTGAAGTTTCGCAACAGCTAACTTTTGCGCTAACCGGAACTTTGTAAGAGAGTCAATCACGGCGGTACAAACTTTTAGTTGATAAATTTAGTCCTTACTGCCCATTATTCGTATTTAAAATTTTAATGAAGGCTTTCCAGGACGTGACAAATGATGCTGCACGCCATTTGATGATACCACATAAGTTCATCAGTTTCCTACTCTCCACATACTGAATGTAGGAAACCGGAATTTTTATACTTATGGGCAAACATGGATGATGTTATCTTCGAAATGATAGATGCAAGGTTACTCCCAGATGAGAGATAAATTCTTCCGGGTAAAGTCCCTCAAATGGACGGCCGAGCCCCAACTGACCAAGAGAAGCGCGGGTGAACCGAGGGGGAGTGACTAAGTTTCATTCAGAAGGGTTCACTGAAACCCATAATACACTCACGAACCCATACGCCTTATTTTTTTCATCTGAAAGAGAGAGTATATCTTTCTTACGAGAGCAGAATTAAGATAGCTGTATTTGATTTTTCCGGACGAACTTGACACATATTTCGGCTCGTCAAATGCTGTTTCCCGTTGATATCATACGTGTATGCAGTACAGAAGACGATTTGGAAACATCTCGAAACAATACATCTCCATCCGGCGCTTGTTAATGGTTAGCCACCTCACGCGGATGGCCGAGGTGCGTGCCGCTCATCGTCTTCCGTCCGCCGAGGACTTCATCCGTTCTCAGGTCGCGAACTTTCGTTCGCGACTCGGCAAAACTGGAAATGCTGTGCTATCTGATATCTGGGATTATGATATCAACTGTAAGCATACATATACACTGCCTAAGGACGTAACTCGCCTATGAGTCTTTCCTATGTCTGTTACTATTAAGTTGTATTCATTCTCCTCTTCATGCTAGTTTGTACCTCGCGTTTGTATTCCGCCTTAGTCCACCTGTACGGACATTATTCCAAATTCACGCATAATCTTTCCAATTGTACGCCATGTAATAACTTTCCTCCGCCTAGTTTAACTTAGTTTATAAATGAGCCGTTACCTGTTGGCCTCAACCAGCATTGTAACCTCTGTTATAGCATAGTTTACTCTAAATCCGAAGTTTCTTGTTTCTCACAAACAACACGCACACGGATGAGAGGTTTTTTGGAATGTCATGGTTTTATCTTGTATGTTAAATGACCGGTTAGGGTGGGTTTTCGCTCACCGGGACGGTGTATGTGTGCCCGTATGGGCCGACAATGAACGCTGGACGTAGTTGCGTAGCCGACTTTATGTATCGTTTTTCGTGGGAGAGTTGGAGGAGGTGGCGTTCAGCACTTCATGGATTTGTTTGCCAAGTTGCTAAGCGATAAAAAGGGAGTTGTGTATTCCGGTCCATATTAGCGAAAAGTTTCACCATTTTCCTGTTCACAATGCCATATAGTTTTCTGTGCTGTAATATTTTTGTGACTTATACCTTCATGCTTGTGTGCATTCTTTTAACAATTGATGGTCGATAACATATAAAATCCTGATTCCCCGCATGGTTGAGGAAGCCTAGGACACATTACACATTTACGAAAATGTCAGGCACCATATCTCCCGGACATTGAAATGAATGTAGCAGATCAGTTCTGCAGATAACATCATTCAAAAGATTTAATTTACGTAAAATTGGAAGAGGTGTGTGATTAGAACCTACAAGGTCACCTTATTGACCAGGCGTTGAACGAAAGTGGGTCGTTTCAAAGTCTTTAAAAGATTCCTCCTATAATAGGGCATCTTCCGCGCTTAGTAACGCATTTTGCCACTTTCTATTGCTCAATAAAAATAGAAAAAACACAGTAATATAGTACAAAGTATTTCTATATTCTCCCAAATACCACTGATGAGTAATTCTTTTCCAATTTTTGTAATTGGAGATTTGGACCATGATCTATGATCAATATGACAATATACTCAGTTAATTTCATCCTTATCCATCCGATGTGGAAAATTTAAGATTTATGGTAATTTATTACCTAAAGGACCTATGGTAATTTATTACCTTTAAAAATTTCTCAATAATTACCACATAATGGAGCAGCAACATTTTATCTATTAATGCAGTATTAAAATTAAATATTTTCCATTTTCTCAGCACACAATTTAATTGTTCAAATTTTCGTTGCCTTCAAAATATTATTTGCTTGAATGTATTAAACTCGAAGTGTTTATTTCAATTGTTCACTGTTGAACACTTCCTCTTCCGCGAAACGGTTTGTTTTCTCAACTATTTGCCTTGTTCTAAATCACATTTTTCGAAAAGGAACTTGGTTTAACATACTAGAATATCTATTTCCAGGCGATTTCTTTAATTAAGATTTTTATTTTTTTAATTTACCCTAAAATAATAAATATTAAAAATAATACATTTAACACCTCTAAAAATTGATACAAATGTTGGCTGTCTCCAGAATTCCGTTCAAAACGCTCAAATCATGAAATGCACAATCAATTATTATCCAAATTGTTATTGATGGAGTAGGAAAAAAGTTTTTACGACTAAAAAGTGTAAGATGCACGTTAAAAGAACGATTTTGCAAAATTTTTTATTATAACTTAAAAATGGTGTTGGCTATGTGCCCCATTTATCATTACCAATCCATCGAATACAATGCTGTAGGTAATTCGCTGGTCAGCAGTCAAATAACCTACGGTATTACCCCCACGGGAAGAATAATGTGACACAATATCATTTGCGTATAAATTGAGGTCCTTGTTAGCATCACATGATATTTCCAAAACTTGTAATTGGTACCAATTTTTTAATTCTAAGAAATCCGCGACCAATGTGTATTAATTGATTTTAAATATTAATAACGGAATGAGAGCAGTTTTTAGTGAACTGATGTGGGCTTTTAATCATCATTCGGCATCGTCAAATATTTAATCAAGGCCAATTTGAAATGCATATTAAAAGGTAAAAAATGTTTTGTGTTTTTTTATTGTTTTTCTTCATGCAATTTAATAACAGGCATCCTGTTATAAAAGCATTAATGCTAAGTGCACTCTTCACTGGCCCATTATCGAATCAATGAAGAGAAAGTAATTAAAAAACCCTTCTTCCCATCAACAGTATCGTGCATATTAAAACCCTACTTCCGCAATTTTCACGACGAACTTTTACTTCAGCTGTAAACATGTGTAAAATGTCGAGGATATAAATATTTCGATTCTTTTCCCTGTTCTCACTAACAAATTGCGGAATGATTCATCTTTGTTTATTTTTAGTTATTTCAAATATGAATTTTGTGCAAATTATTACAAGAAATGGTACATTAGATTTATGAAAAGATGAGGGAATATTTTTTATTTAGTAGTTTAGTGCTTCGCTATGCGCTCTTAGTATTCCACTGTTTTTCATTCAGTGTTCCAGAACAGTGAAAATATTTATAAAGTTTATTTTTAAAGTAAAAATGTTAAATCAATTAACTCCCACTGTTCGGGAATTAAAAAAAAGACATTATGCTCTACCAGAATTGTGATCAACCGCTATGCATCTTTGATGTAATTTTACAGGAAGAAAAACAAGGATATGAGAAAAATATTTTGTCCATTCATGGGAAATTGAAGTTTTTTTTTAATTAAAAAAATGAACTGCAGAAAATTTTCACTCTACTCCTTTTAGAATATGAATGAGTGCGCTGGCAATATGTTCATTTTTAAAATATGCATGGCTAAAATTAGCAAAATTTTAAACATTTTCCGTAGTATTCGCATGAATGGACTTATAAGTACTTGTTCATTAAGAGGTTTTGATGGGTCTTTTTACGTTTAATACAAAAGAGGGAAATTTTTCTTGCTGCATTCGTAATTATGTTAACTCTGCATTACTACCCCATTCCTAAAGTATTCTGTCGTAGTATGACACTTGAAAGGACATTCTCACAATTAAACGATGCATACCATTTATTTTTAGACATTTATATGAGATACATGTTTAAGTTTTCTATTTGAACTCATACTGGCAGGTCACGCATGTCATTGGTTATAGCTTTAGACGATTGGTGGAAAAAACACATTCATTTTTGGAGCAATTGAAACGTATAATGTCAGCATTCCATTTCACAAGCCTTCTGAATGGTTCTCCCCAATGTTGGAGGATAGTCGTGCATTGGCTTCAGAGAGGCTCTTGCCTGGTACTTAGCTCTTGTTATAATTATTGATATCCATTTAAGAGTTTTAGATAGAAGCACTTTTCATTTCGCACACTATAAATATTTTACTGCATTCTTAAAATTAGCATGGAATTCGAGAATATCATATAAGTATAAAATAAAAAAAATATTCCTTATCTATAAAAAACCATGAACTGTGGTACCTAGGATCCATCATAGCCCGTAATCATCGCCCAAAATATTTTATCCTTTCAAATTATATAGCACTCGAAAGATTACAGGAATATTAACTATTCTATAATTTTTTGAAATTAAAATTAAAACAACCCTAAAAACTATTTGGCTTTAAGCGACGCTTTCCGTGAGAAGATAAGCGGAGCAAACAAACTCAGCACAACTCATTTAGCGGTTTGATTCAAAGCGCTCGGAGCGGATTCTTAAGGGTGATGTTGCCGTATTCCCGCGACGCAGGTAATTAGATATTAAGCCAACTTTGAATGATATCGCGTTAACCAGCCATGTAGGGGTCCCTAAAATATTAAGTAGTTGCTCCAAGTCTAAAACTGAGCTAACACTGAATTTTGGGGCTTCGCAAACATTTGTCATTAAACTCCGGTGATGGACGAGCTCTCTGCGACCTTCTTCGGGAGGTTGCTCATTTCCATAAGCTAATGGGAGGCTCGCAAAAAGACGACTACTCCAGGGAAACCCAGAAGTTTGCCGGAGAGATTTTTGGATGACTTCAAATATTTTACGGATTCGGAAGACGGCGGCCGCCACCGCGTCGTTCGAAATAGCGAGCCTGTTTAAGGATTCAAAACCACACAAAACGTGAATAACTGATCCCAATAACCAAGGGTCCGCTGACCATGAAAGCCTACCCCGGCATCCAGCACGTCACGGTAAAATACAAAGATCTGATCCCAGTATAATAATTTCTCCGTACCAATACCCTTTGTATGATTGAAAGTGAGGATTACGTCAATGATTGTCAATAGCTTAATCCATTATTTTGGTCCATCTAAACTTTTCCTGCTAGCTGCGCATAAAATAAGGAAATATTCTCTATATGAACCTCCTACACTTTATTCTTACATACTTCACTCTTCAGAATCATTCAGGATGATATTTACTTGAAATTCTCTCTATTTTGGGAAAATTGGCCAGTATGGTTCGTTGAAGCGCTGGAAACTAGGGTTTAACCGAAATGCAGTATGCCTTTTAAGCTAAACCGGGACCAGGCCAATGGTTTGATCAACTGTCAAATTTCTGGAATTCGATGCACGTGAGTGGAAGACTTAGTTAAAATAGCTGTCGCGGTATCACTTTTGTCGCGGTAGTTCTTTGAATTTTAGCAAGGAATAACTGATTTCAATAGGATAGAATATACTAATGTGATCTCATGTTATAGGACCAAAAAAGCAATATCCACACTGAACTGTATGAACTGCATTTTATAAGGTGTCAAATATTATTCCATAATAATAACCTAGTAATGTTAATTCGTGTACTGTTTAAGACTCACAAATAATTTATTTATTTGAGATTTAATGTGAATAATGATATGTTACCCCGTGGAAATTAAAATAAGTTTCATTTACATAAATTCTCAGATTTTTACGGAAACTTTGAAACTATATTGAGGTTAACCTTTCTCCTTGGAATTGATTGGAAACTATCCAAGTTTATAATTTCATCTTAATAAACATTTTAGTCATAAAGTTTCTAATGAACTGGATTAATTTTATTTAGTTTGCACACAATAGACGTATTACATGCATATATAACGTGGGCACACTCTGATATATCTTTCGTACAATGGTTCAGTCGACCCAATGATCTCAGAACATGCATGCATTTCAATTGATACCGCAAAATCGTAATTTTTAATATGATAAACATACTCTCCCCTGGAATATGTACGGAGAAATTAAAGAAAATGCGTCTGTTCACAGCACGCGTCAGTATTAACTCATTTGGAGAATATGCAAGGGAAAACAAATGGTACGAAGTGGTCAGACATTTTATTGAAATTAAATACTGGCGCAATTTGTTTAAACTTAATTAATATTGGAATGATGCATGTGAAAAGCAAATAATACTCACAAGACGATATGGAAAATGTAACACTTAAGTATTGCATTCTTGGTGAGAATCAGCATCTCATTAATATACGTGTACATCTCATAACGGGAAAACACAACACAATTTGTGAAAGTGTAAAAATGACGAGCAATAACAGTTATCAATGAGTACCAAATGAAGAAAGGGTACAAATTATTGAATGAAAGCGTAAAATGACAAATAAAGTGCATTCTGAAGCCCTGATGGTGATGACGGGGTCGGTTTTTGAAACTTCGACGGCAATGGAGACACTAACCCGGCAGAGGGACCGAGAGGATTCCACTCCGCCAAAGATTTGTATTGAATGTTAAACAAGCAACCGTTGGGTACTCTTTTCGGCTTAATTTATACAAATCATGAATGTAAATAGCCAGACATAATTATGTGTTGTTTTCTGCCTCCTGTAACGCTCTGACCGTTCGCATTTTTGCCGTGGATTGGTTTCAATGAATATGAAATACTATTTGATTAACACCACGAAAATTAAACCGGAACCTTTTAGAGAAACTGTAATACGGCAACCAATGTTTAGCCGTTTCATTTCGTTTTAAGACTATTCATACCATGTGCCACCGAACCATCCCTAAAATCTGATATTCTACCATGAAAGCTGAAAACCATGTCCAATTCGAAAATCATCACATTTTTATGCACTATAATGAATCTTACGGTAAATAATTCTTATGTTCGGGGATCAAAAAATATTAAAAACATATTCTGTGACTATAGCATATGTTACTTTTGAATTTCATTGAAACCAAAGATATCCCGCAAGGGGACTCAAGTGTGGAGGGTCTACTCGGGTTCCGTCCGCACACTCTTCAAATCTAGTATTAAAGTGCCAATCGCACGTATTTAGCGGTTGACGAGATCTCACACGATTTTCCGAGATGGACGAGCTAAAGGGTCGAACTGGCCAGGCAGATGATTAGCCAAACAAAGTGCGTAAGGGGGATAGCGAAGGTGGGTTGAAGGAGCTGCCAGACAGGCTTGGTGGGGGAGGGGGAAGGGAACAGGGAAATAAGGGCCAGGAGAGAAGTGGTTGAGAAACTGCTTCGCGCTAGCAAGATAGGGGCAGCAGCGTTTTCTCCAGCATTTGCTTGAAATTAAACAAGGGATGGGGTGGCTGACGGAGTGAATGGGGGGGAGAAGGGTTTGGTGAGAAGCGAGGGTGAAGAGAATGTCGGCAGGTTGGGATAATCAACTTATCGCCAAAAAAAGAGGGCGTGCATAGGGAAAGGGCTTTACTCTGGAGTGAATGTGATCGATATTTGTTAAGAAGAGTGATTCCGCGAAGGAAAGGGATATAGGGTTTTCGGAGTGATGACCTGAAGAAGTGACCCCAAAGGCGAAGATCAGAAAATGTGACCGCTACTTGGTGCCCTAAGGTGAAGCAGAAAAAAGAAAAATACTTCCTTTTTTATTCATAAAATTTGCGATACAAATACATACACAAGTTCTTGCTTGCACCGCTTGCCGCACACTTTTTTGGTGGATCGCGAGGTATTCATTTCGATGTCGAAGTATATGTCCATAAAGATTATAATACAAACGGAACATGATAAATTTCGGCCATGTAGTATTCCGAAAATCAATTTTTAAGATAACCTCACGGCCTCGCTTCTTTCACAACTCAGTGGATGATTTTAATAATGAAAAACACTTAAATCTGCAGCACCACAGTCTTTTATGTAGATAGGTTCTGAATTTCGACGTTCAACGTCATCATTAGATCCAGACTCATAGAGACATTCATTCCTTTTTATAAATGTCAGGTGGGAGGACGGTTTGTTAGAAGAAAGAGGGAGGAGGCATTGTTTGGAGGAGGGTCAGTCAGGAGGGATTGGGTAATAGAGATGAGGGTGGAAAAGCAGGGGAAACACTTCCATAGGGAGAGTACTCTTGCCAAATGGTGAAGTAACGCGAGGGGAGATTGGGGGATTAGATGTAAATTGATAATATAGGAGCAGACGTATTAACGTATCTCTAAGCACCTATGAGGTCAAGTTGGAGGGTGGGGGAGGATGGGTTTTTCTACTCAGGAGTGCAGGAAGTGGAAGGTTTAGGAGTGGGAAGAGGGAGACATGCAAAAATCGCCAGCAGTATTCTCCTTCGAGCGTCCTTTGTTTAAAATTGATTTTAAGCGCTCGATCTCAGTCCTTATTCTACACGAAGTGAATCAATATCTTATCCAGAATCACACGTTCCAATTAACGAGAGTAAAACTCGCCTGCTTAAAAAATCGTGTTTTTCATTAGTTTCTCGTGAAGTGTTTTTGGGAAACCAATTATTGTTTTGAAAGTATGTATACATTTTTGACGCGATAAATAATTGAGATACAAACATTTTATTTAGGAATTGAAGCTATGGGAAAAATTCTTGATTATGAGGAAAACTAAAACTCACTGGGAACATTTTATCGATGTGCATCAGACTACTAATTGGAGTGTCTCAGGTTACAAACTGTTGGCGATTTAGAAGCACTTCTAGTGCGTTGACTTTAAGTGAAACCTCAAGTGCAATAATAAATTGAACTGCTATTTCCCTTCAATGATCATATTAATGCACATTAAGTGGACTTAGTATCAGGGATTTTGTTATTCACGTAAACAAATCAAACTGAGACAACATATTAAGGAAGTGAGGGAGATTTTTTTCTCTACCTTTTGGAGAATAGGTAGGATTTATATTTAGCAGAGGAAATTTTGAAAGAAGTACTACTAAGTTCACGGATTTCTAATTGTAACAATTCTAAAATTTTATTAGTGAACATTCACATCGATAAAAGTAACTAATGAATTCACAGTATAAATTTACCTAATGCATAATTTGTTGTTTAGATGAAAATTATCAAAATAATTGGAAGTGCATGAAATCATCATCATTCCTGCAGTATATATTTCCAAATATGTCAGCAAGTAAAAAATAATGAAATTAATTATTCAAATCAGCATTGATAGGTGACTGTGTTATGTGTCACTATTATTTATAAATCATCCCCAATATATCGTCAAGCTCTTTATTTTTTGCAGGGAAAATAATTATATATTTTCATACACTTATTAAATTAGTTACTTAAAATTTCAAACCATACTATTTCTTTACATTCATTAACTACTCTGTACTTAATAACACGTACTTTTCTGAAAACTTTAACTTTGCCTAGCTCAATCTTAATTCTATTTGAATTAGCATTTTCATTTTCAATGGAAAAAAGCATGATATGTTTTTTTAACTTTTGGCCAATCCAAGAATTTTGATTTTTTCGCTTTCTAAGCCTAGATAATCGCCAGTAATGGGTAGCCAATTCATGGTTTATTTATGTAGTTACATTATATAATAAACGAGGATAAGTCAATAAATTAGTTGCAAACGCCAACTAGACAAACGTAGTAGCTGTCATGGAGATTTAATTCATTGGAAATACTTGGAATATCCATCATGGAATTTTAACTTAACTTCCAGTGATTTGTATTTCTTCAGGGACCTAAAAATCCTTTGGGCGACCGACGTTTTGAAAATGATGATGTCGAAGTCCAAGAGTTTGCTCTTTGGCTGCGACTGCAAACAAAGAGCTTCTTTGCTACCAGCTATCAAGAACATGTAAATATATGGGACAAGTGTCTGAATGTACAGGACGGATTTATAAAAAAATTGAAATAAATTTCAAGAAGTTACTTAAATATTTGTTACATTTATCCAGGGTTTACAGTTTTTTGTTGAATTACCCTCATAGTGTTTGTCAGTGATGGAATGAGTTTAGAAATGCTTATGCCAGTATTAAGCTACAAGTTGCCACAAAATTATTCGTTCTTTTAATGCAAACAAAAAATCTCTTCTTTGCTTGCTATACTGGGCAAATGATTTTAAAGTAGAGAGAGGTAGCCCAATGTCAGCAGGAATACTATCAAATATTCTAATTGTTTTAGAAGATTCCATTAGTTGATTTGAAAACTTTTATTGTTGATTGCAGAGGGAGGAGCATGAGTCAACATTCAACATACTCACCAAATAATTATTGTGCCAACTGGAGTAAACTTAATCAGTCAGGCTAATGGAATTCTTGTTTTCTTAGCAACTAACCACCGTAGATTTGTGACACCACTGTATATAACTGAAGTAATTAGCAACTACAGAGCAACTACTCACTATTTAATTAAGAATATACATAAATAGACAATAATCAGCATCTAATAAAGGGAACTATAAGAAGAATACTAATGGTAAGCAGCCATCTGTAAGCATCCTAATCGAAAACAAACAACCAATAGGTTGAATACTCTCTGAAGATATTTACTGGCAAATGGGTCTGTAGCCAATAAAAGAAAATTTAAAAGGAATACCCAAAATAAATCAACAAAAGCATTAAACTCAGAAATAAGAGTCCAAGTTTCGTGAAGAAATTCTCACAGATGGGCTATATTATATACGATACCCTGCTCGTATACCCAGCAAATCGCGCTGAAATGAGAAAATAATCCGATCCGCAGTCACAATTTCAACTGAAAAAACTCTCAAATCCTTAATTAAAAAAGCCGAAGATTTTTTGGTCTTAATATTTAAGGGTAAACATTGTAATGTTAAAATCGCTAATATTGGTAATATAGCGCACCAAAATCTGTCTTTAAGAAATATTTCATTTCAAAGCGTCTAGACTACCATAATCGAAAAACCATTTCCCGCGGTCTCGTTTTCAACTGTATGCTATTGTGTTAGATTGGCTTTTCTGAAAACTGTTTATCTTGGGTTCGTCCAGTTTATCTTGAGGTTGTGCTCTACTATCCTTTCTCCATACTCCCTAATACAGGGTCTGTACAAAAAACGATTAGACTGGAGTTTCTGCGCGCGAACTGCTTGACTGAACACAATAAGTGAGGTGTCATTTTCTAGTGGTGTCTGTGAAAAGTAAATTTTTCTTCGTACAACAGCGATTCTTGTCTGAGAATGAACAGGTCTGCTGAATAAATGCTTATACTCCAGTATATAGTATAATCCAGTTATTACAAGAACTGCACAACATAGGAGAGAATATAATAATTTCAGGTGTCTCTTTTTAAAATTCTATTGTTTTCACAGACGTTGGAGAATAGTTTTGAATTCACGCAACGTTTTTACTTCACAGACCCAGGTTTGCAATGATGTTTGTTCAAGCCATCGAAATTTGTTTTAATGATAATTTGTTGCGTATTTAAAAAAGTGTTCCTCTCCTTATGCGTAGAGAAAGGTAACGGATTCCTAAAAAACATTCCATTAAATAAACTCATCAAAGATCATAAGTAATAAATAGTAAGTCAACTTTGGACTTGTTATTCGTGCAATATTTCTTTTTTCATTCGGAAAATAATCCAAGGTTTGACATTGAAGGATGTACCAATAATCAAATAAAGATATATATTATGAAAAAATGGATTTAATGATTCATTTTACTTCCTAACATTCTTGAGGGATCTAATCAATAAGCCCAATGGGAATGACTTTTGGGTGGGTCTGCCCTTTTAACGCAGCCGGTCGCCAGTTTTCTCCGAGCACTCTGAGCAGAAAGACGTGCCTCCGCGTGAAGTGTGTTTATCAACTTTATAACACAGCGCGATGGAGCGTTCGCTCGCGCAATCAAGTTTTACGTGTGGCTTGGAAAGAATGCAACTAAAAAATTCCAGATGCTTCAAGAGGCCTTCTAGGGTAACCGCATTTCAAGGTTACAAGTCGGGAGGTGGCACAAGACGTTCATGGAGGGCTAGGAGGAGGTCGCTGACGAACCCCGTTCTGGATCCCCAACGGCAGGAACCGACGAAAACATAAATCGTGTGCGCGAAGTTTTGCGTTCCGAACGTCGATTTAGCATACAGAAAATTGCTGATATCCTACACATATCCACATATGCGGTGCATGAGATAGTGACCGAGGATCTGGAAATGCGCAAGGACTGCGCGAAGCTTGTGACGAAAGTTTTGCCATACGTCCTTCATCGTTACCAACTTTTTGACTCGGAGCATCACGGGGGTGGTGCTCCGAGCCGGAAATTCTAGGGACTGGGTGGTCCCCTAGCCCCGTTACAGTCCCGCATTGTCTCCATGCAACTTTTTTTGGTTTCCACGACTGAAGAGAGAGCTGAAAGGAATATATTGGGAGAGCGTGGATAACATCCAAAAGCATGTTAAAACGTTCCTGAGTGACATTCCCGTCGAGGGGTTTCAGGGTGCCTTTCAGGCGTGGCAGACACGTCTAGTATTGATGGAGGGTGCTAGTATTATGAAGAATTTTAAGCATTGTTACAAGTATGACGAATAAATCTAATTTTCCCATAGAAATAAAGAAAATCATAAGAATTACTTTCATAATGGACCATGTACGGATATCATTGAAAGGATGATAGTGTGGTAAAGAGAAAAAGTAAGATAAAGGAAAATGCTGCATCAATTCAATGACTATTCGCTCAAGGAACCTTATTTCCAAAGGAAGGCGGCGGTGGTGGTGCGACAAAGTCTTTTTCCACGTATTTTTTAGCCATTCGAGCGTGAATTTCAAGGAGAGCTGTGAAATGCACTGGAATTATTGTCCTTCTCTTGCGTTGGGATATCTTTTACTAAAAACGTTAATGTCAAATTAAAATAATAAGTTTGCTACAGTAAACTGCTGATAATTTATTTTTTATTACCAATTTCGTAATGGGTCTCTTTTAAGGAAGTTAATTTTGAATTTTGCGTTGACACAAAAAAGGAGAAATTAGTTCTCATGCTTTCAAATGTTACATTAAAAAAAGTATTGATTTTTTACTTAAAAAATGTTCTCAATGGAAAAGCTTCTACTTCATTTAAAGCGCTATTTTAAATTACCAGATACATTTACCCTTTTTGTCCCAAGCATAAGGAAATTATTTTTGAAGACTTAAAGTATGAATATAGTAATCTGGAGAATCATTGATACGATTAATTTGGAGAGATTTCACGAAAGCACTGGCACTTGTGATGTTCTGGTGCAAAACTTACGAGATGAAAACTGTTATAGGTAGATGCAACATTCAGAATATTCTTATAAGTAATTTACGTTAATATCGCCTTTAAGTGTTAAGTTTTGATTGCCAAATAATAAGTGGCAAATATTATTGATACTTACTTGAAGCTGCACTCTAACTATTTACTTTTATTTGACACTGCACTCCCAATAAAAAATAGAGCGTAATATTTTTAGGTAGCCATATATAAAATCAGCACATTGGCTTCATATTATTTCCGAAATATGGTATCATTTGCTTTAAGTGTGCAAAGGAGAGTTTTCGGAATATGTTTGCCTGGATAAAAGATCACTATCATCCGTTCAACGTAACAGTGAGCAACACTTCCGAACATTATTTCTCCTTCCGGGGTGGATGGGAACTTATCTCGTATATTAATGTTCACAAGAATACAATATATATGTCGATGAATAAATGAGTGACAAGTTCAGAAGAATAGAGCTGAGATTTGTTGGACGGGATATAAAACGCAGGGCACTAGCGAGCGGAACGGCTACGGCGCAGCTGTGTCGTGGGCGGCGGTTGGGGAGTATTCAGCGGGATGAAAGGCGCACAGGAAGGAAAGACGGCGGAAGGGGGGAGGAAGGGCTGATGAGAGAAAAGGCTTCAGAGAGACTGAGCATGAGGAAAACAGCGAACGGGACGAGAAGAAGCGAGCGTGTGGGGCGCATGTGCACTGTCATTGAGGTCTCCTGGACTTGTAGGGCATAAGAAGGGTTTAATATGGCAAAGCTACTTAGCGGCATCATTATCAGTAAAGAAGAGACTGAGAGCATTCGTACCACGGCAGTGAGTTCAAGATGCACAAACAAGGAGGCATTTACGTCGGTACTCTACTGTGGAATACGCCGCCAGTATTTGGGATCCTTCGGAGAAGGTGTTGCTAGAAGAATTACATAAAGTTCAGAAAAAAACCGCCATATTCGTCATAAATTTCTACGATAAGAAGACGAGTGTAACAGGCCTTTCAGAAGAATTAGGTTGGGTGTCATTTCAGATGTAATGAGAACAAACGAGAATTAGACTTTGTAAGGTTCTGAACAAAGTTAATTTCACAATGACACTAAAGGAATTTTTATGACCTCACATTATTTAGGTAGATCAGACCACAAATTTAAAATAAGGGTCATAGACTTTAATAAAGATAGATACAAATATTCGTTCTTCCCCTGAACAATCAGGAATTATAATAGCAAGAAATCAAAATGATTATAAAAATATTAAAGATATTTTATTTACCAATCAGGACAAGATTAAACGCTGCGTAGACATAAATTATATTTTTAGGTGCATGTGTATTATAGTCCGTAGTATTTCCATTGGTTAACATTGAAAAGGTTTCTGCATTGATATACATACCACTGTAGGTGTAGATTGGCATGGTTTTGTTTTGATTTTATCATGTGGTTTTCTGGTCTTTTACGGGTGGTGGCCTAAAACCCCCCACAACACTCCCTCGTGGCAATTTTTCGGGGTATTATGTAGATGTAGATATATTGTGCATATTTTGCTCAAAATACTATTATGAACCCTATAACCAGTGCGGAAAAGGTTTGGTGTGTTTTACACAATTTAACGGATGAGAAGTATGGATGACAGAAAAAAAAGTAGAAAATAAAATAGCATTCATCCAAATCTACCTTGAAAATGCTGAAGGGCCAATATGAAACGGAAAGTTTAAATAAGAATTGAGGAATCTGTCGAAGAGTACAGTGGAATATGAACGCGCATTAACATAGAGACAGGAACAAGCAGACGGATTAAGGTGATTATAGTCATAAAGAATTTTTTTAAAGAAGACAAAGGGTAGGTGAAATGTATGACGAGGAAGTACAAGAATCAATAACATGGCCATTTATGGAGTGATGTAAGACGGATGATCAGTCAGTGAAGGTTTTATCGGAAAATCAATTTCTTTATTCTTGTTCATATTTACTCTGTAACTCCAAGAATGTAAAGGCATCTCTGTTAATCTATGCCTACAGAGGCGTATATATTCATGCAAAAAACTTTGTAACTTACGTGCATGCAAATACATATTATATCAATTAACATACACAAGCATATACACCTTTCGAATATGCCCCATTACTACGCAGCGTTTCTTCTTGACTTGTAAATGAAATCTTTTATATTTGCAATAGTGACTTTGATTTCTTACTATTATGATTCCTGGTTGTCCAGAGAAAGAACGAATATTTGTATCTACCTGTACTGGAGCCTATCTTTGCGAGCATATTCATCATAAAATCATCTATAGGCAGAAACTCTCAAGTAAAAGAAGTCGTTGGCAAACAGGTTACAGTGAGAATTTCGATTTAATAATATTTTTATGAAATACCCAACAATATTTTTTTTATTCCCAGAGGGGTGTGTGAAGAGTGGGGGTTTACGATTTTTATGATGGCAAGGGAAAAACGGGCAACAGGAAAGGGAAGAGGATCCCCATTTCGTGATGGTTTGAGAGGGAAAGACAGTAGGCTTTAAGGGAGATCAGCCGTGTCTATTCTTGGGAAGAAAGCGGGTCGCAGAATGGACAAAAGAAACCAGTGGTAATTTGGAGTCAATTTGCGACCTAATTTGCGTTTCGTTCTCACGTTCTGTTCCTACTCATACGCAGGCCATACTTGTACACTTCTTCCCTGTCCTTGGCCGCTCGCCCCGAACTTAGCCGGGCCCCTCCGTTGTTACCCTGACTACCATGGAAACCGATGCAAGGATGCCCCCTTCTACAGTATGATACATGATGCTAGATAACTGCTCTTTTTCACTTCATTAGCCAAAAAAGGAGGGAAAGAGAAAAGCTTAAGTGTATCAATAAATTTATCAAGCTATACTTAAAAAAATAAGAGTAAATATGTGGTACCTGATGCCCTAACAAAAGTAAATAAATGTATAATTTCCGATTCAGTAGTAGTAATTATTAGGGGAGGCGACCGACAGTTGAGGTCATTTGCGCCATCAGGGATCGATGTGAAAGGAGGAAGGGTGTAGTGAAATTCTGTTGACGAAAGGCGCCAAAGGGTCACGCAGTTTAACGTCCCATCCGGCGGACGGTGTACTCACCCAAAGTACTCCCCACAAAGAATCTCAAATAGGGATCAAGATATTACTGAAAAAGATCTGCCGTCTCTATGATTCGAACCCGGACTCTCTAGGTGCGAAGTTAGTAAGTTAACCACCGAATCATCCAAATCTCCTTCAGATTTAGATAAAAGAAAACCATACCTGAAATTTGCATCCTCCATAGATTAAATTTTCAAAGGATTTTTAGGTTATGCATTGAAAAACAGGAAGATTTGAAAACCGAAAGGTCCTGCTCCAGGTTCTGCTCTGGAGCCACATAGTGTATTGGAGAAAACAAGGGAAATTTTTGAAAGTTTTCACGCATTCTATAATTTATGTATATTTAAGAATTTTAAGAGCCTGGAGTCACAAAAATAGAACTTTGAATGAAATAAAGGATGGAAATGTTTAATTTTTGTCATATTTTGGCCTATCTCTTGAACAGTGACGAAATATTTATTAAAAACATTTTTTTAGAGATTTCCTTACTCGTGGTAACTCGTAACCCTTCGTATTGAATTGATCCTCGCTTACGTGCTGGGAAGTTTCAAGCACCTCCGAATAATTATTTTGAACAATGCTAAACCGGAAGAACAAACGCTTGTTAACCATTTGCAGTTCAATATATTGCGTGAATCAGCTGTCAATAGGGATGAATAATAATGATATAGCAGTAAAGCAATGTACTGCACCACCAAAGATAGCATATAACGATGGCTGAATTTGATCCTTAGGTGCTGATTAGACGGCACTCTGCAATAATAAATATTTAGTCAGGAAAGATCCTTCGCTTCTCCTCGCAGATATTTTTTTTTGAGTAATGTCTGCTCATAATTTCTCGCCAAAATAACCTTTTACTCTTGCAGGGGTCGATGCTCCCCGCCTACCCCACTTCATCCGGGATTCCTTGCGTCAAATTCTTCTGACTTGATCATCAAGGCACGCCGTAGTTGAAATCTTTTCCACATAACGACGGGAATGCACACGAGTGAGGGCGAGACGGTTCAGAGGGCGGGGGGAGGGCTCCGGATGGGGGGAAGGGGGTAGCGAGGTGGGAGGGAGGCGCTGGTAATATTGAGAGCAAGCAGGCCAAGTAAACATTTTCGAAAGGCTGTTGTTTGCCCGAATTGCTCTTTCAACCAATCCGCAAAAAAAAGGCCCGCCGCATTCGATCGCGAGGAACGAAAGATTTAATTGAATGGAAACTGAACCTCCACCGACATGCGACCGAGGTGTATTTATTTATTTATTTTCCCTAAAATTTGTGTTGGTGAAACTAGCAAATGCAAATGTACGGATTTAATTGCTCGGAATATGGAATCTTGTCATGCTAAAAGTGCCATGGATTAAAGAGAAAATATTCTTCCTTGAGTTCAAATATATCTCTCCCTAATTTTATTGCGTTTGTAGTATTTATATAATACATGATATTGACTGATTAGAACACTTGGGCTGATTATTCAGCTCAAATTATCTCCGTAATGAATGCAGAGTAAGTCTATGAGTGACATGCCGCTTATGCTGACGACTGTTCTACCGCCAAGGCACGAAATTCCACAAATAGTATTCCACGTTTACGTTTAACCATTCAAACTTGTATAATCTCGCTTAGAAACGAGTGCATGTGGTCTTCATGGTGACGTTTTACCAATAGGGGGTGATAATTTTATTTGTGTGTGTGTGCATGTATGAATGCGTGCGAGTTTTTATGCGCATGCGCGTTTGTCTTATTTTGTAATGGCTTTAAAATAAAATGCCACCAAGTTGGACTTTCTAAATTTCTGAAGTTTTAAATCTTTCATCGCAGTATACTAAATGCTTAATGCAAAGAATTTCTAAATGCTAACTTTAAGTTAATTCGAGAGTATATTTCATTGGTATAGCCCCTGGTGCAGTTACGACCTTGGATTAAACGTATTACATGATCTATTACATTAGTCCATTTAAAATGGCTGTGATTTATTCTCCCCCCCATCCTTCACTGGGAATCGCAACACTGCTGATAAACAAGGCTTTAGGGCTAGCTTAAATAAATTTATCGACTTTCAGCAAACATAAATCTTTTCGTTTTAATCTTATATTTGACATTTTAAACATATTTTTCATGCCTTTGATAAACAAAAGCAGCAATTCTACAAACAAAGAGTGTTGATTTATTACAATCGATTCACATCTGACCGTGGGTAAATATCAGCGCGGAAAAAGATTATTGAATGTTTGGCCAGTATAATCTTGCTCATCCATACTTCTGAAATTGATGTTTGGCTGGTCATTATGCGTCACGATCGAAATTGAATACTCAGATTTCTAAAAGACTGAATAAAATGCAAATTACCCTGCTTGCCGCAATTCCCGAAAAGAAAATAGTCACGGTCATAAGCAAGAGAGACATTAACCCGTGAAACAAATGGAGTTGAGAAAGAAAAAATTACCCGCACAGTAATTATCCCACCATTTGATGAGGACCGAAAGAAGTAGGCCCCCTCTCCCTTTAATGATGGCGAATTAACAATCCGAAGGGGGTTAAAATAAAGAGAGCGGCCCACATTGCTAGTGGCCCCAAGGAGTTGGGATACCTCCCCTCACTATCGCGGGGGGTTAGTTCGGGGTAGCTAACGATCTCCCGACCCATGGCTTCACCCTCCTCCCCGCTCGACCATTCGTCACACCCCTCCCCCCGCACCCCACGGCCCTCCTCTTCATCCAACCTTCCTCCTTCAAACCACCTCCCTTTAGCCTCCCCTACCCACCCCCCCCCACACACTCTGCGGAGAGAGTCCGCACGTACTTGCAAGATGGGACACCCATTTGAGGCGGAGTTGGGACGCCATTCCCCACCCTTTCAAAACTCGGGAGAGAAAAAAGCTCTCGGCAAGCGGGGAGGGTGGGGTGGAGGGTTGGTAAAAAATTGAGGGTCGTGCGTGTGTGAGCGTGCTTGTGTGGGTGCGTTAGTGTGGTGAGGGAAAGAGAGGGAGCAGGGCGGCAGGGTTTGACGATCGCCTTAATTGGCGGAGAGGTGGGGCGCGAGGGGGAGTAAAAGTATTCTTCTGGAAAAATCGGGGGTGGAAAATGTGGGGAGAGGCAAAGTTTGAATGAAGGGAACAGGGGAAATACAAAAGTATCGCCATGGCGACCTATTAGTAAAACAAAATTGAGATGCTCCGCCCTGCGTTGGTCAACCCCTCGGAAATAAACGGTTGGTGTATGAACTGTATGTTCCGTGCTACGCGGTCGGAATATATGAATGCCGGCTTAGCCGGAATAAAGGTGAAAAAATGCATAAAAGTAGCAAAAAGGAAGGAGAGGGAAATTCGAGAAAGACAAAATCGCATGCCCATCAAGTTGGACTGCTATTGCGGAAGCGTGGGTGAGTTTTCATTGTAAGAAAGGGAATATTTTGCAATTTGGAATAAGATAAAAAATTATGACAGATTAACTCTTTTAGAAATTAGTTTTGAAGAACTTTTTTCCGTAAAAAAATTTAAGCTAGCATAATTTTTAATCAGGAAGAATTGAGAACCAAAGTCTTACGTTATCACTCTGTCCGTAGATTTGCAGACATGTGTGAGCGAAAAGAAACGGCTTGTGAGAAACGACAGATATACTCTTCGCTGAGCATGTTTTATACATTTGTCTTTGGTATCTGGGTGGTATTGGGGCATTTGGGCGAGAAATGTGACCAAAATCTTTATATGAGATTTGAGAAACTTGATAAACAACATTTTAGTTTAGCGGTAAATAAGTTGTTAAAATGTGGCCATTTCAACTCTACACCGGCACTAAAACTTTGCCAGCTATCATTATTCTCTCTATTATACCCAAGATGTTAAAAAATGGCTATCATATTAAATGTAAAAATCATGAATATAATGACTTTATTTAATAAATGTGAAGATTTTACCAGCCCTAAATCGCATTTATCTTTTGGAGTGCATAATCGTCAATCATTTTGCTCAAATTTTCTCAAATTCACTGAAAATTAATAATGATACAAATAAATGCCTACCATATGCATCCTCAACATATATGTACCAAACAAAATGTATAAATAGACACAACATGACTACCTATTCGTTATTCTTGAAACTCTAATCGAGCTCTTTTGTACGCAGGTGTAACAACTTTAATGGAGGTAAATTAATGAAATACTATACGAAAATATGGTAATTATTGATTAGCACGTGGACAAACGATGGTGAAGAATGAGTTTTCATATCGTTCACGCTGGTATTTCATGTCAACTCTTAATAAATTCCTAATCAACCAAATATTTATATTATTGTCTGCCCACGCAGGCGCACATACGTATATATCCCAGTTTAACTTTTGTCAGATTTCACTGCGGGAGTGATTTCGGGAGAGTTGGGTGAGAATTCGGGAAAGGAGGAGAAGGGGAGGGGCGGGAATATGTTTGGAGAGCCGGAAGGAGTTGTATGGAGGGGAGGAGGGGTGAGGCGACGGCCCTGGATATATTTATTGGAAATGTTTGTTTAGAGTTGAGCGGATGGGATTCGGTGACGCCCGTAGGGGCGGTACGAAAGAAAATCGGGCGGAGAATAAGCAAGGGAAGGGGGAAAGGAACAATCCCTCTCTCCCGGACATCCACCTCACTCCGGCGCCACCACGGGGTGTCGCGTCTCTTTCGGAAATGCTTGAGGACACGCCCGAACACCTGTTATCGTCAGGGAATCCATCCGAGTGCTGCGTTCCTGGTAGGGAGAGCATTATTCCCGGGATGGCAATGGGGGATTCTGCCGCTCCTCCCACTATGCTAATCGGTAATTTTCCGATCAAGTTATAAGCCAGCGGAACATATATTTATTAATACGTACCTATGCTCCCCAAATAATAATTTATAAACTTTCTGTGAAAAAAATGGTTACTTATTCTTTTTATGGACATTATTGCATGAACTCTTTAAAGGGTGTTAAGTGGGAAAATGCACATTTTACGAGGGTAATCCGGAAAGTAGTACCCGTTCGTGAAATAAAGACACAAAAGTAAATATTAACAAACATAAAAAATTTGATTGGAAAGAGGATACTTTAAACTACTTCTCAACATAATCTCCAAGCAAATTAAGGCATTTGTCATAACGTGTGACAAGTTTCTGTATTCCTGCTGCATAGTCCTTCGCCGCCAGCTCATTGAGATACAGGGTCACTCCTTCTTTAAGTTCTTCATCGCTGTCAAATCTTTTTCCTGCCAAAAAGTCTTTAAGCTTTGTAAAGAGATGAAAATCTGAAGGGGCCAAGTCCGGGCTATACGGCGGATGGTCGAAAGTTTCCCATTTGAATTGCTGCAAAAGTTTTTGTGTTATCCCAGCTGCATGAGGCCTGGCATTGTCATGAACGAGAATGACACCAGTAGACAATAGACCTCACCGCCGATTTTGTATTGCCCGCCGTAATTTCTTTAATGTTTCACAATACGCATTGGCATTAATAGTGTCTCCACGGGCCATAAAATCAATAAGCAATACACCTCGTCGATCCCAGAAAATGGTTGCCATGAGTTTCCTGGTGGACAGAACTGTCATGAATTTTTTTGGTTTGTTTGGTGAATGAGCATGATGCCACTCCATTGACTGTCGTTTACTCTCAGGTGATGCATAACAAACCCATGTTTCGTCACCAGTAATTATGCGAGTCAAGAAAGAGTCTCCTTCATCAGAATAACGTCCCAAAAACGTCAGTGCTGCAGCCATACGCTTGGTTTTGTGCTCATCTGTAAGCATGCGAGGGACCCATCTTGCACAAATTTTTGCATAATGCAGATGGTGTTTAACAATTTCATGAACAATTGTTCGAGAAACATTGGGAAAATGCTCACAGATGTCATCAATTGTGACGCGCCGATCGTTCCTCACGAATTCGTCAACTGAGCTCACCAGTTGGTCTGTAATGACAGACGGTCTCCCCGAACGCTCATCGTCGTGTGTGTTCCCCCTCCCCATGTTGAAGTTGCGACACCACCGCCGAACAGACGACTCGTCCATTACATTGTCTCCATGCACCTCCTTTAATTGGCGATGAATATCACATGGGCGAACGTTTCTTGCATTGAGGAATTTAATCACTGCCCTCACTTCACAACTGGCGGCGTTCTCAATTTTTTTAAACATTGTAAACAATCACAGAAACAACACAGGCAATGCTAGCGTCACGCAACTTGGCTCAGAGAAGGCAGACAAGCCACTGAAGCTATCTGACCTCGTCCAGCGGCTACTCGCGTCGTCAGCACTTCATGCGGCACGAACGGGTACTACTTTCCGGATGACCCTCGTATAATGTAAGGGAATTGTCTCCTGATATTGAAGTTAACTATCACATTAGGGTCAACTTCTGTATGCAACGAGAATATTTATTCTGAAAATACACAAGAATATGCCAAAAATGCATAGATTTATATTTTTATATTTTGCGTGAATATTATTCATGGGAAAGAATATAAAATATTTCTAATTTAAAGTGAAAATTTGACCAACACAGGCTTAGGAAACGATAGCGAAATAGTTATATTAAAGAAAATAGGTATATTCTACTAAATTTGGGCATGAATAAAAATAAAATTTAATATCAGAATCAGGCGATAACTAAGTGGATGAAAACCTATTCCGGCGGAATTCCAAACCAAGTTCGGCACTCGTGTGCCAGCATTGTTCGTGGACGTAAGTCCTTTGGTAATGCTGAAATTAGAGACACCAACAAGGGTAATGGTCAAATTCCAAGAAACTGCAAGAGATGCCGCAACACTAACTTTCAACGGAGTCATCCGTCAATATGCATTTCAATACAACAATTTCAGGGTGTAAAAGTCATTCACCTTGACCGGGGTTTGAACCCGGATCGCTCGATGACCTGCTGAGAGCTTAAGCCAGTTAAGCTCTTAAACTCTGAAAAAAATTCAGAGTATAGCACTCGGAAGGACATCGAGCGATCCGGGTACGAATCCCGGTCAAGGTGGATGATTTTTACACTCTGAAATTGTTGTAGGTGTAATGATATTTTTTAGATATAGAAACGACTGCGATCATGATAATGTATTTATGAAACGATATGAAAAACTAGGAATATTTAAGATTTTTTTAGAGAATAACAGTAATAAATTATTCCAGTGAAGAACAGGCATGATGAAATTAATACTTCAACCCACCACCCAGAAATATACTTTGAACACATTCAATGGATGCGAAAAAATGTTTGTCATTGCTGGATGTATATGCGATTTATTTAGAGCTATCTACTATTTGTCAAAGCATCTCCTTTTATTTCGATATTTATTTTTTTGTCTTTATTAAATTAAATCCAAAGAGTTTTATGGATCCTGAACTCAAATGGTATTCAGCTTTCAATTGATCAGCTGCTTATTTCTTTGCCAAAAAATTCGCACTTGCAGTGAATTAGAATAATATTTCTTAAGAATGTTAGATTGCAAATGATGACATATGGAGTTCACTGCTCTTTATGCGGAATGTGAATTGAAGTGGACGAATATTTTTCCTCGGCCGTTACCACAGGCGGCGTGAAAGAAGACGCGGGGGCAAAGGGGCACGGAGTCGGAGGCCGTTGAAGGTAGAAAGGAATCGGCGAGGGTGAAAATGGCAGGTTCCTAGGACGTGCTCGCTTCCACGTATTCCATGGTGACCAAACACGTATCACGTGACCGAGTGGGGCGAGTTTTTTCCTGCCAGGCATTTTTCCCAAAATATTCCGTTGGGAAGACCGGGCAAAAAATCTTATAAGCTTTTTTTTTCGTTCGTGAGAGCTGCCGTATTATCCTTTGTCTTACTTTCGTGAAAAAAAGAGATGATGATTAGGAAGGGGAGGAGAGATTTCGGCTCCAGCGGCGACATTCCACTACAATGGAAGGCGCCAATTGGACTGCGAGGAAGTGCTCGCCTGCCTCACTGGAGCCCCCGTCGACCCCTCTATCCCCCTGCTCCGCCCTCTTAGCCAGAAGCTAACGCCGACGACGATTGCAGACCCCCAGAGACGACTGCCGCAGAAATTGCATGCGTTCTTTCAACTGGAAAGGTCATTGGGTAAAATATTATTATTATTATTATTGGATGAGACTAGGATGAAAAAACCAACCATGCCAACTGTGCTATAATTGAACAAGTTGAAGTACCACCGTGCAGAAAGAGAAAAACACTAACGTTGAAACATGTAAGAGACATACAGAACGAGAACTAACAAAGTTCACTCTATATTAAAAGAAACCACGGCCAGCTATGTAGAGTAATAGTGTTAGCATAAGAAACTGGACAAGGTAGCAGGAGAAACATAGATTAGTGGCGATGAAAATGTTGAACTAAGGCATAAGCGTGAAAATGAACTGGAAAGAACGAGTAACAAATGAAAACGTGTTCCAAAGATTGTTTTCTCGAGTTTTCTCAAAATAGTACATGAAAAATAACTTATTCATTGTACTCGTCCTCAGGAAAGATTGTTTACTGAAGGTCATCATTAAAGCAAATGGAGGCGAAGAAAAAGCAGAGGAAGATCAAAAACTAATGGGATAGGTTGACGATGGAAAATGTCAGCGCAAGGAACTTAGAGTAATTAAAGAAATCAACTTTAGCAAATTAGGTAATTAAAATATTAGCACGAAACACCTCTTGAAGAAATGACACAGCTCCATTCTAGTAATTATTACAACTTACGGTGGCAGTAATTACATATGTTAAGTATATAATAAGGTAAGACTGAGATGATAGCGAGCAAGCTCAGAAACGATAATATTATTGATTAGAAACATTACTTATTTTAAAATACCCCTTGGTATATTTTAAGGTAAGTATTAAGTAAGTATTCGTAAGTTTTTTTTTGGTTTCCTCTCCTAGTCAGTTGACCTGAAGATTCAGGTTTTAAGAGAACCAAAGGTGAGAGTTAATATATTTTAATTAAAAAATAACGGACGAAATGCATATTTTCTTAATGCAATGCGATATCTAAAAGGTGATTTTTACTTTATCTCTCTTCATATGCTGAAGATAATCTATTAAAATACCTACTCCGCAAGGAAAATTCATCTGATTTAAGAATAAACCGATCTCAAAGAATATTAGAATCTGATGGTGATTAACCAATTTATTCTGTCAACTGCATGGCAGTGAAAGATGATGATATGTATGTTAGTTCATGTTATCGTCAAAAAATTATATTAATTTTCTATTAATTTAACTTCTAGAATGGTAAAATATTTATTCATGATTTGAAAGATTACAGTGCATTTGAAAATCCAAGAAGGAAGGGAACATTGGAAGGTCAATCGAAATCGATTTTCCTTCGAAGTCGAAGTTTTTTTAGCTCTTTAACTCAATGGAATAATGTTATAAGCTTTCTTCGATATCGAAGTGAATAAAATTTTCCACCTTCGGATGTCTTCATGTGATTTCTTTCTTCTCAGCCTTTTCCTTTCTCATTTAATGGATTGAGACAGTAATTTGGTGGGTGGGATTCTATGTTCCGCTAGTCCTTGGAGTAGTGGCTATGCTAATTTATTTATATATTTCACATTAATCACTTCACAAAAAACAGCACTTCGACCTTTACGTCGGACATTTGACAAAAATATAACAATAGAAACAATAACAAACATGTAAATCCTAGGTGGAGAGAAACTCACATAGGCCGGAATCGAACCCGAGACCTCAGACGAAGACTTTACCACACCACCACCGTGGTCGGCGTCGATGTCAGCCAAATAAATCGAATCGAAAGGAAGATACACCTATGATGCAATAACATTGAAACCGGTCACATTAAATTTTATTTTGTGGAAAATTGCCAATTTTAATTAATCATGCTATTCCACCATATCATGCCTGAAACGTCTCCCTTTATGTAAATCGGAGGTTTGGGACCATAAAAAAGCTAATTTCAATGGAGTGGCAAAATTTTTAAATGCCAGTGTAATAACATTTTTGATGGATGCATGTGTAAACTCAATTATCTTCCTATTACAAATATGAACGCCAATACAAGCTTGTAAATATATGAATCCAGGAGATATGGGACAGGTCCCCTCGAGCGAGTGTAACGCTCTGCACTGGTGTCCCGTCCACGGTCGCAGTCATAGCTATATCGCAAGTTATAAAAGATACTTGGAATGATTTTACATTGCCGAGGTCGAGGAAATTAGATACCAAAAATGGAGGAATGAAGGAAGAAGGCCTAATGAGTAAGTTGGTTTGTAAGATGGACAGACGGCGACGGTTATGGGAGTGAAAATATCACAGGAATTAATTATGTACGTAAAAATATGAGAGACGGCGCAGTATCTACCAGTGCGCGATTGAAGATCGGCCTGGTATCGGGAGGAGACGGTGGCGCATGTGACTCCGACGTATCATCTTCAGCCATACGAGGAGGGGGAGTAGAGGAACGAGCGACTCTGTCGAGCGTCGCCAAGGTGATTGATCGATAGGCTATACAGCCCAAGAAGTGTGTCCGGTCGCAGAAACTACATTTTCGACCGCTGCACGTACGCTGCCCGATGCAGGAAAACCGATGAGTCGACAAGGTGACAAACAAATAATAGTTATCGACCTAGACACTAGGCAAAGTTAGACAAATTGAACAAATTTGAAGCGTGAGCATTCGCAGTAATTGCATGTTATAATTTAATTTCAAATGTGACGTACTCTACATAATTTAAATAAAGAAAACTGCTCCCATGGTTGGACATCTTCAAAAAAAATCTGAATTACTAACAACTATGATTTATTGACGTGATCGATGGAAGGTTCCTTCTTTGGAATAATTTCAATTTAGTTGACAATATGGAATCCAATTAAATACTGATTGTGAATTGAGTTGAATATGTTGGCATTTTAGAAGCACAGGTAAAGAAAATATTCTGGGGAACTTGTTAAAATACCATTTGGAGCTAAAAATAATTCCAGTTTTACATAGAAGAAATAGGAAAATTAGTTCAGAATAGCAAACATATATACGTTGACTGAAAATAATCGATAAGGTGAGAATAAAAGGAATCTCATCGTTCCTTTCATGAACTATCCAAGCCTCAGCAGTTCTTTTTTCTAACATTAAGGAGACGAAAGTTAAACTGTCTGTTCCAGGTCGATATCCTCCCTCCTTCAAAAGCATCTCATCGTCATTTTTATGTATGCTATCCATTTTATGTTCCTTGATATAATATAAAAACATTCAATAACCCATATTACATGCATGAGTTTGCATTCACTCGTATTAAATTTTTTTTAAACCAGCACATAGGTAATTACATTACTTTTTATTCCCATACGTACTATGGTATATAATTTTAATTAGATGATGTTGGATGAATGAAATGAAAAGGCGGTTGCCTGGCGAAACACACACGACGGCAAATCACTTCCTCAAGCTCCGGGGCGATCGTTCCAGCCCCACTTGTCCATTCGGGCAAAAGGGGCTCCACCTCGGAAAGTCCATGGGATTCTGCCGATTCCAGTTCGGAGAAATAAATTTATGCGGATGAGAATGTGCAAGGAATAAATATTGGCGGGCGACGTCCGCGCCCGTGAAGAGACAGAGAGACGGTTGTTGTGGTGCGGCCCGCAATGGAGGCGGACCGTTCCTAATGCCCTCCCCCTCTGATCAGGAGGTCGAGTCTCTCTCGTCCCTTCGCCCCGCCCACGCTATGCCGAAGGGGGGTGGAAGGGGGATGGAAGGAGGGTGGAATGGGGGGGAAGAGGAGAGGAAGGGGGTGAAAGGGGGGTAGAAGGGTAGTGGAAGGGGAATGGAAGGGGAGATGGAAGGAGATATGTAAGGGGGGCTGTTTAAGCTGAATGGAGGTTGAAGATGGTTTTCATTCGGTGCCCACCCCTCCCCGCTTACACCTCGAGGGAGGCTCCTTTTAGCGAGTACCCCTAGTGGTGGAGGGACCAGGGACCCTCTGACCCCGTTTCAAATATCGCCATCTCCTCATCATTCCCACCCACCCTAGGGTCTCGCGACGACCCTTACTTTTTTCCCCGCTGCTTCCTCCTTCCCCGAGGAGGTCAATTGAACCCCTTGGAGAGGAGAGGGCGGGTTCCCTCAAGTGAGGCGTTGCCGCCCGCCGGCCCTGCATTTCTGGGGTGCGAGGGGTGGCAAGGAAAGGGAAATGATGATGACGAGCGGCGGCCGGGCTCGGCGGCGAAGGGAACCAGGCGGAGGTGGGAGGATCTTTGCACCCTTTTGCGTCAGCGATACGGAATTTCTCCGTTCCACCAACCACCATGCGAGGTAATTGGGTTAGCAGCACCCCGCGTAACCTCCGAGCGTGGATTTTTATTATTATTCGGGGAGAAGCTTTATTTCAGCCACTAATGACCCCGTCCTACCTCTCTCTCTCTCTCACATCACACACACACACAACCTATGTCCCTCTCTTCCTCCTTTTTCCTGAGACGAGAAAAATTAATAAACACTTTGGATAGGGTCCAGGGCGACAGAGGCCTGTTCACTCGGCCAACCTGAGCGAATGGTGTCGCAGTGCGATGGAGTCACGGTCGCGTTGACACGAATTTCAGGCGTTCTCTTTCGGCTTAATTTTCGCTCTTCCCCGCGGCAGAGGGACGTGCCCTTTCACGCCCGTTGGTTGTGCCCCTGCCTCCTCACCCTGTGATCTTTGAAAGGCGCTTTTTTGCACGGAACCGGAATAAAATTCACACCGCTCTCTTTCACGGAATGACTAAAAAGAGTTAAGGATAATTAAGGGAATGCTTTTACCAAGGCGCAGTAACAATCAAACGACAGATATAATGTTTTTCAGTCATGAATTTAGGTTTGGTGATAATCCGAATCGGGATTGCATATTAATTAATTAACGGATGTTACTACATATATTCAATAATGCAGACAATATAAAATGAATTAGATTACGGTTGGAATGATTAGACATTTTGTTCTACAATGTTTCGGGTTAAAATTTAACATCAGTTTGTTTTACTATTCAGCTCCCTATATGATGCTTTATTCAATAGAAATTCATCTGGAGTTCAAAATGTTTTACAAAATCTTATCTTTTAAACATAATCCACTCGATCAAAATGTTTAATATCGCTGCCTACTGCCTTCTTATCATAGAACACTGATTTTAAAACTAAACAGCTTGCTTTAGAAAATAGGTTTTCTATAAGACAGCTACCATTTTATGTCTTAAATATTAGAAAATAATGAACACATATAGTAGGTTAAATTTTTTATGGTACATTCGTTCCATTTCCATAGCCTTAATATGTTCCATTAATTATCCGTATCCGTAATTCCGTATTCATTGACATGGAACCTAAAGTTTAGCGTCTTAGTTATAGAATTACAGCAAAATTAAATGCAGATTTAAGGTAAATACAAAGCTAAATATGTAGTTTATTCTTGGATATGGTTTGTTGCATTCTAACAAAACATTTTACTCCTTATTTTCAGTTACTCTAGCGATCGAAATAGCATGGATTGGGTTGGAGTTCTTAAAAACAAATATTTTAAAACCGTAGCTTGGGAGAATAGTAGGAGTCCCACAAAGTTGAACTTTCGAATAGGCGACGCAGTTTGATGGTATACAGTAATAAGAGTCAGAATTACTTGTTTGCCTGCCCTCTTTTACGTATTTTCATGACCTCTTTGTGTAAGCCTATAAATAGCTGCTAATTATGTAACAATCGTGTTGTATGTGTTCATGTTGCATGATTGGTGATCGCTCGCACCCTTTCCTCGCGGTTTTTGGTGGATCGCAGGGTGCCAGGTGCATGAAGAAATAGAGTAAATGTATCCAGAATGGCTTTGTGATCTACCACCCCCTACGACACGTCCTTTATAGGGCTTGCGGGGTATTGTGTAGATGTAGGTGAAGGTGCAACTGTTTTTTAGTTGATAGTATATGTATTATGTTGATAGTATATGCATGCGTGCAATTGAAAGGTTTTTTACATGAATGTACACGCCATTGTGGGTATGTTTGCATGGATATGTTGATTTAGCCTGTGGTTTTGTTCTCTTTTACGGGTGGTGACATAACACCCCCCACCACACGCCCTTTTCAGTGCCTTGCGGGGCATTGTGTAGATGTAAACAATACAATAAGGGGTCAATCAGAGTATGTGCTAGACTCTAGAGACTTAGACACAATATCGGAGTAGGTCAAGATATGAGGATCATTACTTTAGTCAGATAAATGCGCAGTTTTGAAATTCGGAACAAAAAAAGTGGCAAACAGGACATAAACTATGAAATAGAGTGCTAAGTACGATCGATCAAGTTAAATATATGCGGATCCACTTTAAAGAATCTCGGCTTCAATAAATGCGGAGGAAATGTAATGAGAAAGTTAATGAGAGGTTTGATTTAGCTTTGGTTAGACCTCATATGAAATATGCCGCAAATATTTGGGATCCTAAGAAGAAAATATGGCCATAAGAGTTAGATCAATTTTAAGGGAGTCACTTGAGATGAAGGGAGAACAAGCCAGATTGAGACTTTTAGAAAGGTTCAGAACAAACGAGTTTAACACTTACACTAAAGGAATTATTATGGCACCACACTACATAGGTAGTTGAGACATAAAAGATAGGGGAGATAGATTCCAGTACAGATAGATACAAATACTCGTTCTTTCCCCGGATAATCAGGATTCATGATAGTAAGAAACATCCTCATAGAAACAGTGAAGAATTTTAATATACGAGTCAGGACAATAATTAATTCTGCGTAGGCATATGGTATATTCATGGGTGTTTTTGTATGTTAGTTGATAGTATATTTTTTTGCATCCTTGTATGTAATAAGAGCTTTTTCATGAGAGTATACGACTTTGTGGGTGTTTATTGGCATGGATTTATTGGTTATTCATGTGAGTTTAATCTATTTTACGGGTGGTGACCACCGCCACACCTCCTTGCGAGGTACAATGTAGGTGTACATCCGAGAAATAGGGTGTTCGAGTGTGAGTATGATCACAGTTGACGCTGATGATACAGAAAGATCAAGAGTTTCTTTCATTGACTATCTCTGCAGTTGAAACTTGGCTACATCATTCCAATCCTGAATGCAAACGGCAAAGATCAGGGTGGAAATTTCTGTCATCCACATCTACTTAATACCTTGCAAGCCGCCGGGAGGGGTGTTAGGCCACCACACGTAATTAAGAAAAAACCTCATACACAAGCCACAAATTTGTGCAATCCAAAAACAAAACATGGTATATATTCATGCAAAAACCCTTACAACCCACACACATGCAAACAGACAAAATAGCAACTAAAATACACGTGAACCTACAAATATACCTGATGTCTTTGCAATGCTTAATTTTCTTCCGACTTGTAAATTAAATTTTTTTAATATTTATAAAATGACTTTGGATTATAATTCCTGATTGTTCGGGGACATGAGAGCATTCGCATTCATCTCTACTGGAGTCTATCTCTCTTATTTTAGCTTTGTGATCTGGTCAACCTAAGTGGTGTTGGCCCACAATAATTCTTTTAGTGCCTAACTCGTTTGCTCTGAACCTCTCTAAAAGACTAAACCTTGCTTGTTCTCTTCATATCACAAGTGGCTCCCAGCCTAAATCCCCTAAGAGGCCTGTCACAATTGTGTGTCAGGTTGACTTCACGATCATATAAAACACCAAGAACGAGGGAAGACACTAATTTTCTTATTATTTTCCAAGATTCAGGTGGTGGATCAGTAGGGTGAATTGTTGAGCCAGTTTGTTGCATCGATGCACACAACTGTAAATGGAACTTTCTCTTGGAGATGCATTGAAAATTCTCGAAGGCCATATAAATAGGGAAATTATTTGCATGACCTTAGAGACTCACAGCCGATGTCCAAAACTGGCGTGTGTGATATTATTTTAACTATAATAAGTTACTCTGCACTAGTAAAATTAAAAACTTCTCCTTTGGTACATTACCATTCCTGGCCGAAAGCGCATCAATGCTCCTTTTGACCCTCAGGCTCAAACAATTTCAGTGAGACAAGAATCTCATTCAATTAACGGAGGAGACTGTTGAGTATCCCGTCTAGCATTCCTGCATCAGTAAAATTTAATCTAAACTCAGCAGAGCAAATGTATTTCAATGCTACTGCTCCAGCTATATGTACCCCTCATCGATATTGTTAATTATAAATCCGTTTGTTGTAATAGTAAATTAAAAATGAATGTCTCAAGAGGAAAATGAAAGCACACACTCATAAGCTCAAGTCAATAATAGCGTAAGACGGCGACGGATCGAAATTGAAGTAATATTGGAAAAGCGAGATGGTATCTTGCTTGAGAAATGTCTGAAAAAAATAGTATCATCCCGCGTCGAAGTTTTGGGGCAAGATGTGTATTTCCCGTGTAAGCACCAGGAATACCCGCAATAGTCCATGAAGATCTCTTTATATATTTACCCTATACTAATATTTTTTCCGGAGAAAATATTATCATGTTAGAGACGAAAAGTGAAGAATCAGGCGTGATATTGTGGAATCGAGACATAATGAAAACTTTGTTGCAATTTTCCACAGTTAAACATATTTCGGGGTGACTCCAAGTTTTAAGCACTTACTATTGAAGTAGATATTAAGAGAAGCAATGCGGTACTTGATGAATAGTTTGAGGTATAACTTAGCCTGTATTGCCATGCTAGCGTGCATGCTTTAACTGTGGAAAATTGCAACAAAGTTTTCATTATATCATGTTAGAGATTTGGATATGACCCGGTTGATCAGACGATTGTTGTGCCTTCAACGTCATAAATTTATTGACTATTTATTTTACAAAATCTAAAAAAAGTATCTTAAAAAATATATTCTAGAGGTTTTTTCCTTGGAATAACTACTTTTAAAAAATATAGGTCTCTTAAATTTGAGATATTTTGTCCATTTTTCTCTTTCCAGAGGCCATTTTGCCTGGTTTATATGAACTTCAGGACAGGTGTCATTTCACAAGTTTCGCATATTGCATATTTCGGTATTCTACTCATCCGATTGAATTACCCTCCGCTTGGAGTAAAACGGATGGCATTCACTTCCTTCCTGAAAGGGGGAACCAACTTTTTCGACCTAATCCTTTTCTTACGTCTCTGCATCCATTTTACATGTGGCGCCGTCTTTATTTAACTTTTGTGCTTTCTTTATCACGGAAATTTTATGGATGCAGTAATCCTATTGACAACTCGAATACCATTTTCCAATTTTTCTAAGACAAATACCATACTATTTTGTTCTGTTTACTCTTATATGTTATTCTTCATCCATTAATTTGACTCCAATTTCTCGTTCCTTCCTGTTTGCATCAAGTCCGATGGATCACGATCTAATAACGAGCAGAAGCAAATCTTTCTGCTCATTTTGCGGACAATGAGAACAGTGATTAGATGACGTTGAACGATAGAGCTACCAGAAAAGTTTGCAGCATTCAATGAAATACCAATCAATTTTCATTAAAATTATGCATGAAATAATGTTCAAAGTTCAGGAAAAAGTTCCGGTCGGTATTAAAATTAGAATCTAATAAAAGTGAAAAATTAAGCGCCTGGGTCGTGTCCGAATGTTTACCAATATTATTGTATGCGCCCATCGCGCAGCTGTGCATTTGAGGCCATGAGATGGTGGGATTATCACACATAGTATGCCCGGGGAACTCGCGGGGAAAAATTACTCCAAAAATTAGCCGGAGCTGAGATTTTATTCAAATAATATGCTATTGATTCACGTCATGAGCTCGAAAGCAAACCCAATGATGTCATTAAATAGTCTTAAAATGATTTTCTAACGGTTTCATTAATTTATGCTGGTCGGCACGGGCAAATGTATTGAAGAGTGGCTAAAAACGATGACGGCGCGGAGGAAGGGGGTATGAATAAAAATGCGAGCATTTTATTTAAACTTGAAATTTAGGAGAAGAAAGTGAACAGTAGTTCAAACGGCTTGCGGAAATGGACGGTGGGCACGAATTCATTCCGGAGTCATCCCTAATAATGATACGTCCACGGCCAATCAAGTTAAATGGCAAGATTAAAGAGGACAGTTCAAACACCACGCCTTTTCATGGGGAGCACATATCAGAACAATATGCGGATCCGCCTTAAAGAAATTGGGTTTCATTAAATGGGTGGTGGGGAAATATAATGAGAAGGTTAAAGAGAGGTATTATTTTGCACTAGTTGGACCTCATTTGGAATTTTCTGCAAGTATTTGGGTTCCTTGGGAGAAAATTCGACAAAAAGACTTGAATAAAGTCAAGAGAAAATCCCCCAGATACGTTAAAAATTGTTATAATAAGAACGCAAGTTTGACAGGTATCTTAAGGGATTTAGGCTGGGAGCCACTTAAAATACGAAGAGAACAAGCAAGACTGAGATTTTTAGAAAGATTCTGAACAAACGACTTTAACAATGACACTAAAGGAATTACGAGGCATATTCATAAAGTAGGAGCCGTTTGCTTATATTGAAATAGATACTTTATATCCTACGCTAGGAAATAAGCAGAAGGAAAGGGGGTTTCTCTTTGTCGATTAGATTGTAGCGTATGCTACGATTTTTTCAAAAATAATTTTCAGCTCATATTTTTTGTTTATTAATAAAACAAAATTAAACATTAACTTATTGCTATTAATTACATTTGTGTTGGATGTTTCGTTAATTAATCAAATTTACTTTGGTTAAAAGAGAATATTGACAGGATAATCAGAAAATCCGCCAGTATCGTAAAAACTGTTATTCACACTATTTACCATTCATTAAGTTCGATGAAGTTAGATTTGGTAAAGTAACACAAACATGTGTTTTGAAATTTGATGATAAGTCACACTCTCTGAGAGTAATCCATAATAAATGTCCAAAATTCCGTTTATTTAATGTAATTTTATGTGTATTATAGCCATGTAGTGCAGTGCAGATCTAAATTAAAATTATTTAGGGGTTGGCTGTAATTTAGTTGGATTATCTCTCAGTCCAAATTAAAAACCCTCAATAGGATATAAAACTTTTTCTGCAAAACTAATTCTAAGTCATGGGATATTTATTTATGTGAGAACTCTCCGATTTAATCCACTACATAGAAGTTATTATCCTAATTTTAGGCGTTTTATTAGTGGACCAAATTGAAAAATGAAAGTTTTATGTATTCAATTTAATTTTTCAACTGTTGGAAATATGTATCTAAAATATCAATTAACGTAGTAGTTGGCTTATTTAAACTTTTGTGGTTAATGATCGCCTTGGAGAGAACCAACATGCCAATCTCGTTTGGTCCGGAAATATAAATGTATTGAACGATATAAAGTGGGATATGATGATTCATAACCAAAAATTAACGAGGATATTAATAAGCAGCGGGGCGATTGATACACGGTTTTGATTATTCAAATCGGTCTCATTAAGTATTAAAAATGGCAAAGTTTCAGAAGAATTAACTTTTAATTCCCTTTTTGAGAAGTGTGCTGCGCTTTTTGCTGTGAAAGTATTCTAGGTCTATCCGGAAAGTATATCCAGGCATACAATATTTTGAGATAAATGGCCTACCTAGGGCAATGTGACCTTGGTCTCTATTAAAGCACTCCCCTTGTTACCTCACACACTCATCCCAGGATCTCTTTCACTTTTCAAAACAATTGGCAAAGTCCGTTTTCGGATTGGTCGTCAGTAGCTTCCTTCCTCGCACTTCCTCATTCTCCTTTATGTCGTCAACCGACTGTTGAGGATACTGTTGTCTCAGGATCATATCCATAGATCCAAGACTCATCTCAGGATATGAAATTTTTTTATAAAACTTGGGTCATCGATTGCGGCTTGGGGCAAGTGCCCTATAACTGCAGCACGAAATTCGTGACGCTGGCTATGTAAACGAGAAAACGATGAGGAGGCTTATGACCATTCCGATTGAAAAGACATAGCCGATTGTTCTGAAAAGAGGAAGCAACGCTGGGATTATTGTGTGAGGTCCCACGGGGAGTACTTCATTGTTCTAGGTAGGTTCTCAAAAGAACGCATGGCCGGATTTCTGCCTCGTATCCAACCTTGAAAATACGACAAATACACCATTTATTATTCGCAAAGTACAAAACATTCAACTCGCACAGCTGTATTAGATCTCATTGTGAATCAACTTTTGTTTATTTTTGATTCGTGCTTGAAATATCGAAACACAAAGAAAGAAGGAGTAATGCAATAATATCACCTCTGATACAGCTCACCGGGCATGTTCGACGGATAAAAAATATGCATCGGGTCGTCCGTTTGAACGGATGTCTCTCAAAGGCCCATCGGCAGACCTCTGACTCTCATAAGACCGATGGGTGTGAAAGAACGGCTCGTCAGGCGTTAATGATGAGTAACGATCTCGGGGGACGGAGGTTGTATGAAGGGCTGTGTCATTTGTGTGCGTCGTCTTTCCCGGATATCGAGCCATGATGTCGAGGCTTGTCATGACGTGGGCAGAGAGCGCAGTGGACGTCCTATCCATCGCTTTAAAATAAATCCTTTGAGAAAAAGAGTGTCAGTGAATGAGAAAGGTCATTTTCCCAACACACGTTTTTGCATCATTGTACACGTTATTGCCTTGTGCAGCGATGTAATGGTGTCATACAAAACTTCAACTGGCCCAATTAATCATCGATGCATACGAGATTGGAATTTCAAATTTTAGTTTCTCAGTTGAGGTATCTTCTGACACTAATTTTAGTGTGTAAAAGCGTTGGTTGAAACTAAGCTTGGCTATTTGTTGTAGCCAACATTTTTTATCATTTTTTAAATCCTTAAGAGCGGAAACCATGGGTGGCATATGCATTTGATAGTAGTATTTATCTTTCTTACTTTTCAATTCTAATTTGCACGTTATTGGATACATTTTTAATGCATTCGAATGTTAATGTGTATTTTAATTGATAGTAAAATATATTTTCATGCGTGTAATTAAAAAAGGTTTTACATGAATACCACCTTCACCTCTGTTAGTGTTGATTTGCATGAATTTGTTAGCTCTGCATGTGGTTTTATTCTCTTTTACGAGTAGTGACCTAACACCCCCACCATACGCCCCTCCGGTTGATTGCGGAGTTATGTGTAGAAGTAAATGTAGAAAACTTTTTAAAAATTTAAGTAGTAATTTTAGTAACACCAAAGTAAATTTACTTGAAGTCTTGCTTAGTGATGTTGTATTTTCAAGTTATATTGTACTCAGGAGTTCTTTCTGGTGGAATTAACATTACGGAATCATTATTTGATTGAGAATTTTTGAAAAGGAATGAAAGTATTTTCTACTGACTAAATAAGAAACTCCTGTTAAATCTTTCCAGTTGAAATCTAAGACAAATCACCCTAAAGGATAAGTTAGAGACGTATTTATGTGCAGTCTGTTGAAATGCTGGCTTGTACGCAATGATCTTACGCATCTTCCAATACATTCAATGAAAATATAATTACATTTAAGTGCTAATTAATATATGAAAAAGAAATAGATAATGACAATCAATTTACAATAAATAAGCATGAGTCCAAGAGTGTAAAAAGATATGCAAAAGTTTGAGAAACCTTAATACTTAAAAAGGCATTAGGCTTTTATCCTTGGCGAAAAAACCCACTGCAGGAAAACACCCCCGCAACATAGAGAAGCAGATATCTATTAAAGAGGTTTCTATTCCCCAAAAAATATAATTATTTCCTTTAATTATCTAGAAAAGGAATAATCGTGAAATTTTCTTGGCGCTAATTAAATCGAAATGTTTGTAATTATCCGCCAGCGATTGTTGCTTCCTAAAGAAAATGTTATTATTCGAGCAGAAGGGTCAATAAAACAAATATCGTGCTGTCAGACGAGTAAGTAAAATGTATTCAGCCCCAGGGAGTCTTAACGATCAGGTCGCGTTTTAGTTCTTTCCTTCCCCTTCCAAATTTATAGTCACCTGCGACTGGACCTCACACTGTTTCAAATGAATAAGAAAATCGGATATCGAGCAAATTCTTGCACTTTCCAAAGCACGAGTAGGTTCAACTTCCGGTCGGCGACCTGGAGTACGGATAATCTTAGAAGTTAACGTTTCTGTGATTACCCGCACTCCAGGACTTAATAAGAAACGCGGAGCCGAATGGCCTAGCGAGCCCACCTTATACGCACGAGGGGGAGGTGGTGCAATTTTTCCGGTCCCTTCTTCGTCGTCCAGCTCGTCAGCGACCCTTTACCACGCCGAGGGTGCGTCGTCCTTGTCAACGAGGGTGGGCCGCCTCCCCACTGACCCCTGGTCGAGCGAGGGCTGGGTGAGGCGGCCCGCCCTCGTAAACGTAGCCTCAAAAAGGAGCGTAAGACACCACCCTACGACTCCTCCAATGTCATTAAGAATACCTCTACGCCCACCCTCACAATTCTCCAGCAACCCACAGCCCTTTCTCCCCCAGCCCTTACCCGGAAAGTCATAATTCACATCGCTCACAGGAACGGCTCCGTCTCACATCCTGCGCGGGTTCCCACCCTACCTCTCGGGCTACCCGCGGAACCCTCCCCTCTCTGTTTATCAGGATATTCAGGACTAGCCCTACATTCCCTCACTCCCGAGAGGACATCATAAGATTCCTACACTTCTCCTCCCTTGCTGGCTCCCACCAATACCACCCGATTACCCATAATATTCTCCTAACCACACCCACACCCTCTCCGTCTCTCTCCCCCCTCATTTCATTCTCCTCGTTCCATCCCTCACCATTTCTCATTCGCTTCCAGCCTCCTAATTCTTTTTCAGACCGTATACTTGAGCGCTCCGAGCACGGTATGTGTCGTCTCGCAAGAATTGCTGTGCTAAGGGAATACAGGGTTCGTCCGGAAAATAAGTGTACTGAGCTCAGGAAAAAAATGTATTACACTTTTACATATCTTAAGCTAATATACCTCAAAATAGGACCCTTGTGAGTCGATACACTTGTTCCAGCGGCGTTCCCATTCCTGGAACGCTTCCGCGAAGGCATCATCGGGAACCTCTCGAAGACACGTCGTCACGGTCTCTTTGACGGCGTCCGAAGTCCCGTATCGCGTTCCTTTCAAACTCCTCTTTATCTTCGGGAACAGAAATAAGTCCGGTGGTGCCAAGTCCGAGCTGTAGGGCGGGTGCGGCAGCGTTGCCACGTCGTGCTTGGCCAAGAAGTCCGACACGACAAGCGCGGTGTGAGACGGCGCATTGTCGTGATGCAGCCGCCAGATGTTTTTGATCGCTGGCCGGACGCGGGCGACTCGTTTTCGAAGCCTGTCGAGCACTTGGACGTAAAATGCAGCATTTATAGTTTGTCGTTCAGGTACAAATTCGTAGTGGACGACTCCCCTTTTGTCAAAAAAGACTTAATTTTCAAGACACTTATTTTCCGGTCGAAACCTGTAGTAAGGTCATAAAATAGCTTAAAAATCGTATTTGTCTAAAGTAGAAAACTGAAACAGGATAGTATCCCGGTTTCTTAGACCAAGTGGCCCTGAACCCTTGAAAGATTTTTCTGAAAGCTTGGAATTCTATAAATTTAACGTATAAAAAAAAAACAAATTTATTCAGGTATCGAAGGAAATAACGCCGTTCAACAAAATAGATATGAAAATACATGTGAAGCAAATACACAGTAATCTATTTAACTCAATATGTATTCAAGTGAAATTGATGTGATGTACATTGAATATTTGGGACAGGGTATAAAACCCATACTAACCATACCCAAAGTATCACAAAGGAAACGTGTCAAATATTATTTCTTCCATCCTGACGAAAGTTAGGTCTTTACAAATATTGTCGAATGTCACGTGAAGTGTTTTGAGAAATAAGGGTAGTATATTTTGCGTCAGGAGTTTAGTATGTTAGAACAATGAGATATATCCCTCAATCTAGTCAATTTAAGTGTTCCTACTCATTAAACGTAATGCAAATACTCCCTTAATATGGATTAAATGATCATCTGTATTCAATCCTGTTTAACAAGTGAAAAATATAAAGGAAACCTTGTCAATTAATTTTTAAAAAGTTGTATGAAATCATTTAGAGATGCAAGAGACACATTTTCCAATTACTCAATTTCTCCAATTTATTATGATAATACAAAAGAAAACTCAAATAAATACCTTTGATCACATAATTCCGGATCCTGAAAAATATACTTGTATAAGGCTCGGCAACTTTCACTGAGATGTTCGAGCCTTATAAAATCAGGCCAGTCTCATTTCCGAAATTTTTTCTCATTTAGTGAAAACGAAAATGTGTGTCTATGAAATAATACGAGACATATTCGAAAAATAAGGGCCGTTTTGTCATAAAAATATATAGTATTCGTTAGAAAAACATTGTGCAAATTGTCTTGGTTTGATTCATTCACAAACCTGATTCAATTTTCTACATATTCGCCGTTCACATGAGTTGTGGTGCGTGCAAAAAGACGAAATTTATCAGTCATTGAGCAATCACTAAGAGTCAATCGTCGATGATATCTTAGTTCTTGGTCCACGATGTTGAACGATTTCTTCGATCTGGAATCTGGGCATACCACTTCACCCTTCATCACACACCTTTTTACGGCAATGTTTGAAGTCTCCGGCACATTGTCTTGTAATCCTTCTTTCACTTAATACTGTAGGTCCATTAACTAGGTACAACTCCCGATGAATTTGGACAACTAATGATCCTTTACCACACAAGAAACCAATCACACCACTCAACCTCGCTACTGATGGTAGCAACGTGTTTCGGGAACATTGTTATCTGCATTCACCGCCAGGAAAACGACTACTGAATCAAAATAATATCCTCAGTAGCTTTAGAAACAATCATTTGATGGAACTCATGCAAACAACTTAATTCTAACCTGCTATCATTCAAAAATGTTAGAAATTGGCCCTTACTTTTCGAATATTCTTCGGATACGTATAACCTTTTGTCATGTGCGAATTTTCCCTGTTATTATTTTGATTGTACTTCATTCATTTAAACTGTATAGCTTTCCTCGTGTAATGGGCTTCATTCCTAATTGAAGTATTCTTCTTGAATTGATTTTTGTGGTCATGACATGATAATATAATTTAAATTGATATGGACCAACATTGCCTGTCAATAGAAACGTTTTTATTCGCATTCAGTATGTATTTTTAAAAATTAATTCAATGAGTACTGCGCTTAGATTAGTTTAGGAACACAATTATCTTGGAGTAAAATATTTAATCGAAAGTTCGAAAAACTTCAAACATATTTCAATGTGTTCATGAACGAATCCAACGGAGAATGGGTGTGGCGAATAATTTGAACCTGCCTTGATCAGAATTAAACTTTATTGACGATCTTTCAACTTAATCAGTTTTTCGTAAAATTTTATTTTAAAGAAATGCGCATTATTTTTTTGCTCTAATACAATATGCTATTATTTGATATAATATAATTCGCTATAAAAAATTTCGTGATTGAGTATTTATCAAGAGACGAATTTCGTGAATAAAAATAGGTTATTGGTATAGCTGTTTATTCTATTTAGGCAAAAGTTTCTATGGTGATAAGTTACTCCTATTAGATTAACAACCCGAAAAATGATTAAAATGTTATTGGATGGTTCGCTGCAATATCGTTTAAGTAATTTCTGCTAATCAATCCAAAGTAAGTGAGCGATTCTATTCATCATATTCATATCACTGAAATACCTGCAAAGACTTAAAAAAAATCCGTCCTCAATAGTGAGAATCGATATTATTTTGCTGCTGGACAAATCTGTTTATAGCTTTCACCGGAAAACAGGTGTTTGCTGAAATAGAAGAAGAAGAAAAATAGCCTAGAAGCTGAGATCGTCGAAGAGAAGTAGTCGCGACGAAATCACTTCATCTGCCTTCATCAAACATGTATAGGGTGCTACTTTCTTATTTCAGGATATTTATAGCATTTTTTCCGTTTCGGTTGTTCACCAAACGACACAGTTCCTCATTCAAGAAACATTCCCCCACAGCGACGTGGCAACACTGCTTTTTCCTCCGCATTCCCACCGCCTCTCATTTGTTATCGTTTTCTGTTGTCAGCCTCGCGCTGCATCAAACCGCCGCCCAGATCTCACGAGAAGGTTTCTTTGCGCATATTTCTGCCTCAATAATCACGCCTTCTGCCGCCTTCGTTTTCCGAAATGTATGGGGAAAGGGAATGGGGGGGGGGGGGGACAGTAAAATATATAAATTGCAAAGGCGTAAAATCTTTCTTGATATTTTATCCGCAGATCTCTCCTCGCATACTTTCGATTCTACTTTTTATTTCTTAGACTACAAGCGCCTGATTTCACCTCACCGTGTTCGATGAGAGCGGCATCTTGTGCTCGCATTCGCCTTCGACTCCGTCGCTGTCGTGTTCCTCGGGGGAAGAGCACAGATCGATCGTGGTGGGGAATTTACGTGTGGGATTCTGATCTCGAATCCGCCTTTTCACGTGGGTGGTGGAGGAGAGGAGAATGGCGGTGGGAGGAGGGGAATGGGGAGGCGTCGGGAGTGACGGAGAGGGGAGAGATTAGGGGGGAGCGGTTGGGGAGATGGATGGAAAAAAGTTCCAGGGAGGAAGCTTGACGATGACTGTTTGCGGACTCATCCGATGGACCCTCGAATCCCAAAAGAGATTTATCGCGAGTGTGAATTGTTCATGGCCTCGATGGTGCACAAAGGGAGCATGGAAAATGAGTTCGAGAAATATTTTATTCAAGGCAAAGCGTAAATTAAACTCTTTCTTGCTCTTTATTTAAATGCATAAAAATGTGAAAATACTAGTAGCAAATTCCATGAAAATAGTTTTGAAATATACCTATGAGTTTTATTCTTACTGTCTCAATATTTGCGCCAGTTAACATAACGGTTCTATATTTACGTAGATGTTTGAAGACCTTTGAGTGCGGCGGGTTATCGCGTTGGTAAATTTGCTTTTGTGCTCAGTCGAACTAATAATGAGTGTAAAAACTTTGCTCATAGTTAAAATAATTATTTTTTACATATTTACAATGGCATTCAAACTTGTTCTTGGGTCAAATTCATTCATAGAAGTTAAAGCTATTCCAACTTATCAACTCGAGGTTGCAGTAGCACAGTTAACTAGTGGTTGATCCTACGACTCACAACCATTAACAGCATATTTCACACTTACGACACCATTAGTATCGTTTAGAACTTATTAGCCTTTCTTGAAATACTTCTCCTTTGTAATTTTATAAGAATTTATAAAAAAAATTTGTAAATGAATTTTCAATTATTAATTGCCACGGCGTGTACGTATTTATACAGATTCCCCTTAAAACAATACATATCCTTTCTATGTCGCTAGAAATTGCATCCTTATTTTGCACGTGGTATTGGTTTATCTGACAAGAAAGAGAGTTTATGTGGTGGAATTATCTGCTCATGAAGGCACTTCATGTTTTCTCGTTTTCAACTTCAATCTGCAGTAATGAAATTTAAAGAAAAATGGTATACCTTACTTGAACTATATATCAAATTAAGAAATGAACTTAAACAATGTAATTCAAGGGATTAACTATATTTTTTTATTATTTGAAATGAAATCGAATATTTTTTGTAAAATAACTTCAGCTACAATGTTTTCGCTTTTTACTGAGAACCAAGCAATTAGTATCAAGTGATTATGGCCTAAGTTATAAATGAAAAGATATCCTATAACATATTTTAAAGACATACCAGAATATTCTTGTTACCAGAACAAATAACAGGAGTAATAAAGGAAGCGTCCTTTTAAGAGAAATGGATGGAATTTATTATCACTGATAATATGTAATAGTTACGTTATAGTTAATGTTCTATTCATAAAAGGATGAATTTTTTATTGCCCAATAATTCCCCCATAAGATTTTATTATGCTCTCATAACTGTGATAATCTTTACGAATGTTCGTTTTGATGAGCGAGGTTGGAGCCAACCCGGAAGCAAGCCCCAGGCGCATTACGTGAACTTGCTAAGGGTATATGGGGTCGCTCTTTTCCCTCTGCCGCCATTTGGTTTCTCGCGAAGCTCAGAGAGCAGAAAAGTTTCATCTCTTGGTTACTTTTGGAATTTCCTGAAGGTTAAATATTGGGTTGGACCTTGGGATCCTAAATTGACCCGAAGCTCCTTTAGTCTACAGTGGAATACTGCTCCAAGAATCACCTTGGCTTCTCTCTACTTGAATTTTATCGTAGCGCTTACCCCGTTGACCACCACAGGGATAATTTATTACAGATTTAGATTTTGCCCTCACCTCTGCACATTTTCAGAATGTCAAGTATAATAAATTATCGTGCATGTTTTGTTGACATTAAAAAAACTGTTGCTCTCAAAATATATCATCTTTACATTTACAATCAATATGTAGGAACCGTCAATCATTAAATCTTCTGATGACTGTCAGCACTTTTCGCGTGGCCGCAAATGATAAGCCCTATCGCTCTCAAATCCATTGATATATATATATACAAACATTTCGGCAATTAGAGCGATACCACCCGACCTTTACCCACGAGGCCAATATTCATGTAATATCTTAATATATACAGCTATGTTGTTGGTTGTAATCGTGATTTTGGAGATTTAATGGGAAGAGGTATGATAAGTGTTACACTAAATTTTTATATCGATAATTTTGCCCTTAAACTCTGATAAATACGAAGTTGGGTACATATCTCTCTTCAAGATACGAACGCGTCATCGAAACACCCCAAATCTCGCCTGTATCGAATTTGGTCATTTCCAGATGAATCTGTATTTTTTCTCCCGTTCACACGGCGTGACAACGAATTTTGATAAAAAAATCGCCATTTTCCCGTTATTAAAGAATAAACTGGTCAAGTAACTAGAATCTTAGTGAAATGTAAGCCATTTTTTTCAATCATTATTATGGAACACATTCATTAAACTTATTGTTTAGTGCCATACCTAGAGGTAAAGATGGTTTGGTGAAACCTTCACATTTGGCCCGAATCGTTCATGTCTAATTTTTTGTTAATTCACTCACTCCTGTCCTCTAGCTGATAATTAAATGTTAACTGATAATACAAAAAATCTGACGCCAGCAAGAGGTTCTTGAAACTTTAAGTGGCATTAATACAAGGTATAATGTGTCTGTCACACTTACACTTATAAGGTGTCTGTCATACACTTCTATTCCACATATATCAAACTGAAATGGAATCACAGTAGGAATGAAGGCAAACAGTTCAAATCGGGTGAAGTCGAGAAAAACGAAAGAAAAAACGCTAAGAAACATTCGTGTAGGTGGAAACATGTAATGATGCAAATATAGAAATAACTAAGACCGTCAATGCTGTATTGGATATTGTAGCAAAACTACCATTTTGCAATGTATATTGAAGACACCTCTTTGACCTCGAATAATTAGAGGAAATTTCAATCCTTGATCCTAAGTCCTTAGTTGACTCTTGAGGGATGCGAGAGGGAATTTGAGCATAGCTTGTCAGTTTTTTTAAATAAATTGTAATCCAAAATGTGAGAGTTATGCAGGTATTGGGAGGGGTTAAAGAAATAGAAAAATTGGTCCAATGTAATGAGTACTTACCCTATCCAAGAAATGGATTTCTTAAGCCAAATAGATTTCCATGGCAGTGGTTCAGATGCAATAGGACAATGGAGCAAATGGGAGTTCAAATAAGTCATGGTTTTCAACGGAACATTAGAAAAAAATTTTTTCTTGTCATTCCGGACAAAAAAATGAAAAACAGCTCTGGAAACAGTGTCCTTTAGAAAATGAGTCCCTCCCTTACATCCGGTGCCATGAAAGTAAACAATTCCCCCTCATCACACTCTGCCACCTACACTTGGAAAAACAAGTGATTTTCTGATGAAATAAATGCTTTATGAGAACGCAAGGGGAGGTTGTCCTTTTTTCCATTGCATATTCCGACCTTTCGTCATTCTCCTTTCACCGTGCGTTAACTAATTGGAGCTGGAATGTGATTCGGAGGCACGGCGTCGCACGCACCGGTGGACACGAAGACGCACCCACCCATCTCTCGCATGGTCCTCCCTCTCTCTCATCCCACCATCCCCTCCGCCTCCTCCTCATCTCTTCCCCTCGTCTCTTGCACTCTGCAGACGCCGAAAGAGGCGCCCCTCCGTGTGACCCACACCCAATTTCAAACTAAGTGGCGGCGCGCAAATACCACCGCGAAATCAATTACCTTTTATCTCGAGTTATCGACTAATAAGCAAGCATCTGGGGGAATTAGGCTCTTGTTTTATACAGAGTGCGTCCCATTAGTAATTCCGTTATTTTTTAAGTAATTTATTGAACAGATTTTCACAAAATATTCAAATTCTTCAAAGTACTGTCCTTGGGCCTCTACATATTTTTTCCAGCGACTCTGCGATAACCGGTACCCCTGGAAGGCGTCTTCGGGGACCTCTCACAAGGTCTCCTTTACGGCTGATTGCATCTCTTCTATGGACGAAGAATGGATTCCTTTTAGGGCTGCCTTGATCAGAGGGAACAAAAAGAAGTCTCCTAGGCCGACGTCAGGAGCAGCGTTGGCACCTGGTGTTTGGCCAGGAACTCGCAGACTAGTAGCACGTTTTCGTGATGGAGTTGCCAGGAAGGGGAGATGTATTTTCTCGTCCAGATAACCCTTTTTCGGAGTATTTCGAGCACATCCACGTAGTAGGCAGCGTTAACTCTCTGTCCTTGAGGAACAAACTCCTTATGGACTATTCCTTTACTGTCGAAAAAGACAATGAGCATTGTTTTCACTTAAGATTTACTCATTCTTGTCTTTTTAGACTTGAGGGACTGGTCAGGTGCTACTCAGGGCTTTGACGTTTCTTTTCTCGGTCGTATTTAAAACCCCAGGTTTATCACCAGTGATGACGTCTAATAATCAGGTTCCTTTTCAATACGTTGCAAAATTTAACACAAAATTTGCGCTCGATTGGTCATTCGTAACATGGTTGGCGCGCAGAGGTTCAAAATAACTGACATCCTGCCGCCACACAGCTTGAAGAGCACTAAGACCGGTTGTATGGCAGCGAACAGCTTCTCCTCAACCTACTCCATGTGCTTTGATTTCACTCCGACCAGTAGTAGCGGAGCGGGAAATTGAATTGCATTACTTTTAGAAGACACCTTTTATTTTACCTTTATTTACTTTTCAGGAAACATTTTTTTCTCTACTGTTACTTACTTTTTCATTTCTAGAGAAATATTTTACCATTATGCGGAGTTGTATAAACATTTGCAAGTATGCTATGAATTCATAGCTAACTCTTCGCTTATAAACTGCGACTCTATAGGATTTATACAAAATATTTCTCTAACCAATTCTACCTGAAATAGTTAAAAATATTATTTCATAGTTCATACGACTCTGTACATCAAGTTAAAGAGAACCGCGTAGTCATTGTATAATTATACATTATAATTATACAAATTATAATTTATAGCTAGGAATTAACGGTGACGAAAATTCCCATTTAATGCAAACTACTCAATGTCAATACTTTTAAATTTATTACCTGAATTTAATTTGAGATGACCTTTCATATTAGTTGATATGACCTTTATAAATATTTTACATGACCATCCAGTCATCCAGACGGAGGACATCCAAAGCAGGGCGTATATGTATTCTCTTCAATGTATAATGCAGCCTTTAAGAGAAAAATATTTGTTTAATAGCTTAGTGGTATCATTTTTTCACTAAAGCATTTTGTCCAGTTTTATTGTCCTGGATGAAAACATGCCGGATGACTAAATGCTTTCATTATAAATGGAGGTCATCAGAATAAATGGTATATATTTTAAAAAAGGTTTTGGCAGAATGTTACGACTGACCCCTTTTTACGTATCGCATGGAATTCCTTTTGTTTTCATATTTTCTTGTTTTTTTATGTTTTATATCATTTTATTTTTCGGCACTTCATAATTTTTATCTATATGTTTGACGTCCAAAAATCCTATTTTCATCCGCATATTTCATCATTTAACTAACACTCTCCCTTTTATAACACTCCTCAAGATCTTACTAACAGGCAGTTTTCTTTCGACCACTTTTTTCTGCATTTTTCGGATTTCTCTTTCTACTCCTCTCTTTTTCCAAAACATTTATAACTTCATCGTTTGTTCTCCTCTCTTTTGAACTTATTTCCTCCGGATATGCATTCCATGAGACTAAAGGTACACTGAGTCTCTTGCCTCAAAGGCCGTCTTTTGGATACATTGATCTCATTACTGTAAGTATTTTTACAGTAAAACCCTCCCTAATCTTTGTGTTCACTCCGTGTACGAGTGGCTGGCATCCATTCGGTTTAATGCACAAATACACCTTCCACCACAACCGTACTAAAACCCGTAATACCGCAACAATTTTTCTTCAAAATACTGCCCAACTATTGGAATTCGCTGTGAAGGCTTTCGCGGAGTATGTAGAGGGAAGATTCAAATCTCCCTGAATTTCTTTCGCGTGGATCCATTTTCACGGACAACAGGTTCGCCGGCGTAGCAATCGGCGTCTTCAGGTCAGAAGTGGTTGATACTAAATTTTTCTATTTTAATGGTTTTTATTTCTTTCATTACAATTATTGCAAAAGAAGGCATAAACTCTGAAGTACAATAAGAAGAACAAAACAGAAGACCCGTTTTAAAAAAATATTCATGTTCAGGTTGGAGATATAACAACAGGATAGCGAAACAGGAAGCGGTGGCAAAAAGTTATTTCATGATTCTTCCATGTTCTCGCACGTCTTATGTAGACCTCCCGTCCGAGAAGGTGCGCTATGATTGGTCGACTCACATTTTTCCGCTGAAATCTGTCTCCAGTAGCTGGAAAGCGGGTATTTATCTTACCTATTGAAATTGTTGGGCTTCTTCGCTATTTCCACGGATTATTGATACGGGATATTGAATTTCTTCTACTTCTTCTATTATCTTCCTCGTATCATTAATTCCAACAGTCTTAGATTGACCTTGTTATTTACTTAATAATAATTGTGATCTGTTGTATATCTGACCAATATTTTGTGGCTCGTTTGTGAATTTCAATATGTCATCTCTCTAATATTTCAGGCAAATAATTTCCTCATTTTCCTAGCGAGCAGATTTAAAAAACCTGAAAATAACGTGTAAACATTCCAAACCCTCCTACCAGCTCACTGTTTATCACCATAACGGTTATTTTTTACTCCTTTAACGGTTATTCATATGCAGTCTAACAAACGCAAATGGCTCGAGCATGACTCAATCGCCCATCTATCGATTCATTTTCTAAACCCAGATATACTTGCATAAATGTTGCCCACTTTGTACTGACAAACATTGTGAGATCCACGGAACACGAAAAGCTTCGTATTATTACGTATCTATGCCTTTCTGGTTTTTTCTTACTGTCAAATATGTGTCACGTGCTTCTCTCCACCTTTTAGGCTAAAAAAAACATTTCCTAAATAACTGATTTCACTTTTCAGTAACCTTCTATTTATTATTCTCAATACTGCCTTTACCTCGACCGTTAACTCTTACCTACTAAACCGATAAAATATTTTGATAGACGGAAATAAATTTAGGACTACTGAGGATTTTTTACAGATTCTTTCCAAATAAATTCTGCTTACTATCCTCAAATATAAAATATAGTATTATTTTTGTCCGTAAAATTTTTGGGGGACGCTATATCTTTCTACTGCCTTCTTCAAATTTAGTTACCTTAGAACCTTCCTACCACCCTAGTATTTCAGGACCCAAAATAAGCACATCCAAGCAATATTTCCTTTCTCTTTGTAAGCTTTTTTCATCATTTTTTGACCATGGAGTTTCTTTTCGCATTATTTACACCTTTCGATGATTTTTTTGGTTCCATGGAAAACTTTCCTATCGTTTCTCGTAGGGCTTTATGTTTATTATATTCTGACAGTGTTCTAACTTTTAAAAAAATTAGATTTTTCATGCCCATTTGCCTTCCTTAAACCGTTAGTGCTCTGACAGGATGCCTCATCACTACCACCATGTGTGACAGGGTTCAGCAGATGGAGTATAGCATAGAGCTTGACATGTCATAGCAAAAAGTCGTGTTGATCTAAGAATTAAGAGCCTGGTCATCATAGAGACAAGTGGTTTTCAGATGAGACTGTTCCAAAGCCCTTCTTTAATGACCAGACCGCACTCAAGTTATGGTAGCTATCTAGAAAAAGAGCTTCAGCCCTCTAGTGCTGATTATCAATGCTAATTTTCAAAGTCGTCCAGAGACTATAGGCAGAATTTGTCCGAAACCTTAAAATACTTGGTAACCTAATATTTACCAAAACACTTAGAAAGTCTAAATAACTAAAAATTATTTTCGTTAATGCATTTAGAGTATTCAGTTGTTTGGACTCACACCTCATACCTCGTTATGCACTTTAATACCTATTATTTCAATATTCCTATTCGTTTCCTACTCCTGCCTTCTCCATATACAACCTTAATTTCTCATTTCGATCTCACCCAAGAACCCACTCTCCCCCCCTTTATTACGTGCACTTCCTCGTTTGTTTTCCCTTTCAGCCATACCCCATTTCCTTTCTTCTCCACACATTTCAAGAGTCTCTAATCTATGCTTATCATCATGCTCCGACGAGAATGTATCCACGTCACACAAAACCTTGCTTTCTATCAGTTTTTCTAGTATAATATATTTTTAACATCCTTGCAAAACGTTTTTGTTGTAAATTCTACCTTCTTGTAAAAGCTTCCTTGCTCGACGAAAGTCCTATTTTAACGTCCTACTTTGATCATCTTGGTCCAAAACTCTTCTGAGATACGTGACCAGTTTGACTTGCACCATTTTATAAATAAAATTAATATTTATAAAATATAAATGTTGATTTTAGGGTTAAATAAATTTAAGTTCTTATTTTAATACTATAGACAAGAGAGTTAACGAGAGCTCTAGAGATATAATCAATGGAATTGGTAGACCCAACCGTACTATTTTATGAGAAGTCAAGGCATCATCGTAGGGTTAATTTGGAATCCTATCCTTTTTTTATGGTAAATATATCGTTTGTTAATTTTTTCCTTCCAATATCATTGTATGCTTCACTATTTTAAATTTATGTGCTCGTGAAACGTATCAGGCTATTTTTATGTTCATAGTTCATCTTTTACCTCCAACGCACATTATGTTTCGGAATAAAGTTACCATGGAATAGTAATTGTTCTAAGGAATCGATATTACTATAAAATTTCACGCTATACTTTTATGCTATAAAGTCAGTGCAAATAAATGAAGATATTCCTTCGGGTAAAGTAGAGGGTGTACTCTGAATTATTTGCAGCCAGCCATGCGGCCTTTATGAAAGAAAAATAAGCCAATTGAGTTAACTCAGACCGTAGGCAATATTTTAAAAGAGGTACTGTTCGAAGGAAAACGTTTTCCGTGAAAAATAATATCTATTCTTGAGCCAAAGAAAAAATTTGCTTGTAATTCGGGTATAGCATCTCGTCCTTAGGGTATATATTCTTGTGGAAATTAATATTAACTATGTTATGCTATTTTGAACAACATTTTCCTTGTATAGTCTATCGAGCTCTCTTTTCTTCGTCTTCCTATGCCGAAATACATGAGAAATTAAAGCCAGGTTTTTTTTAACACAGATAAGGTATCTTCATATACTGAACTTGGTATTCCCTTTAGAATGTAGGCTTTTGAGATTTAAGTGTTCGTGTGGAATACGAAGGTCAAATTTCTGTCTGGACTTAAGTTTAAAACGAAACCGGGAATTAGTGTAGTCCCTTAACTCAACTTTACCCGTAGCAAATTAATAGCAGAAGGAAATTGAAATAAAAAATCCCTTACTGAATTAAGTATGGATGCAAAAGTAAAAAATGTTAGAAACGAATCGAATAATTATGGATAGCATATAGCTCATAGTTCTTTTTAACATTGACGGGTTTCGTCTGAAATAAGCGTTTTTAATTAATATGACATGTTTCCCTTCAACTTTAACAATTATTACTAATTTTAAATAATGAATCAATACAGTATGTACATCACAATTCTGAAATTGTATCCTATCGCTTTGTTCTTTCCATCATGTTTTTTGATAGAATAAATATTAACAAGCAATTAATCAAAACATTAATAATCAATTTTGGAAAATACGCATGCTACGAACGATGATTTTTTCTGATTTTAAAAGAAGAACATTTTAAAGGCAAGGGATTTCTCTTTTTAAAAACTTAAGCTTAACCACTGGAAGCACTATAATTGACTTTCAAGGTACGCGTCTAACCTCATGCCAAACAAAATTCATGTGCGCCGCCAATCTTCTGATCTTAAGGTAGAAAAATAATGGCACTTCTTTGCTCTCATTGGAGAGGAATTGCATTCCTTCCCAAATACTTTAAGGAGCTTCTCCTTTGTCTTCCGAGGAGGGCTCATCTTCGTGAAGAAACCCGTCAAGTGCAGAAAAAAGAAAGGAAGATAGACAGCGACTGGCACAAAAACAAGAAACAACGGACGAACGAATTCCGCTTCCGTCGCTGCTCTCCTAACGACCTCGATGAGTTGGAATTCCTTCCAAAGGGAATTCCATCCGCCCGCTCTCTTTAATCCCCCGGAGGGCGAAGATTTTCGGAAATCATATTTGATGCCCTCTCACGCACTCTCCGCCTCTGCCGCCTGGACCCCCACCCCACCCCAATTCCCTCCGCTCGCCGCCGCGCCACTCGTCTCCCCTCGCCCTCCTCATAAATGAATGCATGGGCCCTGGTCATGGGGGGGTGGGAGGGCAAATCCGACAGCAACTGTTTGGCACCGGCAATGGCGTCATGGGAGCACCTTGTGGGGGCGGCGAAGGGTCGAAATGGGCCAATTTTATACTTATATTTACACCGCTTCATTCTTTTCCTTTAGGGGGGGTGGATGGATGGGGTGGTTGGGGTGGTTGGGGTTGATAGTGGTGCTCAGAAGGGACCCATGGTGCTCGGGGTGTGATCGAGGGTAGAGGGGGTGGCTTAGGGGGAAATGGGATGGGTTCCCTGGGCGGCGCCAAGGAGTCTGGAACTGAGATGAGAGTGATCATTGAAGTTGGCGCAAGTAGCCTGCCAAATCGGAGCATAAAAACAACTTCATTACCTGGGGGGAAAAACCGTACGAAGTATGCTCTGTAAACATTTCACAAGAGTCGTTCAAACTTTTACTTATTTCTTTATTTTAAAAGCAAAACAAATAGTTGTTATCTTACGTATATTATTAATAGCAAAAGAGCTTTGGTACTGATTGTTTTACGATTGCGAAACCATCCTTCTGTGTGAAGAGGATGATGAGCATAGACCAGAATGTTGATATAGAGAACGATTGAGAAAATAAGATGGTAAGTGGAAAGAGTGTTAGATATAGTATTAGAGAAAAAGAGGATGTTATCGTGAGATTTTCGAAGACGGCGATAAAATTCGACGGAGCCGAAGATATTTAGAGATAGAGCGGAATGCTTAGACCGTGGTAGTTGGGAGAGAGAGAGAGAGAGATAAAGAGGATGGAGGGAGGGAAAGGATGGCAATTATGAAGACATAAATGGAATGGTAAAAAGTATTTGGGCCTGGATAATAAAATGTTGGAAGGCTTAAGGTATATTTATAGGTTCTTTGGCACTTCGAAGGCATGAGGATGAATGACTTTTCAGAAAACGGTAACCATATAAAAGAAACAAATTAGTACATATTGTAGACATTTTTGTTATGAGAATAATTCAGAGCTGATAATTTATTTTGCTGCTATATTTTATGACCAGTATATATGTAATCCAATGATTTTCTTAACTTAGAAAACAAGGAGTGTCTCTTCAGACTTTCCAAAAATTTATTGATTCCTGCGCCTGTATTTTCATCCTATAAAAGTTAGAATACATTAAGTGAAAAGAACATAATATATCTTAAATAATTTCGGTGTTATATTAAAGCTACTGTGGTTGTCATAGAATTTGAATTAGAATTTATTATTTCAATCTTCAATAGGATATGATTAAATAATATTGATGATCTGAATTAATCTATCATTTTCCATCCAAGTTCAATGTTTGTTCACCAAGTATCTTTGGTGAACAACTGAGTAATTTTCAACTAATTGTTTTGTTTCTATTGCTCGCCATTTTACAATGTACTTCATTGGAAATATGTCATCCTACGTATTATCATTCATAATACTTAGTTTTTTGACCAAATATATTTCTTAAATATAATAATTCATTATTCTTTGTATGATATGCAAAGTATAACAATGTTGAACAGAAGAATTTCTAAGAAATTTAAACAATGTTGACATGATTGGTTGTTTTAGGCATTAATTTATTTTCAAAAGCGTAACAGTTAAAATGGAAGATTATCGGATAAAATGGATATTGCTTAAAAGTATAGTCATTGGATTGAATATCACATCAAAACAATTTTTATTTTCTAATAATATTTAATATTGTTTGACCTTTTTCCACAAAACTGTTAAAATTAAAAAGTTAAACGAAAAAGTTTTTAATTCATAGGAAAATTAAAGAATATTTTTTAATATTTCGCTGTAAATTCATCAACTTAATATATTAAATAAATGAATATTGTAGAGAGCAAAACAATTATCGAAGTGTTTAATAAAAATACTTGTACCTAACTGAAAACAATGCATGCGGTTTTTATGACGCTTCTCTTGATTTGCAAGAAGTGCTGTACAAGATCTGAGACTGGAGTATTTGAAAGATGATCTTCGTGAGGTGAAATTTTTAAGTTTGTTTCGTTAAATATATTAAGTATGAGCTTAGATAGATCAATGTATAGACCGACTTTTCTATTCATTTTGCAAATATTATTTGATTTAACAAAGTTTATTTTAAATATAATCAAGGAAGTCATAGAATCTACCTATGACACTTGTCTCATTTATATGTTAAAAGTGCTATCACAAAAGAAACGGATTGTATTTCTCTAACTATCGATTCGAAGTGTTTTTTTTATTTTAGTGAAGATTACTTTTCTACGGAAGATAGAATAGTATGCACTTTAAATGTGTATGGGGAAAACATAAATATTGGAATTGTACATCTCTTTTTCAGACAGCTGACAAACGGCAATTATTTGCTCGCATGACAGCCATAGCAAAAGAGTTTTGAAGTGGAATTTGAAACATCTTTGCGATGAAAGTGAAACGGTAATTTTTTAATATTTAGGTAAGTTTTCCAAGAAAATGATTGATTGACTTTCCTTTAGTGAAAGTTTTTTATGTGCTGAAATTGTTTCCGAATCGTTGGATTCGAGGGGGGATGGGACGAGTTTTATGACGACAGAGCGAGCGCATTCACTTTGAGTGATATGTGGAATCCTTTGGGTGAAGGCGCTTTCAGTATTTGAAGAGAAAAACATGGATGTGAATGCGAAAAATTCTGTAGAGAGTTGTCTAACAGTTCACTTCGTTCCGAGCGCTTCACCGCTGCGAGGCTGAGTAAATCGGAGAACAAATATTCGGCGACATAAGGGAAAGGGTGCAGGGAAGTCGTGATGCATGAGGCATGAGTGGAGAGACCACCGCAGGGGCGTTCCTCGAGGCTACTTCATAGAATAAGCGAAACTCAGTGCTCATATAATAAATACCTTCTATTATCGAATAGGAATTTTCCGTTTTCAAATTCCATGCAAGGTCATATGTTTCGTACAATTCGAGGTCTGTCTGGAAAGGATCCAGCCATGCAATATTTAGAGAAAAATAGCATAACTAAAACAATTAGACCTTTGTCCCCTTCGAAGTACTCCCCGTGGGACTTCGCGCATTTATCTTAGCGGCTCTTACACTTTTCAAAACAATCGGCAAAGTCTCTTCCAAGGCATCAGCAATATTAGATAGATAAAGAGATTACGTGGATGATTATAACTTAAATCCAGGCAAATTTGAAGGCAAGAGAGAAAGGTCTTTAAGAGAATTGAAATCAAATAAAGGCGTGGGGGCAGCTGAATTTCCCAAAAGACTACTCAAGGGTTTATGAAAACGTACGAAGAAGAAGTAAATTCCTAGCATATATGAGAAGGAGATTCGGCCGAAAGATTTCACATAAAACATCCTTATAGATTTTTACATAAAAGAAAGGCGCATAAATATATTATTAATAATAATAATATATAATATAGCTCTTTTATAGAGAGTAAAATAAATTAAAATCAGGATAAATTTTTCCGTGTAGTAGATTTCCAAAAGACGATTTATAAGGTACATTGGGTAGAATTAGTTAATGTTATTTCAGATAATAGGTCCAAGTTGTTTGAATAGGAGGCTTTCCGCAACCCGTACATGTCTTCGATTGCTCAGGTGCAAGTGACGGGGGGATATTTGGGGTTGACAGCGTTTACGAAGAAAAGTAATAATTGGGTGACGATTATTTACACTTATGATTTTCAACGTTTATGTTGACGAAACGGTGAAAGAAGCCTGGAAAGAACCGGAGATAAGACTGAAAGTCGGTGTAGAAACCATAAAACCAGGGGGGTTTGTGAATGATCAAGTCAGATGCAAGTCAATAATTTAAGTGATTGCAAGCATTTCTGAGCTGAGCATTTTTTGACACATTTGCCGAGAAAAATACTCGTTAAAACCTTGACATGGATCATGGTTTTGTACGGCGCACAAAACATGACCGATGACAGAGGATGATAGGCTAAAATTGGAGGCTTTTGAAATGTGGGTGCGGAGAAGCATGGAGAAGGTGAAATGTGCAAAATAGAAAACAAACAAGGGAGTGCTGGGTAAAGTAGGCGATGAGTTGCTGGGAGAAATCCAAGGAAAGGGTTGGAATAGAATAGGCATGTTGTAAGATCTGAAGAGAAGTTTTATGCAGTGTCAGCTGTCATTATCAGTTGTTCTGGAGGAGGCAAAGAAATGTGTCGTTATTCTCTTGTACGACCAGGTCTGTGTCAATCCAAAGCAAACTGATTCAATGGAATGCTGAAAATGCAGAAATCTCAAACTGTAAAATTTATTTACCTTGGTCAGAATAATGTATGCAGGTAGAATAGCATCTTATTATTGAAACCCACTCATGAACTTTTTCTGTGAACGCCATTGGCTCAAACATACAAGCCGTAAATTTTAACAATGTAGTCAACAATAAATAATCCAATTTCAACGACATACATAATTGCCAACATTTATTTATTTTATTTTCACCGCCTGTCATTAATTTTCCAGTTAGTAAACCAATATTTGACGTTCACAATCATCCAGTAAAATAATTGATAAAAAAATGATTTGCTCGTTCATTCCTCCATGAGATCGCTCCCTTCATGGAACGGAATATCCGCTACAATTTTGGAAAGCTTTATTTATTTTAGTTTTATCATTGCTGTATTGATTTCATTGTAATCATCACATTTTATTTCTACTCGACCTTCAGTATCGCAGAATCAATTCGTTTTGACCTAGCAACCCCCCCTTGATTTAATCGAAATCACCCGTTGTTCGATTGCAGTTACATGCCATTCTTGTTTGATGAGTTCGCGGATTTTATTATCATTCCAAGAATTTATGCAGTTTCTTCCTAATTCATGGAAGAGTTAATGATTATTTTTAAGTGTAAACAAAAAAAATTCCGAGACCGTAAACTTTTACAGTTAAGTTTAAACAGTTTACGGTGTCGGCATTCTTTTTGTTTACATTGATTCAAGACAGTAGCTACGTTCCTTGTATATTTAAATTATTTTTCAAGTTATCCATCCGCCTAATAATTATCACCATTTTTTTATGAACTGGATGAAGCATCGCATCGAAATGGATGTAATCAGTATACCCTTAACAATAACAATATTTTATCACAAATTTATTACAAAATCTTCTATTTTCTTCAAATTTAAAGTAGCCGTATTAATGGCTACAATAACATGTCCACAGCTCGGCCATTATTTTACGCACTGACTGCTTAGTTGAGAAATTGGGTATGAATCATTTTCTTTCAAAGTGTACCAGTGAAAGCTTTGCGAGTGTTGAAGTATCACTGGAGTTAAGCTATTAGAATTCCCCATTTTTGGATGATGGTAGGGAAGAAAGTGGCTAAATCTTAATTTTATGTTTCAACTAAATCCAGACAGCTATTTCATATGTGGTCATGAGTGCATTGCCCGAGTGTATCTTTTGTTTGATTTCGGGGCTTCAACTGTGGTATCATTCCTGTGAAGTTAATATTGATGGATTTATGATTGGGGGAGAGAATTAACTCAGATTTGGTAACAAGATATCGGATTAATCTAGCAAGTTACCAGAAAGTGAAATGTAAAATGATGTGTAGATGAGCTGAGCATTTCCTTTGTAGAGAAAGGCAAGAGGGAGAATACGACGAAGATAAGTTGCAAGAATTTCACTAAGTAGAAGACGCACCAGATTCAATTGACAGTGTTCCATTTTTTCATAAAGCAGAGGGGTGACCTTCGACCGAGTTAGTATAAGATTTTTAAAATTAGCCACGCGGTTTCCCCCAACTTCAGCCGCTGTCATGTATCCAACAAATTGAATATGCCTCGAAATGAATGGCTCCGTAGAATTTCGATCACCCGAATAAATTAAGTTCCCTGTCCCTACCCCCACCCTCTTTCCAGAAGAATTCGAGAGAGAGGGAGAGGTTGCTTCATCCAGAATTTGATGTTGTGCGGACAGAATAAAGCGAGGTTGGTTTGTGGAAAATTCCGTTTCAGGTTAACCCCATGAAATTCGAGGACGCTGTAGTAGAGCGCTGAAGGGGAGGAGGAGTGGGAAGTTGGTTGAGGGCGGTGGTCGGAGCGGGGACAGAGGGAGGGTTGGGGCTGAAAGAAGAGACCCGCGGTAAGGGAGAGGGGATCAGGTATACTCTGGATGTAAGCCCCTCCGTGCATGAGTAATTCCATTGCTCTCATCAACATGATTTTCGGAGGGTCAGCCCATGTGTACTGTAGCATTTGGTGCTCAACCGTGCCAAGAACCAGAAATCAGGATTGGGGATGATGCGAGACGCATGGCGATGGGAATAGGGGAAGGTAGTCGCGAGGAGGTGAAATGTGGAGAGAGGTTGATGTGATAATATACTACATGTGTAGTATATTATCACATCAGAGATGGCCGAAATGTTTGTACATAAATTCTACGTTTTATGGGACACGTGAGATAGTTTGCAAGGACACAAGCCGTGATAATTTTGCAATAAATTATTGTTTAAGTAGAAGAATTCAACGCTGCTTCCTAATATGAGAACCTGGGTTCGAATCCAGAAGGAATCTGGTTTTTCAGTGTCATACTGATCCCTTTTAAGGGTGCTATTTGGAGAGCACAAGTGAAGAACACCGTCCGTCGGATAGCACGTTAAGCTCTTGACCCTTTGGCGCCTATCATTGAAAGTAGGCTATTGCCGATTCCAGGTTTCTTTACACCCTTTATCCATTCCCTAAACATTTCAACCCTACCAAATCACATACCTATGTTTAAAAACACAAATGACCTCGATTGTCGATTGACCCTCAAAATGACTACTATCACAAGAATGCAGCCTCTTACATTGGATATAAATAAATGATAGTTTTGATCGAAAGAACCAAAAATTCAAATTTTTGTGTTTGTATTTTAAGCAGTCCATTTTAGTCCGTCACTTACTGAGAATATCTTTTCATCCGTAAAAGTGTATATCTTCTCAATACGCAAGGATATCGTTTTGGAATTTTTATTTAGTTAAATAATATTTCTCGCATGAGAATTAATTAGAAATCATGATGTACCCTCGACATTTTAATAATTCTTGTGTTGGTCGTAGTGAAACTTTATAGACATATTAACAATTGTAATGAAATCGACTTTTGACGACAGTGACCTTCGGGCTTGAAGTGTCAAAGACAGTTTACGAACTCAGGCAAGAGAAGGGTGACTTCCTTTCTGATCAGCGGTGGAAAGACAGTAGTTTGAGGGATGCATGGGGTCTTTTATTTCCTCGAACTTCCGGAAGGAATTGATTGTTTATATCGGCAGGTGTGGGAACGAGGTCACGGGAGAGGCGGAGAGCTACGCGATTGAATATCGGATGCTCTGACGTGGTTGCGGGCAGTGGAGGGGGCGAAATCTGCTCTCTTCGCCTCTCCCTGGCCCCCTCGCTCTCGATCTCAAAGGATCTACAGGTTTCCTCGAAGGGCCGTGGATGCCCCGTGGTTTTTCTCCCGCGGAGAATCTAAGGGGAGATGTGTGGGAGGGAGGAGAATAGAAGGGGAGGTATCCGGGGAAGGGTATGCTGAGAGCGTTTAACACAGCCCGTAGGTCGGCTTGGTAAGTTATGGAAGAGTTCACCCACTACTTAACCCGTCGTCGGAATTAGTACTTGGTGAACTTTGCCATCAGCTACCAAGCTGACCTTAGGGCGGAATACTGCGCTTACGGTTCATATAAATATGGCACTAAGGTCTTACGATTGTGAATATTGACCCAAATGAAGGAGCGAGATGGCCAATAGCGAGATAGCCAATGAAAGAATAGAAAAACATTTCAAAAACAGGCACTCGTATTTCGTGTGCGCGCGTGTGTTTGTGTACATGATGTATCAGAATGAACTCCCTGATTTTCTACTGAAAACTACATCCAATACCATTTTTTCATTATGTTTCGAAAATTATTTCATCCAGGAGACGTCCTTGGTGAGCGATGCAGAGTTGAGACCTTCAAAAACATTTTCGTACACTCTTCTCAGCATATCTTGCGTTATTCCAGCGATGGCATCTTTAATTGCCTCCTTAAATTCTTACAAGTTCCATGGTCGAATTTAGTGAACCCTTAGCTTTGAGATATCCCCAAAGAAAAAATATCATGGAGTCAAATCCTGGGAACTAGGGAGCCAATGAGCAGCCCCTCGTAAGGGTATCGAGCGGCCGTGAAATTTTTCTTGCAGGATTTAGCGCAAACGACGGGTGGTATGAGTCGAGCAGCATCCTGTTGAAACCAAGAGGCTTTTTTGTCATATTCCTCACCATACTCTTCCATTTTGTGGAGTAAAAAGTTCTCCAGCATCTCACAATAGCACACAGAGTTCACTGTAACAATCGAATCTAGATATTCAAAAAGTTAAGGCCCAATAATATAGATGGAGGACACAGCGCATCCAACTGTCGCTTTGGGGCTATGAAGAGTCCATCCTACGAAACGCTGTGTAATATACGTATATTCCAAATTTTGTCACCAACTGTTACATTAAATGGCGAAAGAGAGCAATATTTTTTCCTCTATCATTTCTTTTGTGCAATATTTAGTTATAACTGTGGAAGTAATGCTGCTAACATATACTCATTTCAAAATTGTTACCTTTTGGTTTTAAAAGCATAAAACAAAAAATATCTATTTTAAAGAGAAGCACTGATATGTGACAATAATTTACCCATAAAAATACCACTGTGAAGTAGATATCACTAATTCCACACTCCATTTCAAATTTGGTTGCTACTCAGATTTATAAGGACATTTTTAAAACCCAGATGAGTCATGGCAATAGCCATTTAGGTGAGGAATAATATTACAACTCGAAAATTTTCTTACCTTGAAATTTTATTTTACAAATTATATTTTGGTTTTCTGATGATTAATAAATTGTAAAACCATAATAGTGATACTTTTAAGTATGTAAATTTGCCCAATAGTCTTTAGATGCAGATAAAAACGGGCATATTAAAGGCATTCAAGCTGGACCAAAAATTTTTAAGTGAAAATATCCAACGTACAATAGAGATGGTGATTCAGTTAATAGGTAAGCATGAAAATATAGCATTAGCCTTTCCCTTAATAAGCCTTTTATTGATGAATTGTGGATGCCGATGGAGGAGGTGATTGATGGGACGCGATCCCCTTCCATAATCAAAGGGAAAAATAGAAATTTGAAAATTTAAGAGAATAAGTATTCCTTATCCTTTTCTAGATGACTCAGGATAAAGTTCTCCATCAAAGGAAGAATGAATTATTCAATTTAAGGTTTTAAAATGACAAAATAATTCACTGTCATACCTGCAACAAATTATTATTTTTAAATTTGGAAGTTATGAATTGTTGATATTTACTGGGAATCAGAGACTAAGGCAGAAATTTGAATATTTTCTATAGGCCATATAATATATTGGACGTGACCCCGCAGGATCGCTCCTCTGTCCCTGCCAAAATCTCCATTGTCCACACCTCAAGTGATATACATGTACTTTAAGCGCGGTAAGTGAATTCTAGGGGTCAATATCCAGCCGGGCCCCCGAATGGACGGAATAGAATGAAATTCAGAAACCGCCCTCCCGCAGGTGGCGTCCCGAGATCAGTCGGGATTTGATGGAGCCGTGGATTCCCTATTTTTAGCGCGCTTCCCAGGAGGAGGAGGGGTCGGGGGTGTGGTGGATACGAGAGGGAGGGATCCCTTCAGGTTGTGGGGGCGGTTGTCGTCTTGTGTCACTCAGCCCTCTTTTTCAGTTTTTTCCGTCTAAAGAACGTGGGATCCTAATTTTATCACAGAATTTTTTTAAGATTAGAGGTCAAAGTTTGAGAATTTTTATCCATCAAAAACCGTGCTTATACTTTCTGTCATAAAAAGATTGAAAGTAGCCGTCACAATATTTTTTAAAGAAGTTTTAGGAAATTCATTGTCAATCATGGAAGGAAATTTATAGCAAAGTTTGGCTTTCATGATACCCAATATCCTCTCTGTTTTAGTTAAAATCTTGGTGAAAGGAACGAAATATGCTATGATATCATGGGCTACGTTGGTTAAATTTTTTATAGCAAGGCGTAGTAGTATCACGGTGGTTTATTCTATCACTCGTATCATTATATCATGATCATATTTTCTAGATTCTAAGGGACTGAAAAATATGCAAAATAAAATTCCCACTTAATTGTTATCGTTGCTGATATTCATTTCTCTCGAATCTTGGTGCCGTAAGTTGTTTATGTCATGCTAAAATATCATAGCTATATGGCGTATAGAACTACACATCATAGCCATCGGTTATTTGGCCAATGACTCATTACTTTCAACTCTCAAACAAAATGGAATCATAATAAAATCTAAGTATTACCCTAAATTTTAGATTCCATCATCAACATAGGAACTAGGTTTAAATTTATATAAACCTCACGCATCATGACTTCTTGTCTCCCATTGTCGAGGATAATATGAATTTGATGGAATGATATTTACAAACCTGACTCACTGAAAAAAGATTTTTACATCGTACCAAAAATACTAGTGCAGCAAAATATTCTATCGTAAGACATGATCAAGGACATAGAGATCTATAAAATATTAACGAATTACTATGGTAATAAAGTGGAACTAAGTTATCGCTTTATATCTTCGTACCGGTGATTCCCATAGAAAGTAACACATCGCTATCAGTCACCAGTTGATTATATATTGAATTGAAAAAATGAAAAATACTCTGAAAAATGAAACATTACTGGAAAATCTGCTCTCCTGCTTCATTAAGTTCTAACAGGTGAAATAGTAAGCCTCATCCTTTCCTTTTTACTTTAGTGGTGATAATATTAATGAGTTTTCTGTTAATTTTGTTAAATAAATGAAAGAGTTCATTTTGCTTCATTCTCTCTACCCGTAGTAGTGAAGATTAAATTTAAAGTGATACAATTATTCCCGTTCTCCCATAGTATCAAAGACCATATTAATTCGATGGAAACTATATTCTATAATGATAATAAAAAATAATTCTTCAGGTTACCTTGATATACGCGATTGCTTCATTGGCAGAATTTTATTTTAAAACTTTTCAGTCGGGGACGTGATACTTGCAACTCGTAAGATAAATTTTTGGGAATATGATAACAAAAATATATCACTTAAAACTTTGGGGATTGGCGGACCGTTAACCCGAGCATGTACTTCAATTATGGTAATAATAGGTAATTGAAGTTTAGTCAAACCAACTAACAGGCAACAGTAGAATTATATCTTTTTTCTTGGTTAATAGTCGCAGCCAAAGGGAAATTTTGGTGTTTCACTCACCTCTTCTTGTGTCCGTGGAATATGAGGCATTCAAATGGAGGTGTCAGCTGGGTCTCCTCCATTGTCCTCGCAAGTGAATAGTGCCTAAGGTCGTCATTCACGTTGGTTTCAGTCCTGAGGGAAATGCGAGAAGCAGGCAGCGTGAAAAAAAAACAGGACTAAAGAGGCCAGGGTCAGAGAGGTGCCCTGCGGTCATTAAAATTCTCTTTGGTCTAGTATCACATTGCGAACAACACATCCTTTATTCACATAGATTGAGGAAAAGGGAAGATTATTGGCACTAAAAACCAAGTGATATTTTCATCTTGAATTTTGTAATGATTTAATCTAAATATTTATACCATACATCAATTAGATGGAATAAACTTTTAAATTATGAACTATTTTTACATCTTTCAGCAATAGTTTAGGATTTGAAAGCTAGAAGTTACGTACTCATTAAATCTGACATTAAATTCCGCTAAAAATGACATCGCGGAAAATATTTTGGAGCAAGCATGTGTTGTAAATTAAATGAAACATTCTCAGATTATTATGTCAACCTTACAGCTTCGGTGAAATTTTCTTCAGAATCAGTGCTATTAAACTGGTTCCCAGTTATTAGAGTGAGCTTTCGAATCGTTTTGACCAAATCATATTTTAGGTTAGAATCTGCCAAGGGAATATTTTCGGTCGAGGAAATCGACAAGCTTACAAAATGCATGGCGCTCTCTTTCTTTAATTTTTCTGTTAAATTACCTTACATAGAATTTATATACGAATTATTGAAAAGTGCCCATATCTAGTAATTTGTCAGCATATTTTTGAAAATTTTCTTCAAACTTAAGGAGTAGGGGAATTAGTTTCAAAAACATATATTGAAATATACGACGTTTTCAGATGCGAGATTGGCAGACACAAAACTGGCATTAAAAGGGCATACATATTATATATTAATGAATGATGAGAAAATTCTGTATTATTTTTATACAATTGAACAAAAATAAGAGAATTCCGGAAGAAGTTTTTAAAATTTAGCTGTATATAATTATAAAATTTGAATGATGACATTTTATTTTCCTTTATTTATATTCCTTCGAAAAATCTCCAAATTAATAATTATACATGAAATTTAAAATTTTGGCATGCAATGTAAAACAGTTTTACTCTAAAAAGTTTACTCTATGTCGAGCTGAAAAAAAAACACGCCGCCATATCCCATTGCTTATCTAACCGATAGTCCTTTCAAAAACTCGCAAATAGGAGTTTACTTAAAGATGTATCTAACCATTTGAATATAAATAAAGAAATATATAAATATTTACATTTATTTTTATATATATATGTTTAATAATTATTGAAATTCTTGAAACTTTCGTACTTGATACAAGCACACACAACGGGCGCGCGCGCACACACTCCGGCCGGCGCGCATGCATAAATATTTTGTGACTCCTAAGAAAACACAATTCAGCAACCACTTTACATCAGGTCCCTCTTCATCTCTGTGTACTTCCTTCCTCCCTTCATCCCGTCCAATATCCCCATTCTGTTCCTACCCTTTCCTCGTTTGCCTAACATTCTCCCCTCTATTACAGTCTTCAACCTCCCACTCCGGATCAATACGCCCTTCATCCATTTTTCCTGCCTCCATAGGATTTCTCTTAACAAGCCCTTCTACTCACCCACCATCCCTAGTATTTCCTCATTTGTTTTCCTTCCGGTCCATTTCACCTTCTCAATCCTTTTGCACACCCACATTTCAAAAGCCTCCAATCTACGTCTATCTTCCTGCTTCAGTTTCGTTTCCGCACCATAGCTATGCTCCATATCAAAGTTTTCACGAGCCTTTTCTTAACATCCTTACTCAAAGTTCCTGTCATCAATTACTTCCTCCTTGTCTCTTTGCCTTTTTACTTTCTGGAACATCGTATTACCTTTGTTTCATTAACATTGATTCTCATGCCATATTCATCGTAATGAAATCTGCAATTCACTCAGCAATGCCTGCAGCAACCTGCAGACGAAGATATGCGTCATATACGACGCATATCTTCGTCTGCAGGTTAGATTCTCCCAGAAGTTGGGCCCTTTTGAGTGAGTGTGTGTGTGCGTTTATTAAATTCTAGTGTGTGTGAATGGTCTGTGCTCGTCCTTCGTGGATTTTCACAGAGTGTGCACTTGTAGAACATCCTGGTACATTTAACGGGGTCTTCCCTATAGTCTCGTGATGGATTCCAGACAGGTTAATGTGTGTGTGGCTGTGCGTCGTCCCTGGCGTGGATTCATTTCCCCTAAACCACCACAGAGGGTATTCTTGGTTGAGAGGTTGTGTTTGGTCTCTTTCATGGTTCCCGCGAAAACCAACACAGCAATTAGTCTGACGAGAGTTGCGCCTGTTTATTACGGCCATTGGAGTTTTTCCCCTTATTATTCCTTCCATTTCTCTTGGATCTTTTCCGTGTCAACAATTATCTTACGCGACTTACCTCTTACTGTTAGCACAGCTCTTCCTTTCCTCTTTCCCGACTTTCCGCACCAATTTTACCCTTCCTCTGTAAACTTTCCATATCCTTGTACGGCGTCTTCCACCACGCTTCTTTTGCTGTGGCTTCTTTTGCTTCATCTGTGGTCCGTCTCAATTTATTTTTTAACTCTATGCACTTCATTTGGCTTAGCTTTTTGTTTACACCCTTCTATTTTTTCTCTCATTTATCTTTGTAATCATTTTATCCGTGATTCATGGTATCCTTCTCCTTTTTCCATTGTTCCTATAGTTTCATTTGCGGCTTTTATTGTCCCTTTTTATGAAGTATTCCCATTTTTCTTTCATTTTTCGCAGCTATTTATTCCCATCAATGATTTTCTCTAGAGAGTGATAATACACGTTTCTTGTCAATCCATTTCAGGTCTCTATATTCCATTTGCTAACCTACCACCCCTGCATTATCTTTTTGAAATGGACGCTACACTTCATGACAACTAAATTTTGTCAGAATCCGCATCCGCTTCCGGGAGGCTGTGCGAATGGACCACACTGTTCCTGGATCTGTGCCTAACCAGAATATAATCTATCTGATGCCTTTCTGAGTCACCTGGTATTTTCCATGTATACACCTTTTGTGTGTTCTAACCAAGTGTTGGTGATGACTAGCCTCTGTCTCCTGCATACCTCAATTGCTTTCTCCTCGTGGTCATTCCTCTTACCTAAACCGTAGTCCCCCACCTCATCATTATCTCTTCCTTCGCCTACCGCCGCATTCCAATCCCCCACAACTATCAAATGTTTCCCAGCGGAACACACGCGATTATATCCTCTAACTGACCGTATATCCTATTCAATTCTTCCTCCTTATGATTGTTCGGTGTCATGTATACCTGAACAATGACCAAGTTTGTCGGTTCTGCTTTAATCTGTACTAGTAATATTCTATCCGTTGTTTGCTCTATATTGGCTACGCGTCTTCATATCTCTTTATTTAATATTATGGCAACCCCTCGTTGGCTCTCGTCCCCACCGCTGTATGCTATTGTCTAATTATCACCCCAGTAATCCCCACTATCCTTCCATATCACCTCGCATTGACCTAAAATATCTATATTCCCTTTTTTCCATCTCTCGCTTAATATTCTCTAACTTACCTGACCTCAACATTGTTCAAACATTTTATGTTCCTATTCCAACTAATTTCGTCTTCTTCTGCGCCTTCTGTCCTGCTGCTGTCGGTTTTCCCTCGAAAGAGTTTTGCGGGATGACGACCGCGGAAGCCTTCCTCCCCCGCTACCGGGCACGGCACACGGCCGATTGCCTTAGTTGCTAGGATTCAATTTCCCTCTTGTGCCTTTCATTATGTTATTGGGAATAAGAATTGATGTGGTTTCCGGTTTCTTTCCTCAATAGTGTTTTTAACGTGACATCATCACTCAATGGCTGTCCCGCTTGGGCCAGACGTCTTCGCTGCCACCTCACGGAGGAACAGACGCTGCGTGCACTACCCATCGTCTGGTTCCTAACCTTCGACCTGCCTGGCACGAATGATCCTATCAGGAGCAATAGCCGTCACTCCCGTCAGCACTGCTCTAGGAGTCATCGGAACTCACAAACACTTCCACCACGTCAAGGTTTTAGCCCATGGGAATGGGATTGCTAAATAATCGACTAAAAGTTTTTCCAACATGTTACCTAATACCCGAAAAAGTATGTCTGATAACCTAGGTTGAGCAACTTAGAGCAGATTTTTAAATATTTGGTTGATTTGTTTTGTATGGTATAAACATACTAACATAATTTTTAATTTCATCCCTAAAATTGAGAGAAAACTGGAGATTCAACGTATGTTTTTGAATTTCCCGACCCAATATGCATGGGATAATTTATTGCCATCTACCAACTCCATTTTTATGAGTTCGATTTTCTTTTAGACTGGATTACATCGACATAGACATGGATTACATTGGTTGGGTGTTTATAAAGGTCCATTTTGCATTCCCATATTTGGAGTTTTAAAGTAAGCGAAAAATTCAGCGAATGATTGACGAATGGTACGCCATCAAATTTTGTGTTGGACTGGGAAAAATCGAGCAAGCATACGTTCGTTATGATTTTCGAAGTGTCAAAGGATGAAAACATGACACAAATTGCTTTTTAAAAGTTTCCCAAGCTAAGATGGCCAAGAGAGTGTAGAGGACGAACGCCGTGCTGTCGGTTTTGGACGTGCCGTTGACGTCAAGAACCGACGACAAGGTGCAACTTGTGCTTGAAGTGCTGAATTCAGACAGTCGGTTAACTTTGCATATGACCACAGAAGGTATTGGCATTGATAAAACAGTGGCAGTGCACGCACTATTATTAATAAATTTAGGTTACTGAAAAGATCTGCGCTAAAATCGTTCCGAGTGTCTTGGCGTAAGACCAAGAGTCGAGTGTCGGCTTACGAAGACCTTCAGCAACGGCATCCCGACGATTCCCCAGCCACCTTACATTCCCAAATTGGCACCACCAGGCAATTTTCTGTTCCCAAAAGTGAAATTATTCCTCAAAGCACACCAACCTATCCTAAGTGCCGTAAAAGAAGCCTGCACGCTTACCCTTAAGAGAACCCTCATCCGCCTACCAGGGAGCCTTCGAGTCGTTGAAAAGCGCTCGCTGTCGTGGAATGTGTATCGACGCTCAAGGGATGTATTTAGAAGAATTTTGAGGCTTTGTAGCAATTTCTGAAATAAATCAATAGTTCTTTTGTTATAAAATATTTCCGATACTTTTTATAATAACCTTGAATGTGTGCATACTAATATATATATATATATATATGCGGGTCGCGGTGGTCTAGCGGGTCGAGCGTTGGACTGCTGACCGGAGGGTCCCGGGTTCGATTCCCGGGCATGGCACTTTGGGCACCTGCAGCTCCACCCAAGCTAGTTGATTTTTCGGGTACCAGGTCTTCCTGGGAAACCATAACCGGCACAGGGAAAGGAACTGGCCCCCCTACCCTGATGTGTGAATATTCACACGCCGTCGGGCTTGGTACATGGTTGAGCTCTACCATCACCTACTAAACCGACCTTCGGGTTGATTACTGTGTTTATGGTTTTATATATATATATATATATATATATATATATATATATATCGATGATGCGGAAGTACTCACGAGAGCAATATAACTTTTGGATGGCACAATAGAACACAGAATAAAACAGATAACACGTAAAAGGACACTCACACTGTAGATGATTTAAGCTTTCGGCCTACTCCGAGGCCTTCTTCAGGTCAGACTGCTAGACTGACCTGAAGAAGGCCTCGGAGTAGGCCGAAAGCTTAAATCATCTACAGTGTGAGTGTCCTTTTACGTGTTATCTGTTTTATTCTGTGTTCTATTGTGCCGTCCAAAAGTTATATATATATATATATATATATATATATATATAAATATGGGATAAGGAAATATTTTTACTTTCGTGTTCTGCTCAAAAACCGCCTTCCCCACCTTTCCTGTGTTTGTCTTTTATGTGTTTTCCTATACCCTTTCCTTATATATCTATTTCTGTGTGTGAGAATAATATTTGTTCACCGTATGGCGGGATTTTCGTGTTTGAATATATATATATATATGTATGTATATATATATATATATATATATTCTATATATATGGTTCTGTTCTGTTCCTAATTCCTCTTGAGAAAGGTGGTTGGACCACCGAAAATTCGAGAACCAGTGAGTCCCTCTTTTGTGTGTTTTGGTTTCTGTGTTTGTTATGACTATCAGTGAATTTACATTACACGTTTGTGGGTTTTCCAAAAAAGTGTGTATATATATATATATATATATATATATATATATATATATATATATATATATATATACACTCACCCCCGAGTGAATTTTTTTAGTCGTTTGGCAAGTTGTTACGTTTGATTATGTAATGGTTTAACCTGTACGTGCATGCATATGCATATTCAGACTAGACCTCTCTTGTACTTCTTTCCTCAGCTATCTTTCCTGCTATTTTTTACTTCAATTTTAAACTCTGTCATAGACAACCATTATGGACCTCAATCTTTCTAACCTCATTCCTAATTCCAGTTTCTTTTCACCATCGGCCTAAACTCACGAGCCACTTCATTCAAGGGCCAGAAGTGTCCTCCTTCTCCATAGACGCACCCCTTAGCCCACGCTCTTTTCCTTTTATTTTCTTTTTCCCACCATTTCGATACCTCTCTCCTTTTCTTTCCAAGCCATTCCGGACACTCCCTCCATACGGCCGTGCACCGGCAATGCGCTCTTTTCCCTCCCCATCCATATTTTCCTCCAAGAGAAGATCACTTCCCCTTCTCTTCGCGCCCAGGCCCCGTTCTTTGGAAATTCTTTCACCTCCGGAGGAGCTGCGAGCCGCACTCCCCAGGGGCATTACAGGCTTCCCCATATTAAAGGAGCGATACTTAAGACGGCGAGGCAACTTTGGGGAATATGACGTGTTTTCCCCCGGACGCCCACCCGACAACTTGCGAAGGCGGATTGGGAAGGCGTGGGAGGGGGATTCAGCGTGGAGGGATGTGAGAGAGAGGGAGAAAGTGGGAGCCGGTGGCGAAGCTTCTTCTCTTCTGCGAGGGGGGGAGGAGTGACGGGGAGGAATTCCTCGTGAGAAGTTTGGACATGCGGAGGTCGGACGTGCGGCGACGATTCCCGGAATGGGAGGCAAAAGGCGAGATTTGGGCGACAAGGGATTTTTAGCCAGCAAACTGGAACCCCTCCCGACGAAAAAAATACAAGGTCTTTTGGAGCGGCAAAGAAGCTAAAGCAACTTCCTCAGTAAACTTTCATTGGCGTAATTTTTTCCCTGGCGATGTTTTCAAAGACCTTATTCACGAGATCCGTGAATTGAAATATAAAAATTTAAGACATCATTTGGCACCAAAGTTGTAGAAACTAATTAAATTGGAAAGAAGACATTTTCAGGTTGATTTCGGTTAAAATCACGAAGTACTTGACGTGGGGATTGTCTGGGGGAACCCAAATAGCGGGGAGGAATCGATTCTTTTGCCAGAGAAAAATCAAAGGCTTTCCATGCTGCAGAGCGTGTCCCTGGCAGATTGTTTCTCCTGTGTGGCTTGCCGACCAAACCACCCTTAAAATTCATCTCCACTAATGGAAAATACTTCATTACCCGGAAAAGAAGGATACCAGAATTGAACTGGAGGACTGAAAAAGTATAGCAGATATTTTACCTATCCCTACTGATCAGAGGAGTCCCCTAGTAGGAGATCCCTACTAACATGTCCGGATCATAGGCATTATGGTGGGGCAAAGATCTCAATGGATCAGAAGACAGGATATAGGATCGGCAAACCGAAGACCTTTCGTTTGATTTCCAGACAGGAAAATGATTCTACTTAAAATTCCCTTATATTTACCCACCTTACCACCCTAATGTTCATCTTTTCGCTGCTGGTCTTTCTAAATCCATGAGGACACATTTTGCCATTGGAGCATGAGAGGTACTATAGATATGTTAACTTTTATCAATTGCAATAAATGATTCTGCAAATCGTTAGACAGTTAATACATTTCGAATGACCCATAGGCCGCATTGATTAGGACAACTTTTAAAAGCCGTCAATATTTTCTTCGGGGTTAAAATAAGAGACCTAATGGAGACTTGTTCATATTGTATCCCACGTATCCGTTGGGAAATTATATTGTGCCCTCATTCGTAGCAAAAACTGGAAGCAATCATCGAACGTTGAAAAATTGTGGAGTACGTGTTGTATGGTGATGACCCAAGGATTTCTCGTTGGAGAAGAGTGGGAGGAGTCAAAAAATAGAAAAAAATTCGGTGCTGAAGCAGAAGGAGGCGAGGGGATTAAATTATCGAAAAAGAAATCGGAGAAAGGGGACGCTGAAATTTTGAAGAAAATACGCGGCGAAAAGCGGACGAGGCGACCCGGAGGAGATGGGATGAGGAGGAGAGGTATTCTGGAGGGGGGCGTGGATGCCGAGAGACGTGGGTGGAGGGGGGATATTTTTTTTTGGCGGGAGTTATGGAGTGGGTCGACGGTCGTGGAATTGAAAGGAGCCGTAAAGGGGAGGGGGCGCGGGGGGAAGGAGCCGGGCGTATAAAAACACTTCTCGTGGGAGATCGAGGGGCGGCAGGGGGAGAAAGATAAAAGGGTAAGGGAAGAGGGAGTCAAGCGAGCTTTGGGGGGGAGGTGGATGACAGGAGCAAGGAAAAGGGTTGATGGGGAGGAGAGGGGAGGGAGGGGTGAGATTAGTGGACACGTATCCCGTGAGGGGGGTTTCGGGTGCTTTTTCGTGGTGAGGGATGGGCAACGGAGGCCGCTGGTGGTGCCAGGCCCCCGAGTGGTGTTAAGGGGCGATAAAAAGACAGAAGAAGGTGCCTTGGGCTTCCCGTCACTCGACGGTAGGGACCACTCGTCCACGTTTGGGAACGGCACCCTAATTGACGCCAGAGTGGACGGGAAAACATTTTTGCTTCTTTTTTGCGATATGATCCCTTCGTTCAATTTGTTACCCAGTATTCGAGTCTTTAGCAATTGAATTAATATTTTACACGTATTCTCATCCAATCTTTTCCTGTTCCTGCTTTTAAAATAGGAGAATTTAAAAGCTAAGATATTGGCGTTCAACTGACCTCTATTAAAAATTATCCCTATATATTCCACAGAGACATTTGTAGATGAAATATGATGTCAAAACTTAAGAGGGTTCCACTGTTTCCACATACGAGAAAAGGAAGTAGAAATATGACTATTTTGCAGTTATAACCACAATGATTTGCATAGTCCAAGAATATAACCCGGATATCCCGATTTCCGGAATCTTTCGCCTGCCCTCGAAATATCCTCTTGCAATGTGAATATGTGAGAGCTTTAATGGCATAACATTTACTGACCTCTGACCCAATATGAGGGAGAAAAATTGAGTATCAAGTTCAATATCTTTCCATAAGAATGATTTTTGCGTCGTGATATACTCGCATTTTCGCGTACTTCAGCGAGTTATTCGGTGAAAATTACTGTAGCGGCAAATTTTGGAGCTTCTTTAAAATAAAAGTTTCAAATATGTTTTCAGTAAATGATCATAAATTAAAAGTTGTTCAATTTGATACATACCGCCATATCATTTTTACCAAAGCTCGGAAGATACAACGCGACTTATATCTTCCGTAAAGCAAAATATTCCAATGTTCTTTTGCGTAAAGTCAATTTATATGTCTCACAGCGAAGGGTCGCGGGCAACGGTTTGCTGCCTATATAGGTATTCCCTTGAAATGAAATTCTTACTTGTTTTGAATTGTTTAAGCAAGTCTGGAATATTACTATTATTTTATGTTTGTAGGCAAAATATGCTCCAAAGCTGACACATTGATTGATGTTACCGTTTGCAAGGAATACTTACCCGTAGCGCCCGTACAGTGGGCAATGCTATTGAATAGGAAACAAAAAAATTGCTATTCCGCGGAATATAAATTTATTTGCTATTTAAATGGAAATCTAACACTGGAGCCGGGGTAGAGGATGGATGCTACCGTCCCGGTTTGATTACCAGGGATGCCTTGTGCGCTCTCAACTTCACCCAAGAAGTGCGATTTTTCAGTTGGCAGATCTCTCATGGAAGTCATAGACCACAGGGAAAGGAAACTCCCTCATCAACCGTGAATGAGCAATTTCACACACCATTACACTTAATACTAGGTGAGCTCTACGCTCTCGCCTATCAAAACAAGTTTTGCGTATATATCAACGGTGGTTTTCAGGGTTCCACGAAGTAATGACAATATTCCATAGTCGAGAGACTAAATGTTTTATATTCTACCATGAATTACTCAGCGCTGTGACACAAGCCTAAGGCAATACAAGCCGTATTGGAGGGAGTAGTTCATACAAGATATTATCGTGAAAAGGCAGACATGGCAACGTTACTTGGAGTATTGCCAGCTTGAATGTCAAAGGGGTGCAGAAAAAGGAATACCAGTTGATGAATCAACTGATTACGAATCAAATGGATGCCCTGTTTGTGTGTCACTCAAAACAATAAGAGTGTGTTGATACGATCTCGTATCAATGGCAATGGCTTCTCATTGTGATCAGAATTTGACAGCATTTGTGTAACTGGGGGTCACGACGCGGTAGGAATGATTCCAAAAAAGAAGTATGATTGTGGGATAAATAGACCAGATTATTAGACATGGGCTAGCCTACTTGAGTATGTTGGTAATATTTGCAGTATATTTAAAAAACAATGCAATTACCACAGTGAAAATATTTTTACTCTTCCTTGCATTTCTTTATAGAAATGAGGTTAAAATATGCAATAATAAGCAGCACTTGGCAAAGGATATGATTTTTAAGAGATTAAATAATAATTATACACATATAAAAATACACGTACATGCATCTTGTAAGCCACCGCCAGGGTGTGAATACACACCAGAATAATTTTACGCGAACATGACCCTACCGCGGTCGAACAATGTAATTATGATTCCCTATCGTTTGTGCAAAAAAATACATCTTAAACTTATCTGTTCTTTTCTTAATCTCTCTAATGTTATTAGCATGATCTCTCCTATCGTAGTGGGGGTAATAATACATTTTCAACATCATTGCTAAAGAGATGCCCTTCCAATTTATCTAAGAGCTTCAATCTGTAATTTAACCTTCGCTCCGTGAGTGATTCCCATCCTAGCTGCTCTGATATTTTGGATACGCTAAGTTTATCATAACAGCGTCTTACAAACCTAGCTTCTCTTCGCTGCACGCGATTCAATTCCGCAATTGATCCCCCTTGGAGAGGATCTCGCATACTTCCAGCATGTTATAAATGAGGCTTAATCAATGACAGTTAACATTTCTCTTTGACCTTTTCATCGCATATACCATGCACTCTTCCAATAAATTTTATTTTTTTGTTAGCTTATCCATATAGTTTCCGCATGTGTTTCAGCCAAGATAGATCGTGAGTGAAGGTAACGCCTAAATATTTAATTGAGTCAATAAATTCCATTTCGGTGTTACCAATGCAGTAAGCGATTTGGTGGGAACAGCTCTTTTTCCAATAATTGATGACTGCGCACTTTTAAAAGTTTAATTCTAATTGCTAAAGTTTTATTCAAGGGGCAAATAGGTATAAACTTTTCAGTATTACTGTCGCACATATTCATGTTCAAAATAATACGCGATACTTCACCCTTAAGAAGTTGTCATTTTCGAAATTGTTAGAAAAAATAATTTTGCCCTATTCTGTTGAACGGGAATACTCGAGAATTGTACGCATATTGTCCAAAATTAGAAAAAATCGGTCAAGAATAAGTTGATTATGAAGGTGTGTAGATTTTAGTACAAAATGAAATGGGCAAGAATGGAAATGGTGTTTAATGCTCTTTCGGCCACGTGAAGATGATCGATGGAGTCGCAACATTATACGGGCAATGGGGGAAGAGTAAATAGCTTGAAAGGTAAGAAAGGGCAAAGAAAATCGTATATGAATTAGATCGAAGAGAAACTCAATATCAAGAGTCTTTGAAACCTCAAAAACATGTATAAAACAATCTGTGATTGCCACATAGTTTTCAAAAGTAGGGAAGAATAATGGAGACGGTATATTAAATAATATAATAAGGGATATGACTCCGTGAAACCAGTCTTTTTGACTGCCTACCCCGAAAGAAATCGGGATGAAGGTTTTTCGTGCATTTATTCCCTAAATTTATTTTATAACAAATTCTAAAAGGGCCTTTGGATCACTTTCACTATTACATGAAAGTTTTCTGGAACCAGACAGAGGTTGCAACAATGTTTGCACAGCGCTTCGCATAAGATATCGTTCCAATTAAATTTCTTTCGAAAACCTCCTACGATCGCATACCCTATTACAATTAATAATACTTTGAATCTGAAAAAATTGTTTGATGAAGACTTTATATTTTATATAACGATATGATCAAGGAATTTAGTATTTTAAGTTGAAGTACCCCACTTATTATGAGAGTCTGATTAGCCTTTTTCAGAAATATAGGCCCGAAAATAATATTGGTAGATTTTAGCTTTTTTGCACTCAAATATATTTCAGCCCAGCAAATGTAAAAATAAAATAAGCTGGTATTTTTAATTGCATGAATTTTATAATATACCCATCAAAATATTCTATCATTGAGATTTACAGGCAAAACCATTTCCAGGTATTTATCAGAAAGCACATAAAGAAATAGGGTCTGATACAGGGTCTCTCACAAAAATAAGTAAAATGATTTTTTCGCCGGTGCGGACGGATGTTGTGGAGCAATTTGTGGCGGGAAAGGTGATGGGAGGTTTTGGGAAAGGAATGCGACCCGCGTCAATTGTCTTCGGGCCGTTACAGTATGCCCATAGCTAGTAGCGGATCGGCGTTGATGTTATGGACTTGTCGATGCAAAATGGGGCTATTTTGAAGAATTTTGTGTAATTACTATTTTGATCTGCCATAGTATTTTTCCCGAATTTATTCTACTTATTCTGAGACTTAGTCTGAGATTCTTAGACTGAGTCTTTAGATTTATTTCATCAAAAAGAGCCTTCTGTGGAACTCCTTTTTTTATTTTTATATGATTTGAAAAAGAGAAGTGCTGTTTATCTTATCTTTTGGTACTGCCTACATTATATTTGAGGAAATAAATAAAAGCAGGGTTGAATTATTGGCGACGGTTTTATATATTTGATGAAATGGTATTTCGGTCTCAGACAGAGTACTTTTCTGATTTATAATCCAATGAACGACAATCCTTGACATTTTATTCCGTAACTTGCAAAAATAAATTAATGTCAGCTTTTCAATATTTTTTATTTCTTTCGCCTTCTACAGAAGTTGATTTCCGGGACAGGAGATTTTTCGTGGAAATTATTTTGAAGAAAATGACGTTCGGGAAGTTATTTTGACAATGTTCAAATTACATAAAAAGGAAAGGTATTTTACGAATAGAAACGATCATTTTGCTTTGTACGTTCCGAAGTGGCGGAAATACACAATTCTCACCCCTGATTCTCCATAATTTTCCCTTGAAGTTATTCATATCTTAGCTCTGAATCTTGACTCCCTCTTTGGCTACTGGTTCTTCGCTTCTAGACTGTTTCATACTGCATTTTCTTGCTACTTGAGCATATCTCAATTTAACAAAAATTTAATGTCAAGGACTGGGCCTAATTTCATATCTTTGAATGCTCTGACACAATTCAAATCTTTGTCCTGAGTTCTCTAAGTTGTTATCGGCTAAATTATAGTTCATTAATCAAAATGTATTAAACCTACGGCAATTCCTATTGTTCTCCAATACTATATCTCGAGTCGTTTAGTTTCGTAATAATGAACTAATTTTAATATAATGGATTCATGGTACTTTCACTAGAGTTGCCTTTATTACCACATTTTTAACATTTATGTATCGTAAAATCCTTTAACACACAGCTTGATGCCACCTAAACGTGCTTTAAATGGTATGATACTTATTGAAGATTTATGTTCTTGGACATCTATGGAATGAAAGTCTTTGATGGAATAAAAATTTACTTAATATCGTTAAATGAAACGTTAAACAGACGTTGATTTCTATTAATTTATAGAGCTACCATAAGATAACCTGAACAAATAAGGTTTTTACATGAAACATAGTTCCGGAAATGGACGAAATATACGAAATCATATATTTGAGTGCACGGTGCCAACAGGAAGATGACTGGTCAATGACTGGTCATTACATGTGGCCAATTCTTTTCTGCGATCTTATTCTTCTCCCGTTTCTGCAGATTTGAGAGGCGAATTTATCTGGAATAATGCTCAAATGCATTGCTTCTAAACTTCACTCGTTCAAATGTATTTTTATGGAAAATATTTTACTTTCGACAGAAATTGGGAACAAGATACTTTCAACATCGGTTTTTTACAGATATATCGCTGGAGGCAAAAGAAAAGTGTTTATAAAATATCTTTCCTTTAGTTCATCGTTTATATTTCTTTGACTAGTTTACTACCAGATACTTGGGCGTTATATATGTACTACTCTATCTAGCTGCCAAGAAAACATTGTATACACAGATGGGAGGATATTCGAACCATCGTACATACTTTCCCGATCCTCTACCATAAACCGGAAAAAAAATAAATTTGCAAATTAAATACGACTTCACTGCGGTTGCGTGGAGGAAGGATGGATGGTACTTTTTAGGTGTGCTTTTGCTACGCATGTATCAGATCGACATTGGGCTCGGGGACTAAAAAGTCCCGCCCTTGTTTCGGGTCCTCGGCTTCTTGTGTTCTAGATACTGGTTTTCCCGGCAGAAGGCGCTTGAAGTTCCCGGGAGCTCAGAAGGCTGTAATCCATCATCTCCAGTCTCCCTCCTCCCTCCCTCTTTCCCTCTCCATCATCCTCCCTCTCATTCTTCTCCCACGTTCACCTCTTTCCTTATTCTCTTCCATCCCTACCCCCATCCTTAACATATCCCCACGCTCCACGGTATCTCTCCATGCTACGGCGAAGCGAGAACCGGCTGACAAGCCATTCTTCTGTATTTTTAATCAGTTCGGCGCCGTGCACAAACCTCCTGACTAGTGGAAAACCAATCGACTTGAGTCTTACGCCATTTTCAGCGCTCCCGTGGTCGACAGGGAATCGAAGCGCCTATTCACGGCACTAGCACCGCTCTCACGTCTCACCCACTTCCGAAGGTTATCCAAGACTGGAAATTCGTCTCGATTTCATCCCCCTAACTCAATCTTGTTTTTTCTATGCGATTAAATCGTGTTCATTATAAGGAGCGAAGCTGCAATTCTCCATTAACTATTAAAAGGCTAGTGGAGAGGCATCATTTCTCTGAGAAATTATGCCTCGGCATGTGCTTCTGCATACCTATTGCCTGATGGGATCACCATTGTTACTGATTCGATGAAAACTACCTACAAATATTCAAGAAAAAGACCGAAATTTCGGTACTTGGATTTTTTGTGAGAATTACTATTTTTGATAACTAACCGGATTAAATTTTCTCTGAGAATTTCTTACACAATTTCATTTTAATTAATTAAATAGCAAGTGCGCAGAGAGTTCGATTACTTTTTTATTCCAAGATAAAATAATGAGTGGAATAAATGTTTCATCTCAAGTAAATTCAGCATCGGAAAATTACTCGTACCAGAAACAATGCTGAATTTATGACTTAGTAAAAGCCTGAAATATGGAAAATCCTTAATTAATAGCCTTTAAAATACATTTTTCACATATCATCAAGTTTTCCGTGGTCTTCTTCGAGAATAGTTTTTCTGTTCATCATATGTAATTTAGTCGTATCTTATCAAAATACAGTTGCTACTAAGAGGATGCTAACATTTATAACAAATCAACCTGATTTGTCAATTTATTATTGCCTCACGAATGTTCTTCTTATAGTTATGGTAAGTTGTATATCTAACATGAAGTCCTCCAATTGTAACTGTCGATAGGCGCCATATGCTCTTGTGGTTGTTCATTGTTGGCAATCCAAATTACTTGAAGGGAGAATTGGAAGCAATCAAACGCACCCTTAAAAAAATCGACCCATCTACCTATTAGCATGGTCAGTTATTTGAATCGGTGAAGTAAACACTGACGTTATACCGATCGCGTTCGGGGATTGGTTTTTCTTAGTCATAGAAAATTAGAGAGGCTGTTTTTTCCAACCATTGTATTTTGAGTAAAGAAATTACCTGTAACACAATTAAGCCAAAACAATACATTGATTTTTGGCTGAAACTAATTTTATTTCCCATGAATATAATTGCTGTTTTTTTGTCTTTAAAAAAGACACTGGATAGTTAAGGAGTAAATATTTATTGTCATGAACTTTTTATTTATTCAAAGAAATATCTTTCAATTTTAATTTTTTCGTCCAAATTTAACGTATACAATAATAGAATAATTATATTATAAATGTCATTAATTAGATATAACAAATAAATAATGTGACTTCTATGTTGAACTAAAAATACATGAAGGCATTCAAACCTTGTAGGAATAGAAAGAGGATCGGAATGTGAGAATTGCAAAATTGGGAAATACAAGGGGTTGGGGTGTGGAGCTTGTATGGGGGAGTTGGAGAATTTCCTGTTCCCCTCCCCTACCCCCTGCCAATCGCCAAGCTCATTTCCTCACGGTCCATCCCCACCAGTGGAGTTAGTACGTTATAATTATGTCCAAAATTACGGTGCGTGCGAAATGATGTATGCTTAATTAGCGTTGAAAATTCCGATACTGTATAATTCATACGTTGACGTATGAAACTACAATTGTATTCAGTTTTTCAAATTTCCGTAGTATTCTCTTTTCTTGTTTAGACAATGAAAATCAAGATTGAGGGGAAAATATAATCTGCAAACCTTTTAGAAATGTTATTTTTTTGAATGAAAGCCCTCCAAATTCAGCAATGTATTAACATTTCTATCCAATGCTAATTTGTACCTATAGATATAATTTGTCTAGACTTAAAGAAGGTACCGATCGGAGATATTTCTCTCAGAAATTAAGGTACATAACAGTAGACGTAAATCAAAGCACGATTTTTTTGGTGCCAAAACGATAGGAACAACTAATTTTAAATATGACACGAAATTACAGTATGATAGGCAGGCAGTAGTTTTTTCAATCAATGATTTCAATGTCTATATAATCTTCTTTTCATTAGCACGTAACACAATCGGTGGTATCACTCTCTAGAGCCGTGGTTCCCAAATTGGGTGCCACCGCCCCCCGTCTGGTGGTGCTCTAGTGTACGAGGGCAAAAAGAAGCAAGGAAGTGCCAGGAGTGCGCCGGAGGCTATTTGCGAAGGCTCGGTAACCTTCCTTTTGTCTCTATTTTAAAGCTCCGTTTTTATATTCTACATTGTTTACCACATCTGTAAGTAATTTTAACGATGCGTTTCCTTACATATAAAGGATGAACGGTTGAAAAATATTTCCAAGCCTTTCTCGCACAAGGAAAATTTTGAAGAGGTTTAATGTCATTTTGCCTATCGTTGTCACTATTTTACGACCCAAAGTACTTCAGCAGTAAGGTTCAGTATGAATAAAACGCGTGTGAATTTAGAGAAGAATCAGCTCGTCTCATAGATTCGGTGGTTTTACATCAAATATTTATCTGAATAATCATTTTCTGATATTATCAAGGCTGTATTGGTAAGTTATTTTTCATTCATCGCACGATACCATTCTGGTTATAGTACTACAGGTACTGTAGAATAAAATTTATTGTATAATTTTATGATGGCAAATTATATTACGAAAATAAACGGGCAGTATATTATTTATATTTTCATGAAATGGTAGTAGATAGTTTAAAAGACAATCGCTGATATACTTAGTATTTCGAATGATTAACTTATTAATTTGCCGGCTGGATATCAGTTAAATCAATTCCCCTTTCCCTCATCTATACCTCCGTTTTGATGACATTACCCATTTCCTTGAAGCATAACTTTTTCAAACAATGGGAAATATTCCCAATAATTCTTTGAATTGAAAGAAAACTTTTGAAATATTTCGCCTTCGCGAGTAAATTGAGTAACAAACGTACTTCTTCATATATAATTCCTCTTAATAATTTATTGTCGAATGAAAAGGTAGCCTTGCTATGAAATAAACTTTAGGTGAACCAACGTAAACGCAAGTACCCATTGATTGAATCACAGCCAATTCATTTCACCACAACAGTCCCTTGAACTGCCTTTCTTAAGAATGAAATTTAGGAAATTTGTATGGACTAATATATATAAAAGAAAATTATTTTGCCCCCAACTGACTAGACCAGTACTATATATCGAATTCGAGAGGAGCTTACTTTGCATCCGAGTGTTTGGCATCTCTATGAAATACTGCAAAATTGCATGTGCAGGCCTCCGGCACAAACTCTCTGCGCACCATTTTCGAATTCGCGCTCGCATCTTACCAGTAGTAAGTGAAGTCCTGAGTAGTGTTCTGCATAAGCCACCATGTGATACAATAAAAGTTATTCCCTTAAGTAACACTTCAGGTCAACGACGAATAGATGAAATGGCTAAAAATGTGGAAGATACATATCTTCCACAGCATATTCTATTATTATATAGTATATGTTCAGCATCCTGAAAACAACAGAATTTGCATTGCAGTTGGACGAGTCAACTTTGCCAGGTATTGAATCTGTGCTTCTAGCTTACGTACGCTTTATTAAAGATGGAAATCTATCTCAAGAGTTGTTTTCAAGGCAATTAGAAACTGACACCAAAGGGTATTCAATATTTCGTATCTTAGAGCACTTCTTCAGAGATTAAAAAAATCCACTTTCTAGCACGCTTGCTGTTGCGACAGACGGAGCTCCGTCAATGACTGCTCGTCACTGAACCAAATGTTGTTGCTTTTCATTACCTCATTCACCGACAACATCTAGTGGCTAAAATACTGAGTGATCGCCTTCACAAGCTCTTAAACATTGTAATTACAGCGGTTAACAAAATCAAAGCCTTAATGATCGACTCTGAGTTGGGTGGTGAGAACGATGAAGATTTCAAAGGTTTGTTATGATGCATGAAAGCAATCATTGGCTATCAAAAGGCAATTGTATAAGGCGCTTCTATAATCTTTTGGACACTTCCGTGCAGTGTTTTGAGGTGAGAGGGGCTTTTCTCAGCGACAACCTTAAAGAGATTAGGAGTGACATTGCACTTTTACCTGAACTATTTGCAAAGTTCAAAGAAGTGTAGCAATTGCAGGGAAATATTACTAATCTTATAAAGGCAAAATATGCAATGACTACATTTATTTCCAAGTTGCTTTTATTTAAGCGCAAAATAGGTCACCGCGAGCTTTATCAATTTCCTTTCCTGTTTAAGCTATATAGTAAGAGCAAGCTGGTATAGGTGATGATGATTTGAGTCTCTTGTGATCATTTAGCCACCTTGCATAAAAATATGACACAATGACTTTAGCATCTTCTTTTGTTTGAAATTCAAGACTGGGTGATAAATCCGTTTGTAGATACTGAGGAAGTTAAAATACTCGAGTAAGAATTAATTGGACTACTAAATGATGTTGAATTGAAACCAAAGTTTAATATAAATTATCAAGAGTATCGGCTATAGAAGGTTTCCGATCTTTATCCTGCATTATGAATGGTGGTTAAAAAACTCCTCCTTGCATTAACGAATTCATATTTGGTGGAACGTGGTTTTAGTGCGGTCATTCAGCTTCAACAACTTCGTCAACATACTTCTAGTTTGTGAAGACGGTGAGTTAAGACTCCTGCTAAGTGACCTTAAACCGGACGTTGGAAAACTGGTATCAAGTCATCAAGCCCACCCATCTAATTAAAATTTTATTTCATGAAAATGTGTTAATAAATCCGTAAATTGAATCTTCGAAAATGACTACTAGACCATAATAAATAGTCACTTAATTGTTTAACTAATTTTTATAAGACATTATTTATTCTATCTTTATGAATTGAAAATTTTCATGTTATATAATTGCTGGATTATAGTAAAAAATAACAATTACTTGTAAATTATAAAAAAAGATTTTTCAAAATCATTTGTTCTGATAAAAAATGGGCAAAAAGAATGTCCTCACCCAAATTTCTTGAATCATGTATTAAGTATTTTTTGGAAATTTGATATGAAATCTATAAATCTACTGAATTCTAAATAAATATTTGGTTGGTCATTGTTTTAAATTAGTTATTTATTTGGATATTTTGATTTATGATTTTTATAATTATTTTAAAGCTACCAATTAGGGGGCATTGAGTATAGTTTTATGGATCCAAGAGGATGGTGGCTCGAAAAATTGTGGGAAACGCTGCTCTAGAGGGAGACAAATGCCTGGAAGTTCTATATTCAATAAATTCAATACTAATGCCAATGAATTAATACAAGTATTTGAGGTCAAACTCACACGTGTTAATAAGGATTTTTGGTTGACTTTTGTGGAAGTATCATTCAAAATAACATGCATTGAATGTGTCTCCATGGGTCATTTAAATAAGGATATGTAACTTTGATTACAAGAAAATATTGAATCATATAAACTTGAAATATATTTGAGGGTTTTTGATAATTTTAAAGTTTAAAACCGTAAAAAATGTTGCCTAATGTTTATTTAGAAAGAAGTATCATGGAGGTCCATTCCCATGCTCTATTAATTCCACATGCATACTATTTAAAATGTGATACCCATTTTATAATTTCAACTGCCTCTGCTGAAAATAATATCTAATACTCCTTGGCTTCTATTATTAGTAATTACAATGTTCGAGCAACATTTATATGGTAATTACTTTGATCATGAAATATGCGGAGAAACACCACCCCTATGGCATTACATTAATGCAGATAGAGGCGATATTCCAAAATTTCCAGTCTTAATAATCAATGTTTAGTTATCAGTTTCCGAACAACCTTTTCGTCAACATTCCCTGGATGAAATAAGAATCAAGAATAACATGAATGAAATGTTGGCATCTCCTTTGGGAATAGATTTTCTTCAAATTTTAAATTGGATTTTTGTGAATTTGATCGATTAGATATTATTTCACTTAGCCTATGGCTGATTTTCTGTCACTTGCTCTCATTTTCTTCGTTTTTGTTCAATGGTTTTTGTTTTTAATAATTTTCCCAGTCGTAAACACGAAACATTACCTTCAGCTACCTTCGTTCTTCGCCCTTTTCCCTCCCTTCTGACCTCTTCCTGCCACCCTCTCTTTGACACCCTCTCTTTGTCACCGTCTCTTCGCAACCCTTTCCCTGCCACCCGCTCCCCAATTCTGCCTCGGGACTGCTTTCCGAAGGGCTGTCCGTCTGTGCGCCGGCGGTTCTCCAGCGGCAGCATTTCGCAGTCCCAGCGAATGACCCGAGGGAAGGGAAGGTCATGGGCGGAAAGAGAGGGACAACCCGACGGTGGCGTCCAGCTTGAGAGGGGTGCGGTGCGCTTTTTTTTAAGGTTATGGGGGCCGTCGTCAGGTTTGGGGAGAGGTGGAAAAAATGGCGTGGGCCGGTGGGAGGGAGGGAGAGTGAGAGGGTTGATGGGAGTTTGGGCAGGAGGGAAAGAAGGCGTCAGCACAAAAAGGGATGATGCAAGCGCATTCGACGGTCTTGACGGCACCGCCACCGTTGGCGGGCAGGGGGGGGAGTGGAGTGGGAGGGACGGGGCATCCCGGGCCTTCCGTGTTTTTCTGCAAAGTATAATAAAGAAATACTCGGCCATGGAGCTTCGCCCATCCACCAAATCATTACGTTTGTTGTCCGCCCGTGCGAAATAAAAATGGCGGCCTTGTATTGGATGGAGCTCGCCGCATGGAATCAAGAAACCGATAAGTAAATCGGAATTTTTGTTAACCCAAGGGTTAGCGTCAAGTAAACAAACATTTCAGAATTTTATCAGTACAAAATAGGAGGATGATATTCCAGTGGAGACAGCACCGGGCTACTGACCGGATGACTCGGCTTCGATTCCGGGTGACGCCTCAGGACACCGTAAAATAGACAAATGTTATGTCATTTTCCGAATACCAGGTTTTCGTCAGGAAACCAGCGACGGTACATGGAAAGGAAGCGGTTGCACTTTTGACCCTAAGATTGCGTGAATTTCGCCCGCCAAATGGTTGATTAGTGCGAACCTTGGCCGTCATGGATCAAAAATAAAATCGGGTTCATTGATGATTAGCACGAAACTACCAAAAGCAACTGTGCATATTATTTTCATTGAAACACAGTTTAATTTCTCCTTTTTTCAACAGTCATACCCTTGTGTAATATTATGAAAGTATTGAAGTCAAAGCTAAGAATATTAACGATGGAATTCGGAAATTTCACCAAAGTAAAAACATTCCGTACTCCTTATATTACCTTGGTTGAGACTTTGTCAAATATGACTTTGGAAGTGATAATGCAGTATGTTTAATTCCATTAACATCATATTGGTTTAAAACGATATATTACAACCAGAGAGATTAGGCTAATTATTTGAGATGTGATTTTAAATAATAAGGTCAGATTCCAATTACAGCTTAGCTACGAGGACTTTCCAGAAAGTAACTAAGTTTCGGCCTAGCGTGGTGGTCGGTAGGGGTAGGGCTGTAGTGTGTGAACTGCGGTTCTTCCACTTTGCTCACATTGCGAACTGTAATAATGTGCACTGAAATTGAAAGTCCCGCGAGTTGTCAGTGAGGGCAGCCCAGAAAGAATCCTATGTTATGGAATACGTAAAATATGAAGCTAGCGATATAGAAAGAGAATGTGGGGATATAAAGCAGACATACGCCTGAGATAGAAACAGCACAAAGTTAATTGAAATCAAATAATAATGTGGCAATTATTGCATGTAACATTTTCCTGAAACCAATTGAAGTTAAAGAAAAGGTGGGTGGAAAATGCTTTTTGAGTAATTTGTAGCATGAGGTAAGATTTGTCTTGAAAATTTAGTGCTATCTCTCATCTAAAAAGAGAAAATGACAACCATATATGAGGGGTATGGGACAATAAGTTTAATTTCACACGGGGCCAAAGTGATATATAGGAGCATCAATAAGAGGATGGAGAGGAGGAAATGATTGCCTAGGGTTGGATCAGTTTGTGTTCCGAAAGGGAAGAGACACGCTTGACACCATTACATTAATGAGATCACCAAATGAATATTGATAAAAAAGTTATATAAAAACTGGTTTTAAGAATGAAAGTAGGTGGGAAATTAACAATACAGTTAGGTTAGCGGATAATCACTCTTTAGTGAGCCAGTAATTCAATGGGTTATAGCCATTTCAGAGAGCATTAGAAAATCAGTGTTACAGTATCAGATGAGTAACGTTGTACAAAACAGAAAAGTTAGGAGGTTTTTGAGAAAGAGGAAAGTTAAGTTAAATATTAAATTAGGAGGGAAAAAATTAGATCAGATGTAACATTTACATATGTTGGAAATACTTTGGACTCTGGTGATTGTAAAAGTAGGGGTATAAAAAATTACACAAAGCAAAAAACCTGTCTCATAAGGAGGGAATCGATGACGTGAAGTGAAATCGTTGGCTTGGTTTTGAACGGCTCGGCAACTTAGTCGTTGAAGCCAAGGAATAGGCTTAGAATGGAAAATTTTGAGATGTGGTTATGAAGAATGATAGACACGTTAAAATGAGCGGAAAGAATAACAAATGAAAAAGTTTTAGGCTGGATGAGAGAAATTTTGGTAGAAATTCAAAAGGTGATACCGAGAATTTTCATTTGGAGAAGGATATTGAAAGTGTGATCGTTAGTCAGATGAGGAGGAAAAACATAGCATTTTGGACAGAATGAAGGATGATAAAATAAAGCTGAAATTGACGAATAATTTACTGTAGTGCTGGCTGTCAGGTTTTTTTCTATGTTTTTATTTTTTTTCTGTGAAATGTAGGAGTGTGCAGTTCCATTAACTACGTTATTCCTCCTTCGTCAGCATGAAACTCAATACGGTATATCTATGTAGGTGCAGGTGTCATCGTTTATACAATCTTTCAATCATCGTATTTCAATTTGCTCCTAAGACAACATTTGTAATGCTATTCTTTCAGTTCAATCATAACAGATCTTCTCGAAATGGACTGCTCATCTCTTTATTCTGTTTATATTCTGAAATAAGGTCTTCCAAGTGGGGTCCCAAACACTTGATGCAGATTGAAGGTGAGGTCTAAGCAAATAAAACCTCTGTTAATACGGTTTTGCGAATATTTCCCCACTCTTATTTTGATTAAAATTTTGCCCGTTAGTGTCAGTAGTATAGAGACATTTGGCACTACATGAAACAGTAATGGAACTGAAATTAGGAGGAAAAATACAAGCATGCACCAATCTGAGTATTAGGGTAATTCCCAGACTTATGCGTCTGCTAAGGATATTGATGGCTGCAAGGCATATAGATTTTCTCAAGGAAATGTTACTAGAAGAAAAAAGTCTAATGATGGCTTATTGATCCATCATGAATCAATGGAGGAAAATCAAAATTAATGAAAACATCTCCATGGAACTCATTAGAAGAAGTCAAAATAACACATTCAGGCACTTTTGAAAGAATAACGTTTCAGTTGCCTTGATAAGGTTTTTAATTGTGAAAACATAATGATACCAGAGATTAATAGCACAACAGTTGCTAGGAACAGAGCTTAATTCGCTAATTAATACACTGAAATCAACGATCCTATCAAGAGACTTGAAAATTAAGCTCTGTTATTAAATACTGATTAGAGTAGATGATCTATAGATCTGAAGCATGGACATTGTCAGTCTTCAATGAGAATTATGTACGTGTATTTGAAATAAATGACCTACAGAGAATCTATGGACCGGTGAGATAGGGGAGAAAGGAGAATAAGAACTAATAAAGGAATAGAAATAATTCTCCGACGAGAAAACATAGGGACGTGAAGCTCTAATGACTTGTTTGGCTTTGTCACGTGGAGAGAATGAGTGAGGAAAGAATTCCAAAGAAATTGCCGCATGAGAGTATGGATGGAAAGAGGAGAAGGAGAAGGCCAAGGAAGTGATGGATACAGGACCTGGAAGAGGATTTAAAGATCATGGGAATTGCAAAATGGCGGGAGAATGCTCCGAAAAGAGGGTAAGGGAGAGGCATCTCGAGGGAGGTTAAAACCCTCACTGCTTCAAGGAAGAAAAATAAGTGTCCACAAATGAAGAGGGATGAAGGCATGCATAACATATACATATGAATTTTCCCGCAGCAGCGAGTAATAGTTATGGAACCAAATTATATTTGTGGATATGAGAATCGTAAATAAATTAGAGAGAGATAGACAACATCGCAGATATTCAAGTACTTGTTCTCCCCTCGCAAGATACGAAGTCATAAAAAACTTCGAAATCAAGTGCCCAAGTTTAGAGACAATACTTTAATTGTATAGTTAATTATTACATAAACATATATGTATATATATGCATACATGTGTGTATTCCTATGTTTGTTTCATGCATGAGCTAGCATACATACAAACACATATGTGAACTAACAGTTGAATTTTCACCACAGCTGAAGCCCCCTGCCACACGCCCTAGTGGCTGTTCCCGGGACATTGTGTAGATGTGCTGCACTGCTATATATAATGTTGAATTAATTGCTGCATTTGTTGGGAAATTGGCACCCCGAGAAAATATGTGGCTGAGGAATTTAAGTGGAGTGGGAAAAGTACTTGCATTAACAACTGCGTTCCAACCCATGACACGTTATTGTACACGTTATATACCAATTATTTCCATTTTTCAGAGGATTTCCTTTTTCTACGACAGAAGAAATTAACTCCTCTGCACCGGGGTAAAAATGGAAGATACTTAACTTACGCAAAAGTGTAATTGCGCCCAGTCTTATTGTTTGATTCCTCCACGCATGCCTAATGTTCTCAAATAAGCGTTAGGTTTAGGGTAAAAACACCATATCAGCAATTTGAATAGTCGCGCTCAGACATTTGGTAGAATAATGGTAATGTTAGCCTGGAGTAAATTAAAATGTTAAAATCAATATGAAAATTATGAAATAAGTGTGTATAATTTTTAAGACTGTGAAAAGATAAGGGTTACCAGGGTCTAGCTTTGAAATTGCTTTTTGAGGAATTGGGATAGAATTGTACCTGAAGATATCACGTACAATATGTAATCAAACCAGTCATATCGTAATAAAATTTGGTGCATTTAGCATAGCTTTTAAACATCTACACCAATAAAATACAGGTCCGCACCCAAAACTGGTAGGACTGATTTTTTTACAAGAATTTTATTGTCGATATACTTACATCGACTTAATAATCTTCAAAGTATGCTCCTTGAGCTGATACACACTTAGTATTACGTTGCTCCCAATCCCCGTACGCCCGCTGGAAATTTTCTTTGGGGATGCCGTTGATGACCCTCGTCGAAGCTTCTTGAACGGCCTTTATCGAGTCAAAACGTCGTTCTTTGAGCTGTCTTTTCATCATGGGGAAGAAGAAGAACCGGTGGTGCAGATCGGGAGAATAGGACGGGTGCGGCAACGTGGCAACGCCGTATTTGGCCAGGAGCTGTCTGACGACGAGCGCGCCATGGCACGAATTTTCGGCACCATCTTGGCGCATACCTTGCGCATGGCCAAATCCTGTGAAATAATGCGTTGGACGTTGGATGCAGACAGACCAAACGTCTGCAATTTCTTCACTGATTAAGCGTCGGTCTGTGTTCAGCAGTGTCCTCACTCTGTCCACATTCGTGTCGGTTCTTGCCGTCGACGGCTGTCCGGAGCGATGGTCGTCTTCAACGAGCTCCCTACCCTCTTTAAACAACTTGTGCCACTCAAATACTGTGGAACGGCTTAAGGCAGTGTCCCCATAAGCCTGCTTGATCATATCGAGGGTCTCAGTTGCCGTCTTCCCGAGTTTCGCACAAAATTACAGGGAATAACGTTGCTCTAAATTCAGATTCATTTTGTTTTTCGACGCGGACAAAAACCTTGCTTCACTAAAAACGGTGTCCTCACTCAACGACAGCTTGCAGGCGACTGAGGTTGCTGTCGGTCTGTTGCTAAGAGCCCCCTTCACCTTACCCTGCCAGGCAGATCCCCCTCTACCGCTCCGTTCGCGCCAGAGAAAATCAGTCCTACCACTTTTGGGTGCGACCCTGTAGATTAGAAATAATATTGATCCAACAATATGACAAAATAATACTGTTAATGAAATATGAAAATAATATTACCGATTAAATATGATAGAAATAATAGTGAATAAAACACATTGTGTATCGTTTAAAGTTTGCTGGTGGTTGTTATTATTAAATTAATTATCGTCCAAACATTATTGGGGTCAAATGCATCTTAAATTCATACAAATGCTTCATTTTTCGAGGGTTAGTGACGATTTGAACTGATTTGGACTGTGTTAGCTTTTATGCTCTGATCGATAGTTGGGCGAAAAACCAGAAACCAAACTCAATGCAGGTGTAACATTTACACGCCACGATTTCGGGTCTTACTGTCACCTATCCAGCTTTCGGCTCAAACACTATTTTGGAGTAAGTAGTTTTTTTTCAATCTGTCTATTATGGTTGTTGCCTGGGATCACTCGTGCCTTGTGCCTGTGATCATTTCAGGATAACCTGGCCGACAATAAGTACCCTGCTGCTAAGATGGCTTTAACCTATGTCCAGGGGAGGTTGTATTTACTCGAATGAGGAATGTGCTTAAACGGCAATCTGTAGGAGTAAGACGGGGAAAGCGAATGCTTCGCCCTTTGCCAATTAAGAGTAAGCTAGCTAGTTTGAATGATCTGCCCACATGCACTCCTCTCCAACGACATCGTTCTGAACTCGGACTCACCCGAGCATTCGGTCTCACTGCGGGACGTCAAATTGACAAGAAGCCTTTAGTCTCACCGCTTCTTCCGCACTTTTTCCCCTCTCGTGTGACGTCATCGGGAAGGCAAATTCTAACGGTCTGTAGGTGAGACTCACCTTCAATAAGGGCCCATTCAATTGTAATTGCCGTTGGATGGGGCAGGTCGGTGAGCATTTCCCCCGCGCACGGTGGCTTGTTGTGGGGTGAATGGCAAGGCGAGAGAAAGTGGGAGGATGATCATGGGAGACCCAAGAATTCCCCCGAGAGTACATTTGCCATTTCCCATTGCAAATTCCACATCCGACTGGCGCCCTCCTTCACTATATGGCGGAACTTCTACCGCAGTTAGGCTATGATTTTCCGATTCCCATGAGCCACTAGAATGCGAACACCTCAGGCATTATGCACACTAATAATGAGCAAAATTTCCTCGGTATATCTTAGATTATCACTTTCCTGAGATGTCATGAATTAAAAAATACAGAAAACTTTCCCCGCGAGGTTATTCACATTTTTCCGTTATTTTCGTCTGTATAAATTCTGCGTGTATTAATTTTAGTTTTAAAGATGTTTTAAGATTCACCGCACTTAAAAAAGGACTTTAAAACAATGATATTTTTCAGCGGGTAAAACTGAATGATAGTAGTACTGAAAAAATCAATAAAATTTTATATGCTGCTGGAATGATGCGATCCTGAATTTCCGAAAATTAAATCAGTTCCTTCTAGACTGCTATGCTTAATTGTAAAATATTTATTAGTGGCCGAAGGTTATTAATATTAGACTTTTATCCCTAGAAGTCCAAAAACTTTAGTATTTTCAAGTCTACAATATTTTAGGCCAGGATGGGACGACGATAGTTAAACCTCTAAGAGATAATTTTAACTCGTGAAAGACACCTTACTATCTCCCGAAAAGTTTGAATCAACCGTGATGTGCAAATGTTCTCTTTCGTGTCTTGCCCTTTGGTGTAATAATTACTTAATTTACGATTTAAAAGAGACTTTTTCGAGCTATCTTCCAAGGATCAAGCCTAGACCTAAGTACAAAAATATTTCAGAAATAATCAATTAAAGTTCTATCGTCCTGATTAATGTTTATTCCATAATTTATTATATCGAAACTTTGAGTACTTATTTTTCAATTTTGTAATACATGGTGTGTCCAAAAGTATTGCAATTGAATATTCCGCGACGCTTCTGTTTGTCAGGGTGGGATCGAACTGTATAGAGTAGGGTAGGGAGACGCTAAGGTTTGCCGCAAAACCGGTTTCAATGCTACTCAAACTCTGAAAGCGACAGAATGTCAGTTATATTAACATCTGCGCTTTGACCTTGTCACGAAAAAATGGAATCGACGATCGTGCAACGCTACTGAAGATTTAGCGATGAGGAAAGTGTGCACCAAACTAGTGCCCAAGCCACAACACGCCTCGAGTCCGCGAGTTCCTGGTCAAACGCCAGATGCCAATGCTACCCAATTCCACTATAGTCCTGACGTTGCCTCAGCAGACTCTTTTTTGTTCTCTCGTATTAAGGCAGCCCGTCGTTTTTCATCCATAGAAGTGATCCAATCAGTCGTGACGAAGAACTTACGAGAGGTCCCCGAAGACGCCTTTCAGGGCGCGTACCGGTCATGGCAGTGTCGCTGGGAAAAATATGTAGAGGCCTAAGGACAGTACTTTGAAGATTTCAAAGTATTTTTGAAAATCTGTTCAATAAATTACTTCAAAAAAATAATTGCATTACCTTCGGAACCTACCCTGTATATTCGATTTTCTTCACCTCCATCTACTTGTCTTACGGTGTCGTAGTTATCATTCCACTCAAATTAAATGAATACTATGTACACATACACACCTCATTACATGGAAGCATCACTTACTAAAAATAGTAGATTCATGAATCTACTAATAGTTACGATACTAAATAATAAATATAATAATATATATTTCTAAATACTGCTGAAATTATTCTATACACTTTAAAGATGTCTAATGGTTATAATTATGAAATAGATTCAATTGAATTACTCATGCCAATAATTCATAACCGAAATTAAGATAAGACTAATTTTCACCAGGTGCAAGATTTTTCGAAGTAATACAAGTGTATTGTTTAAGATCCCCATTGAAAATGATTTCCTTGGAATGCATTTGATTGGTTGGTTCGATTACTGGGCCTGGTAATAAGTGTGAGCTAAGAAGGGCATCCCTAATTGTTCTGAAGGCACCGACATGAAAACCTAAAAGCGGCTATTACGCTCGAGTTTCCCTCTCATAGAAAGGCCAAATTTCGTACCAAAGGTCAAAACCATTTGGTTTTAATAAGTAGAGTCGAGCGTTGTCAGCACTAATCCTTTAGAAATGCGTTCAGTCAGGCAGTGTGTCGTCTGATCTTTCCGCTAAATCGATATTTATTTGGTATCCTACCCACGAAATTCTGATAACCGGCATATTAATTCTCCTGAATCGAGATGAGTTTCAACCCCACTAGGTGACCTCACAGCCGTCTCCTCCGGATTAATTTTAATCTTCATTTCTTCAACATTTTTGCGCTTCCAATCTGCTCAATTCGCCTTTCCCAGCTCTTCTTTGTTCCATATATCTATTTTCATGCAAAAGAACATTTGTTTGTGACGGGATGTGTACATTATATATTAATTCAAATAAAAAATATATGTATATATATATGTACACATATATATGATATATATATATATATATATATATATATATATATATATATATATATATATATATATATATATATATATATATATAGATGATGCGGAAGTACTAACGAGAGTAATATAACTTTTGCACGGCACAATTTTTCTGAGTCCTTTAAATTTCTTTTCTGGGTCCGCTACATTGACGACATTTTTATGCTCTGGACACACGGCTCTGATTCTTTTGACAATTTCTTATCGGCCTTAAATTCTTCTTTCACTGTTAAATTCACTTCTTCCATTTCAGACTCCACCATCACCTTTCTTGACAGAGACATCTCAATTCACAATACCAAATTCACTACTTCAGTACACATCAAAGCCACTAATCATCAACAATATTTACACTATACTAGTAGTCATCCTTCTCATGCCAAACGCTCAATTCCCAACTCTCTCTCTATCCGCGGACATCGGATTTGCAACACCACAGCTACCCTCAACAAATACCTCCACAATCTACACCATGCACTCCACAAACGCGGTTACTCAGAAAAGCTCCTACAGGATAAAATCTACCGCTCCACCCGACCACACACACCACAGAATAACAACCCCACATCTGACGCTGGACTCAACCTTTGCACAACCTATTTCCCCGGATCCCACAGACTGAAAACCATTGTCAAAGAACTTAATCCTATATTACATAACAATGACGCGACCACATCCTTACTGCCCCAATGCCCCTCTGTCGCTTACAGACGACCAGCCAATCTCAGAAACCTGAGATTCACCAACCCTTTGACACCCCGCCCTGACAAATTTCCACATATTTCCCCTACCTGCAATCACCCTGTGATGTAAAATGTAAAATATGTCTCCTAATCAGATCTGCTCCCCTCTCCCCACATCCCCTCATTGTCCCTTCACCCCGTTCCCACGCTAATTGCCTCTCAAAAAATATTATCTATCTTTTGTCGTGCAAACAATGCACCTCATTCTACATAGGCGAATGCATTACCCCCTTATCCATCCGAATGAACAATCACCGCTACTCATGTAATTCTGCTTCACTCTCTTCTCTTCCTATTCCTTTACACGCAAGTTCACACAACCTATCATTTGACGAATGCTTTTCCCTAACAGTTCTAGAATCCCTACCCGATTCAGCCACCAACATAGAGGTGAGAACTCGCGAATCCGCATACAACCTATATTTCCGATCCTGTAAAACTCCCACCCTTAAACGCCATCTTTAATTTCTTTCCTAATAGTCCCTAAACCTTCCGCCCCCCCTCCCCTCCCCAGGCACTCTTCCCTCAAAACCGCTCAGTCTGACCTGAAGAAGGCCTCGGAGTAGGCCGAAAGCTTAAATCATCTACAGTGTGAGTGTCCTTTTACGTGTTATCTGTTTTATTCTGTGTTCTATTGTGCCGTCTAAAAGTTATATATATATATATATATATATATATATATATATATATACCATGGACCTTGAGTGGTGGAAGTTCTTGTCCGTTCCGATGACCCCTAGAGCTGTGCTGGTGGGTGTATTAATACTAATTGCTCCTGGTAGGGTCACCCATGCCAGATAGGTCTAACGTAAGGAGCCAGGCGAAAGGTAGTCCAAGCAGCGTCTGTTCCTCAGTGAGGCGGCTACAAAGGCGTCTGATCCTAGCGGGGCTGTTTCTAAGTGATGGTGTCATATTACACTATTGAGGAAGGCAACGAGAAAACCACCTCAATTATCATTTCCAAGATTGCTATGATGGACACAATAGTTATTTGGTCGTTTTGTCCATCCAAAAACCTACCTTTCGAGCTTCTCTGAGGCCTTCCTTAGGTCATATTGCTGTATTACGAATATATATTTCGTTTACAAACGTATATGTAAAGGAAATACGTGTGAGTTTCATTTTTAGGTGTGTCTCCGTGTTTCCATGTTTTTCTTCGCCAACGCTGTATCGCTTTGACTCCTAGGACACTCATGAAATTGCCTGCGATCACCAAAATGTCGAAGTGAGTTAATCGTTTTACGTTTTTACTATACGCCAAGTACTTTGCATAAAGAATAGTGAATGATATTTTCTTGCGTAGCCATTTTACTTGTGAATTATTTCTCAAATTTCCCTGCTAATTATCCTAATCTCCGGAAAACAACTTTGAAAATGCTACTTTGCCAAGAGATTTCTACTCTTATTGGTGATACAGATATTTTTATACCTTTTTCCATTAAATATTAATTCCATATAACCCGACGATAAAAACTTTCAAAAATTGAAAAATAGTATTTGCTGCCACTAATATAAATGTTTATTTATTTTCTTTTATCTTCTAAAACCTATATAAAGAATATATGAATATACCGAACATAAATTGAAGAAAAATTTTATTAATTTTTAATGGAATTTCACAAAAAAATTGGACGGAATTATGAACAGAGTATCGAATAAAGCACGAATAGAAGTGAAAAAGTTGAGAATGTGGTCAATGGATGAGGAATATTATAATCATTAATTGGCACGTAGCTGAGGGAAAATTAGTCGCTGCGAATAACGCAGCGAAATTTGGATCACGTGAAACCGAGGAGAATGATTATTCTGAGTTATGCGAGAATGTTTATTTTTTTGCCCGCTCTTTTCTTCTTGCTACGATGGCGTTGCAGGCACGTTATGACAAAAATTCGGTGGCAAGGGCCGGCAGGAGTATGCAAAAAATTATCCGGCGCCCGTAATGGAAATTTCTGGACGGATGGAATTCGTCCGACGAATTTCAAGGGAGATTTCGGATGAAGTGGCGGGGCCGGGGCAAGAGGAGTGGTGAGGTGATGGATGCAGGGATTAGTGCTAAAGAGCTGCATGGATTCCGTCTCGCGGATGCGAGGGTAGTAGCGGCGAGTCTGGAATGGATAGGTGTGCAAATTTCGGGTGCTCCGAATGGGACGAAGGACGGGAGAATTCGGGTCGACAGGGGTGGGTGGAGAACAGGAGGAGGAAGAGTTCGCATTCTTATTGGCTGCTTGAACCTCTGCCCCTATACTGATTAAAAATGTGTAATTTGGAAAATGGAGCAATGATGCCGCGACCGTGGCGTCCGTCGCCTGTAGCGGTAGCGCGCCTCCCCTCGGGGGCCACTGTCGGGGTTGGGGCCGCCTCTTTCTCCCAACTTCCTCATCTCTTCCCTCCTTCCGCCCTCTCTCTAACCTTTTTGAAGTGAAGGCGTCTTTCCCCGAAGCTCATCGCCTCGTTAATGTGGACTTGCAATTAGCGGCTAATTTATGTGAACTGCTGATTGGGAGTCGAATTTTGGCCCTCAGAGCACCACTACGTAAATGCGTCACTGAATAATTAGGCCCTAATGGATAGATAGAAAATTTAATGTAAATTAATGATAAACTACCACTTATAAATTTTTTTATCTAATAAAATTTAAATTGCAGTTTACAAGACTGAAAAAATCCATGCGTACAAATTCCTAATCTAATTTTATTCCTTATGATATTTGTACGCATAAATGCTATTGTTCATTTCTTCCAATGGTTAACTCACCTTGGAAGGTGATGCATCTGTATTACGCAAAAAGAAATTCAGTATCGTAGTATCATCAACATGAATTTTCAACAAACCGATTTATTCTCCGAACAAAACAGAATTTAAAAAACATGGCGATAAATTCTCAATTTTAAAAGTGTTCGTAGCTCTATCATGCATATACGATGATCAAGAATTTGGTCCGGGTATTTTTTAGAATAGAATTTATTGCTGTAGCTAAGAGAGAAATGTTATCAGCATTTATACCTACTTCCTTTAGCAATACGAAATTAAATATATCTTGCACTAATAAAAACTGAACATTTTGGAGGCGTTACCCAAGGCATTTTGGAATAGAGGGGTACATTTTTACATACATAATTCGTTGACATCTTGAAAGGGAGGTATTTGCACAACCCCGTATGTTCACAGAGATTTTTCTTGATTTCATGTAATAACAGGCCAAATTACTTTACAAATAACTACCTAAGATATCCTAAAAACAATTAACTGCCGAGTAAGCTACATAGGTAATTACTTCTATAGAGTTTTCTGAAAAAAAATATTAAAAAAATGAAACAATTTTTTGCTCACAGTGCATACATTTAATTTCAGGAGGGAACTACAATCAATATTCCTTTGGTAATAGGTTGTGAAGCTCATCCGTATATAATCGCGCATCAATTAACCCGTATCCGTCCGCGCCAGGGAGGTGTGCACGAAGAGTGTATTCTCAGCACGTCCCCCTTCCCTCCGTTATTTCCCAACTTGAGCTTAATGATCATGCCTCCACCTACGGCGCCCAGGAAATCCGAGAAAGGTCGTTACTTCTTCGGATAACTTTTGCTGCACTTCAGCACTTCAAATTATCAGATTAGAATTGGCGTCTTCATCAAACTGCAAGTTTTAGAACACTGTCAGAATTTTCTTTTAGTTTTAATTTCCGTTATAGCTAGGGAGAGAAATACGTTTTCAAGTAACTATTCCACTTTTCTTCAATCTCACAATGGACATAAGCATGATGTTGTAAGCAAAAAGGTCCATGTTGATCGGTATTTTCCTATTCATAGTAATGAAAATTGTTGCCGATTAAAGGAAAATAAATGTTTGACATTTCGAGAACGAGCCAAAGAAAATATTCCTGAGTTGATTTAACTTCTTTTGCAATTTATAGGAAATAAACTGATTTTTTTGCTGTATGTGTTCGAACTGAAAATTATCGTAATAATTCAAGTAAAAGTATTTAATTTTCTCAATTAAACTAACTAGTATACGTAAGAAAACAAAAGCATGTGTAAACACCGAAATCCAGTAATAGTTTTATTGCTGTAATGTGGTATATAGCTGATTTAGCAAAGTGGAGGATGAAGAACAAACAGTTTAAGGTTCATATATTCCGTTAGTTGTTTCCTACTTTGGTGAACTGAATTTTTTGACAGTCTGCCGTAGGTTTTGATTGGGCCTGTTGCAACACAAGTAAACTGATAAACCTTGACTTGACACGAAATTGTTGAAATATCTGACTCATTTAAATATATATATATATATATATGTATATATATATATATATATATATATATATATATATATATATATATGTGTGTGTGTGTGTGTACACACACACACATATATATAATTTGTTCGCCGTATGGCGGGATTTCGTGTTATATATATTTTTTATATATTTAAATATAAATGAAACAGTTTCTGGCGTAACTTGGTGGAAAATCTTCATACTGACTTTTAATAATCAAACCACTTTACTTTTCCACATAAACTTTTTCATTTTTACAACCCAGGTTTCGTTATAGCATAACATCATCATCTGATAATGTTATGCTATAACGACACCTGGGTTGTAAAAATTAAAAAGTTTATGTGGAAAAGTAAAGTGGTTTGATTATTAAAAGTCAGTATTTAAATATACAATATATATATATATATATATTATATATATCGATATATATATATATATATATATATATACATATATAAAAATATATAGAAATTGATTATGCGGAAGTCCTCACGAGAGCAATATAACTTTTGGACGGCACAATAGAACACAGAATAAAGCACATAACACGTAAAAGAACATTCACACTGAAGATTATTTGAGCTTTCAGCCTACTCCGAGGCCTTGGGATAGGCCGAAAGCTCAAATAATCTTCAATGTGAGTGTTCTTTTACGTGTTATGTGCTTCATTCTGTGTTCTATTGTGCCGTCCAAAAGTTATATATATATATATATATATATATATATATGATTGCAGATCACAAGCGCAAAAATATTTCCTTGACCGAAATTGAGCCACGGATCCTTCGACTTGGCAGGCCGATGCTTTAACACTAGATTAATCGAGGAAACGTAGATTTCAGTGTAAGGTAGGAGAAATGGACGAGGACACAAGAAGAAAGGATAGTAGAGAATGCAATCATAAAGTGTCATAAAAAAGAAAACAATGTCTTTCGTCTTCTTATGTTCCTACTTTGATTTTCTTGGACCAAATCACCTCCGATATGTATGTAATGTCCAATTTATTCAAGTTAATAGGTACCTATTTTAGTATTTTTATCTTTTCTGTATCTAAAGCTGTATTACCGTGGTTTTGTTTACATTGATTCTTATCCCATACCTATCCAACTGACTCTCCATTCAGCTAAGTAATGTCAGCAACCCTTTGGCTGACTGTCATGCTGAAGCTTGTTCATCAGCAAATCTAACTACGTCAATCAAATTTCCGCCCACTTTCATTCCTGTCTTCAGGTTCTTTCATGCTTTTTAAACTATTTCATTCACACTGACGTTAAAAAGCAGAGAGAATGAACGCTGCTGCATTATTCCTCTTCCCGACGCTGCTCATTCGGATTCTACATCCCCCACTCGCCTGAAAAATAGACAAGTTGTCGATATATCTCCTATTTTCTCCATTTGACTTCTATTTTCTTCAATACGTTCTGTATTTTTTCTCAAAACACTCAATCAAACTAATTTTCGAAAGCTACGAAACAAACAAAGACCATCTGAATGTACGCCATGCTCCTCTTTGTTAGTGACATCATTACCGTAATGGATTCACGCGTTTTCCTCCTTTCTGAATTGAAAGTCATCACTGATGAATTAATTATCCCTGATTTGTCGAAATCTTTCGGTCAAATTTCTTTCTTATTAATGCTAAAAATTAATCTCAGTTCTGGAGAAGTGGAAAAGTAATATGATCAGTTATTCAATATGTTTGACTTTCATCACATCACGCCTGAAGCTAGTCAATTTGTACAAATTAGCCCATAAATATTCTTCCCCCTACGTTTTTTAAAATCTTTAAGTAGTTTTGCAGTAGTTTTGTCTAAATCTCCCGTCCTTATTTGATGCAAATTCCATTAATGCTCTTTCTGTCTCGTTATCAAGTAAGCTTGAATCTTAAAATATCCTCATTTATACAATATTCTCTTTCCATATCTAACCTTGCTGGCCTTAAGCTTTTAGCACATATTTCCTCTGTATATTCCTTCCATACCTCTTGAATCTTCCCTCATTCAGTTATTTATCTTCCTGAATTATTTTTTAATGTTTGCTTGGAATTTACCTTCTTATTTCCTTTAACTGGATAAACTGTTCTCTGTGGCGCACCATTTCACCTCTCTATATTTTTTCATATTCTTGCATTGCGCATTCCACCGGGCTCCTCCCTCTATCTTTGTTTTCTTTATAATTGATGTTTTATCTATAGAAAATATACTATATATATTTATAATATATATAATAACAGAGGAAACCATTAATTACGGTTGAACTACGTAAATGGAAAATTAGACGAGAGAAGAAAATTTGAGCGTTTAATACGCATTTATCGTAAAGAGTAAGCTCTGTAATACTATTGACTACGAAGAGTTAATTAATTAATTAACCACTACTGAATAAGTTGTACCGATTTGAGATACATATTGCAGCGAAAGAATGGAAACATTCACTAATTCTTTGTTAATCAAAAGGTATTTCTGTAGACTATAAAAATTATTAGAATATAAAAATAAGTTCAATCCATAAGATGATTGGCGGTAAAATTAGAAACTTTCAATCAAATTGTTAAACAATAAAATTAAGCCATCGATGAAAATGAAAGAATGGTAACTTTGTGATTCCACAGAAAATTAACATTTTCTGTCAAATCACAAAATTACCATGCTTTCATTTCCAATATGAATCGATTCTATTAAGTTACGCCGGAAACCATAAATTAAGCCATCGATGTTTCGTGTTAGATTTCCAATGTAAATTGCGAGGCTACAATGTTACACAAATCATTCTGGCGTAGATTGGTAATCTAAATTATTCTAGAGTGATTAGAAATATTATAATATCTCTTTATAGGACAAAACGATAACCTATGAATCAATTACGACGCATTTATTACGCCTGAAAATAAAATTTAACCCTTCATATGTTTCAATACTGAACAACTAAGAATATTCATTACATTACCGTAACTCTGAGCAAGCATTTTTTATGTGACCGCTAAAATATTCACGTTGTGCACCCGGGTAGCATTCCGCCGTAAATGGAAGGGAGGCGCATCGCGCATCTCTCCGTTTTAATTTTTCCTGAGCCGAGGGAGAATGCCCGCTGGAGACAATCTAAGAGATTGGAACATGCGAAAACAGAAATGAAGGAATAAGAATGGAAGGAAACGCCGGAGGAAATTGAAGGGAGGGAGAAGTCCTCAGAGTTTGTGTTCGAGAAGGGATGGGAGTAATACTCGGAGGGGGTGGGTTTGGGGGACGTCGCTCACCGAGGCGAAGACTCCGCCTCACGTCGTCTTGCAAAGGGATGACGGGGAAACTGTGGGATTCGAGCGGCGGCGGCGCATCCTTGCGGCCTTCCTCCCGAGAGAGCCCCGGTGATGGTGGAAGCTGACCGTGTGGTCTGTGGTCTGCAAGTAGGAGGAAGGCTGGGCGGTATATGGGTTTTAGCGAAGGGAAGCTTAGCGAGGGAGGGCTAGTCGCCGGCGGTAGCGAATGGTTGTGTGCGGGGAGAGGGGTCACGAGGGTATTTCGGGGGGAGTGGTTGCGGAATGGGGTGTTTGATGCCGCAAAAGAGGCAAGGGGACAACGAAAGGGGATGGGGAGTATTTAGCGGAAATACTACTGGGGTGCAGGACGCCTGTTAGAGGACGTTAAGGAAGACATGTTACAAACTGAATTGGGGAAGACTTCCAGCTTCACCTTTAAATGATTGACCGTGGTATATTTGCACCGATATATACTATCATGATTAAAAGTAGATAATAATTTACAAGTCACGATTCACCCCAAAAGCAAACGAGTTGATGGCAGTTGTGATAAGTAATAATTAACTAATTAAATATTTTTCACTTTACCTTGATTAGGATGCTACATTCAGATTGCTACATCCATAGTTAGAACTTCCTATATTAGTGCACGCAGAGGAGAGGTATTCCTTCTTAGTCGGAGAAACTTTGCACCGAAAAACACAAATATCATTCAATTAACGGGTGCATTAAAAGTATACATCCACCAACATTATGTGTATGTGAATGTACCACGCCTATACGAACTCTGTCCCTCTTTCCACGTTGTGCGGTGCACCACACTCTTCAACATCCGAATCAACAACCAGCGCGCCTCATGCAAACCTTCTTCCTCGTTAGTCTGCCTCTCTTTCAGTGCATAAGCATGCCTCCATCCAACGATTATTTTATTCAACGATTGTATTAATGTATCAATTATTGCCTCCCTTGAGACAAACCGCTTAAGTTCAATACCCTCGAGTCGGATTGGATAGCATATATGATAGTTTTACTTTGATCCTGGGAGCCTACGGGAGCCCCGGTCCTAGTCCAGATTCTAGTCGATGTTACAAAAGCTTACATCTTTCTTCTCTCTCTCCTTCTCCCGACTTCCCTAAGCCTTAACCGCACCCTCAAATATCTTCCTTCCGCTGAGAAAGGTTGTTGGGCTACCGTAATTGTCAACATCCGAAACTGGGATTCTTTTCATTTTATATTTTTAGTTTTACATGCCGCGCGTGTGACTGACCTTATATATTCATATACCCATACATACACACAAACACACACCTACATACATACAGATACACACACATACAAATATATACATTCAAACACGAAATCCCGCCACACGGCGAACAAATATTCATTCACATAGAAATAGATATAAGGAAAGGGGATAGGAACACACGTGGAGGACAAACACAGAAGAGGTGGGGAAGGCGGAATCAAGCTGACCACGAGTGTAAAAATATGTCCCGGTCGAGGAAATATTTTTACACTCGTGATTCTGCTTCATTCCGCCTTCCCCACCTCTCCTATGTTCCTCCTTCATGTGTGTTCCTATCCCCTTTCCTTGTATCTATTTCTATGATATATATATATATATATATATATATATATGTATATGTATATATATATGTATATATATGAAAGAGGGACTCAATGGTTCTCGAATTTTCGGTGGTGCAACCACCTTTCTCAAGAGGAATTAGGAACAGAACAGAGTCATATATATGTATATATATACGTATAAAGAATAGAAAAATGGAGGTGAAATGGACCGAAAGGAAAACAAATGAGGAAGTACTGGAGATGGTGGGTGAGGAGAGGGGTTTGTTGAGAGAAATCCTATGGAGGCAGGAAAAATGGATGAAAGGCGTATTGAGCGGTAGTGGAATGTTGAAGAGGGTGATAGAGGGGAGAATGTTGGGCAAGCGAGGTAAGAGTAGGAACAGGATAGGGATGTTGGACGGGATGAAGGGAGGAAAGAAGTACACCGAGATGAAGAGGGATCTGATATAGACTAGTTTGCTAGATGGGGAGTCACAAAATGTTTATTTGATAGTTTTGTCAATCCAAAAACCTACCTCAACCGGTAGATTACCTAATAATGATAATATGTATAAAAATACATATATACGTATACATGCATATGTATATATATAAAAAAAACCATAAACACAGTAATCAACCCGAAGGTCGGTTTAGTAGGTGATGTTAGAGCTCACCCATGTACCAAGCCCGACGGCGTGTGAATATTCACACATCAGGGTAGGGGGGCCAGTTCCTTTCCCTGTGCCGGTTATGGTTTCCCAGGAAGACCTGGTACCCGAAAAATCAACTAGCTTGGGTGGAGCTGCAGGTGCCCAAAGTGCCTTTCCCGGGAATCGAACCCGGGACCCTCCGGTCAGTAGTCCAACGCTCTACCCACTAGACCACCGCGACCCGCATATATGTATATATATATATATATATATATATATAATTTTTGGACGGCACAATAGAACACAGAATAAAACAGATAACACGTAAAAGGACACTCACACTGTAGATGATTTAAGCTTTCGGCCTGCTCCGAGGCCTTCTTCAGGTCAGACTGAGCGGTTTTGAGGGAAGAGTGCCTGGGGAGGGGAGGGGGGGCGGAAGGTTTAGGGACTATTGGGAAAGAAATTAAAGATGGCGGTTAAGGGTGGGAATTTTAAAGGATCGGAAATATAGGTTGTATGCGGATTCGCGAGTTCTCACCTCTATGTTGGTGGCTGAATCGGGTAGGGATTCTAGAACTGTTAGGAAAAAGCATTCGTCAAATGATAGGTTGTATGAACTTGCGTATCTTCCGATATAATCGGAAGATACGCAAGAATAATATATCTTATCTTCCGAAGAAGACGGAGTTCGAGTCCGTCGAAATTATCAAGATATTATTGTTAGTGTTCGTTTATGTGTTCTCGTGCAGTGTGTTGCTGTCTAATTTTTTTATTCAACACTTCCGTGTTACTTCGAAGAAATCATCTATATATATACATACATATGCATATATATATATATATATATATATATATATATATATATATATATATATATATATATATATATATTAAATATATATGCTTTACAAGGATTCTGTGTGATTGCGATCGCGGAAGGCTTTCATCGCCACTACCGGGAACGAGGTAGGTAGGTTTTAGGGGAGGCGACCGACTGCTGAGGTCATTTGCGCCATTAGAGAAAGGACAGGAAAGGATGAAGGGTGGAGAGAAACCCGGCGTCGGCATTAGCCTACACTAAACGGAAAGCGCTAAGGGGTCCGCAGCTTAGGGTCCCATGTGACGGATGACGTAATCACTCAAAGTGCCTTCCACAAAGCACCTCAAGCAGGGATCGGGATATCACTAAAAAAATCTCCAGCTACCGGGATTTGAACTCAGTCCCTATGGGTGGGAAGCCATTACGTCAGCTACCGCACCATCCTGATCCCCACTGGGCACGATACGCGGCCGATTGGGCCGAGTCCTGTATTTTCCATGAACCATTTTCACTGCACTGCCCATCATCACTCATTCTTTGGCTGAATGATTGAGGTGGTTTCCCATTATCTTCTTCAATAGGGTTCTAATGTGGCATCATCCCTCAATGACCGCCCCACATGGGTCAGACGCCTTTGCAGCCGCCTCACTAAAGGAACAGACGCTGCGTGGTCTAATTTCGTCTTGCTCCTATCCTTTGATCTCTATGGTATGTGTAAACCTTCCAGGCGAAATTATTATTGCTCCCGATAGTAAAGCTATAGAGGCCGTAGGAACACCCTTCCGCTGGGATCCCAAGGATGTAGTCCATTGAAAGTCCTTGGTAAGATAACTCGGTAGCAACAGCAAAAAAACGCAGAACAAGAACGTATTAGTTATAATTGGAACTTGAAGAGTCAAGGCAGTATGAAGGGTATGAAAATTAGAAAATAAAAAGCAATACATAGAGAGGAGATGTAGATTCATTAGGTCTGTGCGCGTTTGGATGGAAGGATAGTGGAGAATAGTTAAAGAGTAATATACAGCGGAGGAAAAGGCAGCCAGCGAAGGGGCTGTTCTTAACTGTCCACATATCTGTTATTCTCCCCTTCACGCCAAAAAAATACCCAATCCAATATTGGACCCAGTCATTAGTTAGTATTCCATTTAAATTCTGCTAACCCCCGGACTAAACTGTTCCCGCTAGCTGACACCTTCTTCTCAGCAGCTGTTACCCGATTACTTTAGCCCCTCTATCTAATCCTCCACCCCAGCATTCCCTCGTCGTCCTAATATTCCCGTCAATAACTCCTTGTTCCCTGATAAAAGTGGCTTCAACCACTGGAATATTAATGTAAGTTATTTTATTTGATTAGTGAGTTATTCTTAAGGAAAAACAATTCTTCTATTGATTATACACAAGTATATATTTTAAATGCATGTGTATCAAGCATTAGTTAACACCATAAAGGTGTTATAAATAAATAAATAAATAAATATATATATATATATATATATATAGGGAGGGGACAGAAGAGGAAGTTCGTATACCCAAAATGCCCCCCCCCGTGGCTCAGATTGTAAATATGTGGCGACCTACCGCCATGGTGAAGCAAAAGTTCCATTTCCTGTGCGCCGATAACGTAATCGCGGTGAATTCATTTTGCTTTTTCCGTATTCGACTTGAAATGAAAAAAAAACAGATTTCTTTCCCTTAATATAACTCGAATGATTTCTCGAAGGTGTTTTTAATGAAGAGAGTTACACCGCCATACGTACCCACTATTGATTATTTCGGATACAAACGGAATATTATTCCCTTTTTGTTTTTAAAATCCAAGGTAATACGGTCCTGGGTTGAAAATCCCGTAATGATTGACTATTAGCTGAACAATTTTGTTGCTTGTTGCACATGACTTTGTAAAGTTTTCTAGTCGGTGCAGCATCATTAGTAACATTTCTTTGTTTTACAGTGAAATTCATCTTTGCCCACAAAAAATATATTATTTTGCTTTTATCAGCAAATTCAACAGAATGTTTCCCAATGAACAATAATTACCTCTTATGTAACTTATATTGTTATTAGGTACATGAACAGCATAATTTAAAATGTAAAGTTTTAAACAACAAAAATTATATGCTTTTTGCTCAAAGAGTGCGGACATGAAAAGAGCTACAGTTTCCTTTCTAATATAAAATGGATGATTCAAAATATGATTAGTTGTGCAAATGAAACAAGTACCCACCCTTTAAAACTAAGGTTATCTCAAATAATTATAAGAGTATTCTTTAACCCTTAAACCATAAGAATCTGTATTTGATGGATCCTTGGTTTTCCAACAGGTGATTTTTGACATTTTCTTATGCCAGTAAGTGCTTATCATCTTAAAATTTTGAAAACATGTTACATTGACTTTAAGGTTTATAAAAATAGACGTTTCAGGCGTGGTGGAATATCATGATGGTGGTTCATGGCGGAATATCATGATTAATTAAAATTGGCAATTTTCTACAAAATAAAATTTTTATTAATTCGACCGGTTTCGATGTAACTACATCATCTTCTGGTAACAGTGTATTTCTCATTGTCTACTAAATGCTGAAAAGCAAGTAAGGGGAGGGTATTGGAAAATGGGGGAAAGAGGGAGGGGAGATGGAACATGAGCCACGTGGGTGACGTATGAGAGGGAACCGTCCCGTCTCCCTTTGGAACCATATAGACAGTGATCCCAAATCTTTACTCCTTTTCGCATACTTCTTTGTGCATGGATACCTGCCTAGGTCAATGACGGGGGAAACCCCGGTCTCATCCCCTTTCTCCACGGCCCTAGGAGCTTGGCGCCGCACCGAGGGTTCGCCCTCAACGAGACACCCCCTCCATCCAGCTGGTTTTTCCGGACTGTGTTAATCCCCCCCCCCTTTCTCCTCCCCCGCACCTTTTTTCCTCCCCCCTTCATCTACATCTACATCTACATAATACCCCGCAAGCCGCCGCAAGGGCGTGTGGCGGGGGGTGTTAGGTCACCACCCAAAAAAGGAAAAAAGAAATACCGCAGTACTGTAAACAGCAATACATTACTTAATGGCATGCGGGAAGGGTTTTGACACAACACACAGGAGGTTAGTGAAAGTGCATGAAATTGAGTTTACCATATGTAAACATTTTACCATTTAGTCTTAGTTTAGAGTACTTAGTACTCTAGTTAGAGTACTTAGTACTCTAGTACTGAGTACTTAGTAGAGTACTTAGTACTCAGTTTAGAGTTTACCATTTAGTCATATGTCACCCACGTGGCCCACGTTCCATCTCCCCTCCCTCTTTCCCCCATTTTCCACTACCCTCCCCTTACTTGCTTTTCAGCACACATAGTAGACAATGAGAAATGACTGTTACCAGAAGATGATGTCGTTACACCGAAACCGCTCGTGTTAATAAAAATTTTATTTTGTGGAAATCTGCCAATTTTAATTATTCAAAGTTCATATTTCTCCTCTTCTTGTGGCCCACAATTTCACCATCACACAATTGCTTATGGTACTGTCGCAGCCCTTGGGCGAGTTTTTATATTGCGATTTTCAATATTCTTTATCATATTTGATACAAATAAGCATGAAGTTTTTGAATTCAATTCATATACCATCGATTATTTCATCTCGATCGTAGTCTCCCTATTACTCTCTGAATTTTACTGCTTATGGCGCGCCCCTTCACTTCACTCATTGATACGTATCGAACCTATTTGTTCACCTAATTCTCAATCTTCATCATGTAATAATTGTTCTTTCTCCAGTTATGCGATTATTTATATATATAATTCACTAAATAGTCAAAGCAAACACAGAAACCAAAACACACAAAAGAGGGACTCACTAGTTCTCGAATTTTCGGTGGTGCAACCACCGAAAAATATATATATATATATATGATATTTTGAGTTTTTCGAGAAGATCATGTTATTATCAATTATGTTGCAATTATTTTACTGCCTACTACTATTTACTCTAACAAAGGAATAATGCAGATACTGCATTTTTCATTTGCCATTTAAACCCTCGGATGACTTAATTCACTTCTATTGGAGAGAGAATCGAAAATCTTGAGGGATAAAATGTCGTTTTGGCATGGTTTATCTATCTTCTTCGAAATTGTCTACACTCATGTGGCCACCAGTAGGGGCAGGCTGATTTATGTTTATATTAGGTAATTTTTTCATTCGACTAGGAGGGATTTTGTTTACATCGTTTCGTGAATATGAGTTGCCTTCTTTCTCCTATATACTCTATAATATGCCATTATCCAATTATGTGCATGATCTATGGTCATCTTGTTCTCCCGCCAGCTGTTCGTTTTTGGTACATAGTTTCTTCAGGTCAAATGCATCGAAACCCGGTCGTATATAAATGCATCTTTTCGGTCAACAATCCATCTTCATCCTCACCCGGTGACTGTTTCTTTTTCTCTATCCAGGTTTCGTTTTTGATTAAAGTGAGTACATTGCTTGGGTATTATTATTTTTCAATATCCTGTACTATCGAAATCTAAGAACTTACTTTTTTACCCAAACTCATTGCAGACGTCTCTGAAAAACAACTATGTTGAGACCAATGGTACAATATTCTGCGAGAAGAAAAATCTTTGAAAACCTTACTTGGACGTTTCATATTTATTAAAGTCCCAAGTATGATTTCCTTCTTTCATGTTGGCTTTAATCGATGTTTTTACCTGGTGGATAGTACGAAATAGTTCAAGAGAAATTATTACAATTATTGCAAATTAGTTTTTGTCATTATTTACCTCTAATATCTTGAAAACCCTCCTGAGGCCACCTCAGGAGGGTTTTCCTGAAATCACATCGGTAAGATTTAAATATTGTTAATGCCCAGTTTGATGCATAATATTCCCTCAATGGATAAATTGTAAACTTTGCTTCTGAAAATGAATGGAAATAACTTTTTTATGTTGGGTTGAACTTTTATAAGTCTTGCAACAAAAAACAGCTTTGGATAAAAAATTACAACACAAAACAATAATACTTTCGCTAAATGCGTCGACGTTTTTATGTGAAATATTTATATTGCACTTCAGACTTCAATCATCTTGTGTTAAAGTTAATGTGATAGATTTTATGATCATTTCGTGTAACATAAAATTTTTCCACAGTCTTAATTGCAATATTTTCTTGAAATTTCATAAAACATAAACAAAGGGCGGGCTCAACTCTATTTCTCAGCAAGCGTTACACGATGTGCCTTCCTTCCACCTGTGACGACACCTGAATAGGGTAAACAGCCCATTATCTCAAGTCTGTCATACAAGCTAGTCAATCAATCACTTAACCACCTTACATCAGTCTGGTATACACCAATTAACTTTGGTTAAATACAAGCTTCTGTGCAATAGCAGGAACTGACATGTAATTTCCAATCAGCTCTGGACAGTTTAGCATGTCAAACGGCAAACTTTCATTAGTGAACACAGTAGCACGCTTTTAATTAAGAGCATTGAAGAATATGGACAACCCTTCAGGAACCATGGACCAAAACAAACTTGGCCGATCATCTGTTTTAATGCAATCGCAGGGGTGATTTTACCCAGGGAGTTTTACACGTACCTGTATAACTCACCTTTTTGCAAAGTTGAAAATAGGAACTCTCAAGTGAGTATTAACTACATATTATATGAATGACTTCATTGCTAATCACCGAATCGAAAATGCGTTGGAGAGCCTTCCATTTCCTTCCATCCCACGACTCAGAATCTCTTCACCATTGTACTCAAATGGGCGTTATAAAACTGGTGTACTCAAATCGGTGTTCTGTTGCAGTAAGATTGATTCAGACTCGGCTATTTTCCCTTTAGAAGACCAATAGCATAGTTTTCTACTTCTTCCCACTACGACTACAGTTATTTTCCAAGGTTTTCCTTTACCTCGGTTATATAAATTGCTATTTTTTACTCTTTTTGTTAAGTTTACGTCAGATGATACCGGTAGAAGTTATTTATTTATCATTAACTTTAATTGTTCAGTCATTTTAAGTTTATTTTTCAAGTTGCTCATCTCTCAAATTCTAGGTCTTTAGTGCTTTCTCATTTTCACCAATTGTTGTTTGTTTCGTTTGATTTAAACGATGAATAAATTTTAAACTCTCTCAGTCTTACTACCAAGCAGTTAAATCTGTTACGGAAAATACTCCTTATGTCAAATTTGGTTTAAAAACCCTCGGAGTCGTAAATTGTGTAAGTGTTAATGATGATTCCTACCTCTTGGAATCACATTTTGGCAAGATTCTATGAGATAGAAAACCATAAGATTTATCCACATAAAAACAATAAAATTAAAAATAAAATTTCAATTATTACCATTTCTGAAATGGAAATTCTGTGCTAAAATTTGTAGTTTACCGCAATTAATATTCATAACTATCCTCATTCTTAGCGATCCTTAAGAATTATAGCTTTATATTCAAGGGTACCGAAATCGTTTTTCTTAATAGTAAGAAAAATGTTATCCGAAGCCGGTAATCTGTTTCAAAGTCATGCAGAGTCCCAAACGACGTTAGGAATAAATACGTGAAATTGGCCAAAATTGGAGAGCTCATAGGAATGCCCATTGATCTTTTTACAAAACCATTTCTCTGCAACATATAGGTGTATTATTATGCTACGAATACTATCCAGAAAGTAACTTCCATTTTTTTAATTTTATATAAACTTGGTAACAAGACAAAGTTTGTTGAAAAGCACATGCTTAAAACGAAATTCTGCGTCACTTTCAAAACGCTGTGTTGCATGCCACATCTATCAAGATATCCGCAATCGTATAATCGGCGAATTTCAGGAATTCTTACGGTGACTTTCACCGTCAGTCCATCTGTCACAAGGTACAGATCGCAAGGCAATTTGTCACAGACTTTTTATCTCGCGGGATTTTCTATTGCAGCGCACATTTTAACAGTTCCCAGAGCGAGCCAAGTAGAAGAACAACAGTCTGCACACTATCACGCCAGGACTGTACTGAGTGTAGGGATGTTTAAACACCAGGCTGGTGGCTCTAGCCCTACTCACCGCCACGTTAGGTCGAAACGTAGGTTACTTTTTTGACAGTCCTCGTATATTTTGGATGTTCATATTCATGTGGCAATAATACACGTATTTTTTAATGGATAACAATGTTAACGGTAGTCCCGAAGAGTTTATAAAATTTAAGATCCTATTTCACGGTTGGCGTACTCCAGTTAAAATGCTCTTACCTCCAAGTGGCACTCAAGTAGGAAATCAGAAACGATTGAAAATATGGCGGGTATTCAATTCCAGGTCTCCTGTTGGGAAACCAGCACCCTAGCCGCCCTACCGACTCCATCTCTTGTCTCACGGAATATTTACTGATTTATGACGATCGTTTGTGGAATAGTGAAGTGTTTTTAAGTCTTATGGATGAGTGCGAAAATATTGGTATATTGCATAAATTAATATTTGAAGGTATTCCTCTACTCTCCAATCCCCTTGTTTGTACTATAATTTAACTTTGGGTTCAATATTTAATAATTCTTTTGTTTTAATTTGGCTATTGCGCTTGTTACGTTTGCTAAGTATGGTGTAGGAACACAACGGATTGCTCATTCATAGTCTAGCTAAGAAAGCTCAAATTTAAACTTATTTTATTTTCATTATTAGCATCCGATGCGTACATATTTGGTCATTTTCACTGCCTACCTGAAAGTCATGCAATCTCTTATTAAATAACCAATGGTGGATTTGTCTCCCTAAAAAATTGTTAAATGGGAATATTTAGAGAGATGGTGGATTACTGGACTATAACTTATGCTTGTGACCGTATTTCCATAATTAATTATCATATTTCTCGTCTAATATCGGAGACAATGAAGTTATACTTGACCTAATATAGTTTTATAAATGGAAAAAGAAGGTTAACCTGTTAAAAAAAACCGAACACTTAGTAAAGGCATTCGGAAAATGTAAAGAGTGATTGCTTCAGATTTCTAGAGACCTTTGTTGTGTCCGGCGCGTAACCCTATGGAATTTACATAATATATTGAAATAAATTAAGATTTAAGAACTCTGCAATTCCAAAAATTTGTGTGAGTGTGGAATTACATAGTGGCTGATGTCATTTTAATCTTCTAGAGACATCTTTATAGTCTACTTCCGATTTCATCTTCAACGAAAATTTTGACTTTTCATGAGTTTGTGAAAATGCTGCAATGCTATTAGTTTTACAAACATCAAATTCTTAAAATTCTCAAAGGCAACGAAAAGGAAAATTCCATATTTGGACTATCGTACTTCAAAATATTGGACGCAGTGATAACATTCCCTGCCAAGCACCGTCGTAGAGGGTTTAAAGTTTTTTATGTGTATTATTTAAAGTTAAAATAGGTCTGTGGCAGCACTCTGTCCTTTGATATCTTTAAAATTAACAATTTTCTAAAGAAAAAGCTGAAATATGTAATTTTTATTGTAACGCTTATATTTTGAATATTTTAAGTCAACAATTGGATATTTTCTATTTGGTAGATGATTAAGTATATGTTAATTATTTTTTTCATGTAGCTAAAATGAAAGTGTATGCCCTTCACGCCCACCTTTGGTTTCCTGTTGGGTTGGGAGTTCAAAAAAGCAGGTTTTATGCTTGTTCCATCGTTAAGCAATGTCAAAATTATTTGTCCATAAGGTTAATATGTCTTTTTCATTATTCAAGGCCTATATTAGAGCTATCTGTAGTCGGCAGACTACTAACCTTGATTCGAACCTGCTTAGAAACATGACTCACGATAGAAATATGTTCAAAATTGAATGCCTCATCACAAAAAGGAGAAATTTTAAATTTAAAGGCTTTGAAGCGTCCATTTGTTCCATGTTCATCTTATTTTTCCATCTATATCGCGAATGTTCCGGCACTTAAATGCAAACGAAATATGCATGAAACTTGGCGAATTTTCCAAGTCCTGTTCGATATTTTTCTTTTAAAACTTTCAACATATCCTGTGAAATGGGCCTCAGGCGCCTCCGACGTCAATGCACCGAGAAACTTTTGGTCGAGTATTCCTATGAGACTTCCACAGCTGATTTACGACTGTTTAACGAGAGTCTAAGTCGATTACATTCAGGTTGGCTTGCTCACCGCGTCGGCCACCTTCGACGCGTTCTTCTCATTCTGCATTCCAACCCCTCCCCCGAGGATACCGTGATGAGCCTCTCTACCCCCCGCACCCCAATTCGGTGCTCCGCAAACACGACCGCGTCGTCGGTGGGGAAGGTGCATTCGACCGTGGGATGTTCCAGGGGGGCGCTCCCTCTCGTATTCAAACAATTGGGTCGACGGCGTCTGAGGTCTTCGTTGTCCCCGACCGACTCCCCTCCATCCCATCCTCTCCCTTGACCCCGCCCTTCCTCCGCACTTCATTACATACACCCTAATTACCGTTGGCGGGATGCTTTCAACACATTTGCTCCCGCTGCATTTTTTATTCCAAAAAAGCACACGCTACGCTACATCTTTCCTCTCCGTTTCTTTTGCTACGCGCTCACAGGGAAAGAATTTTTCCAGGTACAAATGGAATCGCCTGGGATGGACAAGTTAAATACGGTGACGATCTGTCTTTCTTTTGGCCTGCAGGCATTCAATTAGAAGCTTAATCTCGCATTACTTCGGCGTCACTCGAGGGCCGAAAGCAAAGTGTCCAGATGTACTAAGTGGGTGAGGAGGACACGGGCGTGTTCGCACGTGGGGAATTATATCGACCCGCATGATGTGCCTCAAAGCGTCGGGGAACGTGTCTCCTCCGCGCGGCGAATTCGGATATTTGCCGCCGCTTATCTAGTTCGCGCGTCCGTACGACGGGCATTTCGGTCGTTAGTTCCCCTTTCCGTAGGGGATATTATTCGGAATAAAGTATAACCGAAACATTTTCTCATCTTCTAAAAACTATACATGCGGGTGACGACCAATATGGTCAGTGCTGAAATTTTCAAAATCAAATCTTAGTTCGGACATTCTGGAAAACTATAACGCTAGTTACAAAGTTATTCGCAAAGTTTGCTTGTCCAGAGCAGATAAGAATTTCTTATTCTGTTTTGCCAAATGTCTCGGTAAAAACTAAATAAAAGCAAAATTTCCATTTTTTTCTTTCCACTGACACGTGCGAAATTTAAAGTGAGGGATTTTTTTTCTCCCCCTTATTGTAATATGAATATCTTTAAGAATTTCTTAGATACTACATCCATACGTATCAATAAAATTCATTGCCAAAACCCTTGCTCTGTCAATTATAATCTTCCTAAATATAAAGAATATCTGGTTTAGGAGTGGGTATAACTTTCATTCAAATGTTCGTACTTTTTTCGTAAGATTGTGTATTCCTCATTTGACCTTGAGAGTAAAATGGAAATTACCATACATGAAATTATATAGCACATTCTTGATTATGTTTGTGTCTATTTACTGTATAAAATAAAACTATATAGTAAAGCACATTAAACTAAAAGGTAAAATTACTGGTGAAACATCCGACAGGAATTCGAACAGAGACAGGAAGATTTTACTTTTGAAGTTTGAGTAAACAAAGCATCTTATTTTCCCTTATCAAAAACTTTGGTACATGGTAATCCCCTGGTATCGTCTACAATGAAGTATGACCTAGGTGGAAAGTATTATTTTTAAATAGGATAGCATTGTCACCCACACACACAGACGGAATTCATTAATAATCACGACTGTTTACAAGTCTAGAATGAGCTAAATATTAGCTTTTAGCATAGCTGGAATTAACAGAAAACTATTGATTTTAGTCTATTCGCTAACTGAACAAATACCTCCATTGATTGAATCAATCATTAATGGGAGTTACTGATTGATAAACTACAAGTGACGAATGGACACACATTTGCAAATTATCCATCCATTATTATCCTCTTGGAAAATTTTGTATTATTAACCCAATCCAGAGGGTAGAAAATGGGATTACTAAGAAGACGATTTCTCACGAGACTCGTAATATCTTTGCATATTCGTACTTGAGCGTCAAAAAAGAATAAAATCAGTTTAATATAGAACTGGAAATATTTTTAAAAAATCAGCGTATGAAAGAGTAACGAATGACAGATGTGATCGTAACCCTAGCTAATATTGAATAAAACCATAACAGTTACAAATTGCGAAACAGGGTCATGGATAACTTTAAACAGGGTTGTCTGTCGAAACTAAACCTCTTTCGGAAGCTTGATAATATGGGATCGAATTTACAAGTTGGTGCAGGCCATTCAGTAACTTGGGAGTGAATAATCCTATCAGGTGTTTTGGAAAGAGGATAAAGAATTAAGATAGGTCTGAAGTCTGCGGAAGTTTCAGGCTTATTAACCTTCTTCGAAAGTTTAACAAGTCCCTTTTCCCAAATGGCAGGTATTGAGTGTGCGATAAAGAATATTTGAATATTTCAAGGAAAGCTCATAGGAAAACTTTGGTGCCTTAATGAACAAACACAATTGGGGATTTATCAGTATCTGAGTAACGATATTTATTCAGCTTTAGATTCGAATGTTAGGCTTCCGGTGTGAAATGGCGGAGGAAAAAACTGCTTATACGGAATGACCAGGCCAGGAATTAAATGACCATTCAAATGGCTTATAGAAATATCTAAGAGAAATTGTTCCTGCTTTATTTTTGAAATGGATTTATGGGTTTGTGTTCCCTAATCATTGGAAAATAAATATATAAATGCACTTTTTTGAAAACCTGAAAAATGATGAACGCAAAGGTCGGTTTGGTAGGTGATGGTAGAACTCACATAGTACTACTATGCCCTATATGGCGTGTGCAATTAATACATAAGCAGGGTATTAAGGGGGACCAGTTCCTTCTCCTCTGCCGACCATAGTTTTCCACGAAGATCTGGTACCCAAAAATCACACAGATTGGGGGGAGTTTAGGATGTCCTAAGGAACTTGCCCGGTAATCTAACCCCGTCCCTCCGGTCTGTAGCCCAACGGTCTTCGCAGTTGACTATCACGTCCCACTATTACGAAAATAAAGATAAATAATTGTTTAGAGCTTTATTACTATTATTATTTAATCTATAGTGTAAGGTAAGTTTTGGATGGATACAGACTTAGAATACAGTTTTGTTGACATTTGAGACCATACATTTCGTCATGTAAATGAAGACATTATCGAAGCATTTAATTTTTAAACATTAATTCAACCTTTAGAAACCATATTTTTTCAGTCTTTTCTTAAGTAAATCCCATTTTTCACAAAATAAACCGCCAGATTAGAACACTTTCAATTAAAGACCATTCTTGTGTGAAACAATGGAAATGGGGTTAATTCAAATATCTACATAGAGCTTCAAAAGTGATAGTAAATAAACTACACCTCATTAATTTTCCGAGTTATGGTCATGCCAGTGAATCTCATTATATTTGTTCAAGCATATTTCCGTATATTTTTTATTGTTCTTTGACACTATGTATTTGCAGGTCACATTCTCCGTGATTTTCCACTCAAAAAACATCTTTTACAGTTGCATTTCTTGACTGGAATAAAATTAATGGTTGAATGGCAATGGAATATTAATAAAAATGAAAGTATATGTTAAAAAAAAGTGCTAAGTCTGACTTATTCTAGCTTGTTTGCATCAGTTGGGCTTTGATTGTTCAAACTTTGAGAAATGTTTAAGTTATCGAGGCCCTAAAAACTAAATAAAAACATTGCCACAATATTCAAACCTAAACTCTCGGTACATAACATATGAAGTAAAAAGAAGTGAATACAGTGTAATAAGGCAAAAAAGAGTAATCACGATGATTCCGGTAGCCTAATTTGGCGTTTCTTATGGGTAAGTGTTCCGGACTTCGCGTAAATTCCGCCTGAAGAGTTATTTTCATTGTGGTTAGGCAAATACCACGCAGTCAGTCGCCTCTGCCGACGATGGAAAACAGCGCGGAGTGCACCATGGTGCGGAATTATCTGAATAAAAAAGATCTCGTGCTCCCATTAATGCAGGAAGGGTCACATATTTTTACTTTTGTCACAGTAAAAAGTAAGTCATGAAATTTTGATTAAAATAAGGTGAAGATAAGGATGACAGTGTATTGTATTAGTTATTTAGCAAGGGAGAGTCATTCATTTAACCGTAATGATTAATAATGGTCGGCATAGATTACATTTAAGAAGTTTTTAAATAGGTTGGATACATTTAAAAATCTAATTACATTGATTCATATAATTACAATGTATTAGTTTTATGAAAAAATTATGTATTTAATTCCAGCCAAAATAGATTCATTCCGAATAAAAATTCCCAAATAATAATTCATCATGGAGAGAAGGTCATTATTATTTATATTATATTGTGTCATATAGTATATTATTATTTATATATCTATATAATATATATCCTTATACATATTAATATATATTATATCACATAGTATTAGTATTATATCCGTTCCTAGCCACAGAAAAAGAATACATGCATTTTTATTTTGGAAAATGAATCCTGGCGACTACGAGACTCGGTCCAATAAGCCGTGTGCCGTTCCCGGCAGTGGGAAACTAAAGGTTGCCGCGGTCGTCATCTCACAAAATTCTCTCAAAGCAAAACCAACAGCAGCAGCACAGAATTCAGCCACCCTCCGGAATCGGTGTGGACTATCTTTCGTCTGGCTCCTGACCTTCGACCTATCTGGAAAGAGTGACCTTACCAGGAGCAATAATTATTGCTCCTACCAACAAAGCTTTAGTGGTCATCGGACCCCACAAGCCCTTCCACCACTTCAATGTTTTAATTGATGAGAAGCGTTGGTGATATTGCTGAATGTTAAATAGGCAACTCAGAAACCTTGTTTTCCACAAAAGTTTTCACCTGATGCTGCGTAGCCTCGAAACCCGAGTTTTATAAAAATATTTTTTTTTGTAGAAAGCCAAGCAACTGCAGTACTAATCAATAGAATAACATCTTCAGATGATTAATGATTCATTTTCCATATCCCCTTCCCCTTTCTCGGTAATAGCACATACTTCACAGTCGTAAAAAAAACCCTGATTCACATGCAATAATGTAATCTTCGAATAATTTCTAGTTGTCAATTTTCCCCTTATTTTTTCACCAATGCTTTTGTGAAACTGATGCTGGAATCTGGGAGAGGGAAGGACGGCAATGATGGACTAAAGGAAGCTCGGTAGTTACTCTTTCGGATGTTGAGTGGAGCAATGCGTTTGTGGATGCAGGAAGTCAGGCAGATTTTGTATTTAAGTAATAATATACGATATTACGCATAATATCGTACATCGTTACTTAGGTTTTCAGTGGTGGTCAGGAGGCAAGGGATAAAGTTGAAAATTTGATACGTAATATACAGTTACTGGGAGATATAGTTTCCTATCTCAGCATTGTCAACTGACTCTTCTTCTTGTGCTCTTCTTATTGTGGGTATCTTTTCCACCACAAAGTTTCTTCAATTACTCTTTCCACCTCTTAGATTAGCTTACATCTTGATTAAGAATATAACCATTTTTTCCTGCATTGGAATGAGATTTGCTCTGCGTTAATTAAAATTAACACCTTTAAACTGCTTCATTTTTCTCTTGTCCAGTTTATGCTGCCCTTATTTGCATCAAATCTTCGGCCATTCTTCTCTCGCTTTCAGTTGATTTAATTTCTCAACCTTCGGCAATAAAACTGTATTTTATCAATGATTATTAAATGTAATGATTTCAGCTTTACAGGTATCCTTTGAACGATAGTTTTACATGGCTACTAGAAATCAATTTTTTACCATGCTTCTTCAATCGACTCTTCGTTTCCAATTTAATTTCCTCTTCTACTTTATGATGGGTACAAACTGTGACTGAGTTTCTTTTTCTATTCTATCTAACGATAAAAGTCTCATTGTGTCAGAATTGAACACATAATTTACGTAAAAATAAATAATATGGCCTCGTATTTGTCATTAAACGACTTTAATTTTTTTTTGAAATTGGAACACTGTTCAAGCAAATAGCATATGGTTATATTGAATATTTTTAAGCAAACAAAGGTCAGAGATATTTCTTTCATTTCAGTTCTCTTATTTTAGATGAGCTGTGAAGACTGCAATTCCTACTTTCTCTTAACCTATCAAGTTCAGTTCTTGGGTGGAACATAACTAGAGATTCATTTTATCTCTAGAGAGTGTCTCTGCTCCGTGTGTACTGGCAAATTAAGAGCATTGGACAAATTTTTAAAGAACAATGTAGTTATCTGAAGAGGTTTTTCAAATTTATATGTCTTTTTTGCTAAGTTATTTGAAATACTCGTACATTAGAATATATTTAAAGTTCAATTGGTAAAAAAAATTTAATTTCACTCTCTGACTCTCATTGGTAAAATGCATTTCATCTCTTCCTATTAATTTTGTATGCTGAAGCATGCAAAAAATGATGTTTCAATTGTTGATTGAATAGCAAAAATGTAAAAGATTAAGTTGTGATCAGGTCGTTAATTTATTTATTCAACACAATAGACCAAAATGACCCGAAAGAATTGTGTCAAAAAGTCCGGTATTAAATATTAACATTCCATCCCAAGGTTACCACGTATTTCATTATCCAGGTTACTAGAAACATTATTATATTATTATAACTTTGAGTGAAATATATCTAATATTTTCATTTATTTTATTTTTATCTCTGAGTGGATATCTGATACAACGAATTCAGTTGTGAATGAATGGTTATCCACACGAATCGAGCTTAATTTCGGATTTCGTGAAAGTACGAGGGTCATCCGGAAAGTGGTACCCGTTCGTGAAATAAAGACACAAAAGTAAATATTAACAAACATAAAAAATTTTATTTGAAAGAGGATACTTTAAACTACTTCTCAACATAATCTCCAAGCAAATTAAGGCATTTGTCATAACGTGTGACAAGTTTCTGTATTCCTGCTGCATAGTCCTTCGCCGCCAGCTCATTGAGATACAGGGTCACTCCTTCTTTAAGTTCTTCATCGCTGTCAAATCTTTTTCCTGCCAAAAAGTCTTTAAGCTTTGTAAAGAGATGAAAATCTGAAGGGGCCAAGTCCGGGCTATACGGTGGATGGTCGAAAGTTTCCCATTTGAATTGCTGCAAAAGTTTTTGTGTTATCCCAGCTGCATGAGGCCTGGCATTGTCATGAACGAGAATGACACCAGTAGACAATAGACCTCGCCGCCGATTTTGTATTGCCCGCCGTAATTTCTTTAATGTTTCACAATACGCATTGGCATTAATAGTGTCTCCACGGGCCATAAAATCAATAAGCAATACACCTCGTCGATCCCAGAAAATGGTTGCCATGAGTTTCCTGGTGGACAGAACTGTCTTGAATTTTTTTGGTTTGTTTGGTGAATGAGCATGATGCCACTCCATTGACTGTCGTTTACTCTCAGGTGATGCATAACAAACCCATGTTTTGTCACCAGTAATTATGCGAGTCAAGAAAGAGTCTCCTTCATCAGAATAACGTCCCAAAAACGTCAGTGCTGCAGCCATACGCTTGGTTTTGTGCTCATCTGTAAGCATGCGGGGGGACCCATCTTGCACAAATTTTTGCATAATGCAGATGGTGTTTAACAATTTCATGAACAATTGTTCGAGAAACATTGGGAAAATGCTCACAGATGTCATCAATTGTGACGCGCCGATCGTTCCTCACGAATTCGTCAACTGAGCTCACCAGTTGGTCTGTAATGACAGACGGTCTCCCCGAACGCTCATCGTCGTGTGTGTTCCCCCTCCCCATGTCGAAGTTGCGACACCACCGCCGAACAGACGACTCGTCCATTACATTGTCTCCATACACCTCCTTTAATTGGCGATGAATATCACATGGGCGAACGTTTCTTGCATTGAGGAATTTAATCACTGCCCTCACTTCACAACTGGCGGCGTTCTCAATTTTTTTAAACATTGTAAACAATCACAGAAACAACACAGGCAATGCTAGCGTCACGCAACTTGGCTCAGAGAAGGCAGACAAGCCACTGAAGCTATCTGACTTCGTCCAGCGGCTACTCGCGTCGTCAGCACTTCATGCGGCACGAACGGGTACTACTTTCCGGATGACCCTCGTATAATATGTTTCGTGCTAACCATGAGTGTAATGCAACACTCTTTGATAAGATTACCTATCAAGTATTGCAAATATTGGCAACATTTAATTTACATTTTATAATTAAAATGTACATTAAATGCATAAATATTTAATATAAATATTTTTTATTTATTACTTAATATTTATTAACATAAATATTAAGTAAATCTGACTCTTGTCGGCAATGAGACTTAAGAGGCGCAAAATATACCCTTCAGAAGGTTTTGCTGCAGTGGCTGCTTTGTACCACGTTATTTAGGCCTCGATTTGCAAGTTTCCTTGTAAAAATATCTAACTTGGTCTCCATGAAACAAAAATATGATAGTTATAGAGCCAACTGGGTGAAAAGAAATTTTATTGTTATAAGCCAGTAGACAATCACTTTTTTCTCTCTTAAAGAGGAATATCTATAGTAACTAAGGAAAAGTAATACATTCTCCTAAGTTCAATATTTAGCAATTGATACATCTTCTCACTATAATTTCCGGCCAGAAGAAAGAAGCTATTGAGTATTCTCAAGGGCCCGTAATTAAAGTGGATTAGAATTTCGAGAAATGAGAAATTTGTAGAATTGGTTTAACTACACCGCTTACGAATATTTGGAGGCTCTCTAATAAGTTTGACTCGAATAAGTTGACTCTAATAAGTTGAAATGTCTATGACGAATATGACTGAATGAATTATTAACTTTAAGATGAAGTCCTTAAGAGATAGCAGAAGATGATTCCATTGATTGGATAAATTTTCCCTAAATATTTTGATGCGTACTAGGTCACCGAATGATGGAATAACGGAGGATAAGAAATGATAAATATGGTCCGGAATGAAATTGAAGCGGATTATAAAAGACAATTTCAAAAGACTCTGATTGAATCGAGAGTTCCAGATGAAATGAAGAGAGGGGATGGGAAAAAAACGAGAACTGAGATTAAATCCCAAACATGGGCTCCTATCAATAACAGAAAAGATCATCTTTCATTTAGAGAAGATATTTTGCTTTTCGATCATTCAGAGAATAATTTGAAGAAGTACAACCAATCACATGAGCACTGCTGGAGACGGATTCTCGCCTTCTAATGTTTGCGAGCCTGAATCAAATTTTGAGGATGAATATTTTATTGCCTTTTCATGGTTTTTTTTATCTACGTATCTATTGTGACATGACCTCGACGTATGGAATACTATATTTCCAAAAAAATATAACTCCCACTAGATAAAAGGACGCCAGAATATAAGTATCTAGAAAAAATATTGAAATCCTATATTATATGGCTATTTATAAAAAAATAGGATACTTCGTAATGCAAAACGTTGAATGATATCAGCAAAAAAATATTTAACGAGCTCTTGCCCCGCGCCATCCAAAAGCTGATTATTAAGCTGCGTAATAAAGCACTCCGGCAAAAAATTTGCACCCATATTTTTTGTCTGAAAGAATCTCATATTCAAAAACTTTCTGCTTTGAAAAATTTGAAATAAAATTTCAATTAGAAAATAAAGTCACTCTTACCTACCTTGCCTTGCCAGACTACCATACCCATCAAATCAGGGAGATACCGTAGGCGATCTTTGAAAATGTTCTTCAGGTCTATTTTCAGTTCATTCTTTCAAGAATAGGAAAAATAACAAAAATTTCAGCAGCTGAATATACATTTGGTGCTCTTAGTTTACGAGCAATGCAACACGTTTGATTCGTAAAGGCACGGGTCCGATTTAATCTTATGGATGTATTTGTATCTTTATGGCTCCGAGGGGTACTTAATAGACTTTAACGATAACGGCGTTACAACACTACAGGAGAATCATACGCTGTTAGCCGAGTACCTCTTTCTTAAACCGGCTCTATTTAATTAATTGTTCTTCGATATCTGGCTATCTGGATGGAAGCGAATCAAAATCAGATTTGAGACTTTTGAGATGTGAGAGAGAAGATCGTTGGAGAAAGAATAATTGAATTAAGAGAAGAGTAAACCAAGAAGTGACCGGCTTAGTAAGAGAAAAGGTAAAGTTTTAGGGGAAATTCAAAAAGACTAAAGGTATGGACGGACGAGAGATTGAGATTCGGGACATTGGATTGGTGGTACATGAGAAAACAGGTTTTTCTCCCCAGGTGACCTGGGGAGAAAAATAACATTTCATTCGGCACGAAAGTTGATAGAATGTTTAAAATATGACGAAAGAAGTAGTGCAAAGACTGAGTACTGAACGCTTCGCGGGGGTACTTCAGCAGTCCGGTGTACCTATATGGTGGAGTAACCATATCAATAATTAAAATGGATGTCTCTTCTTTGACCTTGCGGCTGTTTCTCAAGTACCCTCTCTTCCTTTATTTAACACATTTCCACGAGTTTAGCACAGAAGGGTTGCCAAATATAATTCTTAAGTATTTAGATCAGCGCAGGAGTCTTAAAACCCCTCTCATATTTGTCCAACCAGTCGCAACGAAATCCAGTGGACATACGGACTGGTTCCTAGAGTGGCGAGCGTATATATCACCGAGTAACGCAGCCCAATACCTTCTCCCCTCAACCCCTTCTCCCCCCGTCCTACTATCCTCTTCCCCAGCCCTTTCCTTCTTCGCCCCTCCCCTGCACTCTCCCCCCCTCTCGCTCCCTCCCTTCAGCCGCTCCCGTGAAGCGGCCGTCTCCCTCCCTCCTCCCGCACCACCCTGCCCCCCCTCGCCCTCGCACCGGCCAGGCGCCCCTGCCGCGCCGTGTGCTCTCAACCGACGACGTCAGTGTGCTTCTGGCAGCGGTAGAGAGAGGCTGGCGGTGCCAAGAGTGTGTAGCTGGAGATAGAGCGGAGGAGAGAGGGAGGGAGAGCGTGTTTTCGGGGGGGCAGGAAGATAAGAGAGAGACGGAGAAGTGAGTGCTCCGGGGGGTGAGGGGACGGGAAGAGTGCGAGCGCTTCGTGGGGGGGGGGAGAGTGACGAGTGCTCGTCGGGAGGGGAAGTGTCCGTCGGAAGCACCGTCGGGACCCCGGCGCGGGACGTCGCGGCGTCTTCGTCCTCCCTCTTCCTTACCGCGCCGCCACAGGACAATCCGCCCCCAGGCACGGCGGCCGTGGCGCAATCCTTGGCCGAAAGGGAGGGACTGTGCATCCCTCTCCGCCCCGTGCACCTTCTGGGGTAGCTGCGCCTCGGAAGCGGAGGCATCACCCCTCCCCAAACGGGGAGGCCGCTCTCGGAAAGTTGCTCTTCCTTATCTTCCTGGACTGGCCCCGACTCCCCTCCCCACCCGGGAAGGAGCGGCAACAACAGAAGGAAGAGGTGGGGGGGGAGAAGTGTCGGCCAAGCGCCGCCTTTCCGCTTTGGGCTCCTGCCCCGCTCCTGGAAGTGGACCAAAGGAAAGAGGGGAGGAAGCTGTGGGGGCGGTACTCGTCTTTCCACGCGGACTCCCTCGTCTCTCGCCGCCCAAGTGCTAACCACTTGCTCGCTCCTCGCAGGCGTCCCCCGACGGAGGAAGAGAACCCTTTCCTCCCGGACCCTCCCTCCCTCCACCGCTTACCGGGCTCTCCCAAACCTTCACCGTCACCGAGCAAAGAAATAAGGCCAGAACTCGCAATCTTCCGCTCCAAAATACTCCTTTCCCTCTAATTTGGTCCCAAATGTTTTCATCCCACAAATTCCGCACAAAAACTTAATAGTATCCTGGACGTGTTCTTCGGAAAGGATCGGATTTGAACAATACTTCTAATAACTTCCGCGATCATCGGCGTGGTATGACCGAAGCGGTGGGTTCCTGGGTTTTCGGTGACCCTCGGGGAATGTCCTTCCCTCAGCCCTGGTGACCAATGCGCGGACGGCCGCAGCCGCCTTAGGCCCACACCTCCCCTAGGGCGGTCAACGACGTTTGCCGTCGCGTCCTCGCGGGAGGAGAGAGGGACAATCCCATCACGTCTCAAAGGGCGAAGGCAAGAAAGAGGGAAGGGCCTCCTCGCGCGCGCCGCGGGAGGGCCCCGTTCCGTCGCCGGGAGGGATCCGACCCCGTCGCGCGGTTGGACGACCACTCCGCTCTGCCCCCGCTCTGCCCCTGAGAGACAAGTGTCGCGACACACGTTTTGGGGGGGGGGGGTCGGCCACGTCTTCTCCTCCAGCTCGTTCCCCCCGGCGCTCACGCCTCGCGCTGTTCATCTCTTTTCATCCCTTGTCCTCGTGCGGACGGACTCCCGTACAGCGAATAGGTCACTGCCCTGGATGTCGTTGATTGCGGTTCGGGGGGAGGAATGGACTCTTTGTGGTGGCGCGGTTAGGAAGAAGAACGTGAAGTAATCTACGAGGGGGGGAGAAAGGTTTTGGAGATCTAACGGAATCATCCCTCTGAGAAGAAAAATTTCCAGATCCATTAATCACTCTCTGAGCCCCCTCGCGCCACCCTTTCCGATCCCCCAGCTCCCATCTCACCCCCTGCTCTCTTCCTTCGCGGCACCCCTTCGTCTCAGACCTCCAAGCCACCACTCCCCTCCTACCTCGCAACGCACCCTCACCGACTCCTATATTTTGTTCCCGCGATCTCCGGTTGCCCTTTCCCGCTTGCCTTGCCCCGCTGCTTTCGTCCTCCTTCCTCTCGTCTCGCACGTCCTCCCGAAGCCTATTTCGCAAGTGAACACCATTTTTTTCAGGAATCGAAAGAGAAATTAAACTGAGTGAAATCCTTTTTGAATCTCAAGCCAAGGAAGGCTTGGAGTGTGGGGTGGGGTGGGGGCGCGGAGACGCCAACTGGGAGACCCCGGGACAAAATTCGAGGGGAGATGTCTGTGCAATAACTCTGGAACCGTAGCCATAAATTATATACTACTCACTCTCATATTAACCCGCATATAAAAATAGATATATTCAAACTGAGAGAAAACAAATTAATTTTAGTTCCATTATATTAATTGAGAATCATTTAAACCCTCACCAGTGGAATGAGAAGGCTGTTCTAATCATACTCATTCGTTTCATCCATATTCACTCCACACAAGTAATTTGTCACTCCATTATTTGAAGAATTGTAATTCAAGTTTTGCTCCCTCCGCGGTCCACGGCAGGGAGGACACAATAATCTTGGTGGACGTGATGGGCTGGGAAGCTTATCGGCTGGATTTCGTTTCTCAGGCGACACTCCGACCGCGCGAACCATTTTCCAAACACGCCACCATCGGTGCACACTAGGGTCCCTCTCGTTTCGCGTGCCGGCCCTCGATATCGCGGCTCCGGGACCCAGCGCGGGCCCGCCCGCTCGCATCGCCGGCGCCACCCCTCGCCGGCGCGGGTGCGAGAGCCCGCGGCGATGGGGCGTGGGTGCGGCGGGGAGGCGACCGCTGAGCGCGGCGGGCCACGTGGTGCCGGGCGGGCGGTCCGCGGAGGCCAAGTTGACTCACTCCCGGGGAGCCTTCCGTTCAGTGTCTCGGCCGCGAGGGGCCCTCGGGAGGCTCAGCAGAGAGGAGAAGCCCCACCCCCTTTGGAAAACTAACCCCCCGAACCCACGCCTCCCCCACCCTCAATTCCATTCCTCATTCCCCCTGGAGAATCCCGACCCCCCCACATGCAGGGAGCTTTGTTTGTCCGCAAGATTTTTTTACCCGTCCAACATTAAAGCAGATTAAAGCCAAAAAAAACCTCTCATGCCTCTCGCTATCGCTGGCGGAAAATAATATCGTCACCTCTCCTTTCGAACGCATTAGAATTGATTGCAAGCTTAAAGTGACAGACGTTTATCGCATTTTTCTGACACTCGCTCACGTAGCCCGATAAGTCTTTCGCTTCTATATCAACCAAGATTCATCGGCTAAAATTTCTATCTTTTTCTAATAATTTTGGTCGCAGCACGCACTTTCTCTTTCACCTCTTTAGCGAAATATATATTTTTAGATTCAGGCAATCGAGTTATATTTTTCTGTGAAGACCATAATTGAAAGAAAATATTCGTGTCTTAGTTCCACCGACCAGGGTTTAACGATCCCAAGATTAATAACAGTGTATAAATCCTATCTATCGAAATTTTTTTCTTCGTGATAGATTAATTTAATCTCTTTTCCATTGCCTGAGCGTTTCTTAATAAACGACAGTGGATCACACAGTCTTCCAGTGATTGAAGAAAAAAAAGGTTAAAAGTAAAGGTTTTCTCGGAGGAAGGCACTTTGAAGAGCCCCGCCCCTCCTCCAAATTAATACACTCGTTTTATACCTACTTATGCTCTCTCGTGATCAAACTTAATTTCCTGGGTAGTTATTGTTAGCGATAAGTAAGAATTAGATAAAAACGTTTTCCTAAATAAGAGGGTCAAGATTATTTTTATACGGAGAGTTTTTTACGGACCGAAGACGGGTAAATATCGTCGCTGTTACCGTCACTGCAGATAAAAGATTTTCACGAAAGGCCCTTAAGAACGTGTGAGCTAAAGACGATTCCGCGAATGCAGGAAGCAAACCAACGGTAACTGTAATTTCATCGGCTGGTAGATTTTGTTGGTTGAATCCATAATATCTTGTGGGACAAAAATAGTGAGAATTTTCGAATTTTTTAAAAAGTAACCTTTAGGAAATAGTTACATTTGTAACCATTCTGTGTTGTAAATATAAATGTGTATATATGTGTATTTGTGTACCAATTTAGAGTAATCATAGAGTAGGAGTTTGACGTATTTAACCTTCAGCGCCTTTTAATCGTTTCGACGGTGGATAAGTGCATTTCCATATTGAAGTGAGTGTTTTGAATTTATTGCAACGTGCATCCCCCAAGGCGGAATGATATAGTGATCGTAGCTTTCACGGATATCGCTTTACTCTCTGTCCTCTTCTCCCGGGAAAAGAACTGAGCATCCATTTTCTTGAAGCTCCGACACACTTGTGAGGACCATCTCTCTCAAGCGAAGGACAGTAGAGACGAGTAGGAATAACAAGGAGAATTAATCGTACGCGAAGCATCCTGCGGCTTCTTAAATCTTCCCTTAGCAACCTGCGCAGCCTCCCGGACTTCGCTGTCGAGGTTGAAACCGGTCACGCAATGGCACTCCAATCCAAATCGTTCGCGTAAAAGTTTTTACAAGCGCGGCTGTTTAAAGAGAGACAGGTTAGAATAAGGGCAGGGAAAGAGCTTTGATTTGACCTTCCGCAGAAGAGTGTTCAAGAGGAAATAAAGGCATATTGTGATGAGGGGGAATTGCAAGACAACTCGGAATTCTTCAGAGAACGGAAAGATATGGAGCGATATCGTTAATTACAAGAGAATATTCGGTAAATCACTGCTTGCATAAGTTTTAGCGCATAAAACTAATAGGAAGTGCTTCATCAACACCAAAGGTTACCCTGGAATAATCTCCAGAACCGTCGCTTCTCTGCCTCTGGCAACGAATTTTCTGAGGTTAAGTCACCCATTCAATTATCAATTGTGCGGAGATTATTTTCACCATTCTAAAGTTTTCTTTTCAAGTACGTTACACCATCATCAAATCTACATAATACAGCTTTTCAATTTTCCTCTCTCTTAAGTTTGTATTTTGATCCAGGATTCGTTTGTTTTGTCGGAGCTGTTCAAAGACGCAAATTTCATCACTCCTTTCATATCTCCAGAATTACAATTCGCAAGAAATATTGAAAATAAAATCTCGTCGTTATATTCAAGGCCGAAGCACAAACAGTTCTAACTACCTTCCATGACTCCATTTCATATTTCATTTCAATGAAGTGAATTCCGTGTACCAACTCTGTGTCGAATTTTTCGTGTGTAAAATCTCTTTGAAATCCCTAAATATATTAAAAGTAATATAAAAATGAGTGTGCAAATAAACGTGTACATACAAAACACCACTTAAATCAAAAACAGCAATTTCATTTGATGCGGGAGCATGTGCGTCCTTGGTGTGAGGCTTACGTGACTTAGGAGGGAAAGAGTTAAGAAATAGACGTCTGCGAGCTTGCAAGAATTGGATAAGAAATCTGAACTCTTGACAGCATTGCATGTCTATTCTCTGTGGTGAGACACAAGAGTAAAAAGGATGCGATTCTTTTTGAAGGAGCGGAGAAAGCGGGCAAATGGAGAATAAGACGTTGACAACGTTTCCTCTCTAAAGATCGAAGCGGACAGAAAAAAAATAATTCCATCCCATTTCTCTGCCCTTCGCTGCGCAGCATGAAGAAAGTTGAGTGCTAAATAAAAGGAAGAACTTTTTCAAAATATTTAATCGAATAAAATAAATGAATAATTAAACGTTTTATCCAATTTTTTCGCATTATTATCGTGGTCTCTGAATTGAGGTTTCTCTCGGGCAAAACGGGTACATGTCATTAGTTTTTTAAACTTAGGACACTGCTGGATTCGAATTCACTCTTTTTGGTCTTCAGCACACTGAAGTGGAAGATCAAAAATAGGTAACAATTCGACGCAGGTGCCCTTCGATTAAAAATAAATATATTACTTCAAAAGGATGAAAAACTTGGAAAAAAGTGCGCGCCCTTCTTTAAAGTAAGACGAGCGAATTATGCAACGACAATTGTTTCACCCAGTTAGTCTTCTCTTCGCGTTCTGCTTTTGAGGAGACGGGGACGTTTGAATTAAACCAGAGGCAAATTTCCTGTGTAATAACACCTCAACCCGACCTACTTGCGTACCCCGCCACCGCTGGCGTTCCCCTCCCGCTTGACCGGCGCCTGTACAAAATAATCGAGTTCGTCCCGTTACTTGAGAATATCCAGTGTAGTTCATATATTGGCGGCGCATAAATATTTCCGTAGAATTCTTGGTTTAGGGCGTAGTTCATTGTCTGTACCTGTTCGTACGTTGTAAAAGTGTTGCTGAAGCTGTTTTGATATTTACAATTTGTCTTCCTTCAGAGAAAAAAAATAATTCACCAAGTCAAATTCAGGCTACAAACTCTCTATCGTGACCCAGATACCTACTTACCATTTTTTAAACAATACCTTATTGAAGTATCCTGTTGCAATAAGGAAGGGGAGAGCAGATTCATATTTTAGAAATATTTTCGACATCTCTTCCCAGAAACTGTTCCTTTGCCCAGACGGCCAAGTCTAAGGAAAGTGAAAGGAAATTGCGTCTTTATTTCTTTCCCTGTCTACCTTTTTAGAGAAAAACTTTTTTTTTTGTTCTTTGTTGTGTATGTATTGGATTGAATTGTTTTTAAGTCATACTCGTAGATAAAAAGATTTCCCCAAGGACGGTCAAATTTTACTTTAAATTATCTCTTGCTAATTTAATGGCATTTGCCTCCCATTATTGTTTCCTATGTACCGGCAATATTTTAAAACGGCCTACATTTTGGAAGACGGATCACCCGTTCAGGGATCTATGAAACGGCCGTAATTGAAGGGGAATCGCGTATGCAGGAGAAACCAGCATCGTACGCTAGTCGCCGCCACCCAAAAGGAAGACAGTAAGGCATTATTTTTGAGATTCCGAAATAATAAAAATAGAGCGGAATTCCACCACTCAGGGAGGAACAAAAGGAATCAGGAAAGGAGAACGAGAGTCTTTTGTTCGGATCCAGCGACTCCGTCGCGTAATCCCTCATTTTCGCTGCTTCCCGAGGCTTTCCTGAAGGGGAGAAAAAACAAACCAATTCCGATTCCGTCGTCATTCCATTCGGCAACCATACTTCCCTGTGTTCGCCCCTCTCCCCATCCCCGTTCATTCCATACGTATTCAGTAAAGGAACCGCCGCGGAATATTACTTCCAAAATATTTTTTTTCGGCGAGAATTTTTCCTGCTTCTTGTCCGAAACCTTTCCTTCGTGTCTTCTGAGCAAAGAGCAGACGTCGAGGTAAGCTAAAGATAGATTAAGTCAGGTCCGGAGGAGGAAAAGGAGGAGAGCGAGAGGAACGCTGTGACTAACCAATATCGGGCGCGGCTTTTACTCTCCAGGGAAAGAAAGAACCTTCCTTCTTCCAGATTTAAAGGAAGAGTATCCGAGGCGAAACGAAGTTTGCTACAAACACAAGCGATATACCAGTGCTTTACCTCACTTTCACGTTAAAAGGGTTCTGCAGCTATACCCACACCCCAGCAAATCTCCCTCTCACCATCTTTCCTCTCGGAAGGAGGCCGGACTTACCCAATTTGACTTCTTCCCTTTGTTAACAAGTCACTTGCAGAGACCAACAAAAGCGGATGAACGCCCCGGGCGTAACTCTAGCTCATCTCAATTCTCGCCCGTGTGTCACCCACTTGCGAATGCCACAATTTGTCTCTTGCAGACTTTTATTAACTCAAGCGACCCATTAAATCCCCCGACGAAACGCGGGAAATTTTCCGCTAAGCGAAGAACAAACAACTCGCGATTCCATTTTTCCATCGGTGTCCAATCCGCCACAAATTAAAAACCACACCAATTCGACCCTGCACCCAAATATTTTCCATTTTTCGCAGTTACCTACCTCTTACAAACACAAAAGGGTCCACTCCATCCACACAAAACCCGCGATAACATTTGTGGGGTAAGCACGAGTGCGGGAGATATTCTTCGACCGGGTCACCGGGTCGCGTCCTTGGGCGATAACACCCGATGCCCCCTGAAGCCCTTCGAAGCGGTCCATGTCACCCCAACTCCGGGAAAGGAGCTCCCCCACCGCGCTTGTGTCGCCTTTCGTGCCGGCCTGCCCTGTTGCCTGTCAGGTCAGCGGAAAAAAACACTAAGAGCACTTCCAACGACGCTCCCTACAGGGACCTTGACCCTGAACTCGGCAGGATCCTTCGCTCTCTCCCTTCTCGGTGCCCGTCCCGTCTGCTTTCGATCCGATTCCTCCTGTCCTCCGCTGGAATCCTTATGAGAAGCCTCTCTCTTTCCTTAAGGTGACGGCTAAACATCATTCACTCCTATCAATCGGGTTTTGCTTCATTACAGTTTGAAGCTCTAGCGGTCAATTTATTTTCATTTTCCCGTTCAGAAAAAATGTGAGAGGTCATCGACATTTCAAGTGCGAAGAGCTCTTGCTTTCATAAATATTTCGGCTCGGAACCTTCGTTTACGCAGACACCCCTCCTCTTGCCCGTTTATGCGGGTCATCGGTGAAATTTTTCCTACATTACTTCCATTATCCCTTCAAAACGTTCTCCTATTGAAAGCTCTTTCTGAGGTGTTTTTGTGAAAATTAAGGGAAAGTATTTAACGTTTGACGAAAGTACGGAACTCAAGGATTTTATTTGTCGTGGTTAACATAAAACACATCAGTGTGTCGACCGACCCGTCACTAAAATTTCCCATTTTGCAAATCGACGACGCTAGCTCGAGTGGACCACAGAAATGGATAGAAACTCATGAGTTCTTTGTTCCCCTTGTGTGGATATACGTGTGTTTCTGAAGAATGACATTTGGGAAAATGAAGACATAGCATAGGAAGACAACATCTCAAGGATTACTATGAAACCATTTTAAAACCCGGACGAAGGAGTGAAACGTCTCATTTTACACGAGCATAAACTCCAGCAGGAACAAACGTTTCGTGAGTGAAGGATGAAATTGTGAAGGCGTCAAGCTCCACGGACTATTCAGTAGTGATCATTTCTTTCTTTTGTTCTCCTTTGGCTTGCTGTCAGGCACGCGGAAACCCAAAGTGATTTGTGGGGAGGAGTGGAAAACTTCCCTCTATATCGCATACTCCCATTCTATGGTCATCGTCGTCATTATTTTCTAAGAATTCCAAAACGGACTTGAAAAGCATCCTTCCCGCGCCAATTTGACTAGTTTGTCATCGTGCTCAGGTAGATTAGGAATGATATCAGCTGCGGCGGGTGTCAGCAAGTGAAAGGGAGGCGTGAACAGAAAGGAGTTCCCACACTCGTGGATTGAAGAAATCACCAAAGAAGAAGAGGAGAGAGGAACACGTCCCGGTCGGGAGGCGGGCAACCTAGGAGATCGTAAAGAAGCAGCCCTTTCCTTCCTCCCCCCCCCCGGACGGAACGGGAAGGGGCCCTACTCCACGGAGTGTCTCTGGCCGGGTGCAACAGCTAGGGAAGGAGGGGGAGTGCACCCTGGGAGTTAATATCTTCACGGCCGACTTCCCGCCACCGAAACAAACTCGAGAGGGGGTGAGAGACAAAGGGTTGCGAGAGGGGCGGCCAAGAGCCCCAGTTAGCTCTCGGACACATTCCCAAATCCCTCCCTCCCTCCTGCCGAGTCCCCCTACCAAACCGCCGCCTCCCCCCTCCCCCCCGGGGACCGGAGGGGCGAGCGAAAGAGACAGAGGAAGGGGGGCCGCTTGCACTGGAGTTGCACCTGTGGATGTGGCGAGTGAGGGAGGGGGGCAGCTTATTCCATTCTGAATCGTGTCGGCGCCTCCGGGCGGGGGTGGGGAGTGCGCGGCGGAGGGGGGGGAGAGGGAACGCTCCACCGACCCTGGGAACAGGGGTGCGGCTCCACCCAAGGTTCGGGAGATTAAAACACTCTTCTCCTTTCATCCGGGATCCCTTCGTCATTCCTTCAATTCGGCCCTACTCTTCAATCCTAACGTCCTTGTTTTTCAGAGGTAACTCTATGAAACGGAAGGCGAGAGACGTCTTAAACAGAAATAGGAAATTTCTTCCGAGAGATTTCTAAATTTTGCGCGCCTTCCTCCATTTATTTTTCACTCCGCCCTTCCACTGTTCACCCATTTTATCCCCTTGCAATTCTTTATTTACGACACTGAGGCTGTGCAAAATCGTCGCACACTTCATTTTCTTAGAAACAGGGTGTTTTCAAGAGTGAAGTAGAGGAACTGACGTGTGGAGTGAATCCTCAGACTTGATCGTCTTCTTTCGCCAACTCGGTCATTCCCAAAAGGTCGGCCCATCCAATCTTTCGACCCACCCCAATCTCTCCCGAGCCCCCCATCAACCACCCCCTTGGTCGAAAGGGGGCGGCAAGCCGTGCATCCTCAGCCGCCGTCGAGGGGTTCGTCGTAAGGTGGGGGGGGAGGGGGAGGTGGGGGGTGGGCGGCGAGAGAGGGGACGGTGCGGTCGGGCGGTGGCCCCAGGCGGAGGCCGCGGGACCGCTCGAGGGCGGAGGCCGCGACCGACCGCTCCCGGGTGCGGCTGCTTCCTTCTCTCGGAGGAACGAGGTGCAGGGCGAGCCCCGCGGAGTGATGTTCCTGGCCGCCGCCCGTGCCGCGCTCATCGAATCGCAAGACCAGCAGCGTCTGCACGCGACAAGGCGTCGAAGGAGGGGCCGTCGAAAGCGGAGGCGCAGGAGGAGGAGGGGCGGGAGGAGGGCGGCCGGGAGGCTCGAGGGGTAGGCAGCAGGGGGGCCACCCCCCGCGCCGGGGGACGGCCGGTCCGAAGCCCCCCCTGCGTCCCGTCGACTCGTGATAACAAGCGACACGTGTGATAATTTATTCGTTACGTACCCGTGTGCTCTGTTCGGCCGCGCCAGCGAAGAAGCTCTCATCCTTTGCCCCTCGTCTCAATCTTCTTCCCTCGTGCCGAGTGAGTGTTCGTGTGTGAGTGCGTGCGTGTGTGTACGAGAGGGGCGGAGGTCTTCCGATCGCCTCCGCGAGACGGATCTTATGGGAACTGACAAGTCTGGCGCGTGAGCCGACCGAACTTCGACGGTCCCGAGGTGCGGATGGAAAGGGAAGGGAGGGGAGGGACTAATTGGGTGGACGGGGGACACCGAACGATATCCTTGGCGATTCGCTCTATCGAACATTTCTCTGTTAGTGGAAAAGCGGGAGTTGTTATTTCGATCTAAAACGGGTGAACAGAGCGAGTGACGGGAAGTTTTACAGCGCTACGTTCCTCCGCTTTGTGGTTGAAAAAACATTTATTTTCCCCGCAACATTTAATTCTTTAACCTGTGAGGAGAGGCTTTAGCCAGCGGACAATCGGGTATCTCGTGCGAGGGGCATTAGGTCAAATAGCGCGAGCGTCACTGTGACGAGGCTTTTAATTTTCTAAGTAATATATTTTTATGCACCGAGGAGTTTCCCTTTGTGGTCGAATGTCCTTTTCACTCGCCGGGCACTCACACTCTTGAGTAGGGATACTAAGCGGCGCCTCTTCTCTCCCGCCGTGAAGAAAACCAAAGCCACTTCTCGGGGTCTTTGTGCGAATGCGTGAGAGTGCTCAAATTAAGACTGTTACATATTATTTTTTCTTCTCACAATTCTTTTCAGTGTGACATCTTGTGAAATTTAATTGTTTTCAGCTGCCGACCGGGAAAGCGAATAAAATAAGCGATCATCTCTAGGCCTCGTTAGGAAAGAGGAGGAACACACGCCTTAAACGAAGAGCGTCGCGTAAAAGTGTTCTTGGGATAATAATTAAAATAAAACAGTAACATATACACATGTATTGATTGTCTGAAGGGATCACAGTTGTGTTTTTATGAGCGTGTGATTTTGAAAATTTCAGTTGAAAGACTGTGCTTCTGGGTGGGATAGGTGCGTTAGAAAGAGGAAGAGACCAATACATTTTCGTAACCGAATTATTTACCTTTCGTTCCGTTTACAATTGTTGAACAATATATTTATATATATATACATATATAAATATACATACATCGGTCGAATACGATAAACTTGAAACCCATAGTACACCTACCCCGATATCGCGATGGAGTTTTTCCCATTCGAGGACGATGGGGCGGCCACAAACGGCACCTCCGATCTCCTCTTTAAGTTCGACGACGACAACTACGTTCTCTTGGTGGACGGGCCTCCGCAGCCTTCCGCCCCGTTTGCCAACGGCACCGCCGGGGCGTTCGGACCCTCGGCTGCGTCCGCGGCGGCCGCTGCCTCCGCGGCGGCAGCGGCCGCTGTCTTTGGCGCCTCCGGGAACTCCTCGTTTGACGATGGGGCCAACGGTACATACGGCTTCGAGGACGGCTACCCGTTTGACGACTACCCGAACGAGACGTACATCATCCTGAGGGGGGGCAACGGGTCGGAGGGTTTGGGTTACTACCCCAGCGGCTACTCCCTGCCGCATATAATCCTCGCCTCGATCGTCGTGACTCTGCTGATGATCGTCGTTGTGGTGGGCAACATGCTGGTCATCATCGCCATCGCGACGGAAAAGGCGCTCAAGAACATCCAGAATTGGTTCATCGCGTCGCTGGCCGTGGCGGATTTCTTCCTCGGTCTCGTGATCATGCCTTTCTCGCTGGCCAACGAGCTTATGGGCTATTGGATATTCGGGGCGTGGTGGTGCGACATTCACTCGGCGGCGGACGTGTTGCTGTGCACCGCGTCCATCATGAACCTGTGCCTCATTAGTCTCGACCGCTATTGGTCGATCACGCAGGCCGTGGACTACCTGAAGAGGCGGACGCCGCTGCGGGCGGCCATCATGATCGCCATGGTGTGGGTGATGAGCGGGCTCATCTGCATACCGCCGCTCCTCGGCTGGAAGGTGAAGCGACCGGAAAAGGAGCAGTATCCCAAGTGCCAGGTGAGTAATTCGACCTCGTTCTTCCTTCACCTCTCCACCCCATTTTCCCTACGCTAGGTTTCACGTGACTGACTTGGTCTGGCCATTGTTAGGTGGACGTCTTTCGTCACTTTTCGAGCGGTAGATTTCTCAAATGTCTGTCGAGTGGCCAATGCCCGCATCATTAGCTCGCCAAGATAACAAAAGCAGCGTTGCGTAATTCATGCAAGGGGCATCCCGCCCGACTTGCCTGACAACGGTGCGGGTCATAGTTGTTAGACCCAGATTAAGCCCCATTAGATTCAGGGATATTAATTCCTCGTTTAACCATAGCCTACGTTGATGGTAACCGGTATCTCAAAATATTCCGTCTGCATACTATGCTTTCCCTCGGATAGGGAGTGAGTGATGAGCCTTGAGAGCCTCTTGGGATTTCATGGTACGATGTCATACTGGAAGCTTCACTCAGATTATCTGAAGAAGATGCCAAAGTTAGTAATTTAATCGTCCGCGAAAAGAGATTTGTCACCTCAAAAATATCGATAGGATACCCATAAAATCCATTGGGAAAGTATCATATTTCTTTTACATATCGAAACACAGGACGAAGTTTCTGACCTGTTCTAAGAATATTTACGTAGTGTCCGCGGTGTTTTTGGACATAATTGTATGCACGTGTATTTTCTTTTTAGATTTTAAATGAGAGATCAAGAGAGTTTTGATTACTATTAAATTGAGTAAATACAAGGCTAATTTCGCATGAGTCAGTATATATTAATAATTAAAATATCTCAAAAGCTATAGCCGCATTTTATTCCTGAAAACATTTACCTTAAAGACAAGTTTGTCTGACCTCATGTTAAATTAAATAATTGAAGTATTTTACTTATACGCATGGGATGGAACTATTTGAAATATTATGTTAAAGAAAGGGTTTGAAATTGGTGTCAATGTATCAACGCTATTGTTCTACGTGAAAATCCAGTCCTTTTATTACACTCTTTAACTTTTTTACGGTTGAATTTTTTAAAATTTTGCGTAGTTCAATACCAGAATATGTTGGTACTTGTTAGGCTGTCACTGAAGTGGCTAAAGTAGATAGTAGTAGATTTTAGAGGAGGCGGCCGGCAGCTAAGGTCATTTGTGCCATTAAGGATGGACGGGAAAGGAGGAAGGATTGTGGGAAACCCGAGGTCGGCATTAGTCGACTGTGTTGACGAAAAGCGCCAAGGGGTCACGCAGTTTAACATCCCATCCGACGGACGGCGTACTAACTCAAAGTCCCCTCCACAAAGGACTTCAAGTAGGGATCAGGATACCGCAGGGAAATATCTTCCGTCTCCAGGATTCGAATCCGCGCTTTCTTAGTGAGAATCCAGAGCGCTAGTCACCGCACCATCACGTTCCCCTAAAAATATCTTCCTTTAACAACTGCAATTTATTTCACTTCACTAAAGTGGATTTAGCATTTCCATCGACTGATATTGTATGAACGTATGAAAGAACTTTTTTCACCTACTACACATTTTGCTTCGTGCTTGCTTCTCTATTAATAAGAAAAATGTGAGTTCTCCTTCATGATTCAGGTCGCCTCATAGCGTTCTCTCTTTTCCGCTAAATCGATAGGTAGGTCTGAAATATAGGCATGAGCAGGATTAGAAAAACTTTGTCGAAATTATTTTACCAAATTGAATATGAACTTGCACCTCAATTGTCAGTCCTTTGAGGACGATAATATTCTGAGACTTTGTGTACTGATTGTCTAAAGCAAGGTCCACTTCTCACTCCATCTTTGCCGAGCCAAATATTTACCCGTAAAGACCACGTGAATTGCAGCAGAGATCGTTTGCTTTTCCCTTCCCAGTGAAGAATCCCGTATGGTGTTGATCATTGTTGTGACGTATATTCCCCTTGAAGCGAGGTAGGGCCAGGATTCATAGGATCTGGAAGGGGTAGTTGAGAAAGGGTTTTGGGAAAAGTCCATCAAAACCGACACGGTACCTTCGCTTTCGCTTAAAGTAATTGTAAACACAGTTAATGGAAAAGATTAGTGGAACGAAGTCCCTAGACCGAGGACTAAGAGCCGAGGAGTCGGTCAATATTAAGAAAAGAAGAGAAGCAGTAGGCCTGGCTAATTGTGTACGCGGTTCTATTTTTATCGCGGCGCTAGACGGCTCAACTAGCTAATCGGCTTAAGTGAAGTTCCTTAATTCATCGCGGACCGGGGTTGATAGGCGGCCCTCCGCCCTCGTATTTGAATTTCACGGTGAATTAAGAAAACAAATTACCACATAACGTGTCTACGATAATAGGATTTCATTTATTCAGTGTTCACACATGTTTTAAAATTAGTTATACCTATCTAGATAATACAAAAAAATCCAATTGTGACAGCCAGGGTAACATTCCGCCTTAATTATGATAGATTTCGAAGTATATTATGAAATACTTTTTTTTATTTATTAACTTAATTCTGTACACCCCTAAATAAAAATTAGCGGTATCAATCATTCTTGGCATTCTACCTATTCCCAGAATTTCCGCTCTATTTGCCGATATTATTTCCTTCTTCGGCTTGTTACTTTTAAAATACGCTCATGCAATCTAAAAAGAGTATCCTTTTCATTCTCATACTTATTCATAACTTGATGTTCTACTTTTACTATCTCGACGTTTAGCCCTTGATAAACGTCGAGATAGTATGGCTGGCTTCCTCCGCACGAGAGTGAGCTTCTTTTTAGGCGCCCCTAGTTAACTTCCACCAATTTTAAATCCTACTCTATAGTCCTTTGAATTGTCTAATTTCTTCTCTTCATTATTTTTCTTTTCATACCGCTAACTCAGAAACCTCCAATCTACGCTCATTTTTTTCGTCAAAAACCAAGTTTCAGATCCCTTTAGAGTTAGACTCCATATTAAAGGCTTTACTAATGTGTACTTAGAGATTCTGTCGTCACTTCTCTCCTTCGTGCCAAGGTTTAATGCAATACTTCCGCCAGAAATTACCCTGGTTTCTCATTTCTCCACTCATTTCCCTCGCTGTCACTGCTACAACCGCATTCTGTACATGATTTCCTCCCACTTAATATTTGACTCAGCTATTGCCATTATTTTGGTTTATGTTGAAATGGTTAATCTTATGTGAAAATAACCCCAGGTATGATTTTTAACTTTTCTTTGATATAAAATTAGAAAGAACTTAATCACAACTATAATGTTATATATATATATATATATATATATATATATATATATACATATATATATATATATATATACATATATATATATATATATATATTTCTTAATATTTGAATTAGCTATAGAATATTCAGGTGGGGAAAAATGCAATTTGAAATGTGAGTTTTACTTCAATTAACGGGAGAGCCCTGATATATTCCCTACATTTGAGCTTAAATAAAGTTAATAGAGAATAATTTTCTATGTTTAAATGGTACTTCATCTTTTTAGCAATACATTTTAGCAGTTATACTGCACACTATCGTTTCATATATTAAAAGTAAGGATTGTATGCATCCATTTCAACGGTACCGATTCTTCAAATCCCGGGTCGTCCAAATGACATGTCGCGCTTCTTTCGCTTTCTCATTTTTTCATACTTTGATTCCCGTTTCAAACGTCCTTTTTGCGTTTTTCGAGGCTTTTTGAGCATACGAAAAGAATTTTTTCGGGATCGCACTGACTTTTTTGACCTTAAAGAATTGATTATTTTGGAAAACCATGGTTTCAAATCATAACATGAGTGTACAGATTTCTTAAATTGAACCATGACCCATGTTTGAGATTCTTTTTTATTCTTTTTTTCACATAGGAAATAAATAATGCTTTCGGTAAATTAACCATTGTAATCAATTAAGTCTTCCTACTGCGTGCATTTAAATTTTCACGTTATTTGATGGTTTTTGCCTAATATTTATCCCTTTATCTTACCTCTCTCATATCCTCCCATATAACTTACCCTTTCTACTTAAAGCTTCAACCCCCTGCCACACACCTTTTTGGTGGATCGCGGGGTAATTATGCCGATGTAGATAAGTGGTTGTTAAAAAGAAGTGATATTTTGTCTGCGGAAGTCAGGAAAAGTGTTTTTGAACGTATTTTTTTAATGCTTCGTGCCCCCCTTCCCCCATTTTGTAGAAGAGCAGACGTAAGGAATAGTCGACGGAGTAGGAGTGGCAACAGAAGTGATACCTAGAAAGAAACCACGAGGGGGTCGGGAGGTTCTCCACGAGTGTGGGATGGGAAATGGCGGCAAGGGAATCAGGGAGGGGGGTCAGTGGGAGGACAGGAAAACAAGAGACGATCAACGAGTGCGGGCGAGTGGGTAGACGGCCCAGACTCTGCTACATGGCTTGGGAATGACGAGAGCCACGCCCATCCCACTTGTACGGTCCGGGCAATCCCGGAACCACCTCTTTTTTCCTTCGTTACGGTTAACTGTTAGTGGAATTTTTTCGCACCCTGTTAACCTTCTAGGCATGACGTCACTTTGAACCGTTTGCTTCGGAAAATAAATTTTAGAATAACATCGAAACGAGCATGAGAACTATAGGGATATGCACAGCGGGAATGAGCGGGATATGGGTCAGATCCGAAAAAGTTGTCCATTTTGGGTGGATTTTTTAATCGCAGAGTTTTTTATCTAAAGGAAGGATGTCATATGACGGGACATTCGTCGAACTATTAAAATCACGTTATTACTTCGACAATAGTAAATGTTTTGTTCGTTTCATCACCTTGTCCCTTTCCCGGCAAAAGTGTTGATTGAGGAACTGTTCATTCAATCTCCTCTAAAAGCAAAAATTTGGAAAGTTCTGGATACATAGTAGTGCTAGTAAAAAGTAGGGATCCTTTTAGCGGATAAAATTTAAATAGGATGACTATTTCAAGTGTCGTATTTTCATTATGGTTTGAATAAAGGGACGAACTTCAAAATAACTAGATGCTGCACCAACAGTTTATTCAACGAAATTATTATGCATGAAAATCGAAATATAGAAACTCAAAATTTAGTTGTGCGATAACCACTCCAGTCCAAGTCCATTCCCACAGATAAGGATGAAGAACCTATTGTCCCTAATCCCGATGTGAGTGGCAATAATTGGTTAAACTTAGGTATTTTAATCGCCATTGTCGCACTGGAGTTCTGAAGCATTAAAGGAAGTGGATTGCTGTCTGCTTCAATGCCATGTGGCATGAAATGAAGGGAAAAAGATAAGATATGTCATGTTTTAAATAATATTTTTTTTATATCTTTAAAACAAAACATATAATTACATTATATATCACTGTGTGTTGGTGGTTGCAGTAGTCCAGGGGTAGAGCGTTAGACTACTGACCTGAGGGCTGGGTTAGATTCTTGGGCATGCCTGACCTGAAGAAGGCCTCGGAGTAGGCCGAAAGCTTAAATCATATACCTTTCCATAAGGGGACATGGAATTTGCAATGACCCTGACTCCCTAGACAATTTCCTCATAAATTTACACCATTCCCTCCTCAAACGAGGTTATCCTGAATCTCTCCTGAATAAGAGGATCCGTAGACATACTTACACTCCCAGACCTTCCACCACCGCGAAAAACCACCCTCTTTCAATTTGTACCACGTTTCTCCCTGGCCTAGAATCTCTGCGTTCTATCCTAAAGGACCTCTATCCTATCCTCAAAAACCACAATTCCACCACCAACCTTTTCCCCAAATGCCCCTCTGTCACTTTCAAACGCCCCGCCAATCTATCAGATCTTCTAAAATCTACCAATCCACTTATTAAATCCTCGCCCCGTTCCAAAATCACTCCCAGACCCTGCAATAAACCTAGATGCAAAATATGTCCTATTTTCCTAACCAGAATCCCATCCCTCTCCCACCCGCTCTTTAACTCTCTCCCACCAATTCCCTACTCCTCGTGTACCTCCAGCAATGTTGTCTACCTACTCAAGTGCCAACTTTGCCCTGCCTTTTACATTGGACAGTGTACCACACCCCTTAATATTAGAATCAATAATCATCGAGCCTTATGCAACAATTCCTCCCTTATTGGTATGCTCCCAATCCCCAAACATGCCTCCGAACACAACACTGCCTTTGACCAATATTTTAAAGTATCCGTCTTAGCATCCCTCCCACACTCAGACCCTACACTGAAACTCAAAACATTAGAGCTAGCTTTCATCTGGCTCTTGGATTCCTGGAATCGCCCAGGTATTAATATTAGACATTAATTGCCCCCTTTATGCATATAATTTCATCCCCCTCCGCCCCCAACAACTTCCATATCATCCCCACCTTTTTTAAAATTCCCGCGCCATACACTACCCCTCCAAACTTCTCACCTCGAATGCCTTCCCCCCCCCTTTTTCCCCCCTTTTCCCCTCTTTTCCCCTCTTTTTTCCCCCATTTTCCCCTTCTCCTTCCTACCACTGCTTTCGGGCCCTCCTCTGCCTCAGTTCTGTTCCTAATTCCTCTTGAGAAAGGTGGTTGGACCACCGAAAATTCGAGAACCAGTGAGTCTCTCTTTTGTGTGTTTTGGTTTCTGTGTTTGTTATGACTATTAGTGAATTTACATTATGTATATATATATATATATATATATATATATATATATATATACATGATTTCGTCGAAGTAACACGGAAGTTGTAAATGAAAAATTTTGACAGCAACACACAATATAAAAACACATAAAAGGAACACTCACACGTTATTTCTTGATAATTTCGACGGAAATGAGCTCCGTCTTCATTAGAAGATCCGGTAGGACTGACTGCAGACCCCCAAATCAGCAATCAGTCCTAACGAATCTTCTGATGAAGTCAGAGCTCATTTCCGTCGAAATTATCAAGAAATAACGTGTGTGTGTTCCTTTTATGTGGTTTTATATTTTGCTGCTGTCAAAGTTTTACATATAATTGACATAGATGGACATTTTCCATGTATACTTACACCTTTTGTGGTGTCTAAACCAAGTGTTGGTGATGACTAACTCCTATCTTGTACAGAACTTGGTTGCTTTCTTCCCGCGGTCATTCCTCATACCCAAACTGTAGTTCCCAAACTCATCACCAGATCTTCCTTCGCCTACCATGCAATTGCTTTCAATGTTTCCAGCACTATCAAATTTTTCCTTGTAGAAACACACGCGATTATGTTCTCTAACTGATCGTATATCCTATCGACTTCTTCCTCCTTATGATTTTTAGGTGACATGTATACTTATATGAGCAATGACCAAATCGTCGGTTCTGCTTTTATCCCAACAAGTAATATTCTATCCGTTGCTTGTTCTATGTTGACTATATTTCTTCCTAACTCTTTATTCAATTATGGTAACCCCTCATTGGCTCTCGTACCCGCCGCTATCTATCACTCAAGTAATCTCCGCTATCCTTCCATCTCACCTCGCATAAACCTAAATATCCTTTATTTCCTCTTTCATCTCTCGCTTAATATTTTCTAATTTTCCTCTTCTAACATTTCAAGTTCCTATCCTAGCTAATCTTTTCTCCTTCTTCTGCATCTTTTGTCCTGCTGCAGTTGGTTTTGTGAGAGGACGACCGCGGAAGCCTTCCTTCACCGCTGCCGGGCACGACACGGCCGATTGGGCCGAGTTCCGTAGTTGTTAGGGCTCAATTTCTCTCTTGTATCCATCATTTGGTCTTGGGAATGATAGTTAAGGTGGCTTCCTGTTGGCTTCCTCAATAGTGTTTTGAACGTGACACCATCACACAATTGCCCTCCACGGGGGTCACACACCTTGCAGCCGCCTCACTGAGGATCAGATACTGTGTGGACTGTCTCTTGTCTGGCTCCTTACCTTCGACCTACCATGCATAGGTGACCCTACCAGGAGGAATAATCATTGTTCCCGCCAGAAGAGTTCTATGAGTCATCGGAACGCACAAGCTTTCTTACCACGTCAAGTTATTCCATGGGAGGGCATATTTAATATATTTAATATGTTTAAAATACTTATTAAATACATTTTCATCGAATAGGACAGGAATATGATTTGTAATTTACCGTTTTAACGAAATTCAAAGAGTATCCAACAATATGTACCCAGATGCGTAAGTGAAATACCAATGTGCATACTACAGGACACATATTTAATTTGACAGAGAAATATTATTTTCCCTGCGGCTCAACTTAATTCCTGCCTTATGTTGTCTCCACGCTTTGAACTAGGTCTGGGCGATACCACCTACGCCCGCGATGGAACGGTGGTCACGGGAATTTATCCTCGTTCAGTCCTCCTCGCGCCCCGCACGTTGAACCAGGGCCATGCCCGCCATTTCAGCCCGCCAATCCCCATCCCTCACGGCCCTAGGAGTCACATTCAGCTCCTCACATAACACCAGCCTCTCGCTTTTGTCCCCCATGAATGGCTCGCCCCGCCGCCACCGCACGCCTTCGCTGAAACACTCAAACGGAGTCTTTAGAAGCAACCTTTGGCAAATCTTTCCCCTCCCGTAATGTGCCGCTGCCGGACAATGAGCACGGCGAAGGGTTGTGCCGCTGGGTGGACCCTTCGATGGGGGCACGCGACAGTACAATGCGGCGATTCAGTCTTGCTTGCTGCTCGCTAGGTTGGCCCAAGGCCGTCAGTCGTTGCATTCGCACCAGTATGACGTAAGGCCGTGGTAGACATTGCAAGGCACTCATCTGGTCGCCAGCCTCCTCCGTGATAAATATTATCTCCTCACCAAAAACGTAGAACGTGGCTATGAATGGGTCGAATGTACAGATTGGAAATGTCAAGTTTCATTTACTGGAAACTAATTGTTTAACAATCATTTGTAATGGACTACGGTAATTAATCTGCCTATCGGTCGTTTGTGATTATTATTGCGGTTTTTAGCAGTGTTTTTTTTCAAATGCAGAAGGGAAAAAACTCGGGAATTAATACGTTGGATATATTAATTTAGGAATGCTTGGTTGAATATGACATTGGATGTAGTTTTCAGAAAGAAAAAACCATTTTTAATTATCCTGGTTGGTTCTTTAATTACCCGCCAAATCAGGGAGTTCATTGTGATCCACTCTGTATATATATATATATATATATATATATATATATATATATATATATATATATATATATACATATATATATATATATTTTATATTAGGTAATCTACCGGTTAAGGTAGGTTTTTGGATGGACACAACTATCAAATAAACATTTTGTGACTCCCCACCTAGCAAACTAATCTATATCAGGTCCCTCTTCATCTCGGTGTACTTCTTTCCTCCCTTCATCCCGTCCAACATCCCTATCCTGTTCCTACCCTTACCTCGCTTGCCCAACATTCTTCCCTCTATTACCCTCTTCAACATTCCACTACCGCTCAATACGCCTTTCATCCATTTTTCCTGCCTCCATAGGATTTCTCTCAACAAACCCCTCTCCTCACCCACCATTTCCAGTACTTCCTCATTTGTTTTCCTTTCGGTCCATTTCACCTTCTCCATTCTTCTCCACACCCACATTTCAAAAGCCTCCAATCTACGTCTATCCTCCTGCTTCAGCGACCACGTTTCCGCGCCGTACATAGCTACGCTCCATATCAGAGTTTTTACGAGTCTTGTCTTAACATCCCTACTCAACGTCCCCGTCATCAACTCCCTCCTCCTTGAGAAAGCTTCCTTGCCTAGCGCAATTCTTCTCCTTACGTCCCTACCACTTTGACCGTATTGGTCCAAAACACTTCCGAGATATGTAAACTGCTCTACCTGCTCTATTCTTTCCCCGCCTATTTTAATATTTAGCTTAGCCTTTTTCTTTCTGGAAAATCGCATAACCTTTGTTTTATTAATATTGATTCTCATCCCATATTTATCGCACTGAACCTCCAATTCACTCAACAATGCTTGCAACCCCTTGGCTGACTGAGCAACTAATGCTTGGTCATCAGCAAACCTAACCGATTTTACGAGTTCCCCTCCGACTTTCATTCCTACCTCCAGTTCTTCCCAAGCCTCTTTAATCATTTCCTCTACATATACGTTGAACAGTACCGGTGACAATGGGCAACCCTGCCTTACACCTCTTCCTAACACTGCCCATCCAGACTCTCCGTTCCCCACTCGCACCTGAGCAGTCTGAGACATGTACAGGTTGCGGATCAGTCTCCTGTCCCTCCAATCCATTCCTATTTTCTGCAATACACGAATTAATTTTTCCCAATTCACTCTATCAAACGCTTTTTCGAAATCTACAAAACAGGCAAAAACGTCCTGATTGTATTCTATATTCCTCTCGATTAGTGATCTCATTACTGCAATGGCATCACGCGTACCTCTTCCTTTCCTGAACCCAAACTGATCATCCCCTAAGTAATCATTTGCCTTACTCTCTATCCTTTTGTTGATGATCCTGAGAATAACTTTAGCTGCGTGGGATATCAAACTTATTGTTCTGTAATCCTCACATGACGAAGCCTTTGCCTTTTTTGGAATAGGAACTAACACCGATCTCACAAAATCTTCCGGCCAGATTCCTTCCTCATAGATACTACGAATCAGTCCATATATGGCCTTTTTCCCACCTTTCCCTAAACATTTCAACATTTCTACAGGAATATTGTCCACCCCCACAGCCTTATTTGCTTTCATCTCCTTTAATGCCCTTTCTATTTCATCGTCGAGTATGCCTGGACCTAAGCTATCTTCTTCTACGTCATGTTCCTTTTCTATGTCTAACCTTGTCGGCCTAAGTTCTTTACCATACAGTGTTTCTATATATTCCTTCCATCTCTCTTGGATTTTTCCTGGTTCAACTATTATCTTACCCCATTTATCTTTAACTGTTAGCACAGCTCTTGCCTTCTTACTTCCGGATAATAACTTAACCTTGCTGTATAGAGCACCAATTTCACCCTTCTTCTGTAAACTTTCCATATCCTCGCATTGCGTTTTCCACCATTCTTCTTTTGCTTTATTTGTGGCCCTTCTCAATTTATTGTTTAACTCTTTGTACTTCATTTTGCCTAACTCTGTGTTAACATTTTTCCATCTTCTTCTCTCATCCATCTTTGCAATCATCTCATCCGTTACCCATGGTTTCCTTATCCTTTTCCCGTTAACGGTTCCTATAGTGTCTTTAGCGGCTTCCAATATCCCTTTCTTGATACATTCCCATTTTTCTTCGATAGCACTCAGTTCTTTACCGTCGTCCATCATTTTCTCTACAGCCTCCTGATACTCCTTCCTCGTTAATTCATTTACTGCTTCTAAATTCCATTTTTTAACCCGCCGCCCTTGCCTTATCTTCTTGAAACGAACATTACATTTCATAACAACTAAATTATGGTCAGAGTCCGCATCCGCTCCTGGGAAACTGTGCGAATTTATCACACTGTTCCTAAACCTGTGCCTAACCATAATATAATCTAACTGATACCTTTCTGAGTCACCTGGCATTTTCCATGTATACCTACGCCTTTTGTGGTGTCTAAACCATGTGTTAGTGATGACTAACCCCTGTCTCCTGCAGAATTCAATTGCTTTCTCCCCGCGTTCATTCCTCGTGCCTAACCCTTAGTCCCCCACCTCACCACCATCTCTCTCTTCGCCTACCGTCGCATTCCAATCCCCCATCACTATCAAATGTTTCCCTGCAGGAACACTCGCGATGATATCCTCTAACTCATCATACATCCTATCGACTTCTTCCTCCTTGTGGTTGCTCGGTGGCATGTATACCTGATATATATATATATATATATATATATATATATATATATATATATATATATATATATATATATATATAAAACCATAAACACAGTAATCAACCCGAAGGTCGGTTTAGTAGGTGATGGTAGAGCTCACCCATGTACCAAGCCCGACGGCGTGTGAATAATCACACATCAGGGTAGGGGGCCCAGTTCCTTTCCCTGTGCCGGTTAGGGTTTCCCAGGAAGATCTGGTACCCGAAAAATCAACTAGCTTGGGTGGAGCTGCAGGTGCCCAGAGTGCCTTGCCCGGGAATCGAACCCAGAACCCTCCGGTCAGTAGTCCAACGCTCTACCCGCTAGACCACCGCGACCCGCCATATATATATATATATATATAATTAGGTAATCTACCGGTTAAGGTAGGTTTTTGGTTGGACACAACTATCAAATAAACATTTTGTAACTCCCGACCTAGCAAACTAATCTATATCAGGTCCCTCTTCATCTCTGTGTACTTCTTTCCTCCCTTCATCCCGTCCAACATCCCTATCCTGTTCCTACCCTTACCACGCTTGCCCAACATTCTCCCCTCTATTACCCTCTTCAACATTCCACTACCGCTCAATACGCCTTTCATCCATTTTTCCTGCCTCCATAGGATTTCTCTCAACAAACCCCTCTCCTCCCCCACCATTTCTAGTACTTCCTCATTTGTTTTCCTTTTGGTCCATTTCACCTTCTCCATTCTTCTCCATACCCACATTTCAAAAGCCTCCAATCTACGTCTATCCTCCTGCTTCAGCGACCACGTTTCCGCGCCGTACATAGCTACGCTCCATATCAGAGTTTTTACGAGTCTTGTCTTAACATCCCTACTCAACGTCCCCGTCATCAACTCCCTCCTCTTTGAGAAAGCCTCCTTGCCTAGCGCAATTCTTCTCCTTACGTCCCTACCACTTTGACCGTATTGGTCCAAAACACTTCCGAGATATGTAAACTGCTCTACCTGCTCTATTCTTTCCCCGCCTATTTTAATATTTAGCTTAGCCTTTTTCTTTCTGGAAAATCGCATAACCTTTGTTTTATTAATATTGATTCTCATCCCATATTTATCGCACTGAACCTCCAATTCACTCAACAATGCTTGCAACCCCTTGGCTGACTGAGCAACTAATGCTTGGTCATCAGCAAACCTAACCGATTTTACGAATTCCCCTCCGACTTTCATTCCTACCTCCAGTTCTTCCCATGCCTCTTTAATCATTTCCTCTACATATACGTTGAACAGTACCGGTGACAATGGGCAACCCTGCCTTACACCTCTTCCTAACACTGCCCATCCGGACTCTCCGTTCCCCACTCGCACCTGAGCAGTCTGAGACATGTACAGGTTGCGTATCAGTCTCCTGTCCCTCCAATCCATTCCTATTTTCTGCAATACACGCATTAATTTTTCCCAATTCACTCTATCAAACGCTTTTTCGAAATCTACAAAACAGGCAAAAACGTCCTGGTTGTATTCTATATTTCTCTCGACTAGTGATCTCATTACTGCAATGGCATCACGCGTACCTCTTCCTTTCCTGAACCCAAACTGATCATCCCCTAAGTAATCATTTGCCTTACTCTCTATCCTTTTGTTGATGATCCTGAGAATAACTTTAGCTGCGTGGGATATCAAACTTATTGTTCTGTAATCCTCACATGACGAAGCCTTTGCCTTTTTTGGAATAGGAACTAACACCGATCTCACAAAATCTTCCGGCGAGATTCCTTCCTCATAGATGCTACGAATCAGTCCATATATGGCCTTCTTCCCACCTTTCCCTAATTATTTCAACATTTCTACAGGAATATTGTCCACCCCCACAGCCTTGTTTGCTTTCATCTCCTTTAATGCCCTTTCTATTTCATCGTCGAGTATGCCTGGACCTAAGCTATCTTCTTCTACCTCATGTTCCTTTTCTATGTCTAACCTTGTCGGCCTAAGTTCTTTACCATACAGTGTTTCTATATATTCCTTCCATCTCTCTTGGATTTTTCCTGGTTCAACTATTATCTTACCCCATTTATCTTTAACTGTTAGCACAGATCTTGCCTTCTTACTTCCCGATAATAACTTAACCTTGCTGTATAGAGCACCAATTTCATCCTTCTTCTAGTGTTCCTGCAGGGAAACATTTAATAGTGATGGGGGATTGGAATGCGACGGTAGGCGAAGGAAGAGATGGTGGTGAGGTGGGGGACTATTGGTTAGGCACGAGGAATGAACGCGGAGAGAAAGCAATTGAATTCTGCAGGAGACAGGGGTTAGTCATCACCAACACATGGTTTAGACACCACAAAAGGCGTAGGTATACATGGAAAATGCCAGGTGACTCAGAAAGGTATCAGTTAGATTATATTATGGTTAGGCACAGGTTTAGGAACAGTGTGATAAATTCGCACAGTTTCCCAGGAGCGGACGCGGACTCTGACCACAATTTAGTTGTTATGAAATGTAATGTTCGTTTCAAGAAGATAAGGCAAGGGCGGCGGGTTAAAAAATGGAATTTAGAAGCAGTAAATGAATTAACGAAGAAGGAGTATCAGGAGGCTGTAGAGAAAATGATGGATGACGGTAAAGAACTGAGTGCTATCGAAGAAAAATGGGAATGTATCAAGAAAGGGATATTGGAAGCCGCTAAAGACACTATAGGAACCGTTAACGGGAAAAGGATAAGGAAACCATGGGTAACGGATGAGATGATTGCAAAGATGGACGAGATATATATATATATATATATATATATATATATATATATATATATATATATATATATATATATATATATATATATATATGCATATATTGGCTCGTCTCTTCTTCTGGCTATGCGTGCCATTAAACGCACCGTTCCTATCCTTTATGATGTTGTATGCTTGCTAACATACTGTCCATTCTCCTCTTGTGTTTGTCAATTTCTCCTTTGGTGGGTGTAACATCTCCCTAACGCCATCTTCTGGGCAATGATTCGGAGCACTTTGGCGCTTTATAAGATCGCAGATTTCAGTGTAAAAGTACCCTTTCTCGATAGCTCAGGTGGTTAGAGCATCCGCCCGGCAAGTGGAGATATCCGGTGTTCAAGTCCCGGTCGAGGAAAATATTTTTACATTCGTGATCTGCTCACATCCGCCATCCCCACCTCTCTTGTGCTCGTCCTTTATATGTGTTCCTTTACCATTTTCCTGATCTCTATTTCAATGTGAATGAATATTTATTTCGTGTTTGAATGAAATATATATATATATATATATATATATATATATATATATATATATATATATATATATATATATATATATATATATATATATAAGAAGTATATATATCGATGATTCGGAAGTATTCACGAGAGCAATATAACTTTTGGACGGCACAATAGAACACAGAATAAAACAGATAACACGTAAAAGGACACACTGTAGATGATTTAAGCTTTCGGCCTACTCCGAGGCCTTCTTCAGGTCAGACTGAGAGGTTTTGAGGGAAGAGTGCCTGCGGAGGGGAGGGGGGGGGGCGGAAGGTTTAGGGACTGTTGGGAAGGAAATTAAAGATGGCGGTTAAGGGTGGGAATTTTCAAGGATCGGAAATATAGGATGTTTAATCGGATTCGCGTGTTCTCACCTCTATGTTGGTGGCTGAATCGGGTAGGGATTCTAGAACTGTTAGGGAAAAGCATTCGTCAAATGATAGGTTGTGTGAACTTGCGTGTAAAGGGATAGGAAGAGAAGAAGAATATATAGAAGGGAAGAAGTATATATATCGATGACGTAGAAGCATTCGCGGGAGCAATATAACATTTGGATTGCTCAAATGGAAACAAAAATATAAAAAGAGAACACGTAAAAGGACACTCGAATTTTATAAAGTTTAAGCTTTCGTCCTTCTCCGAGGTCTTATTCAGATCTGACCTGAAAATCTGACCTTGTTTATAATAAAATTTTTCCTGCTATGCATGCGATGCCACAGAGTTTCTAACGCATGTCGTTGGCAATCTTTAAAATAATCCTTAGTTAAAGGGATGAAGGTATTGGAATTCGTTTCATTTCTTGGTGTTGATAGTAATGGGTTTTCATGAATTATTGACTAGGTGCTCAGTGGACTGGCAACTTAAATTGCTTCATTATCCAGGAAACCGGAAACGTCGTCCAAACACCCTGGGGAGTTACCGTATTACGTGTAACCGCAACACTTGCCGTAGCTTAGATTCGATCTCCTAAAAGAAGGTTAAAGGGGTTCTGCAAAGACGAACTGAGGGAGAATGTGACCACTTTGGTGCACTACGTAAAATTAATCTCGCGGTGGGAGCGATGACGGTAAGATATGCTCTCTCGAGACATTGGATGCTCCTTTAAATAACTTAGGAAACAGTGAGCAACTTCCTTCCGCGCCGTACATATGAAATCTTAGCCCTTCCCCGGGAAGGAAGGTGTTAAGGATGGCTCCTGCATCATTGCCTTGCATACAAAATTCTTCGCCGAACTCAAACGACGTAGTTAAGTCTGTTATGCGTTTTGTGCAACAAAAAATCTCGAGAATTAATAGTCACAGTTTAAATTAGGTTTCGAAATAACATATTCAAGGGTTATTTAAACTTCTATTAAAGACTGATAAACCATCTCGGTAGTTAAAATGAAAAAGTTAAAATAACTTATTATATTTTTTACAAAACTTCATCACTCATTGCTGGTTTCTTATTTGGTTGCGCACTGAGGTGACGCATTTGCTTAGTTGATTTTTAACATGATACAACTGCTCCCAATGGATTTGATCTCGAGCGAAACATTCCCACCGGCAGATAACATTCCCTGCCACAGAGGCATTCGTATCAATGGGGGATTCAACTAACATCCTATGGCATGATCCTCACCGACTGAGCCAATGTACTATTACATTCACATTTTACAGTTTTCGACATGTTTAATCTTTTTCTATATTTAAAGGCTCAGATTTAAAAAAATGTTCACTCAAAGCAGCTGATATCAAAATGAAAATGGCGAAAAAGGGAGAGTAATATATATTTTTTATAAATTTCTCCCTAGTAACTTGAAAATCCATTGAAATTCGCTTAATGATCATGGTTGTCCAATTTTTTATTGTAATGATTCTAGTCATAGCCTGAAATAGATAGTAATACTTGAAGAGATATATAAATTGATAGAGCTAAATGATAATTCTAATTGGTGTGACGATATAAATAAAAAAATAATAGTTATTTATATGCTTCATTTTACCATGGATAACGGGCCATTTACAACTTAAACAGTGATATCGACGAAAGAGTGAGAATGAGAGAATTATTTATTTCGGTGAATGAACTTCAAACTCATGCGAAATACGCGATCTTTGGTAAATCTTTGGTATTTATGGCAGTTAAAATAATCTTAACTGAAGTTTCGAGGGCCATTTTCTGCCGTTTGCCAAATATTGCGTTACCTTATTATAAAGTAGTCGTGCCTTTTATTTATATGACAGAAAAAGTTACACGGTGGCTTCAATAATTGTGGAAATAAAATCTTTCTCCCATTCAATTAATGCCCCGGCGTTCGTGGAAGCTGTGGTTTTGAGTCTCTGAAACGTTTACTTCATCCAAACTGTATTGAATTAGTTTTTTACCATACAATAATAAGATAGCGTTCCGTGTTTTAGTCCAGTGCATATAGTCGCATTTAAAGGAAAAAATATTTTTAGATATTATAGATTGTATGCAGAGAGCGTTTCTCTGAACTTCAGAGAATATGAAATCGAAAACTGAACTGGTCGTTGATGTTTCGCATTCATCTATAGGTAGGTTTGCAATTAGCATTATCTTTCGTCCAAGCAAATATTTATTATGTAAAACCTGTGTGCTTAGTAACTACTAATACTGGTCTGCTTTCTATATTCACTTTCATAATACATTTGTAGTTAATATTAGATGGATAGCCCGCTTTCGTGCAACTACTTTAATACTAATATTCGGTCAGCTAAATAACTGCCGTGCATTTCGGCAGGCTCAGGAATGCAAGTCCTGCAGGTCTATGCAAATCGCCGCAATTGTCTTTCATTTGAATGGAAACTTTTTCTTCACACTGCTTCATCAGAAAGTAAATGAATAGAAAATTTTTCGCAATGGGTGAGGTGTAATATATCTGCACTCCTAAGTGAGCATAGTAAGCAGTGGTTGGGATTCATTATATTGTTTGAGTGCACCAATTGTGTCAATTTGCCTTTCCCCTCTTTCTGCTATTATATTTATTCTTCGGCGCTCTGGGTTTGGAGATAAAAGTTTCATGTATTCTATGATATTTTCGTAATGTATTTAATATTGCTCCCCTTGATGACGGTTTCTCTCTTTGGGCATCTCGTTTTTCTTATTTATTATTAAAATAGTTTCCCATTATAAAGCCATTTCTATATAGTCTGTCAACCAGTAGATTTCCCAATTATCGTGTTGAAAAAGCGTTTTTAATGGCTTATAACCTAAATAGTTATTGCGAAGGATGTTTTGATAGGTGAGGATAGAGCTCATCTACGTAGTAAGTCCTACACGTATGTTGTGTAAAAAACAAATATTGGAACACAGTGACCAGTTCCATTCTCTGAGCTGCCTGAAGTTTCGCAAGAAGATCTAGTGCCCTAAGAAATTACATAGCTTGAGCTAAACTGGTGGTGCTCAGTCTACAATATTAGTCTCAGAACTACTAGTCTACCACGTCCGTTATTACCCAATATCTTGGTTTAAAATGTTTTAAAGTTTAAAGGTAATCACTGAGCATTTATTTCAAATTCGGTAAATACTGTTTTACAGTAGCCTAATTCGTTCAAATCAAACTAAAAATTAACGGAATATATGTTTTTATTCAAAAGGTCAGAGCTTGAAAAATATGAATTTTCTTGTGATTTATTTTCCAAAGTTATCACATAAACTATTTTTTCCGTTGTAAATAACGTTATTCGAAAATTTTTTGACTTTATGTTAATAATTCATTAATTGTTATGAATAAAGATCCTTCATTTTCTATGCTTCTAAATCATTTATAAAATAGGATGACACCAAATTTGATCGTTGTCAGTCAAGAACCCGAGTTTTGGCTCAAACGGATCAGTTAGAAGTGGTTTCAGTCGAGGGGCTGCGAGATACTTTATTCCCTAATTTCACGCCTCCTCTCACTTTAGCCGTCGTCCCCTTACCGCCTTGATAAAACATTGTTTTCTTTCCAAATTGAGTATATTTTTATCCACCGACTTGCCAAAACAAACAGTCCTCACATCTTGAAACTATGGAAACCTCTTTTTTTGCTATTTGCTTTGCACGCACCGTCGACCGTGTATAGCAAAGAAAGTTCTCGTTATCCGCGTTTTAAAATAAAAAAGGTTCCAATTCCGCATTAAACGGGGAAGTTGTTTCCATCTAGTGGTTTTAAATTTTCTTTCATCTTGAGGAGTAATATTACCTCTATCTTGGCAGAGTCTTAGGAGGTAGTTGGCTTTCTATATGAAGTTGGATTACTATTTTAAATGCTTATAATAACTGCTATTCCTACGCATCATCAAGACTCTTTTAATCCTTAGATTTGCCTGCTGCAACCCTCCATCCTTCTCCATTTAGTGTTGACTTTCTCATGTCCTAATAACTTTTCTGCTTCACGCCCCTTTCAATTTGACCTATATAATGGCCTCTTGGTCTTGTTTGTGGGATCTTTCTTTTTCTATTTCCCCTTTTAATAATTTTATGACTACTCCATTATTTACCATATTCAAACCCATCTGCGTAGTCACTGCCTCTTCTACATAAACGATTTCGCAGCTTGAGCTTTCTTCACTTGACGTCGGTTGAACTTCTTCTATCCCGAGTTACCTGTATTTATACTGCCCAGTTACGAGACGTAAGATTCATTCCGCTTGTTCTAGTTTCACTCGTGGAATTGTGATATCTGACTTCAACTTCTCTCTTCCACACACACAATTTTGAGTTTGAGTTTTTTTCTTGTTGACACTTATATTCCTGAAGCACTTGGTGCATGGCATTCAGAGTTGCTTGCAGGTCCTGTTGTGTTTCTGCTTCTTTTACCGCGATGTCGTCTGCGAGTCGGAGAACGCATATTACTTCATCTTCTGGTCGAGCCCTTTGATTTCCACTATTTTTCTCTTTTTGTTGCCTCCTCTAGATATGCGTCGAATAGTGCTGGCAAGATATTTTACCCTTGTATAATTTATTAACCTATTTTTACTTCTATTATCCTTGCCGTTTTTATTTTCATGTCTGCTACCTAATTCTTTTAGAGGTGTGGATTATTCCTCATTCGTTGTAGTCAATTTCAAGCGCTTCTGTTATCTTGAACATCTTGTTTTTTCGACGATTCTGAAGGCCTTTTTCAAGACCACCAATTCCGTTTACGTTATGTATAAGGGTTTGTTTCCATGTTTTATTTTTTCAAATAGTACCTTAACTTTGTGTAATTTGTCATTCTTGCTCTTTACCTTTTCGTGAATCAGAATTGGTTTCCTGTGAGGATTTCCTCTGTACTTCATCCTAGTTTTCGGCTAACTATTCGAGTGAACACGATGCATGCGGCATCAGAAAAATGTTTTGTGTTGTTTGCATTTATCAATTCATGGTTTCTGCGATATTGCAATCATTAAAATCTCCTTAAAATTCATTGGTAGCTTTCCAATTCCGCAGTTAACTTTGATTTTTCCGAAATGCTTTTGCTTTCCCTCAAATGAATTCACTAGTTCGTTTATTTTGTCAGCTGTGCCTTGCTGTCTTACTGCGCTTTCAAGGGATTGCCAAATCCGTTTCTCCGTTCCTTCGGTTAATCTTCTTTTATCACGAATTATTCTTCGACTAAGGCACCCTCAAGTGTTTTAGACCTCGGTGAAGTACTTCAATGTTTTGCTTCTTCTCAAAGCCGTCATCTTCTATCAAGGGTATCCTTTATTTCCTTTCTAATGCACTTTTATTTTGTTTTTACTTCTATGTGTTCTTACATTTTAACTGCTTTCCTTGGCCGCTTTGATTCACAGCCTTTATCACGAGTTGCTCATATACTACCTTATTTATTGTATCCTTTTTTTCCTTTCATCGTCCTTCTCCGATAATCTCATTGATTACTTCTATTTTTCTATCGGAGGAATTTTCTCTTGATTACTTTTCCTCCAGTGTCTTTGCGTTCCATCTGGAGTTCGTCGTCATTTCGACATTCAAGTCTTCTCTCCCTGACCACCCCGCTACTAATGTCAGCCCCAGAGTGATTCTTAAATTGCTTAATTTGGCTTTTGTATTTTGCTCCGGAAAGGATTTCACCAATTTGGTATCTTGTGTCTTCGGCATCTTTCTTATGCATCTCCTCCGATATCGTTCGAAGACGGAGTTTGCTACTTCCACATTTCTCTCGCCACACAAGCCTGTCTTACTTCTACCTCTCTGCCTCCCTCTCAACCCTCTCCGACTACAGCGTTGCAGTCTTCAATCACGACTACGTAAGGTTTCCTTACCTTTCACGGATCGTTAACCTTTTCCATTTCTTCCTATGCTTCTTATATTTTCTGTACTGTGTCGATGGACAACGGCGTCAATCTCCGCCTTATATTTGCCTTAGCGCTATTTCCTTAGGCTCTCCCTTTCACCTTCCCATCAGAATTTCCTCGTTGTATTTCCAATAGGTTTTTATTTTCCTTGCTCATTCCTTTGTGGGTATGATATCACTCTCGCAGTCTTGTGGTGTCTCCTGAGTACATCACTTTATGTCCGTTACTCCAGAGGTCGTCGGACTTGACCAATTTTATCTCGCTTTCACTCCCAGGATTCACATTTCCAGTCTGCCCTTCTCGATCTTAGCAATATCCCATTTCCCGCAAACCCCGAAATGGCCTAACAATCCATATCGTCATCCTACATTTTTTCAGCTTGTCTGATGTTCTCCTCATAGTAGTCTTAACCTTGAGATTCGATTGGGGGGACGAATTAAGCTCGAGAATATTTTACTGCGAGGATTGCCATCTAGTCATATTTGAATGAGGAGCCGCACCTTCGAGAGAAACCGTTAATTTGTTTGCTATTCCACATCGCATAACGACATAGGGCCCATTCCTTGTAGTTCCCAGCCATCCGGATCGGATCATTCTTCGTGATCTGCTCCATCAGTTCCTAATGGTAAAAATGATCCTTTTTACCATTTACGCAGAGTAGTTTTGTTTACAAACCTCTTTTCTCGTTTCCTCTATCGGTAGAAAACAAAATAAAATATTTTTGAAGCTAAAAAGTTCTGGTGCCTCAGAGAATAAAAACGGCGACTCCCGTTATTCGACTCATTACCTTTGGGCTACTTCTATCCCACTATTACTACTCAAAACATTTACTCACCATCAAAGAAATTATCCTTTTCATTATTGTTGCTAAATCATATATAACAAAAGCTTTCACATTTGCTATTTGTAGTCCTAAAGCAACCAGATATCAGTAGCATTCCAGCTGATTTGAAAATTTCTAATTAAATTAGTGTTTGTTTAATTTTTTAATTACTTTGGGGCTAAAATAAAATTTAACTGCACTGAATTTCTGTAGAAAGCAAAGATAATTTTTAATTTCTTAAGTTAAAATTTAACTATTCACAAAAGTGTTTTTCAAAAAATTTATCTCGATTTTGAGCACACTTTGGATACGCAATAAAGAAAAATGCCTCATTGATACTGCTTTGGTAATAAAATTGCGATCAGGCGGCGACCATCTTTAAGCGTAAGTTCAATAGTGTAGATATTGATAAAGAAAGTATTTTCGTACCCCTGCTTATTGCAGTCCTTAGCAAAGTACGAGACCTATTCTATGAACCAGCGAAGTAACATTTTATTAAAAATATCGCAACTTATTTGAAAATTATTATTGTGTAGACCGTATTATTATTTATAATCGACATGTATTTGGGTCATAACGTCACGATTTCTAAGCAGAATTAATGTAAACGAGCAATAAGTACGCCGTTTTCTTTCCCTCACTATTTATAAAAACAAGAGGATTAATCTAGTCTCTGAGTATGATTCAGTTTTCGATGAAATCTCTGCAGAAAAACTAGTTTTCGCCATCAGTAGAACAGCTAGTTATATCTTGTCATCTTTTTGCGAGTGTTAAATAATAAATGATTTTCGCTTTCAGCAGGTCATAGATTTCGACCAACTTTTATTTTACTTCTCTAATTTGTACATGACACACTTCCCATGTAGTATGATTTGAAGTTTAAATCTTAAAAAGAACTAACATTTAACAATTGACACGAAATTGTCATGGTGTAAAAATTAGGTCATTTGTTAAGTCGGGAAAATAGATTTCGCTCATGATAACTTAGTCTTTCGTCATGTAGAACTGCGAAAATATCCATGATATGCATAAAAAGAATAGGCAATAGTTTTGGAAATATAGATTTATTTCCGGTATTGCTACAAAGTCTCAAAATTTTTCAAAGTACATCCCTTGGGCGTCGATGCACTTAAGCCAGCGACTTCTCCACTAGGCGAAGACTCTCTGGTAGGTGGATTTCGGAAGTTCCTTAAGGGTCCGCGTGCAAGCTTCTTTGACGGTACTTAGAGCCCCATGGTTGTATCCTTGCACTTTTGGTAATAGATTGCCGTCTGCTAGTGCCTAGTCGGGACTGGAAGGGGGTTGGGCAATCGCGGTGCCGTTTTCCGTCAAGTAGTCAGTTACCTTGAAGCTGGTCTTCGGGACGAGTTTAGCGTAGATCTTTTCCATCGCCAAATTTTTATTGATAATGGTGTACACTGTCATCTTATCAATTTCGATACCATCTGCGATAACCGACGGTCTGAATTCAAAACTTAACGCACACATCAGGAAAAATAAGCTAAAGATCATTTTTATACAAACATTGTATAATGAATAAAATCCAAGAATTCCGTTGCCACCAAAATTATTATACGTGATGAATTCAGTCGTTGATTCATGGGAGACAATAGGACAAGAATTACAAGATAATAAATAGAAAGGGTTAAAGAGATTAGGAATGCTTTGGCACGGCACTCTTCTTTAGAGAGCAATTCCAGAAATTCTTCATAATGAGGGAATGTGGAGAATTAATATTCATCGCAAAGTAAGAATACCAAAACAGATAGCTCGTAGAAAGTTTTTAGGGGTCGTAGGAAATTCTTTGAGATTCATAGCAATAATTTTAGTATGTTATCATTACGTTTATTTCTAGAATGGTCTGAACGACAGTTATTAATAATGTATGGACTTATACTCTATGGGGGAACGGTAGGACTGTTAGAGCTCTGAGCGGACGGCCTGGGGAAATTCTTTAAAAAAATATGAGATGACTTGGGTGGCAAAAGAGCATGTGGTATGAGAGGTGCATACCTTATGGTTCCAGGGTAAAAGCTGACAACATTTTGAGGAAATCGTCTCGAAGAGAGACGACTGCCTTCCAATGCTGACTTATTGGTAATTCTCTCTGCCTTACTGCTTGAATGTCGTGAGCGAATTATAACGAGTAAAAGATCAGAAGTTACAATCTTCTATCGACCCAAAATTAATGCTGCAAATTTGATCGAAAAACTTTTCTATTCCATGGTAGAATAGACAAAATTTACGCGACCGTTTGTAGCATTTAGAAGCCCTTTCCTTGTGGAATAATTCGAACCATCCCATTTACCACGGGCTGACAACACTGAAACGTTAGAGAGGTGGAAGATAATTAAGACTGTTGGTAGGGAGAGAGGTTATTGAGGGATAACGTCGGCCCTAATTTGAAGAATTCAGCATTCGGGTCCCATTTCTTGATGATGAAGCTTTCGCGTTTTTCCACGGTCCTTACTGCCAGAACTCGTAGAGCGATATTTCGATTTCCTAATTATTCTGGGAGAGAAATCCCTGATTTGAAGGCGTGCAAAACGTATTATCAATGAAAAATTAATTATATATATATTCAAACTTGAAAATCCCGCCATACGGCGCACAAATATTCATTCAAACAGAAATAGGTATAAGGAAAGGGGATAGGAAAACACATAAAAGGCGAACACAGGACATGTGGGGAAGGCGGTTTTTGAGCAGATCACGAAAGTAAAAATATTTCCTTATCCGGGATTCTGTTTGAATATATATATATATATATATATATATATATATATATATATATATATATATATATATATATATATACACACACACACACGCAAGTGAATTTTTGAGCAAATTGTTCAACGATTGGTATGAAAGGCGTATGACATTCCCTGTTACAAACAATCGACCAAATTTAATGTTGTGTCTGCGGCGAAAAACTCAATCCGGATTTTACGGATTGTGAATCGTCGACTGCAAAAAAGTCAACAAAACAAATCTTTTCTTTCAAGCATCGTGGGATTTCATAGGCCGCACTGGCGTCCGCCATTCGAAAAACAAGGCATCTCAGTGGCGTGAATGGCCGCTGTGGTAATACCAAGTTGGGGGGGTGGCGGGGGAGGGATTTGGATAGGGGCGGGAGGTGGATGTAGGGTATTTTTACGGATTTAATTGGCAGTCCCGGAGGTGGGTAGAGGGATTGATGGTGAATATGGCGGATGGTGGTTTGGACGGAGGGGTTTGCGGAGGGTTCCGGGAGTGGCTCGTCAGTGGGGATTGGTGGGAGGCGAGGTCGTAAGGGGAGGGTGTGGGAGCTCGCAGGGACCATTATTAATCATTCTGTCGATTGATTTTCACGTGCGATTTGCCATTGAAACGCACTTCGGCTCCGGAAATCGTTTCGAGTTTCCGAGCTAGTAGTTACCCCAGTAACAGGATCAGCGTCAGGGGAACCCTGTAGATGCCGAATGTCCGATCTACCTCGGCCGTCCGTTCGCCTCCTGGGCCAAATGACCTTGTGACTGCCTCTATGCCCTCCACGAATTCCTTCACGAGAACTCCGGTCCACTGTGGGGCCGGAGGGCCACTCTGCATGGCCGGACGGACCTCAGGTTGAGTGGTGGGGTGCGGACGAGGTGCTCCCCGTCCCCGTCGGCGAAACACCCCCCTCCGTTCCCAGATGCCACGGCCCCGGGCGAATGTTTTCGGGTATCGACCATTCCGTTCTGCTCTTTGCGCGTGTCCAGCCTTAGGGTCGAATCAGGACTTCGAACGGGCGTGGGAGGGCATTACTTGTTTTCAATCGAAAGTGAATTCGCTCAAATTGTTAGCAGCAGTCGATCAACACGGCCGTTTTTTTACCGAAGGCGTGTTTTTCTTCTGACGGATTAATCAGGGAATAACGGAAATTAACATAAAATGAATAAATCTGACCAATTATTAATTCCATGGTCATTTTAATTGAAAACTATTTGATGTGGATAGCGTTCAAATGATCATAAAATCTACTATTTAAAATATCCTATATTTGTAATACTATCTGGCGGTTGGTCTTTAATCTTTCAGACGAACAATTTCGGTAAAAGTCTTCTATTTTTAATTGTCCAAGCAATTTGTTCAAAGCTAATCCCGCAGATATAGTAATTGCTTTATACCGTGAAAATTTTATTGCATCGAATTTCATTAGGGCGTTAAAAAATCATTTCAAGGATGGCCGCTATGTTATGAAACTTCATAATTATCGTATTTTATTAGGAACCTGTTACTAGATTCTGACCCTTAGTGAAATTCATGTGTCAATATACAGGTATTACGATTTTCGTGCTCATAATGTTTACCGCGGTCCCAGTAAGAAATTTTTCCTCTCAAAAAAGATATATCATTAAAAAGCTAAGTTTTTACCATAATAAATAAAGATAAATTAAGTGCTTAAAAGTTGAGGTGTCTAATAAGTCCAAGTCTAATAAGCTGAAATGTTTCCTGACGGTGGCAGTTTATTGAGTGGTCTTAAAATATCCATTTTGAAATTGACTGCAAGATGAAATTCCCTCGTCATGTTAATAGGATAATTGAAATAATTCAATAATTACGCAAAATTGGCCATAAATACTTAAAGTACGAGGGTAAGTCAATAAAGAAGTCGCAAATATCTCTTATGAACTGCTCTAAGCTGTTACGAACATTTAAATCGGAACGCTTGGAGTATCCACCGCACAGTCCCGAATTAGTCCCCAGTGATTATCAACCGTTCGGGCCCCTAAAAAATCATTTGGGTTGCCGAAGTTTAGAAAATTTTGGTGCAGAAGTCCGAGTGGTTACTCGTAGCGACCGTCAAACAGAATACTTCTTTGCTGCCGTCTATTAAAGACTTTGAATGTAGAGGTTCATATGCATAAAGTTAAATAAATTTGAGGAAATTACTTTGATATTAATTGCCTCTCTCCAGTTTTGCGAGTTATTAATTAAATTACCCTCGTATGTCAACATCATTTGCCTACGACTTTTTGAAAATTAGACAATTTTGCAATAAATCTCAAATGTGATGCTCCGTAACTTGCTCTGCCTCATTCGTCTGCTAGACCAGATGACGCATCGATGCGTCTTAATCGCGGAACAAATTGGTGACCATGGCCCCTTGTCAGTGCCGCCTCTCGTAAAAGGAGGCACTCACGTCCTGCGGAAAGAAGCGACCAGTGTGGTCCCCCTTGCTCCCGCTCCCCGCCACAACTCTGACCGTTCCTACCCCAAACTACATCCCTCTCTAGTGGAGAGAAGAGAAATGCGAGGAGATTTTTAGGTTTGGTGAGAGAACTTGTGCGAAGGGGGTAGGACGGCGCAAGAACCCCGGGGTTATGCGCCATATCTCGCCCACCACGGCCCGTTTAACCGCCTTTCATTTATCACGCCTCCTTTAACACGGCTCATTTATCGTCGCTCTTCCGACTCTCGCGTTCGGAGATTACCGCATCTTACTTAGTGGCCTTGCATTAATTACGGCACCACCTCCAGGCGGCGTTTCAGCGAGGGGCGGGAAAGAGGAGGTGACGGAGTCTTCGTCCGCCAAACGCCCTTCGCGTCGCTATCTTTTTGGGTGACCTCCTAGCGCGCGGGCAAGTGCCCAGGTGACCCTGAGACACCGCTGTCACTCACCCTCTTGATTTCGCCCCCTTCCTAATGCTAAAGCGCTCGACGTGCCGAATCGTCGAGGGTGTTGGCCCCGGAAATTTCGAGAGCAGACGTCGACGTGTCTGTCAACACCTCCCCTCTCCCCTCGGCTGGCCCTCGCCGGCCCTGCCCCAACGGATCTCTCGTAGAAACCCCGTCCCCCGCCGAACATTCCCTCCCCTCTCCATGCGCTTCTCGGTCTGAGTCGCGCGGTGTAATTAGCGGTCATTCTCCCCCTCTGAGCGTTAATCTGCTCCCTTTACTGCTGTCGCTTCGGGATGGGAGTTGCTCGCTAAATTCTTGGCGGTGTGAAGACCACACACTATCCGCATTTATATCCAGAGGGCATTCATTGGTTAACTCAGAGGATAGGCATAGTATTTCATCTGGTTGAGGGAATGGAACTATTTAATGGTGTTACTTGTGCTGAATGGGTTTTCTTCATTAATTTAGTTTGCAGCAGGCAGATGGATTTTGCCCCTCCGACGATAATAAAATTCCACTTGTGTATAAGACTGAGAATTTAAATTGTTTTTCGGTATAATGATAAAACTGAATTGTAAAATTTCAAATAATCAATGTAAGTAGTTTTTTTTATGAAATTTTGTAGAACCTTTTAGTTCTCATGAGGATTATAATAATGTAATTTTATGTGAAAAATATGCAATGAATTATCTTACCTTAATAGTACAGTAAGTGATTGAAAATTATTACTCATTTATTGAATTAATCTTAATTGGGTATATATTTTAATCCTTAATGTAGCTGGTGCGATCGAGTACCCTCTATCATTTTCTTTTCGATAGTCACATATTACGAGTACTTAATTAACACTTTAGTTTAATCTTAAATGATGCGATGAATGAAAAGTGTGTCCATGTGATTCATTAAATATCAATTAATTTTTTTTAACTGATTACTTTAAGCGAAAGTAAGCCTTGAATGATGAAATGATCTTTGTACGGTTCTTCTATGAAGTATCTCACATTCCCTTCAGTATGGAATTTCAGTATGCCAACGGCTTGGTGAATTGTTTACTTTCACGGTGAGAAATACAATGTCATTAAGGGATGAGTCCCTTACGTCTGTCCAAGGGATTTGGCAACTAATCTTGTGGGATATCAAACATGGACTAGGGGAACGTGTTTATGGTAAAGTTATCACCACTCACGGTTGCCCTGAGGTCAGTGCTAATTAGTTAGTTATGGCCTTTACAGTTTGGAACCTGATATCTGTAGAGCTCCTTACATTATAACCAAATTCAGAGGAATTGATTTGCAGAGATTTCTACTCTCTAAATGCGAAATTTCGAGACATTTCGAAATGCAATCTTATGAGCAAAACAGCGAACACTGAACCATGACCCTATTCTTCAAATTGGAATAATATTCATATCTCATGTGCAATTTCAGTAGTGAGAGCAATGAAACGGGTTAATATATAGCTAATATAAATGTTAAATTAACTGAGAATGTCCTAAGCCAAAGTACATAAAGGAACTTGAAAGCTACAGCGAACACTAATTTTGTAATATTAGTAATATTTTATTATATTTTTACTGCTAATGCGATCTGTTAACAATAGTTTTAAAAAATAAGGAATTGAGAAAATTGTAAAATAAAATGAAAACTCATATAGCCGTAATAAATTAGCACCACTCGTTACGTCACACCAAATTAAAACAAAGTTTTGTGTTGTGATGGTTTGTGGGAAAAGAAATTCCACACCGGTGACCAACCACAATCTCTCAACCAGAACACCCTTCTGCAGTAGTTTGCGGGAATGCTTCTTCCTCGTCAGTGAACAATAACAGATCCAAACTCTCAAGCCCATTTGGGATCATTCACTGGGTTAAAGGGACTCTGTTAAGGATACCTGGGTTTATGAACAGATATACACTATCCGTGACTGTTTACGGAAATAAATTCCGCGCCAGGGGCACACACAGAGCTGAGGCACTCACGGACACCCGGTAAATCAATCAATCAATCACGCGTTAATAAAGAACCTCACTACTGGGAAAATATTACTCAAATTGACAAAGTTACCAAAAAACAGGGAAAGACGAGAATGTACGTCAGATACGTGTATTTCGGCTACAATGTAGTCCTCCTCAGTGAACTGAAAGAAAAAAGGACCGGCTACAAAAGGTTGTAAGTCATTACATCCTGTTTCAAATAGGATTGTTAGATGGACTTAAAAGTATTCCAATACAGCTTAACCTATGAATGCAAGGACAAGTAGGGAATGGAAAATAATCATTTACATACAATTTTCCCTCTCAATTATCAGAGGTGATGAAAAAGATAAGAAACCTGTTTTTTAGTGGGGAGAAAAAACTGTGCGTTTTACAGGATGCTCATCCCAAAACACCCATTGAGGTTGCATTTTTTATTTAAAAATAAAAGAGTTTTTAAAATTACCGTTTATTTTTAGCATCGTCATATAATATAATAATAATAATAATGGATGATATTGAATTCAGAACAGGTGTTATAGGAGCTGAAAGGTCTATGCTAAATTTAGCAGTTATCGTGAACCGGGAATATCTGGAAATTTAAACTGAGCAGCCATAAATCTAACACAGGGAAAACGCAAATTCCAATCGGCGTTTCCTTAATTGTACTTCACCCCTCCTAAATGAATTATTTCAACTCCATAGCACAGCACATAAAACGTTGAATAGAAGTAAAAATACGAGAATACTCGTATATGGAGTGCCATTTGGTTCGATTTGATTTATTCTTCGAAGGCGTTAGTGTCCTTTACTGGTAAAAAATGCTGTTGTAAATTATACGAAAAGGATCGTAAGAATTTGTTTTTTGGGTCTCGAGATTTTTACTGAAATCCATGTAAGCAACCACTCATTAAAATGAATTCATTCCCTTCCCTTTTTGCCAAAGTATCAGCATGGAAATTTTCTGAAAACAGATATAGTATGCGCTCAGTTACTCTGGGTACTACTCCTCCTGGGTACTACTCAGTTACTACATATATATATAAAACACAGTAATCAACCTGAAGGTCGGTTTAGTAGGTGATGGTAGAGTATATATATGCACACATTCAAACACGAAATCCCGCCAAACGCGAACAAATATTCATTCTATATATGTATATATGTCGGTCGAGGTAGTCCAGGGGATACGTTGAACTACTGATCAGAGGGTTCCAGGTTCGATTCCCGGGTGAGGCAATCTGGTCATCTGCAGCTCCACCCAAGCTAAGTGATTTTTTGGGTGCCAGATCTTCCTGGGAAACCATAACCGGTTTAGGGAAAGGAATTGGCCCCCCTACCCTGATGTGTGAATGTCACACGCCGTCGGGATTAGTCTTGGGTGAACCCTATCATAACCTACCAAAGCGACCTTCGGTTTGAATACTGTGTTTATGGTTATATATATATATATATATATATATATATATATATATATATATATATATATATATATATATATATAGAATAAAACAGATAACACGTAAAAGGACACTCACACTATAGATGATTTAAGCTTTCGGCCTACTCCAAGGCCTTCTTCAGGGCTATTGTGCCGTCCAAAAGTTATATTGCTCTCGTGAGTACTTCCGCATCATATATATATATATATATATATATATATATATATATATATATATATATATATATATATATATATATATATATATATGAATTCGTTCAAGTTACGCGGAAGTGTTGAATAAAAAATCTTCTTAGAAGAAATAACGTGCGAGTGTTCTTTTTATGTGTTCTTATTTTGTTTGTTGCTGTCAAAGTTTTATATATATATACACATGTTATGTACATGTATATATATGTGTATGGATATATATATATACATGTGTACAACTGCAACCTCTTTCTCTCTCTTTCATGAGTGAGGGTGGTGGAGACAAGTGTCTCTCCCTCTCATAAGTGAAGGCAATAGAGTGCGAAGTCCTGGCAAGTGATTTCGGCTCCGTCCCTGACTCTTACTGCTGGTGCAAGGGGGCAAGTGACGCACGAAAAGAAAGATCGTCCTATTTTGGCTTGAAAACCCTCTTATCTGAACTACGCCGGAGCTGTCGCAGCTGCATGAGCTTGAGTCTTTCCGAAGCTTCAAAAAAATCAAGCCTTAGGGAAACCAGATTTATGGCTTATAATACACTTCACAACAAGTTAGTCTTGAACCGTGAAACTTCTTCGAAGAATGCGAAGTACTTAGCCAAATTCCCAATAAGTTAATGGAGTTTTATTCATTCTCTGGTCTTCTTTCTTTTTCCTACCAGTGATCCGCACTTTTCATTGTAATTTTCATAGGGGTTTTGAGAAAATCTTCGCCGTTTTCATCACAAATTTCAACTTTATTAGATTTTACAAATAAAAGAATTCAGATATCCATAACCGAAAAAAAATAATCTGTAATAAATGATACTCATTGTATATTACTCATGCCATTCCAACAATAGCGATTCGTTTCAAAATGTATCGAATTTTCTAAATGTGAATCTTTCAATATTTTTACTATCAATAGTAGCGATGCATTCAATGCTACCATTTTAGCATGTGCATATGTTTACGATTTTGTGTATTAGACTATGCGTAAGGTTAACGGGATTATTTAAAATAATCAGTCACATTAAACATTATTTTTTTATTTCTACAAGAAGAGTGAGAGAATGAATGCTGTATTCACAAGTTGAACTTTATTTGGGTAGACGACGACATAAAACATTCCAGTTAAGCATCAACAAACCCGTCGTACACTCTTGTGCAACCAAACGCCGAGCTAGTTGTTATGAATAGTAAAATGAACGCGATCGTAAAACAGACGAATGCCATGACCGCCAAATGATAGGTCACCCGGTTGGATGGAAACGGGCCAGCGCCGACAACCAAATTCATCAGCCTTTCGCGAGGCGTTATTTTTTTTTGAAAAAACAAACGAAGAAATAATCAGCGTTGTGCCTGTCTCCCCCTTCAAAATCAGCCCTCCCTTTTCCGAACACATCCAAACGTTCCCATCCCAATGTTTATTTTGCATGTTGCTCACTGTGATTAGTGATGCCCGCAATATGCTCATACATGCAATTTATTGAAAGATATCCGAAAAACAACGACGTGTGCTTAACGTCTTTGTCATTCGATACATGGGAAGAGTAATTGATGATTTTTTTCCGTAATTATTGTATTGACCAGAGGATTCAGAAACAAACATTTAGCGATTGTGGTAAAAGGATTTCTATACATTTTTATATATTTCTAAGTTGAACTGAAGTATCATCGCCGGCTATCATTTAATGCATTAATTTATATATAACCTGTTTAATGAATAACAATGGGTGGATATCACCTCCAACATATTCATCCAAGAGTTTGAGTTAGGTACTTAAAGTATTTAATGAATGTCATCGTTTCCTTCACATTTAATTTTATAAAGCTAAAATATTGCTTTTAATCTATATTAAAATGCGGATTCATGCAATCAATATCTTTTATGACGGAACTGAGAGAGGAATTTTAGAGGAGTTGCAGTCGATAATAATTGGAGCTGACAGACAGCCAAGGTCCGTTGCATCTCGAAGATAAATATTACCACGCCTAGAAGTATTTATATAATAATCGATCAATTGCTAACTATAAGTCATAACATCAGGGATGTATTGCTTTTACGTATCCTGTTATGTAAATGAATCATATCTGCCAGCTCTAACTTTTACCTTCACCTTAATTTAAGTTCTCCCAAACGCCCACCCTTCCGAATCCTCTTATTTTCATTTTGTCACCCCCCCCCTTCAGCACACGCAACCACTAGACGTCCCCGGTGTGCGGAAATCATCTCCCGATCGTGGAAGTGCCAGGGGCGGGAAAGGGGGAGAGGGGATGGGGTTGTGGCGGCTGCGGAACGGATAGGCCTATGCCCGAGTCAACAATGGAGACAAGAATAACTTGGCACCTCGTTGCCGCGGGGGGAGTCGAAGAAAAAAAACTAGACGAGGAAATGGTCGCCGCTCATGCCGTTCGAAAGGTTATCGCGTATCCGGAAAGGAGAGAGGAGGGAGGGGGTGGATTTGAATGCAACCGGTCGTGCTTGCGTTTCCAGCCACGTCGGTGTTTCGCGCAGCGTCATCCCCCGCACCCACGTCATCCCCCCCACCCGCGTCATCTCCCGCGTCCTCGTCATCCCCCGCACCCGCCTCGGCTCCTTGTTTCGATTCCAAGCTGCGCCGCTACCAACGTGGTCAGCAGGCTTCCGTTCCGATGGTTTACATAGACACACACTTTTCACTCCCGAGTACACAAGGATATATCTTTTTTCCGATGCTGGGGCGGATATCCCTTCGAACGGATGCCTCGGCGGCGCAAGCGATAGGGCTCGTCAATCCGTGTACCGGGAAAAAGAAACACCTGCTCAGTTTTGTTTCTTTTGATGTATCACACTCAGAAGGGGGCTCATAATTTTAATTAACGTATTCTGCCGACGGTTATTTTGGTTGTGTTACGGTCAGTGGGTTTCAGGGGTGAGAAATTGGTAGTTATTTTTTTTTAATGTTGCTTTGTGCCGATGAAATTGCTTTGGGCAGCGTTTCATCCGGTGTTTGGACTTCACCCCAATCGCGATCTGATTCATTTTGGGAGTCGGAAAAATGCGTATCGACGTAAAATTAATAACGAGTTTTGGCCTGATTTGGAATTGAAAGAAGAGAAGAGATCCAACTAACGGATATTGAATTACTCTATAGGCGAGCGTTTTACATGGAGCTCGCGAGGAGGAAAGTGAACGGTTTTCGTTTAGTTTGGAACCTTTTGTTTTCCATTCGACCTCCGCGTCGAATAAGCGCAATTGAAATTCGGTTCCGCCGATTCGATATTTGCTACAATCAACATTCAAATGCTAATTAAGCAGTGTGTTCGAGTTGACTCCGTGCGCGTCCGCGCATGCGCTTTTTTCCGGTGTTCTTAAAGCGTTTTATCTATCCTGCAATCTAATTAAGTACAACGGAAGATTTTATTATAATTTTTGGCGATAGTTCCTCAAGATAGAGGAACAAAGAAAGGATCTCCGGCAGAATTAAGTGGAATTAAATCATTGGAATTCAGGAAACACAGAATCGTCTGAACATTTAATTTTATTTAATTGATAGCATTTAGTGGAATTTGGAAGGGAAAGAATTCACAGGATTCCTTAAGGATTTGAGGAACTTACAATGGCACCCATGTTTTCTTTGTCTGAAATAAAAGAGTATATTGTGGATATTTAAATTATTGATTAGTGTTAATAATAGCAAGGTTTCACAGTGTGTTTAGCTTTCATGATGGTCATAAAAGCAAAATAAAGTCAGTCCAATATAAATTAATTATAACTAACACTTAAAACAAGGAAGAGTAAACGAAATGTAATACTTATAAAAATGCAATACTTTTAATTATTTCAATGTATCGACAGAATCAACCACTGCAATCGACGGTGAGATTGTGAGTGAGCTCGCCGTGAGTGCAGTGTCACGAGTACTGCCCAAAGTTGCACTGGCACGATTCTTTGCTTTTGCCCTGGAACCACAATAAGCAGGAAACTATGGTTGAAGTTGCGGTAAGAAAATTCAAAGAAGTGGCGTTATTATTACATGGTTAATGTGGCAGTAAATTTCGGGAGTGACCTACTAAGCTTTAACTCACTTGTCAAGCAATTTAGTTTTTCAATTTTTTATAAATAACTTTCTCGTGGGTATGTCAATAATTAATTTTTTTGAATAGATATTATGTATTTGAAAGCCGTTCGATACAAGAGTATGTACGGAAAGTCTAATTAAAAACCTGGACTACTTCACTAATAATTGATTAATATCTGATAAGGCTCAATGGAATGGTCCTGAATTAATAGTTACATTAATATAGATGAAGCAGCTGCTGTTGGTTTGAAAATTTATTCAAACTCTAAAAGTAATGGATAGATTCTTTTAATTATATAAATGGCATTTTAGGAAAATACTAATTTATGTTAATTGTAAAGCCATTATTAGGAATTCACTTTTGGAAAGCTTCTTACACTAAAAGCACTAAAAAGAACAAAAACGATTAAGAATGCATTTATTTGGCCCTCTCGTGATATGTAAATCAATTTTCAAAGTTATTTGGGGCTTCAGTGAAGTGAATACTTGGCACCGATCACGTCTTTAGATTTGTTACGGATTGGAAGGAAAATGAATAATATATTTTTGGCGGTTCCTAATGAATTCTTGATTTTTCGTTTTGTGCAAGACATTGTTAGCAAAACATTAGAAGCGCAGAGCGTGTTATCCATTCTCTGATTCTGTGGGTGTGTTTCTTGGCCGTGCTGAACGGCCGCCGTTCCCCATAAATCCCCGCACCTCATCCCGCGAGCAAAATCCGGTACATTATCGTGGCTTCATCCGAATCCATTTCTGCATTCTCCATTACGCCCTTAAAAGCCTCCAAAGCCCCTTCTCGTGAAAGACCGTCTTTGATAACATCGTGACCAAAAGGAGAAAATGGAAAATGCTCGGTGCAAATCAAAAGAATTCGAAGGAATGTAGGTTGTTGCATTAGTGGACATCTCTGTCGCCGAAGATCTCTTCTCCAAGAAGTTGAACATTTTTCCATTAAAAGTTGTGCCTCGTTGTCTTTTATGGATTTTCAGTAATGAATCCATCGTTAATAGCTTTGTCTCTTACTGCGCTTTGTGGAGTTGGCCGTTACTTAATCTCGTCAATGCAAATTTCTCCCGATTTTATGGAAACAAAGTCAAAGTTACAGTTTATTCCTTTTAGACTATATAGGACGGTATAAATTTCATTTTTTATCACTAGTTATGTTTTCATATGTATGTTTTCACGAAAATGTTCATTTTATTTCGATTGTGACCTATTTTTCTCTCAAAACAATTATTTCCTGATGACAAATGTTTCACGGCAGGGGACCTTCCATTTACGCAGTTTTGTGTTTCCTTTTCTCGATTCTCATTGATGTAGTTCCATCTTTTTCTCTGCTGTTCTGCATACACACATAAGATTTTGCAGTAAAATCGTTTTTTCCCTAGCACGATAATTCCTAAAGCTCCTTGGATTTTTTACTGTATGTATTGAACTTGAAAACAATAATTATAATAAAAAATGACTGAAAATGAAAACATTGAAATGACTGTAAGGTTCACGCACCGATCTACAGAAGACTGGAGTGATTAAATGGTAGGTTAAAGTACTTTTTTATTGTAAAAAATCAAGATAAGACGAACGTTTAAGAATTTTACGAAGCATAAAATAGTCAGCATCACCAGATATCCTATTGCGTTTGAAGTAATAATAAAAAAAGGAAAGCATTACCTTATGCTGATGTTTTTCAGTGCATAAAATAATCGTTTTTTCGCTGGATAAAATTTTATTGGCGTTTCTCCAAATTTTGTTAGACGTTCAATAATTAGGAATTCGGAAGGTCCTCAAATGAACATCAATATTGGGCAAATGCCCCTTTGTTCGATTGAATCATTTTCTGCAGTAATTTCTTTTTAAGTTAAAAAAACGCATTAGTGGCCAATGATAGTCAATACATTGTTTTTTTTAATAATTCTAACTTTAATTCCATAACGTTTTTCATTAAAATACAAATCCAGATGTGCATCCGTGCGTTGTGTTAACGGAAAGGAATTTTTTCCTTGCCAAATGAATACGTTTTTCCTTGGGTTATTCGCTTCCAGGGTGCAATAGTGACGCAAAATACTGTCCATTAATCGTTTAGATAGGAGAATATAAGTTATCGAGAGTAATTGGCGAAAGAAACGGGGAAGAAAACAAAAAGTATCTGTTGTGCAAGTTGATTTGGAGAAATCTTTTGATGGACTTAGCTGAGACAAATTAATGGTGTGCCTGCCAAAGCATGGGATTGATGTGAGTGAAAGAAGGCTGATAAAAGAGCTGTATATCAGTCAGAAAGCCTGAGTAAGGATAGGATACCAGTTGACAGATGATAATGGAATAGAAAGGGGTGTTAGGCTAGGGTGCCACCTGTCACCAACCCTATGTAATGTATGCATGGAAGAGATAATAATAGAATGCTTGAATGGAAGTGGATGATTAAACATGGAAGAAAAAAGAGTGGAATGCATCAGGTTTGCTAGTGATATGGCTGTAGTGGCCGAGACTCAACAGAAAGCCTTGGAGAGGGTAGTGGAACTTACAGACAAAAGCAATAAATATGGAACCTGAATAAGCAAGAAAAAGATGAGTTTGATAATTGGAGGTAAAAAGTTTGGAATCTCTTTGGAAGGCGAAGGGATCGAAGAGTATTAACTTATTTGAAAAGCGCCATCACTGAAGACATGTCCTGCTCCGAAGAAGTCAATTCAAAAGTAGCTGCGGCAAAAGTGGGGTTTAATAAGAGGAAGAAACAACTGTGCGGACCTTTGAAGGAGCATCTGAAAACGGGATTATTTTCAAGGTATCACATTTGGAGTGTGATGTCGTACGGGGCAGAAACATACAATTTGCGAAATATGAAGTAAAAAGAATAAAAGAGTCCTTCGAAACGTGGATCTGGAGGAGGATGGAAGAAAATAGTTGGGAGAATACGAACAAAGGATGATGATGTGATTCGAAGGATTGGAGAGGAGAGAGAATTGGCAGAGATAATCAATGAAAGAACGGCTAATTGGTATGAGGAAGGCTTGCCTGTAGAGGACTGAGTTGGAAGGAATGATAAAAGGGGCGAGAGGACGAGAAAGAAAAAGGTATATGATTTTGGAAATTATTAATATTGGGAGAAAATAAGGAGTGAAGGAAATGACTCAGGACTAGAAGTCTTGGAGGTCAACCAAGAGAGAACCTGCCACGCGACAGAATAGCCCAAGAAGATGACGGTTTATATGATTCCGCGTGCATCCCAAAAACTGTGGCCATCACCTTGTCGGCCGATTTCACTTTCTTCGCCTACCTCGGAGCGGAATCGCTTTTAGTTTGCCACTGTTACAATTGTTCCTTTTCCTCTGGGATAAAGTAGTATCCATGTTTCTACCAATTATGTCATCCCTTCGTCCACAGTTATCTAATGACACAGAAACTTGTCAGGATAATGACGGAAAAGCGTCAAACCAGCCTCCGGATTGACCACATAATTGCGTTTATTCTCCACGGAGATTAAACTCGGCACCCTTGTTATTTTTCGTGCACAATTAAAAATATTTCATCCTATGATGTGCCGTTGGTCTTGGCAATTTCACAAAATTCGATTCGTCCATCAATCAAAATAATATCGTGAATTTTGTCAATCATTTGGAAGAAGTAATTTCCACTATGCGTCCCGAACATATTTCATTATCTGTGGGTATACGGTCACTTTTAAAATCACTTAACCAATTATTAACCGTCATAAACACAAGAGCAGATTTGGCATGAAGTAAATTCAACTCGGCTTTGATTTCTTTCGGTAATAAGTCTTTAAAAAAATCACCGCACGAAATTCATTTTTATCCATTTTTCTTTACATGGTATTTCATCCTATTATGAAAATGAAACTACACAACAGTTCTAGTTGAAACATTAACAGCAGTCTAGTGAAAGAATGGACTTACTAAAAGCAAACACTTTCCGATGCTACAAGCGTCACCTACTACTTAGATTTTCTAAGGAATAATGGAACGACCAAAAAAATCGACACAGAATAAAGTGTCAGCTTCAAGTATAGTATATCATACATTTAAAAAATAATAGATAATAGAGAGGAGAATCGAATCTACAAGCTGAGTGGAAGGGTATGTTATGTTAGAGGAATACAGGGTATACGTCCAACTGTAACTTCTCTGAAGACAGAAAACTTCGAGCATATTACAAACGGCGTAAAAAATGCAAATATTTTATACAAGTTTCACCAGAGCGTCTACAATAAGATGCATTTGCACCAACAGAGATTCCACACCCATGTGAGGAACACATGAGCGACATAACACTGACCAATGAATTGATAGAATATCAGTTTCATAGTATTAAAATCAACAAAGCATCAGTCTAGGAAGAAATACCTGATAGAATTTTGAAGGAATAAGCTCAAGATATTGCTCCGTTTTTAGGAAGTAGCTTTTTTAATCAATATAAGAAGGCTCAGTATCTCACGACTGAAAGAAAGCCCATGTGACTCCCATCTATAAAGGCGGCGATAGGTATAAACCAGCCAGTTATCAACCCAATTCTTTAACATCGATATCTTGTAAAATACTAGGTAACTCTATTTTCAGTAACATTATGGGATTTCTTGATAGTAGGAAGATAATAAAAGTCAACCAGCACGGATTTAGGAAGAGCAGATCTTGCCAAACGCAATTTGGTTATTTATTCACGATATACCGTATACTGTTCTTAGATCGGGAGAAAATAACACAAAATTGGACGCAGTATTTCTGGATTTCAAGTCTTTCAATAAATTATTACTCAAACCTAAACGATATGGTATCAATGTGAAAATAATAAATTTGATTAGATCAACGGATCACGTACATGTAACTTCGGGCGTTTTTCAGGAAAGTGTAATAGGACCGCCTCTGTTCTTAATGTACTTAAACGACTTAAGATCACACGTTATTAGCAATCCCGGATTATTTGCTGAAGACACGAGTTTATGCAAGGAAATTAAGAGCTCATCGGAAGCATCACGAAAGTGATGACCAGGACAAAAATCATGGAATCGATGATTCAGTGCTAACTACGACAGATTAAGTGAAATATTTGGGGGCAGTTCTAGCACCATCCCTTTCATGGGAAGCACATATAATGAAAATATGCGGATCCGCTTTAAAGAAACTTGGTTTCATTCAACGGGTGGTGGGGAAATGTATTGAGAAAGTTAAAGAGATGTATTATTAAGCTCTAGTTGGGACTCATTTGGAACGTGCCACAAGTATTTGGGATCTTTGGGAGAGAATTTGGCAGAAAGTGTTAGATGAAGTCCGGAGAAAATGCGCCAGATTCGTCGAAAATTGTTGCCGGTTCTGGCAACCGGTTGCCGGTGAGCGTGAGAGGCCTTTTAAGGGAATTAGCCTGGAAGCCACTTGATATGCGAAGAGAACAAGCGAGACTTACACTTTTTAAGGTTCTGAGCAAACAAGCTTAGCAATGAAACTAAAGGAATTATTATGACCCCACATTACCTAGGCAGATCTGGAAAGGGAGATATATTCCAGTGCAGATACAAGTACTTATTATTTCCCCGGACAATCAGGAATCAAAATTGTGAGAATCCAAAGCCCTTATAGACACAGTAAAGACATTTGACCCGCAAGTGAGAGCAGGATTAACCTGTTATTATAACCTGTTTTCTTTTGAAGGTCCGACATATGGGTGGTTTTGGTTCATTTCTCATCCCGTTTTTCTACATAACGTGTAAACAGTTTGTCAGATGAATTATTTATTTTTTTGAATTTGATCTTTCTCTGGCATATATATAGGTTTTCACATTATTTGATAGCTTCTTAATAATAATTTTCTCTTTTCCCTTCCTCTTCCATATCCTTTCTTATCACTCACCCTTCTCAACTGGTGCATGCACCCCCTACCAAAAATGTTTTGGTGAATAGCGGGAAATTTATGTCAATGTCGAAGGTGTGCTCGTTGGCACATGTACATGGGTATGTTATTTGAAAATATATGTAATAGCATGTGTTAAAGTTGAAAAAGTTTTTGCATGAATATTTATGTATTTGTGGATGTAGATTTGCATGTGTACGGTATTCTATGTACAAATATATGCCTCGGTGAGTGTAGGTTTGCGTGCATATGCTGGTTTATGCATGTGGTTTTATTTTATTTTATTGGTGTTGACTTAACACCCCACACCACACGTCCCCGCTGAGACTTGCGTGGTATTATGTAGATGTAGATTACCATGAGTTTGTTGAATGACAATATAAAGTTAACCATACTCGTATAGACCGTGTACCTATACAACGATCTGAAAACTCCGTTTTAGGAAAAGTTCGTCCTCAGGACCGGTAGGAAATAAAGATTTTCTACAAATGTTTAAAAACACCGCTGCCATTTATGCACGTCCGCCAGGTGACCACTAGGATCCTACGGAACGGATTTTTCATTTCTGTTATAGCCTACTCTTTTATTTCGACCTACGAAAGACTTCCAACATTATTATCATCATGTCTATTACTCGCCCTCGTGTAGAATTGGATAGTGTCCTTATCTCTGAATTGAAGGCTGCATATTATTTTTCAATTTTAAATCTTGTTCACATAAGACGTATCGACCGGAATCGCGAGATCCTCTCCGTCTTTGCGCGTTGAATGAGATTATGTGAAGTGATTCGGAATCAGGAATCACTCACCGATAAACTCTCTGACCTGGAAACAGAGTAAAAGTCAACGTGAGGAAATCTTAGAATAAAGATTTCAAAACCGAGGGCGCGCCGGAAAAATCAACGCAAAGAAATGAAACCAATCATGAGAGCTGTACGCACAATTTAAATTTAGAATATTTTGGCAAAGAAGTGAAGCATATTGTCTTAATGAGAGCATGTCTAAGATAGTAAAACAAATTTGTGTGAGAAAAATCCATAAGTCTTAGCTAGGAAGAAAACGAAAATATTCTCGCAGGAAGAAAAAAATCACGCCCGAGAGAGAAAAAAGCGTTCTGAAAATTCATCAAGCAAGATTTATTTATTTGCGCATTTGAGAACTGGTCACATCAAATGCTGGTTAGTATCGATTTGCTATGATTTATTTTTTATCTCTTTCCCTAAACTGTCTAATCGCTTTCGCACCATCTTATGAAAATTTTACCCAATTGATATTTTATTCTTGATTTTCTAGGTCATTTTAATGTAACTTTTTATTACTAAAGCTGTTACAATATGTTTTTGGAGTAATATGTATTTTTATATTGTAGTTATAGTAAAAATATATCATTAATAAGTTAATTGAAGTGACGCTCTCCAACACTTACCTGACAGATATACGAATGTGATAAGGAATAGCATTACAAGGCAGGAACAATCTAATAGTGGAGATATTTTTCACATGTAATCTGTAAAGGACAAAGTGAAATTCTAGTTCATTTTACTCGGTCTATTTTAGACTGCAATGAGCTTTAAGTGCTCCAAAATGATCATCGATAGATTTTCTCCGTTCATTCTCAAAGGAATCGTTCTAAAGGACAGGCGGTTTACTGCTACAGTAACGCCGGATCTAAGAAGGATTGATTTGTTGAGTATGGGAATAAATATTGGATCAAGTGGACTGATCCCTCTAGGGGGTCATATATTTCCGATATCAATTGCTGGAGCTACTCTACTATGGAAGTAAGCTCGGAAATATTTCAGAAAAATTCCCCGGTCTAATATTCTAGACTGCGCCCCCATCTGCTTCACCTCTAAATTCAGCCCCTCGGAAGAACAGTATTTCGTCGGATCCTCGGTGCGTGGCGTCGTTTGTCTCTACATAAGCGACAATTCGTAGCTTTTAGCAACACACGTCACGTGCAGCCACCTGTACCGCCTGCGTCACCTGAGGAACCCCGCCCCTTATAAACCTGTGCCATGAGTGTTTGAATCGACAATAAATTTGGCATGGCGTCTAACATCTGATTTTTCACCTCGGGTGTCATTCGATAGGGTTGACGGTAGAGAATGAGGTAAGGATTCACGCAAAAATAAATAAAATGCCTCAATGACACAGAATTTCTTACGTGAAGTCCTGGCAATACTTGAACACCAACTACGGATTTTTTTTTCCTTGCCAGTGGAAGTAACTGTAGGTAGGACAGTGGGAAGGAGGAGAGCAGTTTGGCCATCCACAGCCATTAATATGTATACGATTTGATGTAACTATTTCGAATGCATCTACCTATCTCCTGCAGTAATGCTCTGTGTTTTTACAAATGTCCAGCATCTTTGAATTAATAAATATTGACTTTTTGCTAAATTAAATGTATCAAATTTGTCTGCCCTCTGGACGTCCCCCACTCGCACCTGAACATTTGAGGCATGTAATGGTTGCGAATGTCTCCTATTCCTCCAATCTGCTTCTATATCCTTCAGTATATTGATAAATCCAACCAAATTCAACAGAAAAATACACCCTGATTGCATTCTATGTTACTCTCTGTGCACTCTATGTGGGATGGTGTACATTCCTGATGGAAAATAGTGTTTTACTTTGCAAGCGGGGTCTGCTTTCACGATCCGTTGCATCCAGTTTTGTATGAAGATTAGAATAGCAGTCTCTGTTTTGCGTTTTTCAAGACATCGTTTGAGAGCATCCCCAAAAAAAGATGACATGATCTTTTCCGCCCATAGCACCGTCTTTCTTTGCCTTTTTTGGAGCTGAAGAACCGACCTCTATCCACTGATGAGATTGTTGTTTCGATTCTGGTGTTTAATGGCAAATCCATATTTTATCCGTGGTCACATATCGATTTTGTTTTCTGTGAAGCCGGTCTTGCATTGTTTGGAAGGCGTCGGAATGAGTTTTGGATCTACAGTGAGCACGCGCGGCACACATCTTGCGCAAAGTTTTGTCATGTGCAATTTCTACTGCAAAATGTAGCCAAAGCGCTCGTATGATACCTCAACAGTATTGGGAATTTCGCGAAATTAATGCATCGATCTTCTTAAATCATATCGTGCTCTTTTTCGATGATTTACAGTGTGGTTACTCTTTTCGGACGTCTTTCAGGTGGATCACCTTGGGAGCTTCGACGGTCACGTTCAAACTTGGCCGCCCAATTCTCTACGGCGGATATTAAAGGAGAGGAGTTCTCAAGTTACTATTCTCTTATGCATTTTGGTCGGCATTAAACTTTCTTTTGCGATTAGTTTTATGGGTGCGTATTTCTCAACATTTTATTCCCTTTACAACAACACACTGAACTCAACTGATTCAAACGACTGTCTACAGCGAGCTGCTGAATTGAATGACCTGAAATTTTGCGTGGCGTTTATTTATAGAAATGCCAATTATAGAAAAAAGAATGATTAGAGTAGTGATGACATACAGGGTCTATCTCAAAAAATATGTGTACTCAATTAGGGGAAAACTTCATTGTAGATCAAAGTAAAAATTATTTAACTCATCAAAACAACACACATACATCCACACACCGATGTCAGCGCCTCTGCTAAGATTTTGGTACGCTTCTTGGAAGATGTCGACGGGAATTTCGTTCAGGCAACTCTTCGAGACCTCTTTGACATAATTCAGTGGTCCAATATGGTATTCAAAGGGGTTGTACTTGGGTCATATTCAAAAACCCATGTCTTGACACCGGTAACTCCCTATTTAAAAAGTTTTCATCACTTTCACCGTGTTTCCAAAAGTCCATGGTTAGATTGTCACACAAGCAGTCTTCTGACAGCACCTTGGCACACTTTTCTCTTGGTTTACTCTTCTTTAAGAATGCAATGCATTGTGGCTTTCTATATATTTCACTCTTCTACTAACATCCTGACTCTTGATGGTCAATCGGAATTGAGCATGTCTCACGTTTTGCACATTTTCGTCGCACTGTGTTGTTAATAGATGTCTATGGCATTTCTTATCACCAATATCCTCGTTGTCCTCCCAGGACAACCCGTGTGAGCAGAAAACCATCACTTGGGACATTTTGCCATCCCCATTAGAATCCTTAACCATGGTCATGGTCTCCGAACTCGATTTCCCGAGTTAAACAAAAAATCGCATATCATTGCTCCATTGGAATTGACATCATGACTTCGTGACGCGGTACACGAACAGATGTTTAGTCTAGCAGCGATCTGCGGGCTGTAACGGCCAACAGACAACTGACGCGGGTCGTGTCGCTTTCCTAAGACCTCTTAATATTTTTCCCGGCACAAATGGACCCACTCCAGTCATCCTTTTTCTGTGTACGAAAAAATGTACCGTCATGTATTTCTTGGACAATAGAATGCACAACCAAAATATACCCACTTACACACTCGGAGGTCTTCGGATGAACGCCGCGGACGAAGTAAAATAATTGGGGGTCACTATTACATTGGATCTTTTTTGGGGAAAACATGTGTCACCTATTTGTAAAGGGGCGCTGAAAAAGCTGGCATTCGTCAATCGTATAGTTGGACGGTGTAGCGACGAAAAAATAACGGTTACGTGCCATTTTTCCGAATTAAGACCTCGCAATGAGTAGCTAAGGCTAGCGTTTAGGATCAATTTCAAAGATTATAATTACAAAATCAAATATTTTACAGAGCAAGGCTGCTAAATTTGTGAAAAATTCGTACCAAAGGACTCAAAGCGTCTCACATTTAATTCAGAATCTGGGGTGGAAACCTTTAGATCTGCGAAGACTCAGGGTTAGATTAAACTTATTGCAAAGATATAAAGAGTGTGGTTTTTCATCCGACATTGGAGATATAATTAGACACCCTGATTATTGGCAAGGCCGACAATTCTCCGATTTTTCTTGTCTCCCCTAAAAAAACTACTAACTAAACCAGGAGGTGTACAGAGTCAAGTCAATGGCCTCAGGTCTGCTACTCCTCGCTTATGACCCTTCTTTTGTTAAAAAAAAATTAAACGTTCTACTGTTGACTATGATGTCCTCTGATATTTGATTCTGAATAGCGCTTCATGATGACGACATGAAAGAACTTATTTTAAGGATATTGAATAACTAGTCTAGGTACTTTTTCGATATTATTTTTCAAAATTTTGAAACCCAATTGCAGGAATTTCGCTGATCTGACTTATCCGAATTACAACGAAGATATTGTTTCTTGAAGATCATACTGCCCCGACAGTGATTTTATTGTGTGCCTCGGGCGTAATATGGGCAGCTCATTTCAAATAATATGAGAGTCATGTCTGTTCAGAGTTAAGAAACAAAAACATCACTTTATCGACTCCATCCCATTTTGATGCTTTTGAAGTCGTGTAGCGGGATTTTGTTCGAAAATAATGCGCCCATAGAGCGGACGTGCTACTCGTAATCCACGCCGCTGGCTACCGATTCCCATTTTCCAGCGGAAAGTAATCATAATGGACGTTCAATTTATTTTGAATGTTGAGCGCCGTTATATTCCCTCACATCTATTTTCACTCGCCCTCGTCAAACATGGCACCAATTTCCACCGCCCCATCCACTTTCCCCCACCCAACCCTCCTCCTGCCCAACCCTCACTCCCGGCCCTGCCGAACAACGTAATCCTTTTCGCAATCCATTAGCGTAGTTTGCGCCGATTGGGAGGGCACTGCAAAATGGCGGCCGCCAAAATAGCGTGGTACCCTGCACGCGGGGGGGGGGGGGTCGCCTGTCGATGGGTCGTGAAGCAAAGATGTCACAAGGTGAAAGATGTCCTTCGACACTAATCCCTTGGGCACCCTACCCTATTTTTGGGCCCTGTTATAAAGGTTGAGCAGCAGTCCGGGGGGGGGGGGGGAGGGTGGGAGGTGGGTAGAGGGATGCTTGTATTTGTGAGGCTGGGATTTGGGGGTGGTTGGGGCTGAGGAAGGGTGCTCTGTCTAGGTTCGCGGAGCTCTCGAAGAGGATGATGGGATTGGTGAAAAACAGGGGAGGGGCTGGGGGGAGTAAGGCTGGTGATTGGCAGGCAATGACGTGGACAGAGGAGGAGGGGCAGTGAGGCGACTGCAAAAAATGAAAACCTGATAGCCGCATTTATCATTCTCCGGGAATATTGTCTTTTTTTCCCCCCTTGAAGCCCTGTCTCCTCTTTCCGGAGCGGGGACTAATGCCTGAAGAGAGCCTTTCTCTTGTCGACCGACGCGTGCGAGAAATCCTAGCGCGGGGTAAACAATCCGATTGGGGGTTGAGGAAGGGACCGGGGGGGGGTTCAGAGCGGAGATATTGTTGAAAGCACGTGCTTTGAAGAAGAAAACTCGTTCCCAGAGCAGCGCCCACGCATTAAACTCCCTTTCCTCTTTCCATCTCATTCCCGGCGGGTTATGCTCTAACGACTTTAATGCTTTTCATCTCGTGGAGGTGGGCGAGGGGGCCCTCTTCAGTCAATGGCCACGACAAATCTAGGTCAGGATAAGGGAAAGAGAGGAACGTTTTCCCGAGAGCGTTCGTGGAGTCCTTATTCCTCGCCTCCTTTCCTTCTGCAAAGGAGTTGAGATCGGCGACGCGGTGATTATATTCCTCCTCGCCACACGCCATATCACTCACTCACTCTCGGTTATTGGAATCGAACGGCTAGAAAAAAACTTTTGGCGCAAGTTATGAATTCGATGCATTCCACTCTTTAAGATTGCTTTCTTTACCCGAAAGGAAATGGCATTCAATTTACTTCGAGTGCAGTTGAAAGTTATATTCATCCGGCGAAGCACTTCGCGGAAGGTATATTTTCCTCAGATTTCATCTGGATTTATGCTGTAAAACTTATGTTTCATTATTAACTCATGCGTTTAATATAATGTGTATGTTTTCATTTAGTTATCAATTTTTTCTGAACCAATACAAAATTGATAGCATCTTATGCTTCTTCAAGTTATGCATTACAAGAATGGTTTAGTTTCCTTTTCCTTTGTTGCTACATAGTACTCGTATTTCTCAATCTGAAGATGATACTGATCTATATTTTTCGCTGAAAATATATTATTTCCCATCTCCTTGGTGATCTTACACTTCTACAAGTATTCGGCGAGGAGTAAGGTCTTTCCGAGGAAATTCTTTAATGTGGAATTTGTAAATTCTCTTCTCAGGAGAGATTGAAACAATCCTTTGGTTATAACTGTCACGACTAATCAATAAGAATATTAATTATTTGTAATGTTGAATAATAATGGGGTATTACTTTGTTTTAACCATTTTGGGTTCTTTGAAGATGTGATAATGAAAATATCATTTTATTTTGACTCGAATATCAATGTCATCGGTTTACTGGGTAATAACACAGGTTTGCTTTGCCTTGCAAGTCATGAAAACCTACATTTCAATGGACTCTGGCTTACATTTCCAATATAAAAGTAATACCAATGAAATAAATGTTTTTATTCTGAAATAGAATAATTTCAATAATAATTTGAATTATAATAATTTCAATAATAATTAAAATTTAATATTCCCGATAACTTTTATTGTTCCTATCTTTCTAATTTCCTAACTTTCTGTAATTTTTCCTTCCAATTTTTAATCCATTTGCGCGATTTGGACTAGCCTTAATGAATTTATTTTGCTGTTTTCATTTAATAACGCTCATTGAATTCTACGTTAACCGTAAGGGGAAAATCGTGAGATAGCATGGGGAATGGGGAACCATTTCTGTCTCTCTTGCTCCTGATTTAAGGAAATTGACTTTTTAAAAATAAACCTTCGAATCAACTTATACCCAGAAACAACAATATACTTCTCTCCAAATATAATTTTATTTTCTGACGCCATTCCAATAATGGAGGAATGTTGCCTCTTGCTTGTTCAAAATTATTGAATATTCTAAACGGACGCATCAAGTGTCGCAGGAAATGGCAATGCTCCACTGGCTCTTTAAGTTACTTTATTGACACCTTAATGCATAAACAAACCTGGACTGCTTGGGTGTAATAATATACCTTCTTCCGAGAATTAGCGCATAGTTTTTGTATCTTCCCTTCCAACATCCTTTATCAATGCCTTTGCTAATTCCTTTATTCTGGCCCAAGTGGAAAACCCAATTTCAATGCCCCTAGCGTTTCTGTTGCTTTCATGTGAGTTGTGTAGGCCACAGAGGAAAAGATATCATTATTTAAATTTGAAAAATTAAATTTTACTCGATTATTTTTCAATTTACTAATGAAACGAAATATTCTCAAAAACATTTTTAAGCCCAGTTAAATATTTTGTATCCCGACACAAATGCCCTTTAGGAAACTAGACCTTTTCCTTAAAATATGTTTTTACTCACGAAGTAAAGTAAACATTATATTAAATCGTATTTAAAGTGATATATTCAAATGGACCGTAATTAAAAATATATAAAAACACAGCATTCAACCCGGAGGTCGGTTGGGTAGGTGATGCTAGAGTTCACCCATATACTAAGCCCGATGGCGTGTGAATGTTCACACATCAGGGTAGGGGGCCAGTTCCTTCCCTGTGCCGGTTATGGTTACCCAGTAAGATCTGGGACCCGAACAATCACTTAGCTTGGGTGGAGCTGCAGGTGCCCAGAGTGCCTTCCTTACCCGGGAATCGAACCCGGGACCCTCCGGTCAGTAGTCCAACGCTCTACCCCCCCGGAATACCTCAACCCGCTAAAAATATATATTATACTTTTTGTTTGGGCAGTTATATATGGCGTGACATAGATTTGTTTGAATTAAAAGTAGATTGACTCCATACAAAAGATTTTTGACTTTTCCGCATACTTTTCAATGCGAGAAATCTGTGGATTTTGTCCTTTTCCACAGACCCAAGTCTGTAAATTGTGAAACCGTTGGGAAAGCGTCATTGTTTCTATATCTTTCGTTAACTAACTCTCCGTTCCAACCACTTTGCTGCCTTTGATGTCTGCCTTTATACTAAAAAAATATGTAAAATATCCGATATTTTGTTTCTAATGCTACGGCAATTTAAGGTTTATGGTTGTTATTTGGTCTATCAACTTTTTTGGAGAGTTGTTTCGATGTTCACACAACCGTTTCGCGAAGATTCATTGTTATTAGAGGCACTAGTATTTAATTCACGTACATGACTATCTTCACCGTTTTTGAAGCAATGCTTTTATTGATTATGCGTATGTTATCCGTTGTTTAGCGCAAGTGCATATTTGTTCCATTATTTTTAGGATCCGAGGGTCATTGTGAAGTGAAAAAATCAGGGGCTCTTACTTTATTTTCCCCGAATAGGTGACCTGCGCTTCTTCCTACCAACTATGCTAAACCATCGAGCCGTGTTCGTGTAACCTACACAGTACTAACTGCGATGCCTTGCCAGTAAATGAACTCCGAAACCCGCTTTAGCCAAGGACATTTTAACAAGAAGTAGAGAGTTGATGACAGGGACTTTGAGTAAGGATGGTAAGAAAAGGCTAGTTTAAAGTATGATATGGAACGTAGTTTTGTACGGCGCGGAAACATGGTCACCGAAGCAGGAGGATAGACGTTGATCTGAGGGTTTTGAAATTATAGGTGTTAAGAAGGATCGAGAAGGCGGAATGGACCGTAAGGAAAACAAATGAAGTGCTGGATATTGTGGGCAAGGAGAGGGGATTGTTGGGAGAAATCTTAAGGAGGCGGAAAAAATGGATTCAGGGCACATTCATTGGCAATGGGATGTTGAAGACTGTAATAGAGGGGAGAATGCTAGGCAAACGAGGGAAGGGCAAACGAGGATAGGAGAAGGGTGTTGGACGGAATGAAGGGGAGAAGGAAGTATGTGGACGTTATAAGGGGTTTGATGTAGACTAGGTTGTTGGGCTGTGTTTTGTTAGGAGAGAAAAGATATTTATTTGGTAGTTCTGCTCATCCAAAACCTGTTCACCCAAATCATATCCGGTAATGCTATTACCTATAGCAATATTTAAGCATGAAAACCTGCCAAATGTCGAACGCATGTTCAATCACTTGGGTAAAGCTATAATAAAAAGGAATAGGAACAGATGTAAAAGGCAAACACTGGAACGGTGGGGAAGGTAGAATTGAGCAGATCACAAGCACCGCGGTCAATTTTTTTACGCTTGTGTTCTGTTCTCCACAATTTTAAAGTTTGTCTTTTATCCAGTATGTGTAAATCTCAAAAATTTACAGGGTATGATATTTGAATAATTTAAGCGTCATTAATATCAATTTTAAACAAGTCATTTTACGAAACTGTAATAGTAACTTTAACGGAGTCACCCGTTATGTGTGCATTATAATGCAACCATTTCAGAGAGTAAAAAGTCAAGGCGAATGATTTTTACTCTCTGAAATGGTTGCATTATAAGTCATTTTACCTCTGAACGCATCTCCTCACCTAATAATGCCTCTTCTTGAGTTACTTGGGAGAAAAAAAGGAGAGTTAGATGTGATTCCCCATTCGAGACGAAGCATTGTGATTTAGCAGGAGCAGATATTTTGCGTCCACCTTGCCATGCGTATTTAAAATGGAGGCACGTCTTCTTTAACCTGGCATGGAGGCTCTCCGTCGGCTTAGGCGACCGATGGGCGGGAGTGTGCGGCTCTTCGGCCGACACCTTGCAATGGGATATGAAACTCTTGCACCCTTCCAGTGATTTGTGTAATTGGATATTCCTTCCCAGTTTTTTCTCGAGAGGACAATGGTAGACACAGGAGGGTCTTCATCTGGATATCGCAAGGCAGGGAACACGTTGTGTTCTATCCAGGAGAAATAGCCACCAGAGCGCGTTTAAAATCCCTCTTAAATTCACGTTCTCAGCTTCCATTTTTTTGTACCTATATTAAATTTTATAGTTAGTTTCGTAGTGTAAGACTTTGATCCACCATTTCGAGGGAAAGGGAAAAGATAACTTTTAGGTGACTTCCTTAAGGTGAGCAGGTTTATTAGAAGCACAATGTCTACGTGCGGTTTTTGTGCGATATTGACTGTTACTGTCTTTTATCTTGTTATCTCAAGCATCTGGTTTTCATTTTTAATCAGTTAAATTGCCATTATTAGTCTAACCTTGATAAAATTACTTAACATCTATAGGAAGCGTTTATTTGATTTTAATGGTAGAGGCAGACAAAAAATGGGGTTGCTCTTGAAGATCATATTAGTCAACATGCAAGTGGAATTGTTTTCAAGTACCATTAAAAACTTACCTATATAAGCTCCGCTGTCTTCCAATAACTGTTCACGGTTAAGCTCTAAATCTACTGTACATAATATCAGCAAGGCGCCGCAAGGGCGTATGGCGGGGGGTGTTAGGTCACCACCCATAATTAAGAAAAAAACCGCATGCAAAAGCCACAAATTTATACAGTCCACAAGCAAAAATGGTATAAATTCGTGCAGAAACCCTTACAACCCACACAAATGCAAATATACAAACTACCAACTAACATACACGTGCACCTACAAATATATCAGATTGTTTTGCAGCCTTTAATTATGTCTTCTCTTGTAAATTGAATGTCTTTAATATTTCTACAGTGACTTTGGTTTCTTACTACTATGATTTCTAATGTCCGGGGAATGAACGAGTATTTGCCTCTATATGTATTGCGATCTATTTCCCGTATCTTATTTATGTGGTCTGACCTACCCAAATAGTGTGGGGCCATAATAATTCCTTTAGTGCTTAAGGTACTACGGTTAATCTGAAAGAATCTCTCCGCTTACTCTACGCTCAATGCATCACTCGAAAGATTCCTGTTCTAATTTAGCTGATATTTTCATATATAGTACGTAGGCATGATAAGCAGCGGTGCGTTTCGAGACGGGTTTTATGCCTCTTTTAATGGCGAACTGTTTTCGTCAATGGGCTCGCTGACCCACTACTCCCTTCTCTCAAAGCTTTTTAATGAAAACAGGCTTTCGAACGCGTTGATTATGTGCCACATGAGGCTAGACGGTCCCTGTCTTTATCAGACAGCTCTCATTGCCCTACTTTCCTCGGCCTGGTTCTGTTTCTGCTATTTGTTGCTTTCGCCTTGAATTTTGCCAAGTATCTCTGAATTTCGTAGATTCAGAACTGCAGATCATTTAGCAAACCTATGTAGTTATAAAAAAAGAAGATCAGGGTTTGACTATTTTAAATTGCCAGGGTATCTTGCCGTAAATGTTGCTTCCATTTCATTATGGCATGAAAGATCTCCTAGGAGGACTGTGGGAGCGTGATTACCAGGCATGAAGTTTATAAACATTTTTAAGAAACCGGAGGAATTTTATTTTCAACGTATGTGCATAATATCATTTAATTGGTGTATTTCTTTAAACTATCACAAGTCTATCATAATTTCAAATTGAGGTCAAAGTAATGTGGAGTACGAGAGCGTATTGAAAAGTAAGGTCTCCTATTTTATTTTCATGGACAATCTTAGAAAGGTTGAGCATTTAGCTATTTTTTACATAGTCGGCTTAACGATCAATTACTTTTTTCATCCTTGTAACAAGCTTTTTAATACTGGTGCTTTAATTTCTCCCGCGTCGCGAAGCCAACTGACGACTGCTTCTGGCACTTCTTCCTCGTCTGTCTTGAATTTCTGTCCCTAAGGTGTTTTTTGAGAGCGGGAAACAAGTAATAGTCGCTGGGGGCTACGTCCGGGCTGTAAGGAGGGTGGTTCCCCAATTTTCGTTTTACGGGCAAACAAGGTTAAGCCAACGCTTTACTGAATAGTTGCTAAGGAATGTCCACAGCTTATCTAAATCGTTATTTTGACCATGACGATTGTTATTTGTTAAAATTTCTATAATCCAATCCCGTATATCTTTAAAACATTTTAACCTATTTTAGGATCCATATAAATAGAAGCCCAACATTTTTTCCTTCATGTATCTGGTTTTCTATAGCTCCCTCTTTTACGTTTGGAAATGATGAGTTGTATTTGCGCGAAAGATACGTAACACTATGCATAGTTTACGGATTTAGACCCTACTCGTTACTGCAATATAACTACTCTGTCATATATAACTTCTCTGACATCATAGAACAAACCTTTGTCCCTTACAAGCCCGAATCTGAATTATAAATGCTTTAATGAAGCGTGTTCACATACGAGACGTGCTCTTATTTCTTGCTTTTGTATTCACAAAAAATTTGCTTCGAGATTTGAGTTAGATACTTGGCCCATTTCTCTGAGTTGACCGAGTCACGCGTTTGTGCCTTTTGTGAATTTTGATTCGGGCGAAATTCCGAAAGGAGAAAGAACGAATCCTCATAATCCCTGCGCAGTGTCGAGAGATAGAGAGAGTGCGTTGAAGGCCCCCCGAGGGCCGGGGACGACCGATGCTGGATGGAATGAGGGTTGGGCAGGGTTGGGTGGCGCCGTCCTTCTCCCACAGGGTGGCTCAACCCCGTGCGTTTGGGGCCGGACCCTAAGGATCGAGAAATGGGGGGGGTTCGGCTGTGTTTCCTTTTGCCCTAGTGAGTGCAACGCAAGTTTCGTAACTAGGTGATGAATAAGGGATAAGAGAGGCAGCAGGGGGAGGGGGTTTGAGGTTGAAAGGCTCCATAGCGAGGGAGAATGTGTGAGAGGGGGAGGTGCAGGGGCAGGGGGGGAGCAAGTGACTGAGGCAGGGGAGGGCAGCCGTCATCTTGTGCGGTAGAGGGGTGTGGATCGGGTGGGGGGGATGTGGGTCGGTGGAAAGAAGACGAGAAGGCTGCAGGAGGGGAGGAGACATTAAGGAAACAAATATAAATGATTTAGGCGGAAAATGGGTCGCTTGAAACTTGGTGTGGGAGGAGTTCGCGGAGACCTGGAAACAGAGTCCTTCCTCAGGGACGTGGAAATTAATGGCGATGTACGATATTAAGGCGTTAATAACAATTTTCCAGTTCAATGAGGCAAGAGAGACTAAAATGTGAATCCATTTTTCTCTTACTTAAATTTTGTTTCTGAGAGTTGGAAATTATATTAAGTTTTTTTAGTCCATCGGCTGCAATTATATCCTTAAAAATGTCTCAATTCGTGGAAGACCAATCTTCACGTTCTAGAATACTGATTGCCATTCGAGGGAATCGTATAAATTGTATAACTTTTGAATAAATGAATTTTTATAATGAATTTTATTAATCGTTCGACGGTTGCATTTATGCCACCTAATCTAACATAAAAAATCTTAAACACCGTAATCCACCCGAAGGTCGGTTTGATAGGTGATGATGGAGTCCACCCAGTACTAAGCCCTATATGGCGTGTGAAATCCTCACATCAGGGTAATAAGGAGGGCCAGTTCCTTCCACCGTACCGGTTATGGTTTTCCAGGAAATTTTGGAACCCGTAAAATCACACAACTTGGATGGAGCTGCAGGTTCCCAGAGAGGCTTGCCTGGGAATCGAACCTGGGCCCCTCCGGTCAGTAGTCCACTAATCTAACAATAAAATATTAGCACCTTATATGAAAAACCTATTCCTGTAAATAAAGCTTTCTCTGGGGAAATTACATAATCACGATTTAAACAATCTTTTATAATCATGTGACGGTTGGAACTTAAGTTTTCCAAGATATTTCATCATTTTTTTTATCAGAGGTGTCAAAATGGAACTTTCTTTTATTTGATTCAGCATTTTCTCAATGCTTATATAAGCAATCGCTTCGAGTGGGAAGCAATAAAATAATTCATTATAGGCTGTAATAAGAACCAGGCCTCGGAAACTTTGAAGGTTCACGATTTAATTGCATGAAAAGGAATTAAATTTTCCTTGGCCATGATGAATTATCGTCTTAGAGGGATTTTTATTATTTGACAAAAAGGGAAAGACCCTCAAATAGAAAGTTGTAATGCCACAATAGCTGAGGATGTTTCAGAATATCTAAACGTTATGAAAATAGGACCTCGTTAAGCCCATACAACGAGTAGCCATTCCATTCAGGTGGTGCTTGGTAATCAAGTATGCTCGCACGGCGTTATTCCTTCCGAATGCAGATTGTCACTAAAGTTGTAGGCCACTGCATGAAATTTCACATTGATGCGCTTTCACCTTGCCTGGATGTTAACATATAAACTAATAATTAAAGTGTTTAAAAATTTTCTCAAATCACCAAGCGAAACAGCTTTACTTATTTCTTGCATATCACCAATCCTTCCTACACTTTTAAAATGGCTTTTAATGATTTTTTATGACATTCTACTATTTAGTTAAACATCACTGGCAGTGGATAGGGTTTTACTTGGTGAATTCAAGTTCAGAGATGGCACACTTTATTTCTTGGAACGGACAGTAGATGGGAAGACGTGCGTTAGCTTAAAATTTGGAGCGCGTGAAAGTTTAACGATTTCAAGATACTATTGGCTGCATTTCACAACTTAAAGGTTCCTATTGTTACCGCTAGATTGAGATGCGGACTTAATGCGCCAAAAGGCGTCGCGTAAGGAAACAGATTGTCCTTCATTTTCTCTTCTGGTGCGGTTCAATACCCTTCAAAATTCACTGTCAAATGAGGGAAACAGACGGTGTTTATGTTGTGGACGTGTAAGATTTGCGTTTGCGCCTTTGCGATGTCAAGTGACAACGTAACGTCGCACAAGCTTCATCGATTGTGCGATGTCACGTGACAACGTGACATCGCACACGCGATGAAGCTTTGGCCACGGACAAGCTGGGTTTTCGAGTGAGAGAAAAAGACCTCTATGGAAGCGCTGTCCTCAACCATAGAGCCTAAACGATGTCAGTGTGAAAAGAGTATATGTTTACAGGGAAAATTCGAGCAATGATTTGTCAGAAAATATCAAAAGACCTTTGATGTTGAACCCACGTTTTAAAATTTCAATTCCGAACAAAATGTGTGGACGTCATTTCCAACGGCCTGGATAAATACTTTGATAGTTCTTTAAAAAAAAACGATGAAAACATATTTTTTAAGTTCGATTTCGCTATTCTCATCTGCTCTCAATTGTATCACCTTTTGGCGCCAGGTTTTTACTTATGTTTCTCCTATATAAAAATGCGTTTCTATGGATAGATCTCAAATCAAACGAACGGTCGTACGAGCTTTATTCTTTCGTTTAGAATCGAAGAACTCCTTTTTACCATTCGTTCTGAATGTGATGTCACACTTCTATCGTTAGATTCCAACCCTCTATCCTTCCGCCTCTGAAGGAACTCATTACATTCGCGGCCGTCTCCGTTTCGGAACCTCACATTCGATCCGAAACACCCGCCTCCAATCAAAGAGAGATGTTTGTCTCTCCGACTCTTCCCTGTAGACGAGGTCGTGCTCCGAAATTGCCTCTCCCGCCCACCCCACTGAATAGGTAGCCCTTCCGTCGAGACCCCAACCCCCTCGCGATGAAAGGCGCCCAATCCATTCTCGGCCCAATCCCTCCGTGGACACTCGGCATCCGCTTTAATATCGGTCGCCCACACTCAGCCATCCACTCTTGGATGATACTCGCATCGAAGAGCCGAAACTCTTTCGTGACAAGAGTCGGTTCCAAAAAAGTCGGTCGTACCGGATACATGGGATCATTTTTCTCCTTGATGTATAGCTATGTACTACTCGCCACATAATTACATGGAAGCAACACATGGCCTAGCTGGGTAACAGGCATGAAATAGGTACCGATTTAATGAGTTGAAGAAGGAACAGGTACCAATCCAATCGGTACAATAGGTATTTGATGGTTGGTAGGATTAGGGGTATGTGATGAAAATTAACAAATATAAATTTTTCATACAGTAAATAGTAATCAATGGCATAGTTGTGCCATGAAAATGGAACGGGAATAGAAACACCAAATATGCATAAGGTAAAAATTTTGGAAAAAAATGTATGCATTTTTCAATGGAATCTTCTTTCAGCTAGCTCTATGCACTTTTCCCAGCGATGTTCAATAAGTTTGATACCCTTTTTATAATAAGAACTGTCTTGCGCTTCAAAATTGCCATTAACTGCCGACATCACTTCTTGACGGTTGGAAAATCTTTGACCACCGAGCCAATTTCCGAACAGAAAATAATCCGAGGGGGTAGGAATTCAAACTTAAATTCATGATATTTGACAATTGTAATAACGAATTTGTGGGCTTGTACATTGTCATTGTGATGAAACAACAATTACTTCTTAGCCAAATGCGGCCGCTTTTTCTTGAAATTTTCGCTCAAACGTTTTAATAAGTTCGTATAATACTACCATTGATAGTTTTTCCTTTTTCAAGATAATCAGTGAAAATTATCCCGCGCGCATCCCAAAAAACTGACCCCACGACCTTGCCCGCAGATGAAACGGTGTTCGCCTTTTTTGGAGCCGGTTCTCCCTATTGAATCCATTGTTTTATTGCTATTTTGTCTTGGGTGTGAACTAATGGACCCATTTTTCATCTATGGTTATGAAACGTCGCAAAAATTTTGCTTTGTTGCCGCAAAGCTTTGCTAAACACTGAATTAAAGCATCTTCACGACACTGGTTTTGCTCGAGAGTAGAAAAACGCGGCACCCATTGTGCACACAGGTTTCTCGGAAGACGGAGCACAATTCCATCGAAATTATCAAGAAATAGCGTGTGAGTGTTCCTTTTATATGTTCTCATATTATTTGTTGCTGTCTAAGTATTATATATGGATGATGCCGAAGTACTCACGAGAGCAATATAACTTTTGGACGGCACAATATAACACAGAATAAAACAGATAACACGTAAAAGGACACTCACACTTTAGATGATTTGAGCTTTTGATGAGTGTGAGTGTCCTTTTACGTGTTATCTGTTTTATTCTGTGTTATATTGTGCCGTCCAAAAGTTATATATATATATATATATATATATATATATATATATATATATATATATACATACATACATATGTATAACTTTTGGACGCCACAATAGAACACAGAATAAAACAGACAACACGTAAAAGGACACTCACACTGTAGATTATTTGAACTTTCGGCCTACTCCGAGGCCTTCTTCAGGTCTGGCCTGAAGAAGGCCTTGGAATAGTCCGAAAGCTCAAATAATCTACAGTGTGAGTGTCCTTTTACGTGTTGTCTGTTTTATTCTGTGTTCTATTGTGGCGTCCAAAAGTGATGTGGATAAAGACATTATAGATATAAAGATATTATAGATATAAAGATATTATAGATATAAAGATATCTTATATTTATATAAGATCGTATCATATATATATTTGATTCGATGATATTCTATATGATACGAAGTGTGATCAACAATTATAAAAATATATAAAAAATACTTATAAATAAAAATAATATATAAATATATATAACATGCAGTATTCATAGGGATAGTGACCGAGTACCTTTTTTACAATACCTTATTCATGTTGAAACCAATATTAAGGAATTTGACATATTCTATTTTATTTTGAGGCGGCGTTGATTTAAAGTGAGTCAGTTAGTTACTGCTTACACCACCGTATCTATGGGATTTCTTTTTGCTCTCATAGCATTAATAAAGCTAAGAGGCCATGATCAACGGGTATTCGAACTTCATCGGATACCATAGAGGGCACAGAAACTCTACCGTTAGTCCAAATAAACGTGATTTTTGCACGGCCTTAAGAGTTTAATGCTGCGCGAGTTCTCCTTTCACACAAAAACCTAGTTATTTTATGTCGCAGCTATACGGTGTTTTGCACCTGAAGTGTAAACTATGTATGACATATCTCTAATATCAGGATCTTAAGCTACCTTTATTACCTCCTGCCATACTACATCCTCCTCAAGGAAATATTAATGTTTTGAAGAGTTTTATACGAGCCATGGAAGTAAATTGATCATTCCTAATATTTGCCTAATAAATGTTGATTGCCTTACTGATTCAGATACTTATTTATTAGGTAATCTACCGGTTAAGGTAGGTTTTTGGATGGACACAACTATCAAATAAACATTTTGTAACTGCAAACAAAATCCAATCCAGCAACCTAAACTACATCAGGTCCCTCTTCATCTCTGTGTACTTCTTTCCTCCCTTCATCCCATCCAACATCCCTATCCTGTTCCTACCCTTTCCTCGCTTGCCCAACATTCTCCCCTCTATTACCTTCTTCAACATTCACTACCGCTCAATACGCCTTTCATCCATTTTTCTTGCCTCCATAGGATTTCTCTCACTCTCCTCAACCACCATCTCCAGTACTTCCTCATTTGTTTTCCTTTCGGTCCATTTCACCTTCTCCATTCTTCTCCACACCCACATTTCAAAAGCCTCCAATCTACGTCTATCCTCCTGCTTCAGTGACCACGTTTCCGCGCCGTACATACCTACGCTCCATATCAGAGTTTTTACGAGTCTTGTCTTAACATCCCTACTCAATGTCCCCGTCATCAACTCCCTCCTCCTTGAGAAAGCCTCCTTGCCTAGCGCAATTCTTCTCCTTACGTCCCTACCACTTTGACCGTACTGGTCCAAAACACTTCCGAGATATGTAAACTGTTCTACCGGCTCTATTTTTTCCCCGCCTATTTTAATATTTAGCTTAGCCTTTTTCTTTCTGGAAAATCGCATAACCTTTGTTTTATTAATATTGATTCTCATCCCATATTTATCGCACTGAACCTCCAATTCACTCAACAATGCTTGCAACCCCTTCGCTGACTGGGCAACTAATGCTTGGTCATCAGCAAACCTAACCGATTTTACGAATTCCCCTCCGACTTTTATTCTTACCTCCAGTTCTTCCCATGCCTTTTTAATCATTTCCTCTACATATACGTTGAACAGCACCGGTGACAATGGGCAGCCCTGCCTTACACCTCTTCCGAACACTGCCAATCCGGACTCTCCGTTCCCCACTCGCACCTGAGCAGTCTGAGACATGTACAGGTTACGGATCAGTCTCCTGTCCCTCCAATCCATCCCTATTTTCTGCAATACACGCATTAAATTTTCTCAATTCACTCTATCAAACGCTTTTTCGAAATCTACAAAACAGGCAAAAACATCCTGATTGTATTCTATATTCCTCTCGACTAGTGATCTCATTACTTCAATGGCATCACGCGTACCTCTTCCTTTCCTAAACCCAAAGTGATCATCCCCTAAGTAATCATTTGCCTTACTCTCTATCCTTTTGATGATGATCCTGAGAATAACTTTAGCTGCGTGGGATATCAAACTTATTGTTCTGTAATCCTCACATGATATAGCCTTTGTCTTTTTTGGAATAGGAACTAACACCGATCTCACAAAATCTTCCGGCCAGATTCCTTCCTCATAGATACTACAAATCAATCCATTTAGGGCCTTCTTCCCACCTTTTCCTAACCATTGTAACAGTCCTACGGGAATGTTGTCCACCCCTACAGCCTTATTTGCTTTCATCTCCTTTAATGCCCTTTCTATTTCATCGTCGAGTGTGCTTGGACCTAAGCTATCTTTTTCTACGTCATGTTCCTTTTCTATGTCTAACCTTGTCGGCCTAAGTTCTTTACCATACAGTGTTTCTATATATTCCTTCTATCTCTCTTGGATTTTTCCTGGTTCAACTATTATCTTACCCCACTTATCTTTAACTGTTAGCACAGATCTTGCCTTCTTACTTCCCGATAATAACTTAACCTTGCTGTATAGAGCACCAATTTCACCCTTCTTCTGTAAACTTTCCATATCCTCGCATTGCGTTTTCCACCATTCTTCTTTTGCTTTATTTGTGGCCCTTCTCAATTTATTGTTTAACTCTTTGTTCTTAATGTTGCCTAACTCTGTGTTTACATTTTTCCATCTTCTTCTTTCATCCATCTTTGCAATCATCTCATCCGTTACCCATGATTTCCTTATCCTTTTGATTCAGATACTAAACACTTAAAATTGAAGTCTATCATCATTTTATAAGCAACACGAACTAATAATTCTGGACCATCAGAACAATTAAATCGTGGAAAATTAAAATTCTTTTGAAAAACCATGCTGATAAATGTGGAAAGAAAGAAATCAGCACCATTAAATAGGTGTGTTAAAATCCATGTCTTTTGGCCATTATGCACACAAGCGGAATTCTTCACCTATTAACATGGGAGCCGAATATAATAGCATAAATAATGCATTTTATATTCCATAAGCTGCCGGAAGTGAAATTCCCGTTTTGCCGCTTATGAGAGGAAGTCCAATAGCATTGATGAAGTGCCCATGAGGAAGCTGTGAAAAATTTATTTTATTTTACAGAAGGGATTGTGATAGATGAAGTGTAATCAATAGGGGTAAAATATAAGGCGGGGTTAGTTGCAGCAACTGAGTTTAACTTTTCCCCAGGAGTTTACATAGCCATACCAAAAATAAATTCTGAAACCATTCGGAATATTGTTGAGGTTCTGAAAGTGTTGCAGTACACACTACCCCGCTTTTGGTTGCACCTTCCACTTTGCTAATTGAGGCAAGTGGTGTTAACATCCATCTATTCCTTTCCTTATCTGGTCTACCGGAGATGATTTTTATTTCCTCATCATGTCAGCAATGTAAACTCTCCAGTCAAAATTATCAAAAACTTAAGAAAAATGACCTGGAGATTTTTATTCCTTTCGCGTTTTTGTTTTCATATTTTTCGAAAATCCTACGTGCCCGACTTACAATAAATAGCTCACTGAGAAATAGGAATAAATTGACCCTTTTGGCTTGGCCGTGGCCGCGACCCACCCACCTATCTTTCCTGCCCACCGTTCCTCGCAAGACCTTCGCACTCCGTCTCTTGCCCGCTCCCTCTTTATACCCCCCCCCGCGCCACACCCAGCCACCACTCACACCCCCATCTCCCCCTCTTTGTTCCCCGGCCACAAGGCCGGCGAAGGCGGCGCTGTTTCGTTTCCAATAATGGAGAAGCTGTGTCTCCTCAGGGGCTGCATTTCTATTGTACCTTCTTTTTTCTTCTCTAAACTCGTGGAAACTACTCTGTGGAAATCTCTGGAATAGCAAACTGGCTAATAATAATTTTGTGTTTTTTTTTAGCAGAGCTCAGCAATTTTTTGCGACGAAGTGTAAAAAAATATGAATAATATTTTTATGGCCGATTTATATCCTTTCCAAGTTGCTCACGTCTGTCTTTTTCTTTCATGAATAGACTTAGTAATATACAAATTTTTATGGATTTTGTTGCTCCGAACGCACATTTACTTTTTGATAGCCTAATTCTGTAACTTCATTCTGATTTTACTCTCTGAAGCCTAGAATTTATGTTTACTGCAATGGCGTTACATATAATTTTTCGCTTAAACAATGTTACCAGTTGTAACGTTTGCTTTATCTTAAACTATTTGTAGTAAATGAAGTTTGAAGTAGAATAAGATATTACTGAATAATAATATTAACTAATATAAATTTTAATTTTTAGGTTAATTCTAATTAAGTTTTATATTTGTTTTATCAAAGTTTTAAAAAATTATCTTGATCATTTTTTCAATCGAAATGAAGGTATTATATGTTTTTATTTTTCCAACAACATAGTGGAAACGAAAATGTATCTAATTCCATTGACTTTAATAGAAATTAACGTAATGTAAAAGTTTTGTTTCGAAAATTTTAAAGGAATTGAAGTAATTCTAAAAAGGTAAGCTTAGTGAAGGTACCCACTCGTGAATTTAGGTTGAATGAGGGTATGGGAATAAACTCTAACATAAAGTGAGCGCCTGGAACTCCAACTCCAAATAATTAATAATAAGTGTTTCAAGTGTAGATGACCGGCTCCCTCAATTAAGGGACACGAGAAGGCACTTCCCAAGTGAAGGAAAGGCATAGTTTTCCTGAACATACACCCTTAAAAGCATTATTAAATGCACCTCCGTCTAACAGCCATTCCGAATTGTGGTCGCTTTCAGTGAGACTCCAAATTCCTATTCCCAATTCCAAACACCTCTTTCACGCACATCCATGCTAAGAGGCTGAGGATAATGTGGCAACAGAATAAGTAGTAATTATAAGGCTTTAAGCAATAGATGACAGTGCGTGGCTTATTAAAGGGTATCTAGCAAGTGACAGTGCGTGGCTTATTTAAGGGTATCCGGAAAAGAATATATGATAAATTCGGCACAAGTGATACAAAAGAAATTTTTTGATAATGATATGATTGACTTAAACCTAGAAAAGCCATATTAAAGTCTCTTTGCTTCGTTACTATGCCTGAATATGCGAGCGAGCGATAAGTCGACAAACCAGATAAGATATACTTCGGCGAATAAAGAGGACTTTGTGCCTAGTTCCTAATTCCCTAACAAAGCCCTTGAAGTAGCACCCAAACTGAAAGTGCAAAATGCAGAAGGTTAGAAGTTAAACTGTCGAATATTTCAAAGAATTTAATTAATTCGAAGAGACACAATTCTTTTGAGTTCCCTAGAACGGTGAAAGAAATGTAGGGAGCTAAAAATATTTTATAAAGAAAAATGAAACATTTTATCTCATTTAAATAGCTAAAAGATATCTTCATAACGTTCCATCAACTAAAAAATCTATTAGTGCCAGTTTCTCTAATTCTCCACGTGACTGAATATTCATATTTTCAATGTTTCATCTGTTATTTGATTATTTCCCCATTTATTTCATGAATAAAATCGGTGTTGATATTTATATTCGTATATTTTTCATCCATTTCAATTTCCTTCTTCAGAAAATGATTCATTCCGTAATCTACAGTCCTTTGACTTTGATTAACTACAGCCCTGACATTGCCCCTCTCAACTTCTTCCTTTTCCTCCGCCTAAAATCCGTGCTGAAACGACCTCACTACGACTCGGTGGAAGCGTTACAACAGGCCGTGACGAGGGAGCTAAGCAGCATTCCGGGAGCCGCCTTCCAGAAGGCGTACGAGGCGTGGAAAACCCGCTGGCAGCGGTGTATGGGCGCACAAGGGTGCTAATTCGAAAACTTTTAAGTAAATGTATCAATTATGGTGATATTTATTTTTTTAATCGAATCAGTATCATCGAATCAGTTTTGGGACAGACCATATACATGCAACTAAACTGCTGGCATAATTTTATATGAGAATACTGGAAGTCCGTTTCTCATACCTCATCAAAAACTACCTGAAGAAGAATGCGTATTCCTCTTTATGTTGTTTACCAGACGTTGAGTAATATCTTTTTAATTCCGAATAAATATAAGCAAAAGTTAGAACACTATGCAGGATGAACAAAGAAGTGTTTTGAGTAGAATCATATTAGAGAGTATGGAAATGAATCAACGGTGTATGATACGTTTACATCGCCAAGCACATTGTGACTTTTAGGAAATATGCATTGGACTCTGAATCGATTTGAAATATCTCTGAGGTTCTTCTATTTAACTGTGCCAAAATCCAATTCCTTAGAATAGGTATTACGTGGTTTAACAATTGAAAACATTCTTACACTATTTTATTGCATATCTGAGTCGAAGTAAAAAATATTTTGAATATATTCAAGATAAAAAGTTGAAAATAATTACGCTAAATGGGCATAATTGGAAGTAGATATCGTTTTGAATTCTCATTATTTATTTTTTGAATATGTAAAGAACGTTTACCATGCTATATATGTGTATGATTTCTCAGCACTGGTACTACTACAACGTCTCTGTATTTGAATTCGGTGAAGCATTCGGACAGATCAAGGATGAAAAACCGCTAAGCAAATGAATTTTTCATTATGACATTCATCTTTTGATTCCTGTAAGAAATAGGGATATGCATTTGACTTGTTGAATTACATAACTTGATAGACCTAAGGTTTTCAAAAATTGGTCTCCATTAGTTCTCCGTTAACGTACATAAGAGAGTAATCTCAATTAGTACGCCGAAAACTAACGATTACTTTTTAAAGAGATATGGACTCTGAAACGGATTTCCGCCATCCCCTCAAGGACAAGATGAAACGTTTAAAACTCCAAAATGTCTGGCAAAAATAAGTTTATAAGATAAAGTACATCGCTTTACTTACTTGGGAATAGATGCCAGTTACTCTTGGTTAGATCAATTTTTCTTTAGAATAATCGTTGATACGCCAAATCAATCCTAATTGCATATTTGATTTGACATGGATTGCACCTCCGATGCTAATTCCTAGGACGTTGGAAGGATGAAGCGTATTTCTCGGACGTGAAATGCGATTTTCAACGGACGTACAAATGGAATGTTTGAACTCTTTGAAACCACTGCTAAACATACTTGTACAGCACACGGGTGGTCTTTGGTTTTCAGGTTCTTAGCGCTGATGTCATCACATCAAGCTCTTGAGTCGGCGACCATTTGAATGAACGCCCTTATTCTGGCGCGTATATAAAGGAACGAGGTGCGAGTCGCAATGGAGTGTCCTTGAATCCCCTTCCTCGCCTTTTCCATGTATCCACGCGCCTTCGCGAATTCGAATGGAAGAAAAGGGATCGTGCGTCCCCACCCTGTGCCCTCCTGCAGGAGGGCACAGGGCATGCAGTCACGGAAGCGAACGCGAGAGGGCAGGGCGGGGGGGGCCATATGAGCCATTCTATGTGGGATAGTATTCTATTGGGAGAGGCGCAGAAGGGGAAATGAATACTCCACTCCCATCTCCCGTCCTCTTCTCTCCCCACCCCTCGTTTATTGACAGCTGCGGAAGGAGGGAGGCGGTCGTGAAGAGTGAAGTGGTTTGGACTTAGGAAAGAGTGTGGGGGAAAGGGAAGGGACCAGGAAACGACTTTCGGGATGCCAAGGTAAAAAGAAATTAGAGATGAAATCGGGATCAAAAAGTGCACTTGAAGTTCCTCCAGAGATGAAAATCCTTCGTTTCGCCATCCGAGAGCTCTTAAATGGGTTTACGAGTGTTTTGCCCGTCTGAATCACTCCTTTAAATTTGGAAGACTGGGATTCACACTCTCTTATCTCCGCGCGTATTCCCGCCCCCGCCCTATCCCGGCCCCTCCTCGCTCATCGCCTCTCGAGTTCTCAAAGGCGCATCGCGAAGGATGATCCCGAGCGGCGGCGAAATTGGTCCAATATATTTTTAGGAAAGTTGTAAATCACCCAAGGGAGGAGAAGATGGAAATGACTATGTTTTCTTTTGATGCCTCGGAAATAGAATTCTCGTTTCATGAAGTTGGGTGCCAGGACTAAAAGCGAATTAATATGCCAGGGACGCGAGATGAGAAAACAAGGCTACTCGAAAAAACTGAAGGAGGTGTTAATCTCTTCAATCTGCCAGCAATCTGGACGCAGTTAAGCCTACTGTCACTCCATCAGCAGTTTCCGGTCCAGTTACTGAACTGTCAAGGCCGCACGTGGTGCCCTCCTACACCTCATTATTCATAAAAAAGAGAATTCTTATCAACCAAAAATATTTTAATGCATTTGCTTCGTAATGGAACTAGCATAATAAAGCGTACTCTCCGGAAATATTCTTGGTAATAGGTTTTTCCAACTGGTCTTGACTTCTGCTCCACTACGTATACAATATTTTGTCTATTTGGAAAACTTTGCCATCTGATGGGATTATTATAAATAAAAAATAAGAGTAATCATGACGATGATAAATCATTCGAAGGGAAACATATCGGCTTGATGGAACGGATGCTTCATGATGAACGTCACTGTAAAGCTTGAAATTGACAAAAAGTAGGGCCAAATGGAGTGATTCCGTGCTATCCACATTGAGGTTTCTCATAGCTCATGACATCAGGGTCCTAAAGCTGAGATACGGCCCCAGGGTGACCGTAGGGCCTCAGCACTGCGTTGGTCGTCGTCGGAAAGTGGACGTGGGAGGGAGGGCCTGATGGATATGCAAGCGGAAGGGACAGGGAGTGAAAGGCGTCGGCGGCCGCAACATTAATCCAGTGACACACGGCTCGAAGCCTCTCCGTGCAATCCCGAGGAGTTCTCCCATTGGGGAAAAACTCGCAGGAGGGGATGTCAAACTTCGAGCCGATTGGTAATGGAGAGGTTTGGCGTAAATCCACGCGTCCCTTAGCCTATTCAACCTATTTTTTACGTAGATATAGGAAAGGGAATATAAGTTTTTAAGGCTTTGTCATCTCAGCGAGAATGGAGAGCCGGCAAGCCAAGAGCGGCTGTTTGGTAGAATTCGGCAAACGACTTGAGACGGTCGGACAGGAAGGAAGGAACATTGGTAGAGGCGAGTGACTGGCCTTTCGTTGGCTCTGGCGAGTTCCTAGGATGCTGCAAGGACGTATCTCATGAGGACAGTTAGATGCTCAGAGGTATGTTTCCCCGGATAGGAAAACCAAATGAAGTGTTTTCATTTCATTATGGTGTATTTGAGGATGATACCACTTTAAAAATAGAAATATTTACTAGTTGTTCCGTAGCGACAATTGCAATGAGGTGTCAACTGCCTTGAAAGATATTATGCTATATTATGAAGGTATTATTGGAAAAATCTAATAGTTGAATTATCTCTCACGAGCGGAATATGAACTGTATACCTCTCCTTGTAGCTTTTTTGTCCATCTGGATGAACTTGCGAATATTTCGGCCACACAATTTTTTCCCTTTATGGCCGTAAATGTACACTTTTTCTGGTTCTGTTTTTTCTTCTTTAAAATTTGACAGATTGGAATGACCGATAAATTTTGTTTTATTATCATAAATATAGTTGAGACATTTACTTATATATATATATATATATATATATATATATATGTATATATATATATATATAAAAGAATAGAAAAGTTTATTTATTGATGCTCTGGTCAAGCTTTGCAGTTTTTCTCCGCTTTCCTTTTATGCGACTATTGTGGACTTAATAAATACAAAATTTGATTAGGCTGATATCAAGATCGTTGTCCGAACTACAACTCTTTCTGCGAAACTGCGTTGGTAAACTTCAGTCAATAGGTGCTCTAAAATAATTCTATATTTAAATAAAACAGTTTCTGGCGTGACTTGGTGGAAAATCTTCATGGTAAAATTGAAAAATGAACAACTCGGCTTTTCCACATAGAAAATACATAGAAACTTTTCTGTGTGGAAAAGCCAAGCTGTTTATTTTTCAATTTCAGAGTCTATATTTATTACCAGTATTGAAAACCATGCTCTAGTGGTTTGTTAAAGACGTGCTCAAGGGTATCTAAATATTATTTCATATGTTGGCATGTATTCTCTTTCCGGCGTAATAATTAGTACTTTTTGAAATGCTTCCCAAAAATAATGTGTGTTAGATTTTAAATGTTTGCATGGAAGTATGACAAATAATAGTGTAGTTGGCCTAGAAAAATAATTGCATCCCAATTCGTCAAATGTTTAGACTTGATACTTTTATGGCCTCGACGCGTTAAGTATTTCTTTTCAAAAAATACAGCCGCGAACGAAATTATTGTTACTGGTATGCGTTTTAATCTGAGAGATAACTTCGACCTTCATACAAGTTCAAAGATTTATTGTTGGGGTCTTTAAGGCCGTGAAACTCCAAAGAAAGTGAATTAGTAAAAGAGCAGGGTAATAGTTCACTCTCACGGGCTCTCGTTCAGCTTGACAAATTCGAATAGGTTCAGTGAATGAGGTTTGCGCCCCACCAAAGCGTCATTGGAGAGACTCCTGACGCCGTCGCTCCCGGTAAGTCTGTTTCCAGACGTGAAATTACGGCTCTTTCACTGAAACTTGGGCCGCTCTCCTCCTCGCAGTGGAGGTTGGCAACACGTCTCCCCTCGTGCGGTCTCCGTGAAGGGGGACACCAACCGTTGCGCAAGTGTGACTACGGAGGGTGGGTCTCGGGCGCGGGGGTGGGTGGCCCCAGGGGGGGGTGTCCCGAGAGAGGACGCACTCCTCGCTCTCGAGTGTTTCTCGCCGGCGAGGGCGGGTGGCACTCTGGGCGTTGCCAGGGAGATGAGGGAACGCGGGGAGGAGTGCCAAGGGGGGGGGGAGGCTTCGCTTTAACTCCTTCCTTGTTTCTTTTTCTTTATGTTTTCGGTACTCTGCGGAAGCTGTGGTTACGAAGGAGGGAGAGGAAGGGGCGAGCGGTTGAGTTATGCTCCGCGGGCACGCGATAAGTGGGGAAGTGGTGGTGAAGTGGTTTGGGGCTTCCACCAAAGCGGGAACGCAGTCAAGGACTCCCCACCCTCCCCTTCCAGCCCCCAGCACGCTTTCGTACTCGTCTCCTTGACTACGGGTCGAAGTGACCTTCCCAATTCGGTAGATGCTCAAAAAATACCATTCTCGCGAATCTTAAACTTCTCCCGAATGCTAGTCAGTCTTGTGTTCTCGTTTTTAAAGTTACTCCCGTCCCCCTTCCAGTAATCAGTTCGATGTTTATTCTGATAGGCGAGGGTAGAGTTTATTGCGCACTATGGTTTGTGAATGTCTCAAGTTATAAGAGCAAGGGATCGCTTCCGTTCCCTGCGCTACTTGTCGCTTTCCAGGAAGGTCTTGCCCAAAAATCACTCGGCGTGGGTGCAACTAGTGGTGCCCCAAGTAACTAGCGAATAGGATCTTTGGTCGACAGATTGAAGGCTTCATCCAACCGGATACTAAACCTATCTATCTACTATTTTTTCCCTTTATGCAGAAGAAAAATTGACATTCTGACATAATTTTTTAGGTCTATTTCAAATTCCCGATGCGACATTTTTTATATGACAATGATTTCTAAAGAAAATTATGTATGCAGGGACTCGCTTACAAGTTTATTAATTTTAGAGAATGTAAAATGTCATAAATTGAAAATGAATTGAAATAAGATGCGAAAAATACTCGCAAAGCCTTCAAAGGTGCTTTTTTAGTCGCCGAAATCTCGTGGTGGCGGAAGTGCAAATCTTATCTAAGAGGATTGTAGGGTATACTTTTTAAGGTTGTGGAATACTGTTAATGGTTTAATATTTCGTAGATTGGAGGTCGTGAAAACCAAATGGCAGACACAAAATTAGGGACAATGCAATTTGAAAACACATAAATCCTGAGTTAAAATATGTTCGAAAAACCGCGAAGCAAAGAGTCATAAATTGAGAAATTCTCAAATAATAAATTGAGAAATTCTCAAATAAAGGGACGTACTGCTTATAATTTATCGTACCAACCACTACTAAGATTGTTTAGTAATAGTAATGAAAGAGGAAAAGTTAACGGAGTTTCATTGCTCGCGAATGACCTTGAAATTTTGGAAGTTTTAAATCAATATTTAATGGAAAACTTTAACTTTGGCAATTTCTGAGATTAAAATGGCTTTGCGGTGTTGTCATAATAACTCAATTTCACCATATAAAAATTCTAAAATGTATCATCAAACAATACAATCAAAGTTTAAGCATGATTAATCATTAGTTTGTTAATTGATAATTTCTCATTAAGGGATATCGGGATTATTATTATTAAATTTGAAAAAAATAGATCAAATTTTAAGAACACCATCATGGTTCTTAGTTTTTCAATTTCATATACTGGGTGTGTTCCGAAAGAAATGCAATTGAATTTCTCACGCCGCTCCTATTGGTTGGAGTAGGATCAAACCACTTGAAGTAGGTGAGGGGATGCTAAGCTTTGCCGTGAATCTGGTCTCAGTACTCCAAGCTGTGAAAGCGACAGGACGTCAGTTATTGTGAACCTCTGCACGCCGGCCGTGTCACGAAAAAACATGGAATCGACGATCGAGCAACGTTACGTGACTGCTAAGTTTTGTGCTAAGCTAAAAAAATCTCTTTAGGAGACTAATAAAATGATTCGTGAGGCTTACGGGGACTCTTCTCTGTCCTACTCACCAGTTTCGAGGTGGTTAGCAGCCTTTTAGGTGGGCCGGGCAGAGGTTCACGACGAACAACGTTCTGGGCTACTGTCAACAAGCAAAACTGACAACAATGTGGCTCGTATTCGAATATTGTTGGACTCGGACCACCGATTGAGTATCAAGATGGTTGCCGATGAACTGACCTTGTCGTCTACTGTTATGTTTCGCATTGTTACTGAAGATTTAGTGATGAGGAAATTGTTTTCACACGACCAAGAGACCGAGTGAAAATTTCAATTAAACTTTGGCAATGTATTTAAAAAGAACAGATCCAATAAGCCGTGACGAAGACCTGGCCAGAGGTCCCCAAAGACGCCTTCCAGGGCACGTATTGGCCATGGCAGAGTCGCTGGAAAAAAATTGTAGAGGCCCTAGGATAGTTCTTTGAAGAAGTTTAAGTGCTTGTGTAAATATGTTCATTAAATTTCTTCAAAAAAATAATTGCCATACGACTCGTACTTTCGGAACGTACCCTGTAAGATCGGAAGGCAAAATATTCGCGCTACCTTCAACTGTGTGTCGTCTTTCCTTTCGCTAGGCAGTAATACTTGGGAGAAGGAAAACAAACAAGAGGACGTAAGGAAAATATATCACATCCGTTTATTTCGTGATGTAATCTTCAGTGTTGCATTTCCTATATTTCTTCCGCTACAATGTCAAACTTGAAATTCCACAAAATGCTGTGCATTAAGCATATCGGTCACTTTTCGAGCAAGAATATGATTCCCGACCGCTAGTATACGTCACTTGGTAGTGAGGCTACCCATCAACGTCGCATCATAACACTTATAATGGCCCTCGAAGATCAGTGGTTGTCTGTGTACCCACGTAGCGAATGGACATACTAGAATTTCGTACGCGGAACGCTACGTTATCATGATTGAAGCACCTTGCAAGCGTAAAAATATCTGAAAACAGCTAACACTTTGGAGCACATGCACTAAAAAAACGCTCCGAAAATACCCACAAAGTCGGTTTTTCGCTGCTGGCAATGATGAAAGGGAATTCCGCGCTCCACCCACGGATCCCTCCCTCTCCCTCCCTTCCAGCCATGCACCCCCGCAACTCCCCCTCGTCCACGCTTTCCCTCCGCCCCCGCCTGAAACCCCTCCCGGTGTGCTGACACGCCGTCAACTCTCGCTATCCCATAAATACGCCCGCAAGCGCCCACCCCACCCCGCCCGCGTCATGTGTGGATGACGACGCGCGGGAGAAAAATAAGATAACAGCCGAGGGCAACTCGGAGCACCGAAGCCAAGGGCGACATCGCGGCCGTCGACACCCACGGCGACTGCCGCTGCGAGAGAGACCACGAAACAGCCCTTGTCCGAGTCACTTCAGAATTAACAACTCCAAAAAAGTACTTCCCTTCTCCCTACCTCCCTCTCGTCCTCCGAATTCACCTCCTCGAGTGTCCTTTTCCCAAACCTCCCCTTCGCAACTCCTTTCAACCCCCTTGCTTTCCCTAGCAGTCCTATGAATTTATAAGTATTAATGTCATTGCAATTTATGTACAAGGTGTAATTTATTTAATATTTTAATATTGTAAATAAATGAAGAGGGTATAGGTGGTAAAAGATACTCCATAGTCTCAATCTCGACCCAAAAGAAAAACGACTATCTATCCCTTTACGCGGTTGAGCCAAACTCTGCATATGTATTCGGTTACCTTTAATATTAAGTGCACGTTTATAAAACGATCAATTTGAACTGACGGTAGAGTAAATAATGCAATCAAATTTCAATATTGTTAGAAATTTGTGTCGTTTTTACAGCCCCTGCCTCTTGGCACATGCAATATTTCCTCTTTAATTCTAGTATTCAATTTTACCTCAATAGCGCTGATTTAACGATTCACAGTAGGTGAAAATAAAGGCTTGATTAATAAGATAAATATTTTTACTGTCATAATTATCTTTAAATCTTTACTATCACCCAAATCACACATTATATGTTAAAAATTAATTTTCATTACATTCTCATCTTTGGCGTGTTATCATAGAGCTATGGGCTTTTACTGCCGTATGCAACAACGTACAAATACTTTTTAACAGTTTAGAGTCCAAGTTATTATAAGGAATATATATATTTAATTGTGAAAGAAGAGAAAAAACCACCAAAAACTATATTTGGGTCTAGTGAAAAAGTTTTACACGTTATAATTTCCATAGGATTATGGTCTTAGTGTAAAAAATGTGAATCATGATTAAGCATTGAGCTACTTACTTGACGGCTGAAAGAGATGAAAAAACAGAACATTTGCAGGACGCTGAAGGATTTATTATATGCATTTTGGGTCTATAATATGCTATAGAGGTAAACGAAGAATTACTCCTTAGAATGTGTAATACGTATATTCCTCAGCATTTCCCCTCCACTTGAAAATAGAAACTCAAGTCATATGCGAGACTTCGCAAGACCAACGAAATGTATTTTTGGTGGCTACGTGGCTCTCGGTAATTCAAATGTCAGTCAACGCACGAGCTTGGAAGCTGATGCTATTTCATCCGTCGAGATATGTCACTATCTCATTTCGAAGACCTTTGGTAATATAAATTTCTCCCGTTTTATGGATTGAATGAAATAAGATAAAACACAGAATATGAGGTAAGCGCCTCAACGGTAATTAATCAGCTGCTCATCATGATCCGCCGTCAATTGAGCACCCACAACGCCATATTTTAAGGACCCTTAACGACTAGTTAAGGCTGTGTCATCCCAGGAACATACTGTGACGTCTTGTCGGAATCTATTTCCTTGGCTTTAATTAATTCACTCTTACTCTCCAAAAGGTCATATTCTATGCCGGTGGTAATTAAATAATACGTTATTCTTGATCATCGTAAAAATGCTGTGATGTCCCCCTCTCACCACATTGGCATCTGAAATAGTCGTTTGATATTTCGCGACTTACGAGGGGTTATCGTAAAAATTCAATGATTAACAAACAATATTCTAGACAGAAGCCTATTTTTATTAGTTATTTCTAATACTTTTCTACATAGTCACCAATTAGGGTTATGCATTTCTTGACCTACACGAGAATTTTCGAAGGACGTCATTGTAGAACTCAGCAAATTGCATCGAAATCTCCGCTTCTTGGTTAACGCCGTTTATCTTGTCAAATCCCCGACCTTGCAATGGCTTTTTTTTAGTTCTGGGAAAAAGAAAAAGTCTCTTGTGGCGAGATCGGGAGAATTGAGCGTATTTGGCGAAATTTCAAAATCACATCACTTTGATTGCCGGTCGCAACGCAGTTGCGATTGCAGTGATTGCGTACTGATTTCTTTGGCATATGCAATTCTTCATAAGTAATTTTTTATACACTGTCGTAACTAAGATCAGTTTCATTCGTGACTATTTGGAGGGCTACTTTTCAGTCTAATACGGAGTTAAAGTTCGACATTTTCTGATTCACTGTGGCAGCATTTTCCATAAGTGAGAGTTGTCCACTTCCTGGCTTGTCTGTGAGGACATGTGTCCAGTTTGAAAATTTACCACCTGACAACGGTGACGGGCTCTCGTTTTCACAGACAGCCATTTCATTTAACTGTAACCTGTAACACTGTAACCTTTCAAAGGAAGGAACATAATCACACTGCGAGCCACCAGTTCCTCAATATCACGAGTTACTTCATTCTACGGCTTCCTGAAACAAAAAAGATCACCATTAACAGATGTAGTTTGAAACAATATGTGCATAAGTATTCACTTAACATGCAGAATAATTTTTATTCTGGTATCTTGGTTATTTATTTTTTAATTACATAAAAAATGCTCTTATGTATCTTGAACTTTTGCTGCCTCTCAAAGAACAGGGATTGGCTTGATTTTTAATCGTTATCGAATTTTAAAAATGTATTGTCTTATCAGTGTTTTCTCATGTAATGTTTGAACTCGCCCATTGACTGAGTTGCCGTTAATGTTGGATACTCAAAGTGATTCGACGAGCGGTTCGGATAAATGTGTTCACGTCTAGTGCTTTTATTTTATGCACTTTTCGCAAACGGTAATTTTATTTGCTTGATATATATGGATAAGTCCCACTTAGATAATTAGCATGTTTCTAGAACTGACCCACAATCAGAGCATATTGTGAAAATAGGAAGCGGATACAAGTGACAGTTTAGCTTATGTTTTCTAATAATAAATAAATATTGTGAGAATGTCTTCATTTTTTCAACTTTTTTGATGGAAGAACACTATTTTAACTTAAGGTTAAAATTAAAGGAATAATTACTTCTCTTTTTATGTTATTATTATTATATATTAAGTTCTTATTTATATAAATATAGGTAATCTTTAATATACTTCTGAGCTCTTAATGATGCCACTCCATTCGGAACGATATCACTAGTGATTTTCCGGCCCAAAATCTTGTGCCCGTGAACCAGTTTGATGCATGAACATGAGGAAGAAAAAGACGACACTTAGTTTAAGTATTTCATTTTTCTATGCATCGTTCTGGGAATGATAGTACTTTCTTAAAAAGGAATATGCTTCTACATAATCAAGTAAAGTTCTTTGCGTCACCTAAAAATATGTAGAGCCTTTGTCGGTTAAATTATTTTTGTTCATGTTATTCATGATAAATAAAAAAATAAATTGAAGAAATATAAATATTTAGATTTTTTTGGTTAAGAAATTATGAACACATTAGATTAGAGCAACAATCAGTTGCGTCTTTAATTTTTTCACGTGAAGAAACTTTTTCATTTGATTGAGAAGTAATAGATTTTTGCGAAAATAATCTTTGCATTCAATTGAATGGAATCAATATAGTGATATAAATTATTAAAAATAATGAGACGAATTCATGCAGTTTAATCTCAATTTCTCGTTAATAGTTTCCATTCATTTCGTATGAACGGGTAATAAATATGCATATAAGAATTTTACTCATTAATAAAATATATTTGCGCTTTATTTTTTAAATCCACGAGTCTTTACTCCGATTTGCTTTTGGAATTCATTTCTGTCTCAAAGTGAAACAAGAAAACTGACGGTTTACACATTTAACCGGATTCTTCAAAAATTTGATTTACCTCTTTATTTGATTTGGTATGAAATGAAAACAACTGGTTTTTTAACTTTCATACAGTTGATTTCACTGATCTTTAGAATAAATGGAGAATCTTCATCTAATTTTTGAAAACTCCCCTTTCATATTTAAAAATAAGGGAATAAAAATTTCTCTGGAAATGGAATTTGAGTCGCTTTTCCTGTTTTGTGGGAGATCCGTCATATATCATTTCAATTTCTGCATAAACACTCATGTACTTCGGGTTTTCCAATGGTTTAATTTTTAAGATCAAAATGCACCTTTATTTGACTAATTTATTCGAATAATTAAATACTCATTTAAATATATCAGAATTTATTTGGTATTGATTAGACTTAATATTACTCCAGGCCACTCTTTTCCTTTCCCTCATTCAACGTGCACCAAGTGGTGCTCTTCAAGGTGGAAGCAAATGCGCGATGGACCAGAGAGAGCAGGGCAAAGGTAAGCGCATAAGAGGTCAACTCGGGAAACGCCTTAGCGCAAGGAGAGTGTGCGCGAGTGGGAACCTCTGGAGAAGGGGCGAACGTTGCGACGAGACACCGGCGTGCGGGGGGCGGCGGGGGCTCTGGCCAAAGAGGAAGTGGCGTGGGGACGTGAGGTTTAGAATGAGGTTTGCCATGGATGTGCTCGCCTTGAGAGGCCAAATGAATACGGGTGCTTTCAAGGCCGTGGACGTGTAGGGTAGAGGGTTTGCCGGTATCAACGAACCGGCAAACCGGAGGAGGAATCGCATAGAGAACTTGCCAATCCGCGTATATATTAATATTCCGAACGTTTGAATTTCCTGGCCTGAACCGTCACCACTACATGCTTAGCGCTCTCCTCCCCCCCCCTTTCCGGCACGCCCCACTCTACCCCCCGCCACAGCCCTCCGATTGACCCCGCCCGAAACCTTCCAGCCTTACTTGATGATGGCTAAGAGAAGATTGAAAGATTAAACTTTCTTTAATGTGAGTGTCCTTTAATGTGTTTTCTACTTGTATATATGTGTGTTATTTTGCCGTGATGCGCTTAGCTCTTACTTACTTTCCTAATGATTTTCCCTCTTAGTTTCCGGTCTCTCATAAAGCACTTAGATGGAGTCCCCCCGACTCCTGCCACACAATTTTGGCAGGATATGCTCATCCAAGTATATATTTTGATTGATATCGTTTCTCTGATTCCGGAATACAGGAACCGCAGTACATTTTCACATATTTGTGTACCATAGTGTTTCCCCAAATGTATCTTTTTATATTCGCAGTAAATTTTGATTCACCCTTCGTTGACACAATTTTCAGGCTACTTAGTTCCTTTGTTTTTTATGGCAAGGGTTCCATTAATAATACACCTTTCTTCCTGCATAAGTTCTCTATCCTCAGTCCATGGCCACCTGTTGTCAACTTTCTTAGGCACGTGTTGCTATTCTGCTTCTCCTGTAATTACCTTCTACGCTCATGTCGACTTCCTTTATTGTTCCCTTTTCCTTTCAAAGTCTTCCTTTCGACGTAAGTTTACTATCTTACTTTTTTAATAACGGAACTGTTAAACATTTCTATATTTCATCCACTACGCCCTGTAGTTGATTGTGTCAAGTACTTCTGTCCGCTTGTAATAAATTTTGCTGCTCCCAGCCCCATCTAGGTTAACTTTAAGCTAAGTTACCCTTACCTTACGCCACGAGCACCTCTCTTGAGGGATGGAGTTGATTTGATGCCTGAATGCTTCGAAGGGCAATTCTATACGTGTATATCACCGTTTCCCCAAGAGTTTTTTTGCCATTGTTATAAATATTTTTTTCATATCTCTGCTATAATTCCGAATTTGTTTTTTTATGTACAAATATTTTCGTCCTTTGCTATCTCCATATTTGCCTTCTCCAAAGATGGTGTTTATAAATCGTAACTAAATTGTATTTTTATTTTACCAATTTGCCGATTTTTTCACGAATGTACTCTTTTTCTTCTGTGTTTGACGTCGGCATGTTTTTCTACAAAATAATTACCGCATTGGACTCACATTATACAGTTATCGTTAGAATTATCGCTCCTTTTTATTCAATATTATGGCAACCCCTCGTTGGCTCTCGTCTCCACCGCTGTATATTATTCTATAATTATCACTCCAGTAATCCCCGCTAACCTTCCATCTCTCCTCGCATAGACCTAAAATATCTATATTTCCTCTTTCCATCTCTCCCTTAATATTATTTAATTTTCCTATCCTTACATTCTCCAAACTATTCAAGTTCCTATTTTAACTAATTTGGTCTTCTTCCTCTGAATCTTCTGTTCTGCTGCTATCTGTTTTGCTTTGAAAGGCTTTCGTGAAATGACGACCACGGTAGCCTTGGCTCTCTCACTACCGGGGACGGCCAACGGTCGATTTGAGTTCCGTAGTTGCTAGAATGGATACTCTCTATATTGCCCATCATAAAAAACTTGAGAATAATAGTTGACGTGGTTTCCCGTCGCCTTCCTCAATAATGTTTTTAACATGACACCATCCCTTAATGGCCGCCCCTCTGAGGTCAGACGCCTTTGCAGCTGCCTCACTGAGGAACAGACGCTGCGTGGACTACCTTTCGTCTGGCTCATAACCGTCGACCCTATGGGTGACCGTACGCGGAGAAATTATCATTGGTCCCGCCAGCACAGCTCTAGGGGTCATCGGAACGCACAAACCCTTTTTTATTGTTATATGTTGTTGTAGTTCATGGGAGGGGTATGTATATACATTTATATATTAATTTATTTGTAAAGGGTCGTGGCATTCGCTGGATAAATCGGTCGAACCTGAAGGCCCGGGTTCTATTCCTGGGTAAACCTTTCTGGGAACCCTCAGTTCCACCCAAGCTGTATGATTTTTTGGTACCAGATTTTCCTCAGAAACCTTATCGGCACGGGGAAAGGAGGAACTGAGTGAAAGCTACCATCACCTACCAAACCAACTTTCGGATTGATTACTGTGTTTATGGTTTTTTACATACACATATTATGTTCAATAGATAAATTGAAAGGTCGATCCAGATTTTTACATTTAAGTTAAAGGAAAATTTTATGTGTGCTGATTTAATATCCCAATTAATGTCTTTTTTCTCTGATAATAAGAATAAATGTTTTAGCATTCCTTATATGTATATTTTAATAACCTTAATTCGTGATTCCAAGTTTTACAGAAAATTCTTGAGTAGCTATATTTATCAAGAATATCTGTCAACCTCGAAGGGCTAACTTGAATAGAAATTTTTTATCTCCTCACAAACTTTTCGCGGATTGTTATGCAAATTAATTCCAACTCCACGCAGTAAAAGAAAAACCAATTCTAAATAAAAAAGGGCTTTTTATTACCTCCCCTTTTCCAGAGAAAGGGCATATGAAATTTTACAACTCGATGGTTCCAAATTTGTGAGCATTTAAGAAACAATTCATGCCTTCACTTATTGTCTGAAATATGTTTAGCATTGGCAAGTTCTAAAGTATTAGAGAGTAATGTATTTTGTTTATTACATCGGGCTTCACGATTGTCCATTTGTTTAAGACGTAAACAAATCAGTCACTTGGGCGAATGTTATACTGATTTTTAAAACACTTGGAAAAAATACAGCTCGTCATTAACAAGTCAAAGAATCAATACCATATGCCGAGAAATCGATTCTGTTGAAAAGGATTATGTGCTACCTCTTTTCACTACGAATCCTTAACAACTAGTTTACATTTTAACCGGAAGCACTTCTATCTCACGAAAATGTATTAACGATGATATACACCGCGTGGTATTTTCTTACTTCTACTAGAATACACGTATACTCAAAAATAAGAAGGTCATAGAAGATAGATACGCTGAGATTTGTCTCGACTAGCGTGAAAGAAATAAACCAAGAACCTATGGGTGTTCGTCGTTCATCATTGCTCCCGCCTAATCATCGACCGTGCAGATCACGGTAGGTAAATCCACGGCCTACCCCTGAAAAGCGCGAATTCCCAACCACGCAAAGTACGCGCACAGATATTATGAGTAGAGTCGACGGCGCCATTCCCCGTGTCTTTACGTATACATAAAAGCCGACGAAACGTCATCTACTCAAAGAATCACTCCTAGCGTGGGAGTTTTTTATGCATACAAACTTATAGATGTATAGGTAAACTAGCGGGAGGGAGTTGGAAATTTCAAACCTTAATATACGGAAAAACTCGCTCTGACTAATTAATTCCAGCACTTAAGGCGACCTCCTCTCGTTCTAATGATTCCTTTACAGGGAACAGTTTGTTTCTCAGCTTGTGTGCGCGTGTGTGTGAACGCGTGTGTATTCCGCCCTCGCTGCGCCATTGTCCCACGAGTAGAGAGAGCAAGCCGATTGAGTACCTCCCCAGCCTCCCAAATCCCCCTATCGCCCCTTCCCCTCTCTCGTCATCGTTCCCGTGGTTTCCAACAATGCCTCCGCACACTACCTTTGCGTCAAGGGTGCTTTTCAAGGGGAGTAGGATGGATGTAATTACCAGGCTTTACCTGTACCAGTTCCGTTGTCTCAGCAATGGTATCTATGATCGTTGCCCCCATGTGTTAGTACTTGAATTACGATAAGTATTTCTGACCTAGATGGTGGCAGTAAGACAATTTTAATTTTCTAATACGTTCTAAACATAACCTAGATACAAGTCGTTATTAATTCCGAACTTCATATAAGAGCTATTTTCCTTTTGAAATTGTAAGTAATGAAAAGTATACCGAAACAGTGCAACGGGATATATTTCCAGTCCTTTTAAATAGAAAGAGTTTGTCATAAAAATCATTTTAGGAAAAGAAATGTTTAAATCATGTATCCGATAGGTTCATTTAATATATATTATATATTTTAATAATATTGTAAACTTTTCTACATATTCAAGAAATAAACGGGAAAGCAAGGAACGAATCATTTCTGATAATTTCAAACTTTCTCGTACCTCGCCTAATGCATCGAATTGAACCCGTGAGTCTGTATAGTAGCCATTGGAACTACTTTACAGCTATCGTGGTATTATAGCGACGATGTAGAAAAGAATATGAACGTGAGACAAGTTTCTATTCTAAATGTACACGTATTTGTGTAGTTCGTACAGTAATGAGGAGTTTTATGGGAAAAGAACACAAGAAATAAGCAGAGGGTATCCAGCTAACTGTGGTATTATACATATTGCTGATTTTTACCAAACTTTTCGTGTTTTTCTTTACCATTTTGAAGATAGGTAGACAAAAGAATTTTTCGCCACCTCCACCTGTGCCCCAGATATACTAACGCATGCAATTTAGATTGTCCCAGGCCTTTTTAATCTTGAAATGTTGTAATGGTCCTCAGTAATCGCGAGTTTGGCTCTAAATTCACCCTTCAAAACACTAAATCCCTGCCATTTAAATATTCTTAAGCAAGAGTGGAATAATAATGACGTTGTTTCGAAATATCAATTAAGTGAAAGAATCATTAAAGCATTGTGGATTAATAAAAATATTGTTAGACTAGTTACGTGTTCGAAATAGTAATAAGTTTCCAATTTGTACGGAATGATGGTAAATCTTGAAGCAATGACAACAAAATATTCTATTCGGAAAAAACAATAACAATAATATCAAGTAATAATAAGGTTAAAAGTTGTCCTGTAAACTGGAATGTTTAAAAAAACCTTTGAGGATCAGTTGGACATGTGCAAAGAATATATAAGCCATTAGAGTTGCTAGAGTGGAAATCAAACAAATGGAAAGAGAAGATTTAAAGAGGAATGGCTTGATTGCATGAAAGAAAAGAGGATTTAGTGTAATTTGACAGAAAATATGAAATTCTATTAATGCTCAAGGAGGAAAAAATACGATAAATCGCTCAAATCGTACAGAATCTGAAGCATAAAAGTAATTGCATTTTAAATCTATTCTAAGATATATTTGTAACTCAATAAGTATTTTGTTGAATTATAAGGTTCTGAGAATTGGAAGCTGAAAACTCATTCCTTCCCATGTCCCATAAGTATCGGATAACAAAAAACGAATGATAGGTTGAGTACATTTCTCGCAAATGTACGTAGTCAGTTCAAGGACTTTAAATGCGGGTTTAATGTTGTGAAATGACCTTGGGACCAATTGAAGCCCTGATGGAGCCGACAGGATAAACCTGAGGGAAAAGGCTCCCAAGGCATTGGAATGGGGCGGCCGGGAGAGAGAATGCGAATTCGGAAACTTCCTCTGACGCACCCGCCCCATTCCCGGAGACCTGGCACTTGGTTGGTTCACTTGCGCCCCGACCGCCCACTGCCACCCCTTCACGGAACTTCGTGCTGTCGGTCGAGGGCGGGGAGAGAGGGCGTGGAGGTTTGGAGGGGCGGTAGGCTTTGTTTTTGTGGGTTTCGAACCCTAACAACAAAATTCCTCCCCACACTACCATCCCTCCCCCTCTCATCCTCATCCGCCCCTCCCCCTCTCTCTCTCTTTCGCCCTCCATCCATGCAGACTGCCCAGGGGCGATGGTCGCGGGGTTGGAAGATGAAATTTTGCTTTGAATTCTTCGATATTAAACCTCGAAACCGATATGTCGCTTTCAGCAGGAGAAATTTGATTAAAGGGTTACGTTAAGTGTAAAATTCTGTTGTTCATAGCACAAACCTAGTTTATTGTGTCGCAACGTAAACGCCGCTCTCTCACGAAATGAAAGTGATTTTTCCTGAAAGTAAAGTTGAATGTTCAATCCTCACCGTGCCCTTTCGGAGGGAGATATTAGCTCACTTAACCTGAATATTGTGACATTAATATGACTGCCTTCCGTTGGAAATCTTCAGTGTAAATACTTGATTGGAATGTACCGTATAATAAATATCCTGCTTTGTTTGGAAATTCATACAATGCAAATGAATATTTTCCTCGCGAAATTAAGAGCAAAATTAATAGGCCTCGCTCCAATTATTATGGCTTAGCGGATCAACTCGTGAGGTGTGAGCGTTCCAAATGCTGCCAAAAGTTCGACGGAGAATAATTTATGCTGCGGTTCTCGGTTTCGTTCCGGACATACTGAAAATACACATTTATTTTGCAAGATTTTGGCCAATAATTAATTGAATATTTTTGATCACTTTTCGAAAACATTGATGCATATTACAATGCAACAATTTCACACACGTAGCGGATGACTCCGTTAAAGTTACTGTTGCGGCATCTCCCGCAGTTTCTTTGAAATTTGATTCATATTATTGAACAAGGCATGTGATGATTCAGTAATGGAGCGCCACCAGAAGACCCGGGTTCGATTCCCAAGCACTCCTCTCTGAGCACTCTAAGCTTCAACCAATTTGTGCGAGGTTTTGGATTATCAGATCATTCTAGAAAACCGCAGGCAGCATAGGAAAAGACACTGTACCGCTTTATTACCCTGAGAATGTGTGACTTTCACATTCCGTTATGCTTAGTACTAGGTGAGCTTTATCCTCAACTATCGAAGAAACCTTAAGTTGATTACTGTACTTATCTCTCGTGCCGGTTATAGTATCAAGTTAAAAAACTATGGAGGAGAGAAAATTGTAAACCACTTCAATATTTTATTCCACGAGTGGATGATGGACACAAGCATGGACATGAATCCTGGGAGATGAAGAACTCGTCCTGCTGGACCGTGTCGCGTTGTTCCCGGAAGAAACAAGGTTTCCGCGGTCGCCATTCAGCAAAATCTTTGCAGGAAATAGGAACCGAAAGCAGAAGCACATAAAAGGAAAGAGCAGAATATCAAACTATTGAGAATAGGGCCCTGAAATTTTAGGACCGTGTTGAAAAGAGGGTAATTGGAAAATATGAAGCGCAAGATGGAGAGAGAAAAGTAAGACGGGAGAGGAAATGGAATGTAGAAGCATGAACGAAGTCAAAAGAAAGTGATACCGGAAGGAAATAGAAATTACTATTAGTGGCGACAGAAAGACTGGTCGATACGAGAAAAATTTGAATTGTGAGAAAAGGGATCTCGTAAACCGAAAAATTGAACGTAAAATACGAGGGTCATCCGGAAAGTAGTACCCGTTCGTGCCGCATGAAGTGCTGACGACGCGAGTAGCCGCTGGACGAGGTCAGATAGCTTCAGTGGCTTGTCTGCCTTCTCTGAGCCAAGTTGCGTGACGCTAGCATTGCCTGTGTTGTTTCTGTGATTGTTTACAATGTTTAAAAAAATTGAGAACGCCGCCAGTTGTGAAGTGAGGGCAGTGATTAAATTCCTCAATGCAAGAAACGTTCGCCCATGTGATATTCATCGCCAATTAAAGGAGGTGTATGGAGACAATGTAATGGACGAGTCGTCTGTTCGGCGGTGGTGTCGCAACTTCAACATGGGGAGGGGGAACACACACGACGATGAGCGTTCGGGGAGACCGTCTGTCATTACAGACCAACTGGTGAGCTCAGTTGACGAATTCGTGAGGAACGATCGGCACGTCACAATTGATGACATCTGTGAGCATTTTCCCAATGTTTCTCGAACAATTGTTCATGAAATTGTTAAACACCATCTGCATTATGCAAAAATTTGTGCAAGATGGGTCCCTCGCATGCTTACAGATGAGCACAAAACCAAGCGTATGGCTGCAGCACTGACGTTTTTGGGACGTTATTCTGATGAAGGAGACTCTTTCTTGACTCGCATAATTACTGGTGACGAAACATGGGTTTGTTATGCATCACCTGAGAGTAAACGACAGTCAATGGAGTGGCATCATGCTCATTCACCAAACAAACCAAAAAAATTCAAGACAGTTCTGTCCACCAGGAAACTCATGGCAACCATTTTCTGGGATCGACGAGGTGTATTGCTTATTGATTTTATGGCCCGTGGAGACACTATTAATGCCAATGCGTATTGTGAAACATTAAAGAAATTACGGCGGGCAATACAAAATCGGCGGCGAGGTCTATTGTCTACTGGTGTCATTCTCGTTCATGACAATGCCAGGCCTCATGCAGCTGGGATAACACAAAAACTTTTGCAGCAATTCAAATGGGAAACTTTCGACCATCCACCGTATAGCCCGGACTTGGCCCCTTCAGATTTTCATCTCTTTACAAAGCTTAAAGACTTTTTGGCAGGAAAAAGATTTGACAGCGATGAAGAACTTAAAGAAGGAGTGACCCTGTATCTCAATGAGCTGGCGGCGAAGGACTATGCAGCAGGAATACAGAAACTTGTCACACGTTATGACAAATGCCTTAATTTGCTTGGAGATTATGTTGAGAAGTAGTTTAAAGTATCCTCTTTCCAATCAAATTTTTTATGTTTGTTAATATTTACTTTTGTGTCTTTATTTCACGAACGGGTACTACTTTCCGGATGACCCTCGTAGAATTATACACGTAGGTGCAAAATACTATGGACTGCAGAGGATATAATCAAAATGATGGAAGATCGAAGGAAATGGTTGAATGCAAAACTACAGAATTACGTAAAACAAAGTACAAGGTGATGAAGATACAGTATGAAAGTAAGTTAATTGGGCGAAAGTAATGTGGTGGAAGGCGAAATGCGAGAAAATGGAGATTTAACAAAAGAAAAAGGAAAATGGTATTTAAAGGGGAAAGACCTATCAAGGAGTAAGAAGGGGAAATCCGGGAGCATGTGAAACAGGGAGGATTTGAGGGAGATGTAAATGTTACATAATTCATAAAATATTTATTTATAATTATTTAAACAAAATGATAATAACACTATGCCAGTTAGCAGAGATTTGAGGAAAAGTGTAAGACGTGAATGGAAATAGCTTTGGCTCAGTCATTTATGACACTCTGCTCCGGTGCGAGTGGCGAACGGAGAGTCAAAAAGGGTAATGGTATGTAGAGGAAGACAAGGACGTCTATTTTTGCTCATGATTACCAACTCGTATGTTGTGGAGTTGGTAAAAACGGAACAGGAGATAAGATTGAAAGTAGGTGAGGGAGTAGGTGTAAAAAAGGACAGCGTATAACATAAAAATTTAGTTATCCAGTTGGCCAAGGAGTTCCAAATCATTGCTGAGGACATAAGTGTTAGAAAATCAGTGTTAAAATTATTGTATGAGAATCAGTATAAGGAATATAAAATTGAGAAGCTTTTAGAAAAAGAGGAACCCAAATTAAACATTGAAATATGAGTGGAACAACTTTACGTACAGGGTGCGTTCCAAAGGTACTGCAATTATTTTTTGAAGTAATTTATTTAATATATTTTCGCAAACACTTAGCATCTTTCAAAGTACTGTCCTTACCCCTCTAAACACTATTCTCAGAGACTCGGCCATGACCGGTATGCGCCCGGGAAGGCGTCCTCGGGGACCTCGCGCAAGGTCTTCGTCATGGCTGATATCTTCTATGGACGAAAAACGTGTTCCTTTCAGTGCTGCCTTAATCCGAGGGAATCAAAAGAAGTCTACTAAGGCGACGTCAGGACTATAGAGGGGTAGGGCAGGGTTGGCACCTGGTGTTTGACCAAGAACTCGTAGCGCGTAGTAGTGATGAAGTTGCCAGGTAGCGGAGATGTCTTTTCTCGTTCTGATGGCCATTTTTCGGAGTCTTTTCAGCACATCCACGTAGTAGGCAGTGATAACTGTCTTTCCTTGAGGTACAAACTCCTAATGGACCACTCATTTACTGTTGAAAAAGACAATGAGCATTGTTTTCACTTTTGCTTTACTCATTCTAGCCTTTTTCGACTTGGGGGACTGGTCGGTGTGCCACTCAGAGCTTTGGCGTTTTGTTTCTGAGTCGTATTAAAAAAACCCAGCTTTCATCACTGGTGATGACGTTGTCCAAATAATCAAATTCATTTTCAATACGTTGCTAAAGTTCACTTGAAATTTCCCCTCGGTTGGTCCGGTGGTTCCTGTCGGTTACGTGACACGGTAGGCGCGCAGAGGTTTACATTAACCGACGTCCTGCCGCTGTCACATCTTAAAGAGCACTGAGACGGGTTTCGCGGCAAAGCTTTGCGTCCCCTCCATGTGTTTCTATCTCACTTCGATCAATAGAAGCGGCGCAAAACATTTAATTGTATTACTTTTGAAACGTGTCCCATAAGTTTTAACATTGTATATTCACCTATCACCTGATGATGATGTCCTGGTGATGACATCCAACATCGCAACCGAGGACGTTTTTCATTAAAGTTCCTGTGGAATTACCAAGTTACTTTTTTGATTAACTTTGCTGAAAATCCATAAAGTTACGCCTGTGACAACAAAGTTCATTGAATACATACTGATTAAGACAATGTTCATTTATCTGTCACACAGGAAATACGCAGAAACTGCGATTATTCATGCATTGTTTTTCGACCTCGACCAAATTATCCGCCCTGCACTGCTCCCGTGGGCCAATGCACGAGTTTCACATTCGCAAGATCCCTGTTCGCGTCATCAACTGCGAATTTGCTCTGCAGGAACCCCGGCCCTTGCGCTCCCGATTAATATTTGAACTAATTTAACAACTGGGTTCTCTTCGTGCAATTTGATCGGCCGGCAGATGTATCGTCCCCTCCCCACCCGGTGTGACTGTGGGAGCCTTCGCGCGGAAACGACTTTGTTCGAGGAAGCTACGACGTGAGGACGGAGCCGCGACCGCTTGGGGAAAGGGGGGGGGCAGAGATAGAGGTGAATCATTGAAAATACTTCTTTTTGTGCGTCTATCTACCGCTCGATCATCCCGAGTCCAGGATCAGTCGGTGCCCGGGCAAGGCAAACATTGGCCAAATGGAGGAGAGTGCCTGGATGGGGGGGATTGGCTCCTGCGGTTGAGAGTTTGGGAAGAGAAGAAGGGAGGTGGGAGGGGGAGGGAAATTTAAGCAACGAGGTCGAGGGGATACATGAACAGGACACGGCTTGCTCCTGGATGGGTAGTATAGGCACAAGTCGGATAGCCTCTTGCTTTAAATTTCGTCTTAAAAACAGGAATCTAGGGATATTTGAATTGCACCCCCCACATCAAAGTACGGGCTCTCAGTATTTTTTTGATGTATTATTTGATCTCAACTACTTTTGTTATTGGAAACGAAGTAATTAGCCGCGGGTGTTATAAATGGTGATTTTAATTTCGGAATAATTGGTGAAAACTGCTGTACTTGAAAATTGTAGTGCAAACATTGTGCGGTCAACAATTTCCCCAGTATTTTATTACAAAAAATTCCTTTGCTGACAAATGATTGGTCATGGTCCATTTAAAAGTAGTCTCCTCCCTCGTGTAGTACACTTATCCCAATAGTTTGCAATTTTTGAAACTGTCCTGAAACGCTTCTTCCGGATTTCTCCTAAGCTCCTTCGTCGAATTTTCCTCTGTCACGGAAACGGTGGCAAATATTTTTCATTTGAGTTGGGTTTTCACCTTGAAAGATAGAAAAAGGTTACAAAAGATCATATTTAGTGAATGGGGTTTGTAGGGAAGCACAGCGGTCTTGTTTTTGGCTAAAAAAATACCATATCTGAAGGACGAATGGGCCGCCCCGTTGTCTTGGTGAAGAAGCCAGTCTCCAACCTCTCCAAAGTTCGAGCCGTTTTCACTTGATTATCTCACTTAGGCTTTCAATAATCCCCAGGTGGTGCTGTTGACTGTCTGACCTTAAGGTAGATATTTGTGATGCAAAACCTCCTTTGCGTGGCAAAAAAACAGTCAACATCACCTTGACATTCGAGCGAACTTTTCGACCTTTTTGGGGCATGGCGATATTTCACCTATCCGAATTTTTGTTGCGATTCGATGCACCCTCAATTTTTATCCAGGATTTAATAGCACGAACCAGATATTTAATAGCACAACCCGAGATGTAACACTCTTCTGCAATTTTCCATACAGTAAAACATAGATATGTACCAGCAAATTCTTTCACTTGACGTCACAGTGGACGTTGATGGTTTCGTCGTCTTCCACTGATTACCGCCCCTTTTTGAACCACTTATAACACGCACTACGTTGCATAGCATTCTCATCGTAAGCCTTGGATATCAACCCAAAAGTTTTAGAGAAGGATTTTCAGAGTTTCACGCAAAATTTAGCAGAACAACACTGCTCCTTCAAAGAGCTGATTTCCCTGGATTTGATATTTTGTTGCACTCCTCGAACACCCCTTCACATTAACGGTCGTGACTAATCAACGAAATAAGAAATTTACAAAGTGATTATAGCTAATTATTTAGTAAGTATCCGCGGACAGTTCGTTATAAGGTGATTAAAAAAACCAGCTTGAAGCATGCTATTTAAGAAGTTTTGGGAATCTTTTGAGCATAACTCGTATAATAATGATATTGGTTAAGCCACGAAATGTAATGAAATAAAGAGAATTAAAAGCCTTGCACCAAGAAAAAAGATGAAAACTCATGCTACCCCATTTTGAAGAAAAATCATGTAGTTCATTTTTCACTTTTTCAAATTTCAAAAATATCCCATTTTTTCAAATAAAACTCGTAAACATAACAGTCCCAATTGCTCTCCCCCTCCCTCGCCTTGTTTAATCCATTATTCAATGAATCGTTTCTTTCATTAACTTTGGTCTATTACATTTCTGGAAGACGAATTGTGAAAAAATACTTTTTCAGCAGTCGAAGGGAACGTGACATCACACAGATTACGTGACAATTCTGCGTACCATGGCACTCGATGGTTCGCGTGTCGAAAGCAACATTGCTCCCTCGTGCCGAAAGCAAACAATCCTCGGTATGTCGCGCTCTTCATTTGTTGCAGGTAGCGCGAAAAAATGCTGTTTCGGAACTACAAATAGAGCTGCTTGTTCTCGTTTGCTCGATATATTATTAATATTGCGGCTCATCGCTCACGAATGTAATCGGCGCATAAAAGAGCAGATAAAATATCTGGCTCAAAACAGCCTCGTAATATTCCCTCATTCCCGCTCCCGTCATCCTGTTTACATGTCCGAACTCGGTCACCCCTTCGCCCACACCCAGTGCCTGCGCACATCGAGCCGTCAGTGTTTCGAGTGCTTGTAACTAGAATGCACTGCGATGGAAGGGGAGAGGGGACGCATTGACTTGTCGCACGGTGTTGGGGAGTGGCGGGAGGCATTAGCGGGTCCAGAGCGGATGGGGGTGTTTGTGTGGATATTCATGCCGGGATGGGAGTCCACCATTTCCGTTGGCGACGCGATCATTGGCGCACTCCGCACCAACTCAATGGCGGAGAGTGAGACGGGGAAATCACACGCCTAGTTAAGATAGTAGCGCTCAGTTATGCGAATGAAACCGTCCTTCATAGGTACCTTCATTGATGGGAAGTCATGGTAAGATATGGATTCCATATAAAGAAGTATTTAATGATTTTCTATTAAAAATAAATATTAGAAACTTAAAAAATATTGAAAATATTAATTATAAATTGTTCATCCTTTAACTTATGTTTTTATTTTTTTATGTAACTTTGTATTCCATGAAATGAAGTGCTCGCATGCTTGGAAGTAATGTAGTGTTACTACGTCTGATATGCCTCCCATTTTTTTTAACGAAATTTATGTCTATAAAAGCTTAAAATATATACGAGAGTTCCCCAGAAAGTAATCTCCGTTTGCCAGTAGCGAGCGAAATAGTGAGGGGAGCCCAAATTTCTATATTGACACACACATTAGGGTAGTATGCCTCGGACTGCAGTGTTTGGAAGGCCACGCCGCTTGTCGTTTGAAAACAATAGCGAGTGAAAATATACAATACAATTGGAAATCCCAACAAATGTAAAATCCGTTTAGTGATAAGTTTTTTACTGGCAATAAATTTCAAAAATCTGCTGACATTCATCGGAAAACTTGTTCTCTGTATGGACCAAATGTGATGAGTGATGGTATTGTGCGGCAGTGGTGTTTTTAGTTTAAGAGTGAACGGACAAATATCCATGATGTCCTAGAACTGGTCATCCGTCGGTCAATCTGTCAACCACTGCGGTTCTCGTCGTGAAGAACAAAGCTGTGGCCATTTTTAAAATCCTCCTCCTTTTAAACTCCTCCTTCACTTATTATTCCCTCGTCGTACACACTTCACATAGTTGCCAATGAATTTCAATTGGCTTGTGTTTTTCGCCAGCAAAAACTTAATCATAGATCGCACTTGACTACTCCCGGGATTTTCTATTGCAGCGTATATTTTAACAGTTCGCAGTGAGCGAAGAGGAAGAACCACAGTCTGCATATTACTGAGTGTAGGGATGTTTAGACACCAAGATGGTGACTCTAGTCCGACCCATGGCCACACTGAGCCGAAAAGTAGGCTACTTTCTTAGCAACTCTCGTACTTTATGTTTCGGCCTATTTATTTTTTCTATTATCATGATTTTTTCTTATTTTCGTATAAAAACAAGTTTATGCTTTTGAGGCACACCGAAATAAGTAATTAATCTCATGATGATAGGTCTTAATAGGTGTCCTATGCCTTTGACGATTAACGAATTACCTATCTGCGTCGTGAATGAGATGCAGGAAAGGTGGGGGCAGTCAGAAAAGGAAGGGGCGTGAAACGGTTGGGAACTCATTTCCAACTCTTCCTTTTGCGGTCCATCACAACTTCCGCTGGCACCTCTTTCATTCTCTTTGGCTTCGCTCTGAACACAATACTTCACGATAGTAAATATTTGAGTTTTTACTACCCTATCTCTAAAAGTATAACATTTTTCCATCCAATATGTCCTGCCGAGGGGAAAAACAGAAGCTTGTTGGTTGCTGCTTCATTCATGTAGTACGACACCGCAGACTCCATGCACGGCTATTCTAATAGATAAGTTGCGTGTTTTGCAATGGTCTTAATTTTGAATTGAGGAGAGAGGGTGAACGATTTTTCCTCGATGGTTTTTCTGTTGCATGAAAAGCTGTTACAGATTGGTGACATTTTGACATACCATCCACATGCACGTATCTTGCTCCTGAAAGGTGAAATATTCCAGTAGAACTGTTAGCCTAATTGAAAATATCACATTCTTCATAATATAAATTATACATTGATGATTTTCATAATCATGAGTCTGCTGATCCTCGTGCCTTTTTGAAGAATTATATCAAGATTGAGTGATTAAAATATTTGGTGAGCACTGATACTAGTTTTGATTTTTGGTCATGGGAGTTCATACGCTCGTAGCAGAAAGTGTACTTGTTCGCACATATTCAATTTGAAATTTTTAATGATCTGTTCAGGTGAAAGGAAAAGTTTTGAAAAGAGAGATATTGGTAATGATTTAAGTAAATGTGAATGGTGACGTGTTCAGTTAAACGTCATAATTTAATAAATAATGATATTCTGCAAAAATATTTTTTCCTTGTTGTTCTTTTTGTATGAAAAATATTTTTTTCATGTATTAAATGTCTCAAAGGAATTGTGTCATGTTAGCACAGACATTCTCATACTTAGATTAAAAATTTCTAAACTCGAAGGAAATATCGGCACCGTAGTTACAAATACAACCTTTCTTAATATTTCAGACTTGTAACCTAATATAGAAAATTTTAACACGTAGAAGTATCTAAAAAAGCGTGTGAATCTAGCATAT